>OX941082.1:15890716-17140716 GCA_954870635.1 Arctium minus
GCGACTTTTCTAAAATTATTTATATTTTCCTTTAATATATATAAGTTACCAAAAACAACTCGGCAAGAACGAGCAATGGAACTCATAAGAATACATTATTAGAACAATATATGTAATGCTTAAATATTTGATGAACTCGTATATTCTTTTGAATGATGAATCGTATTTCAAAAAAAAAATCCTTATTTTTATGTTGTCAATATTGCTTTTACTTTGTTTAAACACAAACTGACCAACCCGAACGAGTTGAGTTGAGTTGGGTTGGGTTGGGTTGGGTTGGGTTGCCATTTTGTTTGGGTTGGGTTGTGTTGAAAATTCTCAAACCGTCAACATTGGGTTGGATTGTTGAAACGCCTTCAACCCGATCAACCCAACCCGTGAGCACCCCTATAAGCTATGAGTGATGTGAACAAAGGTTTAGGATATATGGCGCTCGGAGTAATCAATGGTTCTATATTTTACCCATACACGTTAGCACAACCATCACCATGTCTACATTCTCATCTTTTTTGAGTTAGGTTCATACGAAAATAATATCTTTTTTTAAGAAAACACGAAAATAGTGAATCACATTCACGTACGTATAAAATCATATATGACTGCGGAAGACTTAAGTCGCGGCCAAATGCGACCATGTCCATGTTTTGGCTGTTACTGCCGAATCATATATAATTTTGCACATGATTTGTTGTCTTCATGTTTTCTTAAATAGTTACGTTCTCGTTTGAATCTTTTTTTTTATCTCTCACTCTCTATATATAGGCGACTATGGTGGCATGGACCAAAACCTTCCGATCTGTTAATACCGATCGATTTGATTCCTAAATTCAAAGCATCAATTTGATCTAGTTTTGGGTTCAGGTAGCATCGTAAATTTATGAAATTTGAATTAGAAATTAAAAAAAATATATTCAACAAGAAATCAACTATTTTACATTGATAAAAAAAAATACTGATAAATTAAAACTAGATTATGATCATGTACAGCCAAAAAGATACATATATATTACTTTCCTTATATGTGCCAAATTATCTAATGGGAAAGCAAAGTTGAAAGACCAATGAGAAGGTTCGAATTTGGACGAAAGGAATTGCCAGCAACATCATCTGCTCCAAGAAACTAATATTTAACTAAACATGTGTTCCATATATACAATATTTCTCTCTCCAACGTTAATTAAATAAACCAACCTGCAACACTTTTAACCGCGTATGCCACCAATCTACTCCTATATATACACACATATCATTGTGTTAATCTCAACCAGCAAAACTTCTCTCTCTCTCTCTCTCTCTATATATATATATATATATCTGTGTGTGCAGTGCAGATATGGGCATTAGCGGTAAGGGTTTCACAGTGGAAGTGGTTGAGAATGTGGTGGTCGGTGCAGAGGAACCATGGAATGACCATTGGTTACCATTTACAAACCTAGACTTGCTTGTCCCACCTTTTGATGTTGGCTCTTTCTTCTGCTACAACAAACCCTCACATGGGAGTTTTGCCACCATGCTAAACACCCTCAAAGCTTCCTTATCTGGATCTCTCACACTTTATTACCCCCTCGCCGGTGAGATCGCATGGAATGCAGCTGTCGGAGAGAATCAAATTAACTGCAACAACCAAGGCGTTGACTTCATCCATGCTGTTGCTGACGTGCAGCTGAAGGAACTCAATTTGTACAATCCAGATGAGAGTATTGAGGGTAAACTTATACCAAAGAAGCTACGTGGGGTGCTTTCTATCCAGGTACATATAGCAGTCACTAATTTTAACCCATACTTATAACTTTTATATATATAGGAAAGTTTAAACGTGAACATTAACAATTTAAGAAAACAAGAATATATATATATATATATATATATATATATATCTAATTCTTTTGCTTTTTTTTGTTGTAGCTACAAAAAACTTGTAATAACATTGTCTATCGTAAAATACAGGTTACGGAGTTAAAATGTGGAGGCATGGTGATAGGGTGCATGTTTGATCATAGGGTAGCGGATGGGTATTCGGCTAACATGTTTATCTCATCATGGGCAGACCTAGCTCGATCCGAAATCCCATCTATGCTACCCTCCTTTCAGAGATCCATCCTCAATCCGAGGAGCCCAACCACTTATTCTTCGTCAATCGACGATGTGTTTGCTATATTTGAACCACCATCGAAGCCCGATAATGATCAAAACCACGACGATCTACTCATTAATCGTGTATACTACATCGAGGGTGGCCAACTTAACAAGATACAATTGTTGGCAAGTGAAAATGGACGTAGGAGGTCGAAGTTAGAGGCCTTCACCTCTTTCTTGTGGAAGATAGTTGCCCTGAGCATGGAAAGCATGGGAAATCACAACCAGATGTGCAATGTGGCTATTGCAGTGGATGGAAGGCGAAGGTTATGTGAAGGAGAGGGAGAAGAAAAAGAAAAACTAATGGTTTCGCACTTTGGCAATGTTCTATCGATGCCATATGGGGCAAAAAGATCACAAGTAAGGAGCTTACATATTTTTTTTTATCGTTCTTTCTTATTTTTTTATTTTGTGCATTTTGACATGTACAAATGATTGTTTTGCAACAAAATGACATGTAAATCAGGTTAAAATCTAATTCACCAATTTTGAAACTTTAGGAGTTGAGTAAGATGTCATTGAGCAACGTGGCTACAGAGGTTCATGAGTTCCTGCATACTGCCACGGGAAAAGACCATTTTCTGGACGTGATAGATTGGGTGGAAGAACAGCGGTCACATCCACTGGTGGCAAGGGCATTTGCCAACAAAGAAATGTCGGTGATGGTGTCATCAGGACAGAGGTTCCAAATCATGGACAAGATGGACTTCGGGTGGGGTAAGGTGGCTTTCGGATCATGTCACGTCCCGTCCGAAAGGAAAGACTGTTACGTGATGACGTTGCCTAGTCCGAAGAACAACGAGGATTGGGTTGTGTACATGCATATGCCAATGAAACATATGAACTACATCGAGGCGCATGCTAGTCACATGTTCAAGCCTTTGAATGCTGATTACCTCAAAGATATAACACAAATTTAAATCAATAAATGTGTTTAATTTGGAAAATTAATGTTAAGTTGATGTGCTGTTAAATTAATAATATGCTTTTGTTCTAAATAATAATTAGAAATACCTCTTAATGGGTGATCATATACCCATTCGTATGTATTGCCCAGTCCTTTTTATTTGTTCGAGTTGAGTGAGTATCAAGTTCTTAACTACAATTCTTTTGTAAAGCAATCATATGATCACTACTCATTAATCACTAAACTTGGAAAGGAAGATGATAAAATAAAATCTTCACCATGAAAAAAAAATGTGGAGATTGAATTACTGGATTTTGGAAATAAATAGATCAAATGATAGAGGTGTTATGGTATAGTTAGTTGGTGTCATAATTGGTATGAGGCATTTAACAACCATTAGAGTGAGCGACAATCCCATAATAATATGCAATTAGTAGGGATGGCATATGTGATCTGAGTTGTGGCATTTTCCGGAATAAAAATCTCATGTCCCAAATTATCATTTCCCATTCATATTCATCAATCACATTAATACACGTTATCGGAGAGAGAATATAAACATGAATTAAATAAAATAAAAAATGTATAAAATCTTTTATGTCTTAATTTCATTGGTCGGACAGGAATGAAACATGGGAATTTGGGACTATTCCATTTTCCGCGTAAGAGTGCTCGATCAGTGAGCTATACGTGTTTTTTCAAGGATTTGGGCCGGACACCATAAGCGCAACCCTATTTTTTGTACAATTGAACTAATATATATATATATATATATATATATATATATATATATATATATATATAGGGAGAGGTTAATTTGAGAAGGGTGTTGTTAAGAGTACCCCCTCTACCAATTAGATACCCCCTCCTACAAACCTATTCTCCTCACATACCTGACATAATTCAAAATTTTAGATTTTAAAATATTTTAATATATATAATTACAATTTATACCCCTACAATTATTTAGTTAATTTACTTTATACCTTTTACTTTTTAAATTTTCATTTTACACCATTATCATATTAACACATATATCGTATATTAACTAAAATACGTTTAAAAATACGTTTTAATTTTAACAAGTTACACCATTATAATCGTCTCTTCGATGCCTTCGAAATGAGTTCAATATTGAATGTTTTTTTATTTTTTTATTTTATTATATTTTAAAAATATGTTAAAAAATACGTTTTAAAATACGTTAAGTAAATCGATATCATGCATTAACTCTGAATTAATTTGTTATGTATTTTCAATCATATTTCATTTTTGTTTTATTTTTGTCCATATTGATGTAAGTTGTATACCTTTATAATTTATCTGATTATAAATTTTTAATTAATTTAATAAAAAAAATCTAATATAGATAGGTATAGATTTGTATACCTCGTTTTTTTTTCTACAATAACCGTTACAAATATTTATCGGTATGTTATCTTATATATATATATATATATATATATATATATATAGTAAAATTGATACGTATTTATTCTATTTTGTAATAGTACTAAATCAATAATGAAACAAAATAAAAAACCGGGTAAATTTCGTAAAAACAACCGCCGTTAATCATTTCGTAAAAACAACCATCATTAATCATCATTCCCAAACTACCTTTTCCCTATTTTTTTAATAAATTTAAATTCAAAAATTTCTCAACCGTCGATCAAAATAATGGATGACGTAGATTGGTTTACATAGTTCACAAGATTAAATGGGTTTATAAAAGAAGCTTCCTCTATTTATATATATAAACAAATATAAATGAACATAAACACACATAAGCGAACGTAAACGAACGAACATAAATGAACGAATGTTCACGAACGAAACCATTGTTCATGTTCGCTCATTTAACTAAACGAACAAAAAAATTTGTTCATGTTTGTTCATTTATTAAATAAACGAACTAACGTTCGATGTGATGCACTTTTTCTTTTTTTTCAAAAAAAAAATCGATTAAACAAGATACAATATATAACATATAATAATATAATTAAATCAAAAAATATTCAATATTTGGCTCATTTCGAAGTTATCGACGAAACGATTATAATGGTGTAACTTGTTAAAATTAAAAAAATATTTTTTAACGTATTTTAGTTAATATACGATTATATGTGTTAATATGATGAAAATGTAAAATGAAAATGATAAAACTAAAAGGTATAAAGTAAATATATTAAATGAGTTCAGGGACTAAAACTGTAACTATGAATTAAAAATAACAAAATTCCATGGATTGTGAGTGGGGAGGGGGTATACTTTATGAGAAAATTTGCACGGGGTAGGGATATATTATCCCTTTGAGAAATGGTAAATATATAGAAATAGAGAAGTAATCTTAGCCATTAATCTGGTCAACATTTACGGCTTTGACCGCAAAGCATCGGATAATTCCTTGTGTGGTCTATAGAAGGTAGAGAGGTAATTTCGTAAAATACACGGGATGAGTTCATATATAAATCTGTATGAATCACAAAGATTCATATATGAATCTGTTAATTAGTTCAACTGATTCATATATGAATCTTTGTGATTCACAAAGGTTCATATATGAATCTTTGTGATCCATACAGAATCTGTTAGTTAGTTCAACTGATTCATATATGAATCACAAAGGTTCATATATGAATCAGTTAAAAGAGTTCAGTTGTGAATTGCACTGGTTCATATATGAACATATAGTTCATATGTGAATACAGCCCGTGTGTTTTGTAAAATTTACGAAATTGTCCTTCTATTTTTGGGATAGCCGCAACTTTTGACCGGTCAAAGCCGCAATATTTGACTAGTCAAATCTGATCTTGACCATATGAATGACTATGATTACTTCTCTATTTCTCATATATTTATCATTTCTCAAATGAACCAAACACTATATATATATATAGAGAGAGAGAGAGAGAGGGGAAGGATCATGCGAGAAGTTAAACATTTATGATTACACGACCTGTAGATGTGTTTAATCATATATGATTAAATGT
Source organism: Arctium minus (assembly GCA_954870635.1). NCBI lineage: Eukaryota > Viridiplantae > Streptophyta > Magnoliopsida > Asterales > Asteraceae > Arctium > Arctium minus. The sequence continues at coordinate 15,896,753 of OX941082.1, forward strand.
CTATGTATTGCCAATATAACATGTGTTTAATCATATATGATTAAGCTTGTGTATCATATGTGATTAAACACTTCTCGCCTTCTCGCAAAATGTTTAGCTTCTCGTTTGAACCTGCCCATATATATATATATATATATATATATATATATATATATATATATATATATATATATATATATATATATACACATTAATTTAAAAGGATTGACAATTAAACACCATCTTCAAAATCACTCACAATCTATACAAAACACATACCAAAAAGCATAAAACCATTCCAAATAATAACTTCGACAATGAATAAAGATAAAACGAAAAAACAAATAAAAATGCAAGGAGTGGACACTAATATAACATACGTCCATTATGTCGAAGCATCATTTCCGTTCCCCACCTAGGCTAAGCATCACCTCCATTTACCGCAAAAAGAAAGAAAACTATACATGGTGATTATATTGGTGCTAATTAAAGTTAATGGGTAATTAATAGAACCATTGACTAAATACTCCTTACGTTATAATCACCTGCAATTTTCCCATGGCCATCGTTCATTAACACATAATTTATATGTTAGCTTCCGTTTCAAGTATTCGATTTGTTTTCGCTTATATATATATATTTTTTTATTAATTTCTAAAAAATCTGATTTTGATTTTGTCTTTTCGTTATTTTGAAGATTGTTTTTGGTGTTGATTCTATTTGTCGCTTATATTATCAAAAACATAAATTTTGATGTTTTAAAACGTTAAAATTTGATGAATATGAAAAGAGATATTGGATGGAAAAGAAAAAAAAAACTCAGATTTGCATCACTTGCATGATATCCCTTCATTTGCTAGTTTTTATAATTTCTTTTTCATTGTAGATTACTTTAAATGGTAAACTAATATATATATATATATATATATATAGGGGTCATTCAAGGGAGAACTCAGTTATCTGTGATAACCGTGAGATCCAATCTTAATCACAAATCAGAAGATAAATTGGGAAATCAATAATTTTGGTAATATTAATTAAAAAATTTAATTAAGGGAATTTTAGGTATTTTTGAGATCTCCTCTCTCTTCTATTCTCTCTCCTCTCACCAGCAAATATTATTCTGGTGAATACATGATGTCCACTGTGATACACTTTATAAACATCGAAAATACATGATGCACACTGTGATACACTGTGTAAAGATATAAAATACATGATAGCACACTATGATACCTTTTTTGTAAACATCGAAAAAACATCAAAAATACGTGATAACACACTATGATACACTTTGTAAAGATCAAAAAAACATCGAAAATAAGTGATGCACAATGTGATACACTTTGTAAAGATCGAAAATACATGATAGTACACTATGATACCCTTTTGTAAACATAAAAAATACGTGATAGCACACTGTGATATCCTTTTGTAAAAGGAAATAAGAAAATTTAGGAATTAGGTTATATTTTAAAATTTAACAAATTTACTAAAATATCATTTTCTATTTATTTAAAATTAATATTAATTATTCTAAATGTGTGACTTATATTGGATCTCACAGTTATCACAAACTACTTAGTTCTCATTTGATTAGGCCCCTATATATATATATATATATATATATATATATATAATAAAATTATTTGTTAATCACATTTAAATTATATGTTTTAAAATGAATATAATAGTTTTATTCTAACTTAATATTTATTTGTATTTCAAAAATAAAAATTTATAAACTTGATAACAAAACTAAAAACCAAATCTAATCTAACCTATCTAATTTTAGATCCAAATTAATATATATATATATATATATATATATATATATATATATATATATATTCAAATATGATCAGTTTTGATATAAAACAAAAACAAAAACTGGAAAGAAAATACTAAATATATTATAAGTGATTCACGTAGAGCTATAAATAAACTGAATGTTCAGTGAATTGTTCGATGCAAAGTTCGTTTATTTAATAAATAAATGAACATGACTACATTTTTTTATGTATTTAGTTAAATGAATGAATATGAACAATGATCCATTTGTTCATTTACGTTCATTTGTTTATGTTTGTTAATGTCCGTTCATTTATGTTCGTTTACGCATATGTAAAATCATTAATTAAATTAAATTTTTGGAATTTCTTTTATCTCTCATAAGTTTACCCCATTTTTCATTTTTTATGTTATATTTTAGAAATGAAGATGAGTAATGGTGGTTGTTTTGGGTTCATATGTGTTCGTTTATGTTCGTTTTATATTCATTTATATTCATTTGTTTAGCATCTTAACAAACGAATATAAACGAACACGAAGAAACACATTTTCTTAACGAACGAACATTAGCTCGAAAATTTTGCTTCGTTTACCATTCATATTCGTTATTTTGTTCGGTTAAGTTAAACGAATGAACACAAATAAGCCTCCGCTCATGTTTGTTCGGTTCATTTACAACCCTAGATTTACATGGGTCTCGCAAAGGCCAAGAATTTAAATTCATATTTCCTTTTACTTTATTAAGAGATGTAATAACTCTTGTCCATAAAGTCTTACTTCTTTGAAAGTTAAGGGCTGAAATGTAAAACATGGGATATGCAGGCTAATTTAGAAGAATAAAGAGGGTAAAACCCTCTAAACCCTTGCATTTGAGGTTGATACGATTTGTGGAGGCTAAAGGAGGATTAGAGAGAAATCTAGTGTTCTTCATTGGGAACTTAATGTAAGAGGTGCATCTCAAGGATTAATCTCCATTTTCTTCAAGGTAACCTCCATTTTCCTAACCCTTTTATTCATCTTTGGTGGGTTCTAGTGTAACACCCGTAAAATTTATAGTATGTTAGGGGTCTTTCTTATGAGTCTATTTGTTAATTTTAGGAATTTTGCTAATATAGATTCATTTGGAACTTTGAACTTTAGAATCGTGCCATGGTATTGGAATTGAGTTTTGGGACTTGGCTGAAAGACAGGGAGTTACGCGGGCTAGGGTGCGGCCTTGAAGCCGCGACCAAAGCCGCGGGACTCGTTGGGTGTTTGGATCTCATAAGCACGCGCGGGTTTGGACGCGACCCCCAAGCCGCGGCCCAAGCCGCAGGAAGCCCCTACAGACCTTATAGACTGGATTTCACCCATTTTTCCTCATTTACTCCTCACCAAAACTCTCCCTCTCCATAAATGCAATTTTAAGGAAACCCTAGGTAATTTCCTTCAAGTTTGGAAGCTCTTTGTGTTCATCTAGTGCCTCAAGGTTTAAGGAGCTAGCTTGGATAGTCGGGATCTTCATCCTCCTCTCACCATACTTGGTTTTCTAGGTTTTCACCAAAAACCTAACTTGTGAGTTCATTCACTTTTATAAACTTTATACATGTTAAAATGTGGATTTTAACCTTCTCAACATCTCCATTTTTTATTTATTTGAGTTGGGTGAGTTTTCACTAAAACCTAATTTTGGAGATTTTGGGGGTTATGTGGGAGGGTATGATTTTAGGGTCAAGAGTATGCATTTTGGTTTAGTTATGAGCTTTATACATGAGAAATATGTTTTCTATAACCTTGTGATGAAATACATGGAAATCAAGATTTAGGGTTTTGGAAATATGGTTATGTATTATTAAATAAGGATTTAGGTAAAATGATTTGGTGTGTGTGTGGAAGTACCATTTAACAATTTGGAACGGAACCTCTTGGAAACTTGGGAGTAACTATATGGATTTATGATTTTTGCATATATGATGGCATTTTAATTGTTGGAAGTTATTGATTGGTTTTGTGGATATTGAATGGAATATTTGGTTGCATTTTGGCGTCATGAACCCATATATATATATATATATATATATATATATATATATATATAATCTTTGATCCGATGTTGGAACGCTATTTTTTCATATTGAGGCACGTTTAGGTATCGGATGAAGTATAAGCCCTACATGCTAAGTACGCGATATTGGATGAGGATCTCAACGTAAGGACCCTATGTGGTTGAAGTTGACTTTCCGTGGGTGTATGTTTAAAGCTACTGAGCCTGACATCCATTGCGGGTACTTTTATGTGTTTGGTTTTACTAATACGTTAAGTGGCTTACTTTTGTGTTCCGTCACTTGTGTTAGTAAGTGGGCCTCCCCCGTCAACCCATGTAACACCCTAAAAATAGGGGTAACAAAAATCCGAAAAACGGACATGCGGTATTTAAAATTGCCTAAGCAAGAGCCTCCCAAAAATGGGGAAAATACACAAACATGTTTAAATACAATCGTAATTAAACGGATAATAAATAACAACCAACTAATCTAATTTCTATAACCACAAAAGAGATTACAATCAAGGGTGCCATTTATAGACCCAAAGGATTCTCTACCAATAGTAAGTCCAAAAGCGATATTCCCAAATCTCTCACCCAAGCACTACGCCAGCTTAGGACTAATGCCGCTAAAACCTGAGATACATATCTCCTATTTTCGGAACCCACACTCTTTATTTAAAACACTTCACCCCTCGGTCGTCTGTCTTTAATGAGTTAACATGCCCAACTAATCTCTCGCTTTTCAGATTCCCTTCTACCAGCGCTTCCTTTTGCAGTGTCTTGACTTCCTCCAAGAAAGTAGAAGTTGCTTCCACTCGAAACGCTACAACCTTTTTTGCTTCGCTGTGCTCCTTCCGACTCAGAGCATCGGCCACTACATTAGCTTTACCCGGGTGGTAAAGAATTTCACAGTCGTAATCACTTAACAGCTCCATCCATCTTCGCTGCCTCATATTTAGTTCTTTCTAGTTGAACAGATGTTGCAGGCTCTTGTGATCCGTAAAAATCTGACATTTAACCCCGTACAGATAATGTCTCCAAATCTTCAAAGCAAAAACTAATGCCGCCAATTCCAGATCGTGCGTTGGGTAATTCTTTTTGTGCTCCTTCAACTGACGAGACGTATAAGCAATCACTTTACCTTCTTGCATCAACACACACCCCCGACCCAACTTTGAAGCGTCGCTGTAAATTACGAATCATTCCGTCCTATTGAGTAGAGACAAGATAGGTGCACTACTCAGACTCTCCTTCAATCTATTGAACTCTTCCTCTTGAGCCTCCGCCCACACAAATTTGACATTCTTCATGGTTAGCGCCGTTAATGGCGTGGCTATTCTCGAGAAGTCCTGAATGAACTTCCGGTAATAACCCGCCAATCCCAGAAAACTTCTTACTTCAGATGGCGATCTAGGCACTTCCCACCCTTTAATGGCCTCTATCTTAGCTGGATCAACTTTAATTTCCTCTTCCGATACGACATCACCTAGAAATTGTACCTCTCTCAACCAATATTCGCATTTCGAGAATTTTGCGTACAATTTCTCACGCTTAAGAAATTCCAATATTGCTCGCAAGTGTGATTCGTGCTCCATTACAGACCGTGAGTATATCAGTATATCGTCTATAAAGACAATAACACACTTGTCCAGACTTTCCTTTTCTTCAGCCGCCAAAGAATAAAATGAAGCAATCCCTAGGAGAAATCCCTTTTAATGCACCATTTACACTTAACCCCCTTTAAGTTTGACTTTAATTCACTACTCACCCCAACTCTAAATTATTAAATTAAACTTGGTTATTACAGGTCGGGTGGGGGTTTTGGCTACCCACCCCGATCCGTTTATCCAGTAAAAAGTTCGGGGTCGGTTATTCAGGTTCTCGGGTGGCGCTAATTTCGGGTCAATCGGGTATCGGGTCGGGCGGGTTTTGCTCACCCCCAATTCTAATAAAACAAAAAATGATCTTCCTTTAAGAAACTTAATTCTACAAGTAATCCTTCCAAATCCTAGATCCACAAGCTCCCAAAACATATACAAACAAACCCAAGTGCTTAAAATCATTCTCCAAACACCTTTTTATCAATATCTCCATTTTGACCAAAACCATAATTTTGACCTAACTTTTCCCAAAATCAACCAAACTGAAATTTGTGAAATGAAAGCATTTGTAAACCAAGAATGGAGCATTTGTAACTTATATAAAGATTTGGAAAAGTGTAGGATGAACTTACTACTTAGGTGTTGATATAACCCCAAAAACTTAAAAATCTCTTAGAAGTGAAGATGAACACTTGCTCTTGCACTTGAGGTTGTAATCACAAGCTTTGATGAAGAAGGAACACTTTAAAACCCAAAGAAATGGTCCCAAAATGAGCTAGGGTTCGTTATAGAAGACGGGGAAACAATTTGGGAGAGAAAGTGTGAAGTAGGAGAATTGAGAAATGAGAAAAGACTGAGAAAAACGACTTTAAAGCGTTCTGGTACTGCGGGGTGACATTGCCATGGAAATGTCGCATGCCATATCTGGTGTTGTTATCTAAAAGAACCTTGTTGTGTCTCTCAACCACTTGCAGTAGGTTGATGAGTTTGTCTAAATGTTACATTTCAACTTATATTGGTTCATTAATATTTATTTATATATGAAAGGTGGAAATCATGTTATGAATCATATCATCTTATGTGAGTTCCTTGCCAAATAGATTGAGACGCGTTTGGGACATAACATTTCTTTGTTGAAATCCGTTACCTTTTTGTAATCGAGTAAGTGAGTTTCATTCCACTGTACTATTAGTTTGGGAAGTATATATTCATGAATACTCCTGATTCTCCTTTTTGGGGCATCTCACAGTTCTTTAGGGGTTTCTAGTAAAGGTATTCCAATGAAAGTTAGAATTTATATGTCGTCTCAAAACATGAGGGTATTTGCTTGTACCTTTCCAATAGGTTGGTTTTAGGGTTAATAGGGAATTAATGGACTTTAGGTATTTTCTTGTACCTTGTAAGCGGAGATTTGTATACTCGTTTATGGTACTCAGGTTCTTTTGAGTTTACGACGTTGATTTCGGGATGAGTTGTTTCAACCATTTACATATATAAGGGATAATATATGATTTTATTTTTGACAAGACAATGGATTATGGTCATAATTATTATTTTATGTTTGAAATTTCATTATCATAACAATATTGGATTTTGTATGCTTACATTTTGTTGATAATATTTTATCAATATTTCAATTTGTGAAAAGAAATCACTCAATCTATTGGATTTCCAGGTAGTAGGGGAATCACGTGGATTTTCTTAAGTTCCTACAAACCTTAGGGCTATTTACACCCGTTTGACAAAATCCTTTCGATATCTTGTGAATTATTTAATTTGAAGATAACATTATAGAGTTTTTGCCCTAAGGCCAAAAATGAATATGAGTTTGGCATATGAAGCTAATTTCAGTGTTTTAATACCTTAATAATATTTTAAGAGATTACCCTTTGACAAATAAATGTTGTTTTTGACATAAAGTCAACTTCAAACTTTTAAATATCTTAATAGTATTTTCCTTCTGAAGCTTTTGATAAAAGATCAAGATATATGGGTTTGGAAGTGTAACTTCCAAAAACTACTGTAAAATTGAAAATCATAAGTAGGAACTTATAATTAAAACATTCAGATATTATGTAGAGTTCTAAAACAAAATCCATAACTAAATTACTAAATATTTTAATACCAAAGTAAATAAATTAACCTAAATAAACAAATAACAATTAACCAATGTAAATTAAAATGTCTAAATTAAATTAATAACCCAAATTCAATTAATATGCAAAAAAATGAGATTAAAAAAATAAACAACATTGATCTAAATCAATTAACATGTTAAATATAATTTTAATACATGTGAATGAGAAATGAAAACAAAATATAGAAAATTATACCATACCAAACACATGGATTCGTAAAGGATCTTACCCACAAATATAACTTACAAATTCTTATCTTAATTTCAATTTATAAATTTATAATTAAATTGATAGTTACTTGAATAAAATAATTAGTTTTAAAAATATTACATAACTTTAAATATTATTTGAATTGAAATTAATAATTTAAAGTAAGCATCGTTGTATTTTTTAGAGGTAGGAACTATAACTAAAATAAATAAATATTCCATAACAAAATGAATAAAAATGGTAATATATATTCTAAAATAAAAATTTATATCTATTCACAGATAAATTAGAATACAAAATAATATTAGTGTTTTTCTTAAGAACAAGTAGATATAGTTTTTAGTGGTAGGATCCATTGTAAATTTTCTTAATGTAGTATTGCTTTATTTTATTTTTAATAACCATTGTATTGATTTTTCTTTTAAACATTCAAGAAAAATAATTTTCGTGAAGTCAAATCTTTTTGTCTTTTTCGTTTGATTATTATCAAAACAAATTGATTTTGAGTCTCTTTTTCTTTTGAACCTTATCATTTTTCTTTTACAATTCGTTTGGGAGGTGTTTCTCACAAAACAAAAAAAAATTCGTTTTCTTTTTCAAACAAATATGACACAATATTCATATGTTCTAAATCTGATACCATAGATTTGCAACAACATAATCTTAAGCAGTTCATCAATGTATCAACGTTTAGGATACCAAAGGTAGAAGAATCGAAACCGTACCTGATTTAATTAACTAAGTAGTATCGTGAACGACCAATATGCTTGATTATCTCATAACAAAATCTATAATTTATATTGGTGTCGGATTTGATAATCTTCGTAGAGTGTACGTGTTGATAACGTGTTACAGAACAATCAATATAGAGAGAATAACAACATGACAGAGAGAAGAAGTCTATAATTCTCATTAATCATAAGCCCTTTAAATAGGGAAGAGTTTACAAAAAAAAAAGAAACATTCATTATGGTAATCTAATACTAAGAATATATTCTGTCAATCACTTTCTTTTGATGATGACACATAATCCTTCAACAATTATAATGTTTTAGACTGTCGATTTGGCGCTTGCTACTTCCGATTTTAGAAAAATGTTAAAAAAATGATTTTATTTGAAAACCTCCACTTTTTGCTTATAAACCTCCTATTAAAAATGTTCTAACCGATCTTAATTACCATATCCTGGTTTCCATTCTTTTACCTCTTGTGGTTTTCACCATGCAGCTAAAATATTATCTTTTTCATTTTTTAATTTATTTATATGTATTTAAACAAGTTGTATTGGAAAAATAAGTGGACTTTCTATATTTAGAAGAATATTAGGCTTTTGCCTACATCTTTCATCATCCTTTGATTTATTTTTTAATTTCTAGTCTCCATTAGATTATGACGCTTTGACTAATACAATACTATTGGATAAATTTTATAAACATTTTACAACTTATATATGCACCAAAACTTAAACATCACATAGACATATTGTCCAATTGAAATACACTGATCTTGGTCAATAATTTTAGATAAATGAAGGGTAATTAACTTAAGGTATAGTATTTGTGGTATCTTGATATATATACATGCCAACTAGTAAGCTTTTGATTAAGTTCAATGAGTCCATGGTATATTCACGTAAAACATTGTATCAAATCATATAATGTAAAACGTGACATTCAAGATACCAACTTTACTCTTATAAAACATATGGACAGTATTGATTTGCATATCAATCAACATGCAATCGTATATATCATTGAAAAACTTTATTTCAAAACACTTGTGCATATGAACTATGTCTCATTAATTTGCCCACATGTAGATCTAATCATATCTTTTTGAGATCTAAACTTTTATATAATACATGACTCATCTATATATGTCCATCACCATGTAGAATATATAGTTCTCAGTATGTATTGGTGAAACGTTCCGTCACATACAGTACAATACAAAGGTATGTCGCGACATGTACTAGCCCTTAATTAAATCTTTTGTTGTAGTACAATGGTATACCTCGTGACGTCTGCTACCCTTACATAATTACATTTTATCATGCATGGTTTAATTCCAGCCATCAATATTCGCCTCTTTATATGATCACACATACATATAATCTCATATTTATTTATTTATTTTTGCAAAAAGTTCTTTCATAACATATGAAATACTTTGTATGCTTGAAGGCTTTAAATTAGATAAACACTTAGCATGCACATCTCATATTTCAAAATACTGGAAAAATATGTAGACGTGTATGCAAGTTTATAAATTGCATGAAACCTACCTTACTTTGAAGATTTATATGGTCAATTTCTAACGATACCTACTCCCTACACATATAATAACATACATTATGAGTGTCCACACAAACCGATGAACACTAATACTGACCATACTTCACAATCATAAACAATCTACTCGACATCACATACAACATGGGACTTAATTAAGCAATTTACATAGGCGACTTCATCCAACAACTAGCTTATCAACTAATTTATCGAACATAGCTTTAACCCCTTCGACTTTCACTTTGTTGGAATGACATAATTAGTTACATTACATTCTATTCCAATTTTGGAATGTTACAAATAATTAAACCAATAGATCGAGTTTTTATTTGGATTGACTACCCGATATTTAATCGTCTATAAATTTATTTTCTTTCAAATAAAATATTAACTGAATTTTCTTTATTTATTTTTTAAAATAAAATGAAACCATTGGTATGAACCAATACCGATCTAATTCCCATAATTGAATGGGTGCACATTTATTTATGAAGTCAAAAAAAAAAATTAAAACGCTGATTGATTATTTTTTTTATTCAAATGGATTTATTTTATACCAACAAATGTGGTTACTGGTATTGACTTTGTTTCTAAACGATATGGATGTAACAATTACATTATTATTAAAAACTAAAAGTTGTAATACAAAAAGAGTTGATGTTTGTGCACAAAACAATGTCAATGAGGTAAAACCGTGTACAAGTTTTGTCTCTTTCATTTCCCCTAGAGTCAAAGGAATCGATCAACACAAGAAAACAAAATTAAGAGTCAAAATCCCTTTCATTTGATGACATATTACCACAAATATATGGGCATCCTTAATCGAGCTCAAGGGATCGGTTTGCATTGACCGACTAGGACTGAAATTGGATAGACTATAAAGGGACCGAAAAAAGAAATGTTTTAGGATGTCAGACCCAGTTATGTTAAACATCTTTTAACAAATTAGTTATTGATTGGGCTCATATGGATTAATTACATAACTGATTACAGGGATCAAATTAGATTTACCCTTTTTTAAAATTGTGTTATTTTTAATACTTATATTTTACCCATCTTGAATAATACACAAAAAATGGGAAAAAAAATTACAACTAGTGTTATACAAAAATTGTTAATATAAAAAATAGTCAAAAAAAAAATAAGAGTAGTTAGGTAGACTCATGGTTCTAAAGGTAGACTCAAGGTTCTAAATGACACGAGGTGTGACCTGATAGTAAGGTCAAAACTCAAGTTGTTACACACCATGGTGAAATGCAACATTTTCAATGCATGATATAAAACGTCAAATTTGTATGTCATATATATATATATATAATTAATTATATATATTTACATACATATATATGTTTTCTATTTATTATCAATGAGATAATTAATGATATTAAAAATTTTATATTCATAATAGAAGAAATAAAATCATACATATTAGTATTTATAAAGAGTTTACAATTAAACATTCAAAATAGAACTTGAAAACCGTTTTACATCTTCAATTTAACCTTGAGTTCGTGAAGTGTGAATACATAAGCTATTAGGGGTGCTCAAAAAATCGACCAACCCGATCAACCCAACCCGACCAACCCGGGAAAAAATCAACCCGAGGTAACCCGACATATAATCGATACAAAATTAGGACAACCCAAAGCTATTGGGTTGATATTGGGTTAGCTCAAAGTAACCCGACCAACCCGATAACCCGATAAACATTTTAGCGACTTTTCTAAAATTATTTATATTTTCCTTTAATATATATAAGTTACCAAAAACAACTCGGCAAGAACGAGCAATGGAACTCATAAGAATACATTATTAGAACAATATATGTAATGCTTAAATATTTGATGAACTCGTATATTCTTTTGAATGATGAATCGTATTTCAAAAAAAAAATCCTTATTTTTATGTTGTCAATATTGCTTTTACTTTGTTTAAACACAAACTGACCAACCCGAACGAGTTGAGTTGAGTTGGGTTGGGTTGGGTTGGGTTGGGTTGCCATTTTGTTTGGGTTGGGTTGTGTTGAAAATTCTCAAACCGTCAACATTGGGTTGGATTGTTGAAACGCCTTCAACCCGATCAACCCAACCCGTGAGCACCCCTATAAGCTATGAGTGATGTGAACAAAGGTTTAGGATATATGGCGCTCGGAGTAATCAATGGTTCTATATTTTACCCATACACGTTAGCACAACCATCACCATGTCTACATTCTCATCTTTTTTGAGTTAGGTTCATACGAAAATAATATCTTTTTTTAAGAAAACACGAAAATAGTGAATCACATTCACGTACGTATAAAATCATATATGACTGCGGAAGACTTAAGTCGCGGCCAAATGCGACCATGTCCATGTTTTGGCTGTTACTGCCGAATCATATATAATTTTGCACATGATTTGTTGTCTTCATGTTTTCTTAAATAGTTACGTTCTCGTTTGAATCTTTTTTTTTATCTCTCACTCTCTATATATAGGCGACTATGGTGGCATGGACCAAAACCTTCCGATCTGTTAATACCGATCGATTTGATTCCTAAATTCAAAGCATCAATTTGATCTAGTTTTGGGTTCAGGTAGCATCGTAAATTTATGAAATTTGAATTAGAAATTAAAAAAAATATATTCAACAAGAAATCAACTATTTTACATTGATAAAAAAAAATACTGATAAATTAAAACTAGATTATGATCATGTACAGCCAAAAAGATACATATATATTACTTTCCTTATATGTGCCAAATTATCTAATGGGAAAGCAAAGTTGAAAGACCAATGAGAAGGTTCGAATTTGGACGAAAGGAATTGCCAGCAACATCATCTGCTCCAAGAAACTAATATTTAACTAAACATGTGTTCCATATATACAATATTTCTCTCTCCAACGTTAATTAAATAAACCAACCTGCAACACTTTTAACCGCGTATGCCACCAATCTACTCCTATATATACACACATATCATTGTGTTAATCTCAACCAGCAAAACTTCTCTCTCTCTCTCTCTCTCTATATATATATATATATATCTGTGTGTGCAGTGCAGATATGGGCATTAGCGGTAAGGGTTTCACAGTGGAAGTGGTTGAGAATGTGGTGGTCGGTGCAGAGGAACCATGGAATGACCATTGGTTACCATTTACAAACCTAGACTTGCTTGTCCCACCTTTTGATGTTGGCTCTTTCTTCTGCTACAACAAACCCTCACATGGGAGTTTTGCCACCATGCTAAACACCCTCAAAGCTTCCTTATCTGGATCTCTCACACTTTATTACCCCCTCGCCGGTGAGATCGCATGGAATGCAGCTGTCGGAGAGAATCAAATTAACTGCAACAACCAAGGCGTTGACTTCATCCATGCTGTTGCTGACGTGCAGCTGAAGGAACTCAATTTGTACAATCCAGATGAGAGTATTGAGGGTAAACTTATACCAAAGAAGCTACGTGGGGTGCTTTCTATCCAGGTACATATAGCAGTCACTAATTTTAACCCATACTTATAACTTTTATATATATAGGAAAGTTTAAACGTGAACATTAACAATTTAAGAAAACAAGAATATATATATATATATATATATATATATATATATCTAATTCTTTTGCTTTTTTTTGTTGTAGCTACAAAAAACTTGTAATAACATTGTCTATCGTAAAATACAGGTTACGGAGTTAAAATGTGGAGGCATGGTGATAGGGTGCATGTTTGATCATAGGGTAGCGGATGGGTATTCGGCTAACATGTTTATCTCATCATGGGCAGACCTAGCTCGATCCGAAATCCCATCTATGCTACCCTCCTTTCAGAGATCCATCCTCAATCCGAGGAGCCCAACCACTTATTCTTCGTCAATCGACGATGTGTTTGCTATATTTGAACCACCATCGAAGCCCGATAATGATCAAAACCACGACGATCTACTCATTAATCGTGTATACTACATCGAGGGTGGCCAACTTAACAAGATACAATTGTTGGCAAGTGAAAATGGACGTAGGAGGTCGAAGTTAGAGGCCTTCACCTCTTTCTTGTGGAAGATAGTTGCCCTGAGCATGGAAAGCATGGGAAATCACAACCAGATGTGCAATGTGGCTATTGCAGTGGATGGAAGGCGAAGGTTATGTGAAGGAGAGGGAGAAGAAAAAGAAAAACTAATGGTTTCGCACTTTGGCAATGTTCTATCGATGCCATATGGGGCAAAAAGATCACAAGTAAGGAGCTTACATATTTTTTTTTATCGTTCTTTCTTATTTTTTTATTTTGTGCATTTTGACATGTACAAATGATTGTTTTGCAACAAAATGACATGTAAATCAGGTTAAAATCTAATTCACCAATTTTGAAACTTTAGGAGTTGAGTAAGATGTCATTGAGCAACGTGGCTACAGAGGTTCATGAGTTCCTGCATACTGCCACGGGAAAAGACCATTTTCTGGACGTGATAGATTGGGTGGAAGAACAGCGGTCACATCCACTGGTGGCAAGGGCATTTGCCAACAAAGAAATGTCGGTGATGGTGTCATCAGGACAGAGGTTCCAAATCATGGACAAGATGGACTTCGGGTGGGGTAAGGTGGCTTTCGGATCATGTCACGTCCCGTCCGAAAGGAAAGACTGTTACGTGATGACGTTGCCTAGTCCGAAGAACAACGAGGATTGGGTTGTGTACATGCATATGCCAATGAAACATATGAACTACATCGAGGCGCATGCTAGTCACATGTTCAAGCCTTTGAATGCTGATTACCTCAAAGATATAACACAAATTTAAATCAATAAATGTGTTTAATTTGGAAAATTAATGTTAAGTTGATGTGCTGTTAAATTAATAATATGCTTTTGTTCTAAATAATAATTAGAAATACCTCTTAATGGGTGATCATATACCCATTCGTATGTATTGCCCAGTCCTTTTTATTTGTTCGAGTTGAGTGAGTATCAAGTTCTTAACTACAATTCTTTTGTAAAGCAATCATATGATCACTACTCATTAATCACTAAACTTGGAAAGGAAGATGATAAAATAAAATCTTCACCATGAAAAAAAAATGTGGAGATTGAATTACTGGATTTTGGAAATAAATAGATCAAATGATAGAGGTGTTATGGTATAGTTAGTTGGTGTCATAATTGGTATGAGGCATTTAACAACCATTAGAGTGAGCGACAATCCCATAATAATATGCAATTAGTAGGGATGGCATATGTGATCTGAGTTGTGGCATTTTCCGGAATAAAAATCTCATGTCCCAAATTATCATTTCCCATTCATATTCATCAATCACATTAATACACGTTATCGGAGAGAGAATATAAACATGAATTAAATAAAATAAAAAATGTATAAAATCTTTTATGTCTTAATTTCATTGGTCGGACAGGAATGAAACATGGGAATTTGGGACTATTCCATTTTCCGCGTAAGAGTGCTCGATCAGTGAGCTATACGTGTTTTTTCAAGGATTTGGGCCGGACACCATAAGCGCAACCCTATTTTTTGTACAATTGAACTAATATATATATATATATATATATATATATATATATATATATATATATATATAGGGAGAGGTTAATTTGAGAAGGGTGTTGTTAAGAGTACCCCCTCTACCAATTAGATACCCCCTCCTACAAACCTATTCTCCTCACATACCTGACATAATTCAAAATTTTAGATTTTAAAATATTTTAATATATATAATTACAATTTATACCCCTACAATTATTTAGTTAATTTACTTTATACCTTTTACTTTTTAAATTTTCATTTTACACCATTATCATATTAACACATATATCGTATATTAACTAAAATACGTTTAAAAATACGTTTTAATTTTAACAAGTTACACCATTATAATCGTCTCTTCGATGCCTTCGAAATGAGTTCAATATTGAATGTTTTTTTATTTTTTTATTTTATTATATTTTAAAAATATGTTAAAAAATACGTTTTAAAATACGTTAAGTAAATCGATATCATGCATTAACTCTGAATTAATTTGTTATGTATTTTCAATCATATTTCATTTTTGTTTTATTTTTGTCCATATTGATGTAAGTTGTATACCTTTATAATTTATCTGATTATAAATTTTTAATTAATTTAATAAAAAAAATCTAATATAGATAGGTATAGATTTGTATACCTCGTTTTTTTTTCTACAATAACCGTTACAAATATTTATCGGTATGTTATCTTATATATATATATATATATATATATATATATATATATATAGTAAAATTGATACGTATTTATTCTATTTTGTAATAGTACTAAATCAATAATGAAACAAAATAAAAAACCGGGTAAATTTCGTAAAAACAACCGCCGTTAATCATTTCGTAAAAACAACCATCATTAATCATCATTCCCAAACTACCTTTTCCCTATTTTTTTAATAAATTTAAATTCAAAAATTTCTCAACCGTCGATCAAAATAATGGATGACGTAGATTGGTTTACATAGTTCACAAGATTAAATGGGTTTATAAAAGAAGCTTCCTCTATTTATATATATAAACAAATATAAATGAACATAAACACACATAAGCGAACGTAAACGAACGAACATAAATGAACGAATGTTCACGAACGAAACCATTGTTCATGTTCGCTCATTTAACTAAACGAACAAAAAAATTTGTTCATGTTTGTTCATTTATTAAATAAACGAACTAACGTTCGATGTGATGCACTTTTTCTTTTTTTTCAAAAAAAAAATCGATTAAACAAGATACAATATATAACATATAATAATATAATTAAATCAAAAAATATTCAATATTTGGCTCATTTCGAAGTTATCGACGAAACGATTATAATGGTGTAACTTGTTAAAATTAAAAAAATATTTTTTAACGTATTTTAGTTAATATACGATTATATGTGTTAATATGATGAAAATGTAAAATGAAAATGATAAAACTAAAAGGTATAAAGTAAATATATTAAATGAGTTCAGGGACTAAAACTGTAACTATGAATTAAAAATAACAAAATTCCATGGATTGTGAGTGGGGAGGGGGTATACTTTATGAGAAAATTTGCACGGGGTAGGGATATATTATCCCTTTGAGAAATGGTAAATATATAGAAATAGAGAAGTAATCTTAGCCATTAATCTGGTCAACATTTACGGCTTTGACCGCAAAGCATCGGATAATTCCTTGTGTGGTCTATAGAAGGTAGAGAGGTAATTTCGTAAAATACACGGGATGAGTTCATATATAAATCTGTATGAATCACAAAGATTCATATATGAATCTGTTAATTAGTTCAACTGATTCATATATGAATCTTTGTGATTCACAAAGGTTCATATATGAATCTTTGTGATCCATACAGAATCTGTTAGTTAGTTCAACTGATTCATATATGAATCACAAAGGTTCATATATGAATCAGTTAAAAGAGTTCAGTTGTGAATTGCACTGGTTCATATATGAACATATAGTTCATATGTGAATACAGCCCGTGTGTTTTGTAAAATTTACGAAATTGTCCTTCTATTTTTGGGATAGCCGCAACTTTTGACCGGTCAAAGCCGCAATATTTGACTAGTCAAATCTGATCTTGACCATATGAATGACTATGATTACTTCTCTATTTCTCATATATTTATCATTTCTCAAATGAACCAAACACTATATATATATATAGAGAGAGAGAGAGAGAGGGGAAGGATCATGCGAGAAGTTAAACATTTATGATTACACGACCTGTAGATGTGTTTAATCATATATGATTAAATGTCTATGTATTGCCAATATAACATGTGTTTAATCATATATGATTAAGCTTGTGTATCATATGTGATTAAACACTTCTCGCCTTCTCGCAAAATGTTTAGCTTCTCGTTTGAACCTGCCCATATATATATATATATATATATATATATATATATATATATATATATATATATATATATATATATATACACATTAATTTAAAAGGATTGACAATTAAACACCATCTTCAAAATCACTCACAATCTATACAAAACACATACCAAAAAGCATAAAACCATTCCAAATAATAACTTCGACAATGAATAAAGATAAAACGAAAAAACAAATAAAAATGCAAGGAGTGGACACTAATATAACATACGTCCATTATGTCGAAGCATCATTTCCGTTCCCCACCTAGGCTAAGCATCACCTCCATTTACCGCAAAAAGAAAGAAAACTATACATGGTGATTATATTGGTGCTAATTAAAGTTAATGGGTAATTAATAGAACCATTGACTAAATACTCCTTACGTTATAATCACCTGCAATTTTCCCATGGCCATCGTTCATTAACACATAATTTATATGTTAGCTTCCGTTTCAAGTATTCGATTTGTTTTCGCTTATATATATATATTTTTTTATTAATTTCTAAAAAATCTGATTTTGATTTTGTCTTTTCGTTATTTTGAAGATTGTTTTTGGTGTTGATTCTATTTGTCGCTTATATTATCAAAAACATAAATTTTGATGTTTTAAAACGTTAAAATTTGATGAATATGAAAAGAGATATTGGATGGAAAAGAAAAAAAAAACTCAGATTTGCATCACTTGCATGATATCCCTTCATTTGCTAGTTTTTATAATTTCTTTTTCATTGTAGATTACTTTAAATGGTAAACTAATATATATATATATATATATATAGGGGTCATTCAAGGGAGAACTCAGTTATCTGTGATAACCGTGAGATCCAATCTTAATCACAAATCAGAAGATAAATTGGGAAATCAATAATTTTGGTAATATTAATTAAAAAATTTAATTAAGGGAATTTTAGGTATTTTTGAGATCTCCTCTCTCTTCTATTCTCTCTCCTCTCACCAGCAAATATTATTCTGGTGAATACATGATGTCCACTGTGATACACTTTATAAACATCGAAAATACATGATGCACACTGTGATACACTGTGTAAAGATATAAAATACATGATAGCACACTATGATACCTTTTTTGTAAACATCGAAAAAACATCAAAAATACGTGATAACACACTATGATACACTTTGTAAAGATCAAAAAAACATCGAAAATAAGTGATGCACAATGTGATACACTTTGTAAAGATCGAAAATACATGATAGTACACTATGATACCCTTTTGTAAACATAAAAAATACGTGATAGCACACTGTGATATCCTTTTGTAAAAGGAAATAAGAAAATTTAGGAATTAGGTTATATTTTAAAATTTAACAAATTTACTAAAATATCATTTTCTATTTATTTAAAATTAATATTAATTATTCTAAATGTGTGACTTATATTGGATCTCACAGTTATCACAAACTACTTAGTTCTCATTTGATTAGGCCCCTATATATATATATATATATCTATATATATATATAATAAAATTATTTGTTAATCACATTTAAATTATATGTTTTAAAATGAATATAATAGTTTTATTCTAACTTAATATTTATTTGTATTTCAAAAATAAAAATTTATAAACTTGATAACAAAACTAAAAACCAAATCTAATCTAACCTATCTAATTTTAGATCCAAATTAATATATATATATATATATATATATATATATTCAAATATGATCAGTTTTGATATAAAACAAAAACAAAAACTGGAAAGAAAATACTAAATATATTATAAGTGATTCACGTAGAGCTATAAATAAACTGAATGTTCAGTGAATTGTTCGATGCAAAGTTCGTTTATTTAATAAATAAATGAACATGACTACATTTTTTTATGTATTTAGTTAAATGAATGAATATGAACAATGATCCATTTGTTCATTTACGTTCATTTGTTTATGTTTGTTAATGTCCGTTCATTTATGTTCGTTTACGCATATGTAAAATCATTAATTAAATTAAATTTTTGGAATTTCTTTTATCTCTCATAAGTTTACCCCATTTTTCATTTTTTATGTTATATTTTAGAAATGAAGATGAGTAATGGTGGTTGTTTTGGGTTCATATGTGTTCGTTTATGTTCGTTTTATATTCATTTATATTCATTTGTTTAGCATCTTAACAAACGAATATAAACGAACACGAAGAAACACATTTTCTTAACGAACGAACATTAGCTCGAAAATTTTGCTTCGTTTACCATTCATATTCGTTATTTTGTTCGGTTAAGTTAAACGAATGAACACAAATAAGCCTCCGCTCATGTTTGTTCGGTTCATTTACAACCCTAGATTTACATGGGTCTCGCAAAGGCCAAGAATTTAAATTCATATTTCCTTTTACTTTATTAAGAGATGTAATAACTCTTGTCCATAAAGTCTTACTTCTTTGAAAGTTAAGGGCTGAAATGTAAAACATGGGATATGCAGGCTAATTTAGAAGAATAAAGAGGGTAAAACCCTCTAAACCCTTGCATTTGAGGTTGATACGATTTGTGGAGGCTAAAGGAGGATTAGAGAGAAATCTAGTGTTCTTCATTGGGAACTTAATGTAAGAGGTGCATCTCAAGGATTAATCTCCATTTTCTTCAAGGTAACCTCCATTTTCCTAACCCTTTTATTCATCTTTGGTGGGTTCTAGTGTAACACCCGTAAAATTTATAGTATGTTAGGGGTCTTTCTTATGAGTCTATTTGTTAATTTTAGGAATTTTGCTAATATAGATTCATTTGGAACTTTGAACTTTAGAATCGTGCCATGGTATTGGAATTGAGTTTTGGGACTTGGCTGAAAGACAGGGAGTTACGCGGGCTAGGGTGCGGCCTTGAAGCCGCGACCAAAGCCGCGGGACTCGTTGGGTGTTTGGATCTCATAAGCACGCGCGGGTTTGGACGCGACCCCCAAGCCGCGGCCCAAGCCGCAGGAAGCCCCTACAGACCTTATAGACTGGATTTCACCCATTTTTCCTCATTTACTCCTCACCAAAACTCTCCCTCTCCATAAATGCAATTTTAAGGAAACCCTAGGTAATTTCCTTCAAGTTTGGAAGCTCTTTGTGTTCATCTAGTGCCTCAAGGTTTAAGGAGCTAGCTTGGATAGTCGGGATCTTCATCCTCCTCTCACCATACTTGGTTTTCTAGGTTTTCACCAAAAACCTAACTTGTGAGTTCATTCACTTTTATAAACTTTATACATGTTAAAATGTGGATTTTAACCTTCTCAACATCTCCATTTTTTATTTATTTGAGTTGGGTGAGTTTTCACTAAAACCTAATTTTGGAGATTTTGGGGGTTATGTGGGAGGGTATGATTTTAGGGTCAAGAGTATGCATTTTGGTTTAGTTATGAGCTTTATACATGAGAAATATGTTTTCTATAACCTTGTGATGAAATACATGGAAATCAAGATTTAGGGTTTTGGAAATATGGTTATGTATTATTAAATAAGGATTTAGGTAAAATGATTTGGTGTGTGTGTGGAAGTACCATTTAACAATTTGGAACGGAACCTCTTGGAAACTTGGGAGTAACTATATGGATTTATGATTTTTGCATATATGATGGCATTTTAATTGTTGGAAGTTATTGATTGGTTTTGTGGATATTGAATGGAATATTTGGTTGCATTTTGGCGTCATGAACCCATATATATATATATATATATATATATATATATATATATATATATATATAATCTTTAATCCGATGTTGGAACGCTATTTTTTCATATTGAGGCACGTTTAGGTATCGGATGAAGTATAAGCCCTACATGCTAAGTACGCGATATTGGATGAGGATCTCAACGTAAGGACCCTATGTGGTTGAAGTTGACTTTCCGTGGGTGTATGTTTAAAGCTACTGAGCCTGACATCCATTGCGGGTACTTTTATGTGTTTGGTTTTACTAATACGTTAAGTGGCTTACTTTTGTGTTCCGTCACTTGTGTTAGTAAGTGGGCCTCCCCCGTCAACCCATGTAACACCCTAAAAATAGGGGTAACAAAAATCCGAAAAACGGACATGCGGTATTTAAAATTGCCTAAGCAAGAGCCTCCCAAAAATGGGGAAAATACACAAACATGTTTAAATACAATCGTAATTAAACGGATAATAAATAACAACCAACTAATCTAATTTCTATAACCACAAAAGAGATTACAATCAAGGGTGCCATTTATAGACCCAAAGGATTCTCTACCAATAGTAAGTCCAAAAGCGATATTCCCAAATCTCTCACCCAAGCACTACGCCAGCTTAGGACTAATGCCGCTAAAACCTGAGATACATATCGACACCAAACAAGTGTTAGGCCAAAAAGCCTAGTGAGTTGAACAATAAATAACATGGTAAAACATATACAATTCTTATCAGCAGTTAACCAGTTTTCAACATGTATGGAGTCAACGGGGGAGACCCATAGCACCAATCAATTCCACTCCAAAGAGTCGATGCACCTTGATGCCCTTAACAAGGAACACCCCAAAGGCCTGGCCCACCCGGAGATCAGACCGTATAGGAAACTTTCCGAGTGGCGGAGGTCTACTGGGCACATACCATCACAGTGGCTCCCCGAGACTACATCCTCCTAGTGAACTTTCCTTGGTTCGTCCAACATAATGCATATAGGAGGTCCTTAGGTATCTTTCAACCAAGTATATTTCACCCTCCTAATAGCTCGAGTCTAACATAAGACTTAAATATTCACATAACCACGTTGTAGATACAATAACACCAAGAGTGTATTCCGAATGGAAATCATCATGTTATACCAAACATATATTCCATAATCATGTCAAATACCCATTGTGGGCACACATAATGTAAATCACCAATTAATTACACAATATAGAGTAAATCATGGGATGATACTTCATATACACATATCTCACATAATCTCATGGAAATACCATCAAATACATAAACCCGTAAAGATGACCATTTTGAGCAAATATGTGATACTAACAAAAATTAAGCAAATATGATGTGTATCCAGTTTTAACAAAAGTTTAGTAAACTCACCTTGCTAGATTTATACTAAATCTAGATTTTACCCACTTAGAACTTTCCTTGAAAAACTTGATTCTTCAAACCAAATCTTCCAAAAACCTAGATCCACAAGGTTCCAACCACAAAGAATCATTTCCCAAACCATATACATGGATACCTCAACTAATACCGAAACCCTAACTTCCATAACCGAAGAGAATAGAAGATTACCTTAACCCAAGCTTGAATTCACTAACCAAAACACTTCTAGTTCACCAAAATGATCACAAACATTCAATCTATGAAAGGGAGAACAAGGGGTGGATGAAACCCTAGAATATTTTGGGGAAGAAGATGAATAGGGAGATATGAGAAGTTTACCACCACAAAATACTCTATTATACTTCAATAGACTTCCAATCTGTTGCCATATCCTTGAAAATCTCTCAAAAATGAAACCATAGCAACTTGAATCACCCAAATCGGAGTTGTGATGAAGAAGATATGAAGAAATGAAGTTTTGGGTGAAATGAGGCGAAAATCAGGTTTTAACCCGAGTCTCTGACCCCCGCGCACGACCCGTGCGTTTTTGTGAAGGGCCCGTGCCGTGCGCCCCCTCCAGCCGGCCCATGATTTCCCCGAAAACCGTTTTGGTCATAACTTCTTTGTTATAGCTCCGTTTTTGCTTCGGAAAGAACCGTTGGACTCGTAATTGAATCATTTATCTATTAAGACTATAAAATCAAGGATTCAAGCCCAAAATCAATATCTTATTTTTCCTTAATATACGGTTTCTGTATTAACATGAATTGATACCTTTCGAAAATCGGGGTGTTACAATCCTCCCAACCTTAAAAGAGATTTCGTCCTCGAAATCTGACACTAACCAAGAACCCAACATAGCACTTGGCAAGATCGATTGGTTTCCCATAAAAATGCCTTTATGAAGCCTTACCTCGTATACGAACTCAAATACATCCCGGTCAAGGTTGTTATTGCACTTCACGTAAAGAGTCATCACAATTCAATCCCAAGGTTCGACATAACTCACCGATGACGGAATGAACATCAAGTCCTTGCTTAATCATTTTCTTAACCAATAAATCTCGGTTGCCTCCCAACCTTATGTTGCTCATATTACCTCAGGATTAACTTACGACCTTATTCAGTCATTTCCATCAAGAATACCCCAAAGCAAACATTTCCCTTAGATACTTCTAAACACGACGCATCAAGGTCTCTTCAACAATCGATTTGTACTTAAAGTCCACCTCGACATTCTCACCAAATGTCTCCAATAAACATTACTACTAAACTCCCACCATGCACTCAAGCATCGATTTCCAAATCAACGAAAATCCTGACAATTATCCGAATACCAATGGTTGCTTTC
The DNA here is from genome assembly GCA_954870635.1 of Arctium minus. Taxonomy (NCBI): domain Eukaryota; kingdom Viridiplantae; phylum Streptophyta; class Magnoliopsida; order Asterales; family Asteraceae; genus Arctium; species Arctium minus. Next base: position 15,921,069 of record OX941082.1, read on the forward strand.
CTAATTAACAATATTTAATTTCCTTAGGTTCACCACTCGTCCTACAAACGCACCAGATCTTAACGGAACTACATTGAAGCACACCACCCATCATTGTTCTCAAAATCACTCGCCAACACCTAACCTCGCGACGGCTATTCTGCAAATGTGAGTATACTACCATATGTTTCATTCTCGATTAGCAATGTCGATTCAAAGTTGACACCTACTCTTGGAAGTAGTCACCCAAATCCAACATCCTTACCAGTCAACCATAACATCATCATTATTTACGAATACCCAACAATATAGTGCACCACCGACTCATAGCATGCCGTCGTACCAAAATCCCACAATTCCAAAACCAATCATGCCCAAACAACCGGATACGATTTTTAATCCGTAGGTCTAACGAAGCATAAAGATCGTTACTTAACTAACTGGGAGAAAGCACATGTCTAACGCCTCAAACTCCAAGGACTCTTTTAATCCTTAATATCAACTTCTAACACAAGGGGGATTACACCTATAGCCCAAAGAGTTCAAGGTTTTTCACATTATTATGCCAATTTAAAATTTATAAAACTCTTAAATACATAAGTTTTATAACAATTAAACGTGTGTGAAAATACACTATCGTGCATTCGATAGGTTTCAAAATTTGATCACCAATGCCACGCATATGAAACCATTTTCAAAACTCATTTGATCAGTACTTACGCTAAATAAAACGATAACGAAAGATGCGTAACAAAATTTTCAAACGGGCTATCAGGGTCTTAGCATGCATCCAATTATGCTATGCGTATGAAAATAACCTTCCGTCCCAAAACATGTGTAATAAAAGTTTGTACAACTCCCAAAAGAGGATTTCACAATTTCAACTTTAAAATCTTTCACTTTAACACAAAACGTCGGAAGATAAAATTTACAACATGACCTATATACGTCCGATCATTTCCCAAATGTAGCAACACAATAGAAACGTAAATATATATATATATATATATATGTTATTCGCGTTTCAAATTTAGGCCGTACCGATAAAACGTACCTACCCAAAATCGTAATTACAACGACATGCAACCCGGAAATTCATTTCATACATTGCGGAAAACTCCTATCAGTAAAATCAATAACTGAAATATGTTCAGGCCAAAAGTTCTATCCGAAATACCATAAATCTTTCATACGATTACCCCCAATAACAGTATAATTTAAGTAATTAATGAGAGATAGTTTTACGTATTAAAACAGTGTATAACAAGACTTTCATACAAAACTACATAAGGGAATTTTCACAAAATTGAACCTCAAAATTTCTGCAGTTCACCCAGAAATGTCATGAAATAAAACTTCCCATCGTGACTCGCGTACATCTGTTTATTCCCCAAAATTTAGTAAAGACATATGCATGTGATTTGAACAATTTCAAGAGTAATTTAGTTTAATTACAAACTGTATAAATAAAATGTTTGCAAAACCCGAGACAACATGCTCATAATACCGAACTCTTAAAGTTTTCTCTCTTTTAGTCACCAAGTGGCACGAAATAAGATTTCACAACAAAACTTGCATGCGACCGTTTATTTCGCAAAACTAGAAGATTGATATGCGTATGCACCCGGTTAAAACATGAAATAATTTATGTCGTTTTCGAGTTCAAATCCAAATATAAACATGTTCTCATCGTTCTGAAATATTGGCTGAAATACCATAATGGAAATTTCCAATAAAATATGCATACGTGATATGTGCAACTAAACTGCTTCCACTAAACTCAAAGGGAAATAATACCACTGGATGCCAATAAAATTTCCACCACAATTTTTAAGCTGGACAAATTTCCTCAAGACTCCATTTGGTTAAAACCAGGTCAACGACCCAATAGTTTACATGAATACCCAATGAAAGCCAGTAGAGACATCAAAATACGTTTGACCACAATTATGCAAACACCACGACCCAAAAGGTAATTAACCCAAAATCTCATCGCCGGTTGAGACAAACCATTTTTCAAATGAACTCATACTCTTATGTTTTCAAAATGCCTCATAACACAATAATATGCATTTCTGAAAAGGTTCATAAAATTAAATACACAAAATGACCCTTACGTCAATTGAACTCCAATTATATATGTAAAATCATCAAAGAAACATCTCAACATCATTTATTTACCAAAATACCCAAAGATCCCAAAATGGGTGTCTCAACATGTTCATAAAACTAACATTTCAAAATAACCAAAACTTATCATCGGTTGAAACAAAATGTTTTCCAAATGAACTCTTTCTCTTCATGTTGCCAAAATGACTCATAGTTCAATGATATGCAATTTCCAACGGTTTATAAAATCGTATGCACCAAATGACAATTATATAAAATGACTTCCATTTATATATTACATCGTAAAAGAAATACATATCAAAATGAATTATTTTTCAAAATGCCCAAAAATCACAAAGATGTGTGTTACATAAGTTTATAAAGTTAAATATATCCAAATAACCCAAAACTTATCAGTAGTTAACAATAATGTAAAACACAAGCACTTTAAAATAAGTAACTTATAGATAATAGCCCATTTTCTTTTTAAATAATAAGGCCGACTCATATAGATATAAATCCACTGCATTACAATCTAAACAGTACATGGCTCCACTTGAATGACCAATGCACTCAGAACATGTAATTCTCAATTGATGCGCATTAACCGCCATCATACTTGGAATTTCACAATTGGGCTATTAAACCGGACCGAAGTCCTAAAGACTCATTTATTTTCGAATATGTCTTTCCAAGTTTAACTGCTGATAAGAATGGAAATCATAAAATGGGACTATATACATACTTTCAAATACTTCACATAAATATGCAAATAATGCTTCATAAAACATTCCATTTCATGAATGATGCATAAAAACTGACAACCATTCAAAAGTATATTTCTTTGACCAAAGATCATTTTATGCAATAAAACGTTAAAACACATTGATTTGTGACCCTTTATCAAAATGTCCAAAAATCCAATATGTGGTGTTATACAAAGTTTATAAAAGTAAATACTTCAAATAATCAAAGATTACCAACTAACCCAACATTTAATAATTTCATGTAAAACACATAAACACCTTAAAATGGATATTTTGGCATGTACACCGTTTTCACAAATCAATTTGAACTCACGCTCCTCGATTTCCCTAGTTATACTATCGTCATTCAGATGCTCAACATCTTAAGGCAAAGCCACGGACTTCATAGGTTCACCCTACAATTTCTCCTCGAATACATCGATTCAAAAAGTCTATGGTTCTAATCCAACCAATTAATCCGAATTGAAACTGTCCACTTAATGAAATCACCATACTTACTGTTACTCCATGTAACGAATAATAAAATCATCAACTTTTCTAATGGTTACCCATTCAGAAACTTTCTTACCACCCCAACGGTCGACATACCAAGGCCGTTCATACAAGTACGAGGATGGATAAAAAGGAGATTAACAGATTTGAACACGAAGGAAACGTACTACCACGTCTACCAAATATCATAACATTAGCAAGCCAAGTACAATAGAACGTACTACTACATTACCAATTGTCACAGTAACGGCACTTCAAGCACCATCACGTATAAAATATCCTCATAATAACATTAGCTAGGTGAGATTATGAACATATAATACATAAAGGTTCTCGTTACCATCGCCACAACGCTTGATAACCATAGTTTCCGTCGACTCTAAGACTAACCCATCTTAGAAATTCTACCCATCTCACAAATCATTGCCTAACGTACTTAGTCTAAGTCTAGACATCTTACATTCATGCCTAGTTCACTTAAACTAGAGCTCTGATACCAACTTGTAACACCCTAAAAATAGGGGTAACAAAAATCCGAAAAACGGACATGCGGTATTTAAAATTTCCAAAGCAAGAGCCTCCCAAAAATGGGGAAAATACACAAACCTGTTTAATCGTAATTAAACGGATAATAAATAACAACCAACTAATCTAATTTCTCTAACCAGAAAAGATATTACAATCAAGGGTGCCATTTATAGACCCAAATGATTCTCTACCAATAGTAAGTCCAAAAGCGATATTCCCAAATCTCTCACCCAAGCACTACGCCAGCTTAGGACCAATGCCGCTAAAACCTGAGATACACATCGACACCAAACAAGTGTTAGGCCAAAAAGCCTAGTGAGTTGAACAATAAATAGCATGGTAGAACATATACAATTCTTATCAGCAGTTAACCAGTTTTCAACATATATGGAGTCAACGGGGGAGTCCCATAGCACCAATCAATTCCACTCCAAAGAGTCGATGCACCTTGATGCCCTTAACAAGGAACACCCCAAAGGCCTGGCCCACCCGGAGATCAGACCGTATAGGAAACTTTCCGAGTGGCGGAGGTCTACTGGGCACATACCATCACAGTGGCTCCCCGAGACTACATCCTCCTAGTGAACTTTCCTTGGTTCGTCCAACATAATGCATATAGGAGGTCCTTAGGTATCTTTCAACCAAGTATATTTCACCCTCCTAATAGCTCGAGTCTAACATAAGACTTAAATATTCACATAACCACGTTGTAGATACAATAACACCAAGAGTGTATTCCGAATGGAAATCATCATGTTATACCAAACATATATTCCATAATCATGTCAAATACCCATTGTGGGCACACATAATGTAAATCCCCAATTAATTACACAACATAGAGTAAATCATGGGATGATACTTCATATACACATATATCACATAATCTCATGGAAATACCATCAAATACATAAACCCGTAAAGATGACCATTTTGAGCAAATATGTGATACTAGCAACAATTAAGCAAATATGATGTGTATCCAGTTTTAACAAAAGTTTAGTAAACTCACCTTGCTAGATTTAGACTAAATCTAGATTTTACCCACTTAGAACTTTCCTTGAAGAACTTGATTCTTCAAACCAAATCTTCCAAAAACCTAGATCCACAAGGTTCCAACCACAAAGAATCATTTCCCAAACCATATACATGGATACCTCAACTAATACCGAAACCCTAACTTCCATAACCGAAGAGAATAGAAGATTACCTTAACCCAAGCTTGAATTCACTAACCAAAACACTTCTAGTTCACCAACATGATCACAAACCTTCAATCTATGAAAGGGAGAACAAGGGGTGGATGAAACCCTAGAATATTTTGTGGAAGAAGATGAATAGGGAGATATGAGAAGCTTACCACCACAAAATACTCTATTATACTTCAATAGACTTCCAATCTCTTGCAATATCCTTGAAAATCTCTCAAAAACGAAACCATAGCAACTTGAATCACCCAAATCGGAGTTGTGATGAAGAAGATATGAAGAAATGAAGTTTTGGGTGAAATGAGGCGAAAATCAGGTTTTAACCCGAGTCTATGACCCCCGCGTACGGCCCGTGCGTTTTTGTGAAGGGCCCGTGCACGGTCCGTGCGCCCCCTCCAGCCGATCCATGATTTCCCCAAAAACCGTTTTGGTCATAACTTCTTCGTTATAGCTCCGTTTTTGCTCCGGAAAGAACCGTTAGACTCGTAATTGAATCCTTAGTCCATTAAGACTATAAAATCAAGGATTCAAGCCCAAAATCAAATATCTTATTTTTCCTTAATATATCGGTTTCTGTATTAACATGAATTGATACCTTTACAAAATCGGGGTGTTACAACCCAAGAGGTATTTGTATTAAAGTTGAGTTTTAGCTATATGAATTCCACTGGCACTTCTTAAACTATTTTATTCGAAAGTACTGATTTTCCCATTACAAATGTTTGATCTTACTAGGCTTTAGCCTAACATTTTTTTCTTAAAATGATATCTATAATAGGCCACTCTAGCGGTGGGATTCCTCGGGCTTGAGTGTAGAGTCATTGAAGGATAATAGTATTTTTGAAGAATCATTGAGGCGTATATTGACATAGTGACGACATACTTTTGGAAGTGAGATGTCGACACCCATTCATAATCTTGAACTAGTTGGTCTAGATTAGTAGGTTGTTGAGTGACCCTTTTATGACAAACTCGTTTATTCCGCATTTATTTTAGGCTTAAATTAACCCATATTCTTAGAGTGTTACAAGTTGGTATCAGAGCAATAGTTTAAGTGAACTAGGTATGAAAGTAAGATACCTAGACTTAAGCTTAGATCGGATAAGTTATGAATGGTGAGATTGGGTAGAACTCTTAAGACAAAATTGTCTTAGAACCGACAGAGTTGCATGAATTGAGAATTGTGACAGTAGTAGTAAGGATTCTTATGTGTGACGCGTTCATAATTTCAATTAGCTACTGTTATTATGAATGTGTTGTTACGTGAGCATGCTTAGATTACTACGATTATGATGATTGATGAATGTGGTAGTACGTTTCCTTATGTTTAATCCTCTAGTCTGTTTCTCACCTCTATTCTCGTATATATGTGGCAGACGTAATGGTTAACACTCGTAATAGGCCGGATGGTCATGATGCGACGACATCCACGACCGACCAACCAAGGGTAACAACAGTTGAATTACCCCCACCCCAGCATAACATTTTGGACGGATGGACTGAGCACATACCTCGACGCAACATAGCCACATCGGAGCCGATAATGAAGGAAGTGACTCCGGAGACAAGAATGATGGACCGTATAATGCAAGCCATGAATGCGACTATGGCTCAACAAAAAGAGATGTTTCTGAAGTTGCTCGAGGACAGGGACACTAGCAACCGCAGGCACGAGGTGGTTGCAGAAAATATGATTGCATTAGGATCCGGGGGAATTGGAAATGAAATTCCCACGGACGGAATGACAACTATGGAAGCACGACAACCAACAAAGTCATGCTCTTTCAAGACCTTCTTGAGCTGCAGACCACCCGATTTCAAGGGAAACGACGACCCAATAGTTTGCATGAATTGGATACGGGAGATGGAACAAGCCTTCCGGACAAGCGGTTGTGGAGAAGGCCAAAAAGCAACCTTCGGCTCTCAAATGTTGCGGGGGGCGACCCTCATATGGTGGAACATTTACTCTATGTCTTTAGAGGCTTCGGTGTTAGACAAGTTGGATTGAGAAACTTTTAAGCGGAAGGTGCTTGAAGAGTATTGTAACGAGAGATCTATGGATCGAATCATCGACGAGTTCCGGAGTTTGAAGAAAGGGAATTTGTCTGTGAAGGAATACAACAAATTGTTCATGGACAAGTTGGGTTTGGTGGGACATCTGATCCCCGCTGAAAAGGAAAAGATCAAAGCATAAATCAAAGGTTTGCCAACGGAAATGATGAACATGGTGCGTGTGTCCAAAGCCTCCACATTTCGAGAGGTGATCGAAAAGGCACAATTGGTAGAAGATTCTTATGGCCTTGAGAAGGTGGAGAGAGGTGTAGTAATCGAGAAAAAGAGATGGGAGGGAAGCTGAGTACACTTCAAGAGACCAAGATAGTTCAACTACAATCAGCGAGGGACCGATCCTAGAAAAAAGGTCCCATATTGCTCCAAGTGTCGGAGCAAACACTTCGGTCTGTGTAATTTGGGGCCTGAACCCTGTTTCAAGTGTGGTAAGTCGGGCCACAGTTTCAGGTATTGTCCGGTTAGGGGACAGATTTGTTTTGAATGCAGGGCACCAGGCCATATCAGAAGCGAGTGCCCAAAGTTGAAGGCTAGGGGTAGCGGGGGAAAGAAGATGGATCCTCCGAGAGAGACGGGAAGAGCCTTTCAGATGACAACCGAAGAGGCGAAGGCTTCGACTGATGTAGTGTCGGGTACGTTTCTTCTAAACTCCGTACCTACATGTATCCTGTTTGATTCTGGCGCAAGTTTTTCATTTGTGTCGAGTGCTGTTTGTCAAAAGTTGCATGTACCCACTAGTAGCTTAGAAGATTCCTTAGTAATAGAACTAGCGAAGGGTGACCAAGTAGTGGTCTGAGATGTTCTTAGGAATTACAAGTTAGAAATTGAGGGAAGGGAGTTTCCGGTTGATTTAATGCCGATGGTTATTGGAGGACTTGATGTTGTTATAGGAATGGACTGGTTAGCAACGAACCGTGCAGAGATTCTTTATGCAAAGAAAATGGTTCGAATCCCAGTTTTGAATGATGAGACGGTGATCGTATACGGCGAAAGACGGAAGGGCGAGGTGGTTATTATTAGCATGGTGAAAGCACGGAAGTGCTTATCGAAAGGATGCTCATCCTTTTTGGCATATGTTATAGACGCCAAGGTTGAGAAGAAAAGGCTAGAGGATGTGAAAGTGGTAAACGAGTTTCCCGATGTTTTCCCGGATGACTTGTTTGGGTTACCACCCGATCACCAAGTGGAGTTCAAGATTGATTTATCACCATAAGTGGATCCCACAGCTAGAGCTCCTTATCATTTAGCTCCTTCGGAAATGAAGGAAATGATGGGGAAACTACAAGACCTTCTTGAGAAATGATTCATAAGAACGAATCCATCGCCTTGGGGAGCACCGGTTCTATTTGTGAAGAAGAAAGATGGCACTATGAGGATGTGCATAGATTATAAAGAGTTGAACAAGGTAACCGTGAAAAATAAGTACCCCTTCCCTAGGATCGACGATTTGTTTGACCAACTCCAAGGAGCGAGATGCTTCTCGAAGACCGATCTATGTTCGGGATACCACCAAGTAAAAGTCAAAAAAGGCGACATCCCGAAGACAACTTTTAGAACGCGGTACAGACATTACGAATTCTTGGTGATGCCTTTCGGTTTAACGAACGCCCAGGCGGTGTTCATGGCTTTGATGAACCAAGTGTGCCGACCGTTCCTTGATAGGTCGGTAATCGTGTTCATTGATGATATCCTAATATACTCCAAGAGTGAGTCTGATCACGTACAACACCTTCGGAAAGGGTTGGAAGTTTTGAGGAAAGAGAAATTATTCGCCAAATTCTCCAAGTGTGAATTCTGGCTGAAAGAGGTGCAATTCTTAGGGCACGTGGTGACGAAAGACGCTGTGAAGGTGGACCCCACCAAGATAACATCTATGATGAATTGGGAACCGCCCAAAAGTCCATCCGAAATTCGAAGCTTCTTGGTCTTAGCGGGTTATTATCGAAGATTTATCCAAGACTTCTCCAATATTGCTTCTTCATTGACGACCCTAACTAAGAAGAATGCGAAATTCGTGTGGACCGATACGCAAGAGAAGGTGTTAGAACATATTTTATGTTCTATTTTAGAAGTTTTATAAAGTAATCAATATATTGTAATGGGCCTTGTATTGGGTTTGGGCTTATAGTGTTTACAAGGGTTTATGGGGTATAAATATAAATCATGTGTAATAGGTTTAGGTTAACTTTCAATTGATCAAGTTTTAGCCTCCACAATGTAGTCGTATACTGTGTGTTTGCTCTCTTAGATTAGTTTTTCTTGCTTTCAATAATCACTGATTTCTATCTCCTTGAATTCTTGTTATTTTCTCAAACCAAACTTTGATCTCAAATGGACCTCACAATTGGTATCATAGCTAAACAGAAATCTATTTTTCTGAACGATCGTGAGATCTGATTGTGTTTGATAGAACAGTTCAGTCAATATTTCGATTTCTGGATTTTTCTGTGAAATTGTTTGTTTTTTATTGTTTAATTGATTCAGTAGTAATAGTTCATCTTCATGGAATGTAACACCCTCAAATGTGGAAAGAGCGATTAATTAAAAACTTTCAAAAATACTTAAAATGGTAATAAAATCCCTTAATAATAATCCATAATTGAAATACATTTATAGATTGAACCATCAACAAATAATTAAAGTCTTACATAAAGACTAACTAAAGTCGAGTGTTACTATAACCCAATACCAAATCGCTATCTCCAATAAAAATGCGGAAGACTTCATCGAGCTAATCACTTCTTCGAGCACACAACTAGCACTCATCACTTCACGGTGTAGCTAGAACTAATTCCCGAGATGGAACCTGATGCACATGCCGACAAATAAAAAGGTTAGGCTAACGCCTAGTGAGTTCAAGAGTTTATATCATGATTATAAAGAAAACGTAAAATAGAAATATTATAACTTATAATCATGATCATTTAAAATGATTTACTTTAAAATGTTGGAACGACTCATTTTCCCATCATATACACTTTTAAAGACAATGCTCCCAAACATACATTTCTTATAAAACGATGCAACCCGTAACTCACCCGAAACGGGGTCATAGTTCGACACTCACATTTGTAAAAATGTAACTAATACGTCTTATCCCAAAACACCCAAACTCGGGTGGGACATAATACTCGACCCTTAAATAACGGAAAATAATCCATATAAATATGATACGCCATTAGAACATGGAACTGAAACTTAATACTCACGCGCCATAAAATGGAATGAAATCCAAATATTAAAGCATGGACTATTAAATATCCAAAATATAGAGGGCCGACAACGGGGGATACCCGTATCCGTTGAGAGCGGAGGAACACAAAAGTATGTCACTCAAACAACGTTAATCGCATGACACCTCACGACATCTCAGCCCAAGTGTCCCTATGATTTCTTTACCAAGTGTCACCCCAAGTCAGTTGACCTTGATAGATCATTCCGAAGAACTCCATCCCGAAGGCCCGGCACACTTAAAGACTACCTCCCAGGCATTACTTCAAGCGACGGAGGTCCTAGCGCTCACTCCCCGATAACACTACAGACTCAACCCTCCTAGCGATCACTTGTAAAGTTTCCGGTCATAAAACATGGGTACCGGAGTCCCACCCCGAAATACCCAACTGACCATCCCAAAACAGACTGACTGACATAACTATGGATCTATTACACACTGTCTAACGTTACCGGACTACACACGAATGACCAAAGCACCCGAGCCTGTAACCAAACTCAATACGCAACACAACGCATTAGTACGTACGTCATGACTGGGCTCTACATTGAGCCATATAAAACCGGACAAGTGTCCTCAAGACTCTTTTAAGCCAATACCGAGCTAAAATGCTCGAAATCCATTAGATCAATAATTATCGGTCTCCCGACTAAAGAAATGTCTTTAAACAATGTTTATGAAGACCCATATCCCAAAGACGAGATTAACCCAGAATTCAACACCTAATGGAACCAAATATTTTCCAAAGGGTTTATGAATGCAATTACACCAAAATGCATATAACATGAAATGGACTCTAATTGTACAAAATCCCCATAATGCATAACCCATGCGATTACTTATCAAAATGTCCAAATCCCAAATATGAGCATTTTATGAAATTAAGATAAACCAAATTTATCAAATATAATAACTCATTAAAATACTCACACTTTGCCAAAAACCAAGTAAAATACATTTTTACTTCAAAACACCCAAAACTTATCAGTAGTTAACCGTTTCATGTAAAACACTTTAAAATAACCATTTTGGCATGTACACCATTTTCACAAATCAACTTGAACTCACCTTGCTAGATTTAGGCTAAATCTAGATTTTACCCACTTAGAGCTCCTTTGAAGAAACTTGAATCCTCCAAGCCAAAAGTCTCCAAAAACCTATATCCATACATTTCCAACCGCAAATAAACATAATCAACCACGAAGAATCATTTCCCAAACCATATACATGAATACCTCAACTAATACTGAAACCCTAACTTCCAATACCGAAGAGAATAGAAGATTACCTTAACCCAAACTTGAATCCACCAATCAAAATACCTCTAGTTCGCCAAAATTATTACAAACCTTCAATCTATGAAAGGGAGAACAAAGGGTGGATGAAAACCAAGAAAACTTTGGGGAAGAAGATGAATAGTGAGAGATGAGAAGCTTACCACCACAAAATACTCTAGTATACTCCAATATACTTCCAATCTCTTTCCATATCCTTGAAAATATCTCAAAAACGAAACCGTAACAACTTGAATCGCCCAAATCGGAGTTGAAATGAGAGAGTTATGAAGAAATGAAGTTTGGGGCAGAAAATCGCGATTTTAACACCCTGAAACACCCAGGCGATTGTGCCAGGCTATAGTGACAATGTCATAATCGTCGGGCACAATCGCTGAGATTGTACCGAGCGTTTCTGGGCTCCGGCGACCTTGACAGGCGATTGTGACACTGTCACAATCGTCGGGCATTATAGCCTAGCGCGTATCGAAACTGTTTTGGCCATAACTTCTTCGTTATAGCTCCGTTTTCGCTCCGGAAAGAACCGTTGGACTCGTAATTGAATCATTCATCCATCTAGACTATAAAATCTAGGATTCAAGTCCAAAATCAAAAATCTTATTTTTCCTTGATATATCGGTTTCTGTATAAACTTGAAATGATACCTTTCGGAAATCGGGGTGTTACATGGAATCAATTGCGTGTAACAATTTCGATCCAGAATGTCTAATCGATCGATTTTGAGTTTATTTTGTTCGAAAATTTTATGTTACTGTGGTTGAATCGAATCTAGGTTTAGAGTCAGACAGTGACAACACACTACCGCCCATCCGATAGGTTTCAAAACTGGTTACCAACACTACGCATATAAAACCATTTCTAAAACTCTTTTGATCAGTAATTACGTTAATAAAACGGTAACAAGAGATGCGCAACAAAACTTTCAAACGGACTACTATGGTCCTAGTAATGCATCAATTTATACTATGCATATGAAAGATAACCTTCCGCACTATAACATGTGCAATAAAAGTTAGTACAATTCCCAAAAGAGACATTCACAATTTAATTTTAAAGTTCTGACTTCCCAACCCAAAAGTCGTTGCGACATAAAATTATTAACAACTCCATGTGCAACAGTTTATTCCCCAAAGTTCGATGAAATGATAAGAATGCAAATAATTCTCAAATCGAGTTTAAAACTTTAAGCCGCCTCGATAAGACACATTTGACCAAGATGGTAACTACAACGATATGCAATTCGAAAATTCATTTCATGTATTGCGGAAAATTTATAACAGCAAGGTCAACAAGCGAAGCAAGCTTAAATTAAAATTTAATTTAAGACAATATAAATATTTCGCATATTTACTCACGCGAGTGAAAGTCGGATTCAACCCAAAAGTATGCACATATGCTCGTGTGAAACTCAAGATGCAATCATGCGACATTTAGATTTTTCAAGGTGCCTCTTACGGTTGCAAAAGCGTCTATGCAAGACTCGCATAAAACAAAGTATTGAACACAACTCGCAGATTAACACACACAATGATGCATATGCACATGTTCTCAAAATTATTTTACACAACGCAAAATGACGTAAGACGAGGCACCCTAAACCCAACTGAATTTTTGCAAAACTCAATAATGCTAAAATCATGCAGTGACAAATTTTCATTTCTCAACAAGAATGTAAGACGGCAATATGGCTAAAACACTAAGCCTTTAAGAGCTTCCTCTTTTAATGCAATGAAAGGTAAAATGACACCTTTAACAAAATTCACATGGGACACGACGCCAACTAACTCGTAAGATTAAAAGGAGCAAAATTAAAACTCACACATGGAAAGACATCGTATAAACCAATACTCCAAGAAATTCCAACAAAACTCACACAAACTAAAATTCTCAAGAAATTCCGACTCAACACGTGGGAATAACTTTTCCTTTAAAACCATTGACATATGTGGAGGAGATCCAATGCCTAGGTTAAAATCTCATAGTTACTTGCCCAATACCCGAATGACATTAAAACATGGATATTACAATATCCGCAAATAGCGTTAAACCAGAGACGTGAATAAAGAGATTTTTTTATAACAATTTGCAATTACGTGCAACAAAACAATTTATGCATGCTTAAGCTCACAGTTTAAAATTTGATGCGTGTTAAATGCTTTACCAAAACTTTATAATATAAACCACTTTCTGTTTTACGAACACAAGAAACAATTTATGCAATTTATTTCAGAAATAAATTTTGGTGCATGAATTTGGTCGGCATTCACCCCTCTAGACTACGCTTCTCAACAACCCGACTTACTAATACCATCTAGGTGTATTAAGCATCTTAGGACAACAATCTCAATTTCCTACTATTGTCATCCGGATACTCCACATCTTAAAGCGACACTCAGATATTTCATCGGTTTACCTTACAATCTCTCCTCGTATGCCGTCAATTCCATAAGCTCAAGGTTCTACTCCAACCAATTATTCTTACTCAAGACGATCAACTTAATGCATTCAACACACTTAACTATCACTTCAACGTGACATTGCTATAGACATCAACGTTTTCCTTAGATTACTCCCTTAGAAACCTTCTCACTACCCCAACGGTAATCATACCAAGGTAGTTCAAGTATACACATGTAGTATGTAGGTTCACCATAACACTGGCCAGGTGCCATTATGAATGTACCGCACATGCTCATCCTTGCGACCCTCGACAAGTTTCCCGTTTCTAGTGACTCGATCAACTCCATAATATCTTATCTTAAGGTTCCTAATGTGCAACTTCACTTACAATCACTTATAAAAACGCTAGTTTGAGTCTAGGCATCCTACAATCAATACCTAATTCCCACAAACTTAAGCTCTGATATCAACTTGTCACACCCTCAAATCTGGAAATAGCAACTTATTTAAAATTTTCTAAATACATCAATAGAGGAATTATCTACAATCACAAATTAAGATTTAACCTCAATACAAACATTCATTCTATACAAAAGCCTATGATAATAACGGGTGCAACTAAAACCCCATAATAGTCACTAACCCCAAAATTGCGGAAGACTTCACCAACTACTTACATTTGCACAAAGCTAAGGCTCAACTCTTCATGGCTGCTAGAACGAAAACCCAACTGGACCTGATGCACATGCCGACAAATAAAAAGGTTAGGCTTAACGCCTAGTGAGCTCAAGAGTTTTCAACATATATAAAGATGTTTGTGAAAATAGATAATGCAGTTTAATTCATAATCTTTCAAAAGGTATGCTTTGAATATGCAAACGACTCGTTTTCCAATAATATGCATTTTAGACAGAGAACACCAATTTGGACATTTTCCAAATCAAACTACTACAAAAATGATGATAACAATGTAAACCGTCCCTTCATAAATTAGCTTTAACCCAAAACTCACTCAAAGCGTAAATATAAATTGGACTCTCCATTTAAGAAGGTACGGTTAAACCTTATATTTCAAAACACCCAAAACACGGGTGGGGCATAATACTCAACCCATAAATCAAGGGTAAAACCCAATTATACAAAACGTCACCGAAAACTTGGATAATAAAACTCAATACCCAAAAACAACACCTTTCGGTGACGGGGGATTCCCGATTCCATAAAATGTGACGGTCCACAAAGTAAGCCCATTTTATGTTGTTATGACTAGTCATATAAACGAAAGTACACGCAAGAGATGTCAGGCTCAGTAGCTTTAAACGTACACCCACGGAAACTCGAGTTCAACCCCGTCGGGTTCCTATGTCGAGCCCCTCATCTAATATCGTAATACTTGAGCACGAAGGACTTATACCGCACCCAGTACCTTAACGTGCAACACGTAGGACTTACATCTAACCCGATACTTAACGTGCAGCTCGTAGGACTTACATCGCACCCGATACCTAACGAGTTTCATCCAAATTTGCCAACAAGGCTCGAAGTCGAGCTACCCAAACTGGACAATTGTCCAAGACCCCAAACCAAATAAAAACACCAAGCCGCAGGCTTAGCAACCCATTGACCAATTGGTAAATGAAATAACTTACAATAAAACGCACTCGACCAACGGATATGCCAACACAACGACCAAAAGTAAGATTAGTTCAAAACTCAACATTAGTTAAGACAACCCATTTTCCAAATGAACTTATATCCTTATAATTTTTCCAAATGTCTCATAACACAAAATATGCATTTTCCAACTTTAACTACTGATAAGAATGAAAATCATAAAATGAGACTATAAACATTCTTTCAAGAACCTCGCATAAATGTGCAATTAATACTTTACAAAACATTTCATTTCGTGAATGATGCATAAAACCCGACAAACATTTAAAAGGGTATGTCTTTGACCAAAGATCTATTTATGCAATAAGACCTCAAAACACATTCATTTGTGACACATATATTAAATGCCCAAAAATCCAAATGTAGGTATTATACAAAGTTTGTAAGGTTGAATACTTCAAATAATCGAAGACTAGCAAATAACCCAACATTTGATAATTTCATTAGAACACATAAACACTTTAAAATAGACATTTTGGCATGTACAACGTTTTCACAAATCAACTTGAACTCACCTTGCTAGATTTAGGCTAAATCTAGATTTTACCCAACGAGCTCTTTTGAAGGCCGCTTGGATCCTCAAGCCGAAAACTTCCAAAACCTAGATCCAACATTCCAACCCAAAAATAATCATAAGTAAACATACCCAACCACAAGGAAACATTCTCCAATCATAAAATACCAAGATCCCAAACAAGATCAAAACCCTAATTTCTCTAAAACCAACAAATCCAAGATTGGAGATATCAAACCTTAAGAAACCACCAATGGAGCATTCATAACCTTATTACAAGAAAACTTACCCTTGAAGGCAAAGAGACTTCCGAGAACACCCAATCCAACACTTCAACTCGAGCTCCCGACCGTTGCACTTGACGAGGAAGATAAAGATGGAGGTTTTGTGGTTCAAGGTTCCAACTAGTTAGATGGTGAAGAAACATGTGGTTTGAGGAAGAAAACCCCCAAAATAGGTTAGGGTTCGGTTTTGGTGTTTGGGAGAGAAAAGGGAAGGAGATAGAAGTGAGAGTGAGGGAAATGGTTGAGAATCGCGACTCTTAAAAGACCCTGGGGACGACCGCGATTGTGCCCGGCGATTGTGCCAGGGCACTATCGCCAGGGCACTATCGCCCAAAACGTACCGCGGGCACACCCCCGCTGGCGATTGTGCCCGGCGATTGTGCCCAGGGCACTATCGCCTAGAGTGTACCGAGGCTCGTTTCTTCCCATTTTCCGCACAGACCACTCATGACTCGATAAGGCTTAAATAGGTAAGATATAGGGGATGAAATCCTACGATAAGAAACAAGAATTTCTCAAAGGGTTTGCTTTCACATACAGGAATTTACGGGTGTTACAATTTATAAAGTCAAAAAAAATAAAACGCTGATTGATGATTTTTTTTATTCAAATGGATTTATTTTATACCAACAAATGTGGTTATTACCTTACCGGTATTGACTTTGTTTCTAAACGATATGGATGTAACAATTACAATATTACTAGTAAAATACCCGTGCGATGCAGCGGTATTTAAACAAGTTTTCCCAAAAAAAATGTCATTCATATATACAAGTACCATATTGAAAAACAAGAAGTTCATCAAAACAGAACAGCCTCCATCAGGGATAATGTATGAATGATCAAAACTAGTATAAATATTTGACTTGTTATCTTTATTTTCGATACAACATACTGTATCTAAGATACCTCAAAGACGAGCCACAACCTTAAAGAAATCAATTTTTGCCATCGTTCGTTGTTAATCCATCCAGGTGCACGTGTACAACTGATCCCTTGTGACGGTTTCACATCCTCTAAACAACAATAAAAACGCACATCAAAAAACACCACCACAAGTTATCACATTAATTTCTGTAAAGTTATCTTAAAAAAAATGTAACCTTTGCAAACTATCATTAATCCTATTTCAGCATAATCATATTTTTCCAGGGTATGAATGTTTATACCCAAGTGACACAATACGTTCGGCCATGCCTTAAGGTCAAACTAAGGATGATCAAGAGATTTTAGCCAAATTACCTTCAAAGTTGGCAATTGGAACAAAATGAATCAGGGTGGCACTTTTTCAAGATGACTTTCAGGTTCAATGCTACCTGTTAATTTCCCATCAGAACTGCTTACGATTTCTTCTTCATCGGGTAAACGATTTTCAGCAGCACATCTACTACCAGATGGATTATTGATTAGATCAAGAGTCTGGAAAGGTGGCAATAAATTTTTCACACCATATTGCAAGCAAAGTTGCAAATTATCATGAGAAAAAGGCCAATTACAGGCGAACCAAAAACATAATCTCTGCACAACACAATCAAACCATAATTCATCAGGGGTTCAAAACAATCATCATTGGCAATAGTAAGTGAAAAGAATCCCTATATCATATGTAGACAATTAGAAGAAGCAAAAGCCATGAAACCCAGAACAAGATTTACCAAGGCATGTGATAAAATCATATCTTTATATAATAAAGATGTATGTATGATCAAGAAAAGGGAAAACAAGAAATTGGGAGGTGGGTAAGGAGGAAATTTAAGAGCAAACAAAAAGACAACCCATGTAAATCCAAGCCAAGTACTTACTCCAAGAGAGCCGGAATCACAAAAATCACCCATTAACAATGCTTCTTACGGTGGATCTGATACAGTACAAATATGTCTTGAAATAAATTACAGTTTATCAAAGTGAAGTAATTAGATAAAGATGAATTTGTTCTTCACCTTATAGAGAAATTGGGAAGTGGGTTGTTGTTGGTGTCATCAAGAATAGCATTTTCAGATGTATGTCAGAAACACAAGCAGGAGGTTTCTCACCATTATTCAAACTTCAAATTAACCTGATTCAATCCCAGAAATCGATGAATCAAAATGAAAAACGCATGAAATTGAAATGAAATACTGAATCAAACTTCAAATTAACCCCGACTCAACTCCAGAAAACGATGAATCAAAATAAAAGAAAGCGAGAAACTGAAAATAGATACCGATTCAAGCTTCGAATTAACTCCGATTCAACTCCACAAACCGACGAATGAAAATAAAAAACGCATGAAATCGAAAAGGATACCGATTCAAACTTCAAATCAACTCCGATTCAACTCCAGAAACCGATGAATCAAAATAAAAAAGCGCATGAAATTGAAGAGAACAAGTTGAGCTAGTTAGAATAAGTCAAATGTCAAATGGCTACAATCAGTTCTTCAAGTAACGCATACTAAAATAAGAAAACTAAAATAAGAAACAAATTGTTTATAAACAAAGAAACAAAAGCTACTCTAGCCAACTACTACCTTGCTACGACTCTACTTAACTATCTAGTCCATGTGAAGGTCGAGAGTGTGATACTTGTCCTTTAACCACCTCCGGTAAGTGTTGTACGGAAAGTAGTACCATAAGTTACCCACATTTGGTCCCTCCTCGAACCACATCATCCACTGATGAAGGTGCTCCTTGATTGTCTTACAACAATGCACCATCACCTCCCAATGGTACTTGAGCCAATCTCCAACTCTCATTCACCAAGGTCTTCCTAAAATGCGCCCATCAATGACACTCTCTCTCCACTTTAACTTCCAATATGCGCATTTCTCCAGAAGTTGGCCTAATTCATCCTGCAACTTCACTAATTCATCGGTGGTCGGCTCTATTATGCCCTCTCTCGTCCCGAAAGCAGAGGAGTCGACTCTAACATGACCCACGGACTGACTCTCATTGGCAATTTCATCTTGGTGTTCGGAGGGGTCATACTCTTCATCTATCTCAAAGTGTTCGGATGGGTCATACTCTTCCTCTATCTCGAAGTGAACAAGATCCGCAACCTGATGGTCGTTGCTAGCATAGCTACTACTCCTCATTTTCTACATAAATATAAGAAAGTTTTGGCCATTACACAATAAATAAAAGGCTGGATTCAAAATATAGGGATCAAAAAAGGCACTCTTTTCTACACTTCGCCTACCCTTTTTCCTAAAATGCGTCTTCAAAAAAAGAACTATTGCTCCATAAAGTGGTATAGTTTTGGGTGACACTGTTTTTAGGTTTACAGTAAGAGATGAAGTTACAAAGTTGAACTTAGCCTGTCATGTGGCAGAAAATGTATTCATTGGAGATGATAGCAGCCTCTAATTCATATAGTTTTCCACAACACCAGCCTAAATGCCACACATCACTGGCAAAAACATCTACAAAATTAAATAAACTGACGATCCTTTCCTAATTAACAGCTACACACATTGTTCTACAAAAAACTTTTACAGTAAAATTAACAAACCCTATAAATAGTGAAGATTGATCACTATAGGTGAATCTATTTTATGGAGAGTGAAGAAACAAACCTGTATGGAGTTAAACTTTAATGTGTACTGGGCCATGGGGAGAATGGGGAGGTGGATATTGCAGCAGATGCAACATAGATGCAAGGGACAAAAGGACAAGGTCAAAATGAATGGGCCGATTTACATCAATGAGTTATATAAAAGGAATAACCACTTTCAAAGTTGGTACATAAGATGTAAGTTACCATGGTTGACATTCCTTCTTAACATTTTCTCTCATTTCTATTGTCAAAAACATACTTAAGCAGGGGTGGCCAAACAAAAAAATGGTAGCATTTTGTAGCATCAAAAAGAAATTAATGTATCCCCAAAAATAAATTGTTATAGTAATGCATTCCCAGGTTAGAAAACTTGGATCCACCAATGATTCAAGTATAAAGTAAGAACAAAGCATCTGTTATGTACTTATGTTAATCCTGTGCAAGGTAGGAGTTGTGCAAAAGAGTTTGATTTCTAGAAGGGACAGAAAGAGTTGTCAGGGAGTACTTTTTTGGAAAATTGATCACTATAGGTGCCATCTCTTTACAAATCAAGTGTACTATCTTTCAACAATTATAAAACATGTGAAAGGAAAAAACTATTCATGGATAAAGAGATTATACCTGTTGCTGAAAAGGATGGGAAGCTGGATGTGGTTGCAATTCTTCTTGGTAATTTTGTGATGAAGACAGACGTGAGCATTAGAACATTCAATAATACCCAATTCAAGTATAAGCAAATATGGACTAAAATCTGTGATATTTTGCAATACCCCAGTTAAAGAATTGACCAAAATCCTTAAATTTTCAAAACCGAAGTTGTATAAGCAAATATTGATTAAAATCTGGGATATTTTGCATTACCCATTTCAAATTTAAGCAAGTGTTAACGAAAATCCCCAATACTTGCAATACCCCAGTTAAAGAATTGACCAAAATCCTTATATTTTCAAAACCAAAGTTGTATTTCACAAAAAACCCAATTCAATAATAATCGTGGGAAGTTCACAACTGAAATGGAAAACCCAAAAATTTCACAAAAAACCCAAAAATGTTTGTAGAAAACCCAATTCCATTTCTGGTGTGAATTTCACAAAAAACCCAATTCAAGTATAATCGTGGGAATTTCACAACTGAAATGGAAAACACAAAAATGTTTGTAGAAAAAAAACTTAAGAAAGAAGATGAAACCTAAATTAGAGCATACCTTGGAAAACCAAAGCTCGATTTCAGTGTTGAGAGGACAAAAAACCCAAAAACGTTGAAAACCCAAAAATTTCACAAAAAACCCAAAAATGTTTGTAGAAAACCTAATTCCATTTCTGTTGTGAATTTCACAAAAAACCTAATTCAAGTATAATCGTGGGAATTTCACAACTGAAATGGAAAACCCAAAAATGTTTGTAGAAAAAAAATTAAGAAAGAATCGCCATTAACATTGTATAGAAATTAGCCTAAATTAGAGCGTACCTTGGAAAACCAGAGCTCGTTTAGTGTTGAGAGGATCGCCATTAACACTGTATATATAGCAAAGAAAACGTGTAGCAAAGCAAATGTGGAGGAGAGGATGCTGGTCGTAGGGGTAAGAACGCCTAAGAATCAGGGCTGAAGAAACTGAAATTCAAGAACTGAAATTCAAGAACCGTTTAAGGCTCTTAATAATGTAGTATAGATTAAAAACTAAAAGTTGTAATACAAAAAGAGTTGATGTTTGTGCACAAAACAATGTCAATGAGGTAAAACCGTGTACAAGTTATGTCTCTTTCATTTCCCCTGCCAAGAGTCAAAGGAATCGATCAACACAAGAAAACAAAATTAAGAGTCAAAATCCCCTTCATTTGATGACATATGACCACAAATATATGGGCATCCTTAATTGAGCTCAAGGGATTGGTTTGCATTGACCGACTAGGACTGAAATTGGATAGACTGTACAGGGACCGAAAAAAGGAATGTTATAGGACGCCAGACCAAGTTATGTTAAACATCTTTTAACAGTTTGTTAGTGATTGGGCTCATATGGATTAGTTACATAACTAATTACAGGGATTGAATTAGATTTACCGTTTTTTTTTAAATTGTGTTATTTTTAATACTTATATTTTACCCATCTTGAATAATACACAAAAAATGGAAAAAAAAATTACAACCAGTGTTATACAAAAATTGTTAATATAAAAAATAGTCAAAAATAAGATTAGTTAGGTAGACTCAAGGTTCTAAATGACATGAGGTGTGACCGGATGGTAAGGTCAAAACTCAAATTGTTACACACCATGGCGAAATGCAACATTTTCAATGCGTGATATAAGACGTCAAATTTGTATGTCATATATATATATAATTAATTATATATATATACATAAATATATATGTTTTCTATTTATTATCAATGAGATAATTAATGATATTAAAAAATTTATATTCATAATAGAAGAAAT
The DNA here is from genome assembly GCA_954870635.1 of Arctium minus. NCBI lineage: Eukaryota > Viridiplantae > Streptophyta > Magnoliopsida > Asterales > Asteraceae > Arctium > Arctium minus. The sequence goes on from OX941082.1 coordinate 15,943,590, forward strand.
AAAATCATACATATTAGTATTTATAAAGAGTTTACAATTAAACATTCAAAATAGAACTTGAAAACCGTTTTACAACTTCAATTTAACCTTGAGTTCGTGAAGTGTGAACACATAAGCTATTAGGGGTGCTCAAAAACACGACCAACCCGGGAAAAAATCAACCCCAGGTAACCCGACATATAATCGATACAAAATTAGGATAACCCAAAGCTATTGGGTTAGGCTCAAATTAACCCGACCAACCCGATAACCCGATAAATATTTTAGCGACTTTTCTAAAATATTTATATTTTCCTTTAATATATATAAGTTACCAAAAACAACTCGGCAAGAACGAGCAATGGCAAGAACGAGCAATGGAACTCATAAAAGGACATTATTAGAACAATATATGTAATGCCTAAATATTTGATTAATTCGTATATTCTTTTGAATGATGAATCGTATTTCAAAAAACATCCTTATTTTTATGTTGTCAATATTGCTTTTACTTTGTTTAAACACAAACCGACCAACCCGAACGAGTTGAGTTGGGTTGGGTTGCACTTTTGTTTGGGTTGGGTTGTGTTGAAAATTCTCAAACCGTCAACATTGGATTGGATTGTTGAAACACCTTCAACCCGATCAACTCAACCCGTGAGCACCCCTATAAGCTATAAGTGGTGTGAACAAAGGTTTAGGATATATGGCGCTCGGAGTAATCAATGGTTCTATATTTTACCCATACACGTTAGCACAACCATCACCATGTCTACATTCTCATCTTTTTTTAGTAGGGTTCATACGAAAATAATATCTTTTTTTAAGAAAACACGAAAATAGTGAATCACATACAAAATCATATATGATTCACGTACGTATAAAATCATATATGACTGCGGAAGACTTAAGTCGCGGCCAAATGCGACCATGTCCATTTTTTGGCTGTTACTGCTGAATCATATATGATTTTGCACATGATTTGTTGTCCTCATGTTTTCTTAAATAGTTACGTTCTCGTTTGAATCTTTTTTTATCTCTCTCTATATATAGGCGACTATGGTGGCATGGACCAAAACCATCTGATCTGTTGATACCGATCGATTTGATTCCTAAATTCAAAGCATCAATTTGATCTAGTTTTGGGTTCAGGTAGCGCATCGTAAATTTATCAATTTTGAATTAGAAATAAAAAAAAATATTCAACAAGAAATCAACTATTTTACATTGATAAAAAAAATATTGATAAATTAAAACTAGATTATGATCATGTACAGCCAAAAAGATACATATATATTACTTTCCTTATATGTGCCAAATTATCTAATGGGAAAGCAAAGACCAATGAGAAGGTTCGAATTTGGACGAAAGGAATGACCAACAACATCATCTGCTCCAAGAACACTTCACAGAAGTAAAATTTTTAAAAGAAAAAGTTGCTAATCTTGATCTGGCTTTAAAAAACAAGACCAAAGAGCTTAAGGATAATGAGAGTGAGAGAATGAATATTCTTGCTCTTAAAAACTTTTTTCAAATAGAAAGAGAAGTTCTTCATCAAGACTTTCTCGACAAAGATTTATTATGATTGACAAAAGGTTCATGAGAAGGTAAATACCCAAGTAGGCAGAAGAGGAATTGGGTTCTGTGACTTGGATCCTTATACAGGAACCAAAAGGAACAAATCCTTGTCTTCTTTGTTCTGCATTGGGAAAATTCAAAAATTTGGGTTTCCTAACTTAACATCTGTATTTAAGAGGCGCATAACCTTTGGAGAACCTTATGAGAGGAGTCTATTGAAGATGACAAATGTATGGTATCAAAACACATATATGCCATCTTCAACCTCTGTCAAAAGAGCCTCTAAACCAAAGAAATATCTGAAAACTCAAGTTCAGAAAGAACTCTTCAAATTTGGTCATCCAGAAACTCAAGCTCAAGTGGCCTTAATGTGTAAGATAATCCCTGAAAATGAATTGGCCTCTGAGGCACCTGAGTTTATTCACTCTTCTAAAGAGGAGAAGTTAATCATGCTCTATGAAAATGATTTGAAAGAAACCTATGAAAAATGATTCTTTAACAATCGTGATTTATCCTCTGTCGTACAAGATATCTTTGAGAAAGATTTGATGGAAGTCTTCAGAGCTCCTGAAATTGTCCCATGTGTTTCAAAAGAATTAACTATTCCAATGGACAAGGATGGAAGAAAGTGTGACATATGTCCAGAAAATCTTGCCTCTGTCAACAGAGACTTTCTTGACTCAGACTCAGAATATGAGGATGACTCAATCTCTGTCGATTTAGAGACTAATTTTGTCGAATCAGAGATAGTGTCTTGCAAACTGGAGGGAATTAAGCTTCCCTCTGGCATTCTTAACAGAACAATTCCTCCCAAGGAAAACTTTGCAAGAATCCCTATCTTCACCGATTTCTTGGACATGTGTATATAAGCTAAGACTTCTGAGCTTGAAAAGATTAAGAAACAAAAAGAAACTTCATCTCAAAGTCCTAAAGCTTCAAAATCTTTAAGGACAAATCATGACAAGTATACTTGGCAACAAAAGGAGAAATGGATTCATAATAACAAATCTTTTGCGTCTGTGGCAGTGAAACCAAAGGAAGGTTACCACAAAAGATGGGTACAACCGAAGGATCTTGCGAAGAGGAGTTTTTACAAAAATAAATCTAGCCTGGATAGGTCTTTCTGTAAAAATAAATCTTCAAAAGGAAAATATTGCGCATATTACCTTGCTAATTATTTTATGTTGTTATTGTTTTTAATTAAAATGCCAAACTAAATAATGGGAAAAATATATATATGAAGAGTCGTAACATAAAAGATATGCACTAAATAATATTTTTTGATTGGTTATAAATATACATGCTAAAAATATAATTAAACATATATTGATTTATATTTATATGAAATGGTAGTAAACATTTTATATTAGTTTGAAGTGTAGTAAAAAGATTGATATATAAAGTCATGAGCATTTGCGTGTAAGTTAAGAGATTACACAAAAAAAATTATCATGACAACTTGCGTAACATATGTCTATTAGAAAAAAGATAATATACGATTCACTTATAATTTTATAAGATTAATTAATAGTTAAATATATGTGATGGTTATTTTTCTCTTTTATCTATATGTCTATTTCTCTATCTATCTTTACAATCAATCGACATAAAATTTTACCAAACGAGTTTTCAGTAAGAATGATTGAGAATGTAGTGATCGGTGCTGAAGAACCATGGAATGGATGGGAGTTTCCCCTACCATGATAAATACCCTTATCATAGCATCTCCAAGACCTCTTCGAAAATAGAAAAATAATACTTAGTAGTTTTTAGGGGGTTTTTTTTTCCTTCAACAGTTTCCAAAAATTAATTTCTCGAAATATATAAAATATAGGCTGATTAAATGTACATGAAACGATACATTTTATATTAGTTTGAAGGGTAGAATAGCGGAGTTCCTGATTTATAAATATAAAGTCAGAGAGTAAATTTCAGGATTGGTCCTTGAACTATGTCATTTTTAACGAAATTAGTCTATAATCTTTATTTATTACAAATTTGTCAGTAATGCATGCAAAATTGACTTATTTCATATCTTCCACTAACTTCAATTAACTTTTCTATTAACTCCGTTAATTGAAATGTGGGGCAAATGGTCTTTTCTCATTTCAAAGTATTTTTGATTTTCAAAAATGGACCCCATCCCCTCCTCCCCGGTTTTCTCCCTCTTCCCCTTGTCCTCACCAACATCGGGAACAAACCAACATCCTCCCCTTCAGGGTTTGTTCAATTCATAAAACATAGAGCACATATCTATATTGTTCGTGAACCCTTCCTAGTCGAGATCTAAAAAGCACAAACATAGACCCAGGCAAAAGGACTAAAATACAAACCTAGATCGGACTGAAGAAACACAAACATAGACCCATATTGGAGTGAAGGACTAAAATACATACCTAGATCGGGCTGAAGAAACATAAACATAGACCCAGGAGTAAACCCCTAATTTTCAATTTTCCACCAAGCAAATCCAGCAAATCGGTGTGCCCTTAATCTAAACCCAAAACTAGGGGTGTTTAAAAAAACCGTTGGATCGCTCAAACCGGTCGAACCAAGTCAAACCGGACCATTTTTGGCGTTTTGAGCGGTCTAGTGGTCCGGTCCGGTCTGAAAAATAGTCAAACTACTCGGTCCGGTCTGGTCTGCGGTTTGACCCTTTTTTTGAGCGGTTTGGACCGAACTGACCGCCAAAAATACGCATGTTTTAATCATATTTAGTTTTCATGTTAGACTCAACTTTTATAGCTCAATTGAAAAAAGTTCGTCAAATAATTATGTTTTTAGTTTTCATTTTCTCAATTGATTGTCCTATCTAAATTGACAAAGTTCTAAGATGTAACACGCCCTACCTACTAGACATAAAAATGGGGCATGTCATAACCGAAAGCGGATCAAATGTCTACAATTCACAGTACAGAGCTCTAACAGGACTCCCAAAAGATTGCATTACATCCACCAATAATTATACGATTAACATTTTTACATATTTACATAGCAAAAGCCTTGAATAAGCAACTAGTCTTTAAGCATCTCAAGCGATCTAGTTCGTTCATCCTGCCTCTGGGTTAGATCCTGAACCTGCCGATGTAAAAACAAAACAAACCTCGGCTGAGCAAAATTGCCCAGTGAACGAATAATAATATAGGAAATACCAAATAAGAAATAGGTAACTAAAAGGAAACCTTACGATATAGAGTTGAAAGCGATTTAAGGGTAAATCTCAAAAACTGAAACTCATATAATTAAAGCTCAAAGCAAGATAAACATTCGTATCATTAAGATACGTTGTACCCGATGGATGATTAGTCCAAACAGACGTCATAATGGAATGGAAGTGTTGGGCACTACACCACCTCATTCCCTGGTAACCAGATGTATCTGGTATTCGGTTCTATCCGGTAACCAACATACTTGTTATTCGGTTCTATCCGGTAACCAACATACTTGTTATTCGGTTCTATCCGGTAGCCAACATAATTAATATTCGGTTCTTAGGATGCATCCAACGTTCTCTATTTGGCTCGGCCATAGCCTTCACTAGAACGCCATGACTATTTTAGCCATCATGGAGGCGTCTCAACATTCGTGCCCTGATTGTTGAGCCTAGTCAAAACAAAGTTCAATAACTCAAACTTAATAACCAAATCTAATGAATAAACTTTGGATAAAAAATTCAACAAACTCATTGAGATTTATAAATCAAGTAATCGGAAGGAATTTAAAAAAACATACCAGTCTCGGGTCAAAGTTCTCAAGGACTCAAAATCATTAAACAAACATCATATAAACACAAAAGTATTCCGGATAACAACTTGATAACATCCACTTTTGCGGGTGTATTTCATGAACAAGGATTTATGGAACGGATAATCACCACAATTGATTACCCACGTACTGAAACGAATTAGATATTTGTACCTTGGAGGTGTTTTAGAAATGATCACACGAAACTTGATGCCTATGAATGGTTCTCTCCTTCCTGTTTATCTACACTTATTAGTAAAATGCTTTTAGGTGGTTTTCGGTAACAATTCTTATCAATTTCAAGTTCCTATAAGCCCTAACATTTTAAAAGATCCTACAAAGCTTAAAACATGCTTACAATATCCCCACGACACTTTATAAACACTTAACACAATTCTTAGGGCCCTAAACAACATTTGCAAATATCCAATTTTACACACCAAAATAGTAGCAAACAACTTCTATGTACTTAAAGTTTAAGACTTTTTCACAATGTTAGAGGTTGAACCAAACTTTCTTGTAAACATGAAAGTTGTAAATAATCCTCTTAGGATTTCATAGAAACTGGATTCACATTATTTGGAGATCTGCTATATTTTCTAAAGCATTTACACAAACATTGCGCAATTTCTAGTGTGTGTAGAACAGGTCTGTAAAATCAGTGATTTTGAGTCTATTAAAGTCCGAACTAGACTTTGGTGTAAACTATAAAGTTATAATACACTCATAGATATTTCTATCGATATAAAGACAACTCATTTGGACAAATGGTTGATTTTATACGAATTTTTAAACTTACCACAATGAATTTGTCTCTTCTAACAGCACAAAACTTGAAGAATTTCCACCTCAATTCCTCAATCTTCCACCTATAATTCATAGATAAACATAGGGTTTAACCCATTTTTCCCAAAATTGATGTCATCAATAAAATTAACCATGAACATACCTTGTCTTGAATCCCTAGTTCCATTTCTAACATCATATCTTCAAGAACATTAAAGATTTGAGAAGGAATTTGAGTATTTGGGGGTGAGATAAGGGTTTTCTAGAGAGAAGGAGGAGAAATTGAGAGCTAGAGAGAGAGGAACAAATCTGATTATGATATTATTAATTTCAAAAATTAATGAAATTCATATATATATTTTCAACATTTACAATCCAACCCTTTATCTTTAGCTTATTTCAATTTAATCTTACCTTGACAATTCCTTTACAATTTTGCTTCTAACCAAGATTGTTTCATCCAACATTAGTCCTTAAATGAAATCTATAAATATAAACTTGGACTAATGTACAACTCTTGAAGACTATGGTACAAGTCACTATAGCACGATTTCGTATTTTAAACACAGTTTGGTTCTCGATCACGAAATTTGGTTTACTAAATATGGGGTATTATAATTCTCCCACCCTTAAAAAGATTTCGTCCCCGAAATCGAGTTAGACTCATAAACTTATGTACCTTCAAAAAGTTGTGGATATTGCTTTTTCATCGATTCCTCTGTCTCCCATGTTGCTTCACTTTCAGAATGGTTCCGCCACAAGGCTTTAACGAATGGAATTGATCGATGATGCATTTTTCTTTCTTCGCGTCCGATAACAACTTCGAGCTCCTCAACATAAGATAAATTTGAGTCAATCTTTTCAAGCGGATAATCGATGACATGCAACGGATGATATCGATAACCACGGAGTGCCTACACATGGAAAATATTATGAACATGATCTAACTGGGGAGGTAACGCGAGACTATACGCTACTTCACCAACTCCCTCTAGAACTTCAAAAGGTCCAATATAACGTGGGCTAAGTTTTCCTTTACCCCAAAACGACGTGTTCCCCGAAACGGAGAAACTTTAAGGAAAACATGGTCACCTGACTGAAATTCCGATGGCCTACGATGTCGGTACGCATAACTCTTTTGGCACGATTGTGCCTCTATCATTTTCTGACGGGCGACTAAAACTTTTTCAGTTGTGATTTGGACCAATTCGTGTCCTTCAATTGTCAGTTCGCCTACTTTGTTCCAACATGTAGGTGTTCGACATTTACGACCATAAAGTGCTTCGTATGGAGCCATGCCTATACTGGATTGATAACTGTTATTGTACGAAAACTCTACCAGATAAAGATAATCGTCCCAACTGCCAGACCACTCGAGAACACAAGCGCGAAACATATCTTCAAGTGTTTGTATTGTTCGTTCAATTTGTCCGTCCGTTTGAGGATGAAAAGTTGAACTCATATTAAGTCGTGTACTTCAAGCCTGGTGAAGACTCTTTTAAAATCGTGAGGTAAAACGTGGATCTTTATCAGACGTAATTGAGACAGGAGTTCCATGAAGTCTGATGATCTCTTTATGAAATAATTCTGACAATTGGATGACCAAAAAAGTTTCTCGAATTGCTAAGAAATGTGCAGTCTTAGTCAAACGGTCCACAACTAGCCAAATTGCATCATGACGTTTTTGAGTCTTTGGTAGCTCTGTAATAAATTCCATAGAGATGTGCTCCCATTTCCACACAAGTATCTCTAAAGGCTGTAAAAGACCGCTGACTATTTGATGTTCAATTTTGACCTTTTGACAGGTTAAACACTTTGCAACATATTCTCCAATATTTCTTTTCATTCCGTCTCACCAGAAAAATTGTTTCAAATCACGATACATTTTGGTAGAACCGGGATGAATTAAGAAGGGAGAATTGTGAACTTCATTTAATACAACTTCTTTTAATTCAGGATCATCGGGTACACATAAACGATCTCGAAACCAAACTATACCCTGGTCATCGACTCAAAATTCAGAATTCCGATTCAATACCCAACTTTTCAAAATTAGAAATCAAGTGTGGCTGAACAGTATAACAAGAAACAGACCCCATACTTTTATGACTTAACGCATCTGCGACTACATTCGCTTTGCCCGGATGATAGTGGAACTGGACATCGTAGTCTTTCATATGTTCTAGCCAACGTCTCTGACGCATATTAATTTCTTTCTGAGAGAAAATGTACTTCAAACTCTTGTGATCAGTAAAGATGTCACAAGATTCTCCATACAAATAATGGCGTCGGATTTTAAGTGCGAAGATAACTGCAGCCAGTTCCAAGTCATGAGTAGGGTAGTTTACCTCGTATGGCTTCAGTTGTCGTGATGCATATGCTATAACTTTTCCATTTTGCATAAGTACACATCCGAGGCAGTTCGGGAAGCATCACTATAGATTTAAAAACTGCCTGTCCCAGATAGTAAAGATAAGCCTGGAGCTGTGATCAATCGTTGTTTCAGAATTTCAAAACTCTGTTGTTGATCAGGCCCCCATTCAAATGTAACTCCCTTTCGGAGGAGTTTAGTTAAAGGCAACTCGATTCTAGAAACATTTTCAACAAAACGTCGATAATATCCTGCCAGGCCTAGAAAAAATCGAATCTCAAACATATTGGTCGGTCTCGACCAATTAGCCACAACCTCGACTTTGGCAGGGTCGACTTTAATGCCGTCGACGGAAATAATATGTCCAAGAAAAGAGACCTGGTATAACAAAAACTGACATTTAGAGAGTTTAGCATAAAACCGCTTGTCTCGAAGAATCTTGTGATCTAAATACGGGGTATTATAATTCTCCCACCCTTAAAAAGATTTCGTCCCCGAAATCGAGTTAGAGTCATAAACTTATGTACCTTCAAAAGGTTGTGGATATTGTTTTTTCATCGATTCCTCTGTCTCCCGTGTCACTTCACTTTCAGAATGGTTCCGCCACAAGACTTTAACGAATGGAATTGATCGATGACGCATTTTTCTTTCTTCACGTCTGATAATAGTTCCGGGCTCCTCAACATAAGATAAATCTGGCTCAATCTTTTCAAGCAGATAATCGATGACATGCAACGGATGATATCGATAACCACGGAGCGCCGACACATGGAAAACATTATGAACATGAGCTAACTGGGGAGGTAACGCGAGACGATACGCTACTTCACCAACTCGCTCTAGAACTTCAAAAGGTCTAATGTACATGTAATTCTTTGAGTTAAGAACACTTCATTTGCTCTATTTCCTTTCTAAGTTTTGAAACTGTGACTAGCATCATGAGAAGGCAAAGGATTCGGATTGTTCATGTGGATACTGTGGAGGCATCAAGCTTCGTTTGTTGTTGTGATTCAAAGTATCGTAAATTGTGAGATATAATTTCGAAACACCCGATTTATTCCGGTTCATATGGGTCCTTGGAGGGTTAGGGTCTTATTTTCCGTTGTGCTTGAGATCCCGTAACCCAACAAAATTTAATGTGAAACCGATGCAACTTAACCTAGACCATCTATTGTTTTGATTAACTGTTGATATGAATTGTAGGAAAGTTTGAATTTGAAATAAAGGAAAGGGTAATCTTGGAAGAAATTTTAAAATATTTTAAATTTTATTAATAATTAGATTATTATCTATTTTCGGTTATTTCCATGTTTATCTCCTCTAACCTAAAATATTGCATCCACTATGCCATTATTTCATTACTTTTGTATGTAATCCTTCATTCTTCCATCTTCATCTTTTCCGTTCATTCTTCTATCTTCATCTTCATCTTCATCTGGGTCGCCAGTTGGAACACTAAAATCGTGGAAATGTGTTCTCACGGCGGTGTAATAGCAACGACTATCAAATTGGCAGTAGCGTCAACCCACATAAACGGCCGTCATGTTTGTGTAGTCCCTTATGAGGATTCGAGATCGGAGTACTATGCCGCCATGGAGAATATCGGAATATGGCCGGAAGTTGATGTTAGAGAACCGAAGGTGGTGGTTAAAGGGTTGGAAGTTATAGTTTTCTTAGTGGTGGATTCACGAAAAAACGAGCTTGCTCAGATCTTGTAACAGCGAACTTCGGGCTCCGAGGGCAAAGATGAAAAAGTGATGAAACATAACATCTATGAATCATTTTCATATGGTTTTATATATAAAAAAGTGATGAATTTTTTTCATATGATTTTATATTTGACAAAACCAATGAATTATAAAAAAAAAGTGATGAATTTTTGTATATTTATCATTTTTTCATATGATTTTATATTTGACAAAACCAATGAATTATTGTATATGGTTTTATATATGAAATAGTGATTCTTGTTTTCATATATAATTTCAAAATCTTTTGTTAATTTTATCAATATATGGATTATTTTTGTATCAGATATGAAAAAGTGATGGTTTATATAAATACATTAAGAAAAATGATGAATGTGTGAATTTATGATTTTTTAAAAATGAAAAAAAAAAGATATGAACTGCATGTTACTCTGCTTGACCTTTCCATCATATTAAAAAACTAGAACATGTGATCATATATGTCAAAATATATAATTGGAAAGCAATAATGAAAGGTTTAAAAATGAACTTGTGTGTAGGACTGTAAGTTTCGTCCCCGTAGAATGCGGTTCTAGGAAAAAAAAATAGAGTACCCTATAAATTTGGCCGTTTTGTTATAATATTTTTTGTTTTTACAATTTTAAAATTACAAAATGGTCATACGGTTTGTAAAACGTTCATTGTTGTAAGAGCATCTCCAACAGTTTTGCTATAATTTCTCTAAAATAGATAACCAAAAATGAAAATCTCTAAAAAGTATTACATTCAACTTCAACAGATTTGCTATTTTGGAGATTTTGAAACAAGTTATATTATTATAATATTCTCTAATTTATCATCCCAAAACACTTTAAAAAAAACTTAACATAAAATGATAAAAAAAACGAATCTCATTAGTGGAATTGAATAAAATAATCATTTCTCTCTCCTACATCAAATTTTAGAGAATTCTCTAAACTTGGAAAATTTCTAAGTTTTCTCTATTATAGCAAACAAGATAGCAAAGTTGTTGGAGAGGTTTAGAGAACAAAAACCCATTTTTTTCTATTTTAACAAAGCTGTTGGAGATGCTCTAAAAAACTTGCCGAACACGCACCATGGCATGTCATGACACAAGCTTTGTGTCTCACGCTACGTTATGCTCGTGGCAGCCATGGCCAATGCATAGTTTTTATAATACGACATATGATTTTTAATTACGTTTTAATGTCTTATTTGCTAGTTTTCAATATATTGCCTAATTTAACTTATTTATTACTATTGATTCATTGAGTAACAATACAAAACATGTCGTTGAACGAATAACCCATCAAACAAATCCAACCATACGCATGCAACCACCCCAGACTTTAACTCGAAGATTCACCGAAACAGAATGATCACCGCTTAATTAACTAGGAGGAAACATAAATCTAACACTTCAATTATTCATACGTGAATCTACTCATAAGGCTGAAATCCGCAATTCAAAACTGGCCACAAGTCGGACCGCCCGACGCTTCAATTGTCAATGACTCTTCTTGTCCCTAATTACAATTCCTCTCACGATAGGGGTCTAAATCTATAGCCCTAATGAGTTAAAGGTTTTCCAAAATAATGTGCCAACCCGAAAATTTCATAAGGCTTTCAAACGCAAAAGCTTAATGACAATTAATCGTACGTGTAACATCCACTACCGCTTATTCGGTAGTTGTGCAAAGCGGTCACAAAAGCCACATACATAAAACCATTTCAAAAAGCATTTCATCACTACTTACGCTAATAATGGAAATAACAAAAGATGTGCAACAAAAATTTCAAACGGACCACTGCGGTCCTAGCATACCTCAATTTATGTTGTATACGTAAAATAATTTTCTGCACTAAAACAATGTGCAACGAACGTTTGTACAAACTTCCAAATTTCTCTCTTTTAACCATAAAATGACATGGAATAAAATTTCTAACAAAACCCGCATGCGTTAGTTTATTTCCCAAACTTAGGTAGGTGCATGCGATTTGGTCAAACGTAAATTAATTTAAATCGATTTCAAACTTTAAAACCGCAAAATAAAATGCCCTTAGTCCCAAAATAGTGGTTATAGTCATATATACCCATAAGCCAATATAACGTATTTGTGTGCACCCTTAAAAGGGATGTCAACAACCGTAAATGCACAAAACAAACATTGTATATGAACTGACATCAAGGTTCTAAAAAACGCGCCTTGGCGCCGCCATGGCGTCGAGGCGTGGCCTTGCCGCCACGTTTTACCCCTGGGCGTCGAGATAAGGCGTCGAGCTCGTTATGGCGCGACATGGCTACGCCTTGGCATTGAGATATAGCGTCGAGCTCGTTATGGCGCGCCATGGCGTTATGGCGTTACAACTTTGAATTTGTGTACTTCGAAATTCGATTGGAATTTACCCATTAGTATCGATTATAGCTTAGAAAAAAAAAATTATCGTTTTATATGAATTTTAATTGTTAATAACTCGTTCATTATTGTTCAAGACAACGATAAAAACACGCACATACACATATATACATATAAATTATATACAGATTTGCCGTCTTAAGTCACGCCTTGGAAAACGCTATGGCCTCGCCATAACTCGTAAGGCTTGAGGCTTGACCTCGTTGCCACGCCACGTCTCACGCCATTTAGAACCTTGACCGACATAGACTCTCTATACATTTACTAATGCCATGGTGTATCTTAATTCGTGCACTAATCAATGCACCACAAAATGCTTGCAAAGACTTAAAAAGAATTTTCATGATATCAAACTCCCAAAGTTTTATTTCTTTAGCCACAACACGACACATAATAAGACTCCACAACAAAACTTGCACGAGACGGTTTATTTCACAAAACTAGCAAAGTGGTACGTGCATGCACCTTGGTTAGAATACAAAATAATGTACATTGGTTTCAAGTTCAAAGCCAAATTAACAATATGCTTTCATCGTTCTAAATGTTGACTAAAACATTAAGACGGAAGTTCCAAATAAACATGTATGCATACTACAAGAAACTAAACAACCCACACAAAACTTAAGGGAAAACAATACCACTAGACGCCATTAAAGTCACCATATCAAATCCGCAAAACCTCATAAAGTAAAATTCTCAATAAAACTTAAACATCAAAATAATGGAAGATAACTCTTCGTCCAAAACCTTAACATATGTGGAGGAGATCCAATGTTAAAGTCATAATACTTGTCCAAGACCCTAAACAACGTCAAAATACGCATATTGCAATATCCGAAATAGCGTTGGACAACAATGAGAATAAAGAAAGTCTCAACAAAGTTTGCAACCTCATGCAATCAACTAATTTTTATGCATGTTTAAAATCATGGTTTAAAATCTTGTGTGCGCTAAACATTTTTCCAAGATTTTGTAATATAATCTCCATGATGCTTTTGGAAACATGAGAAATAATTGATGCAATTCGTTTTAAAACAAATTTTGTGCATGAATTTGGTCGGCACTCAACATCTCGAAATCACGCTCCTCAATTTCCCAGTCATACTATTGTCATCCAGATGCTTAAACATCTTAAGACAATAATCAATTGTTTCATCCGTTCACCTTACAATATCTTCTTGAAGCGAGGCAAATTCAATAACCCTATGTTTCTAATTCAAACAATGGATCTGACCCAAAAGGATCAACTTAATGTACTCATCCTGCATAACCATCACTCCAAACGACAATGCTATAAACATCAACTCTTCTATCGATTGCTCGCTTAGAAGCTTCTTCACTACCCCAACGGTCGTCACACCAAGGCAGTTCAAGATTACACATGTAGCATGTAGGTTCACCATAACACTGGCCAGGTGCAATTATGAACGTACCGTACATAATCCTTGCTACCCTCGACGAGTTTCCCGTTTCTAGGGACTCTATCAACCTCAAAATATTCTATCTTAAGGTGCCTAATGGTGCAATTTCACTTACAATCACTTAAAATAAATCAACACCTAATTCTCTCAAACTTAAGCTCTGATACCAACTTGTAACACCCTCAAATTTGGTAAAAGCAACTAAATTAAAAATCTCGATATGATATCCAATAAAGGTCAAAGCTTCTTTCTACAAATCAAAACTCAATATACCTCAAATTTAAGAATCTATAATTGATAACGTCATTTTTAAACGTTATTCGTAATCGAAAATCGGTAAAGTTTTGCCGAATCCCAGGTAAAATAGTAGTAAATCTAATCATTTTTTGAAAAGGAAAGTACAGGAAGAGGTTTATGGATCAAAGCCAAGCAATCCCGAGAAAGATGGTGAAAGATGGTAGCAAGACCGGCCAAAATGAATAAAGGAAAAATAAATTGAGGAACTATGCTCCGCACGGATGGCGGGGCGGGCCAAACCGTGCCGGCACCAGCGTGAACCCTCCGTATGGCAACAATTCTAGTGTTGCGCGCGGGTCACCGCGCGGCTCCAGACGTGTGGTCGACCGCCCAGATTCCCTGTGTGATAAAACTCCAGTGTTGCGCGTGGATCACCGAGTAGGTCCGGCCGCGCGGTCGACCATGCGGACCCTCTGACTGTTACATTTTTTATTTTTTTATCTAGGGGTTTGTGTAGAGGCTAGGGTATCAAGTTTTAGATACGAAAACAGAGAGAAAAGTGGTATTTTTCTAGGAGAATAAAGAGAGATTGAAGGAAAAGGAGGAGGAATAGACGGTTGACGAAAAGCAATTGACGTCTGACGGGTACGGAAGGCTATCAAAATCTTTCTTCAGATAGTTCTAGTATTTCTATCTTTTCTACAATGGTTTTATTTCCTCAATCTAGTTCTATGTTTGTGTTTGTTAAGAACCCCAACATGAGCTAATCTTCTCATGTTGGGGGTTGGGTGAATATTTTGTGATGTTCGTCTTAAACATATGATTTGAGTTTAGGATTTGATGAATGATTTATCAATGAATGTTTATGATGAGTTTTTATGGAATCCTTTTGGTATGATCAACTATTTGGATATATCTTGATTATTTTGCATCTTTGAGAGAAGAGTTAAATGATTCGATGTGTTTATCATAAACCTATGGTGCGAATCGGATAGAGATATATCGATTCCACCATAGATGTTTTAATCTTGTTTTTCATAAGTATTGTAACTCGATTTTGAGATCGAAAGATGAAAAGTCCCTGTTATGTGCTACTACCATTATAACTTGAGAAAGTGTAATGTTATCCTTCGTGATTAAATTCATTGAACCATTTGTTAAAATCCAAATCCATTCATGGTTTTGAAAAGAATTGAATTGAATATGACTCCAACCCCCGTCTTTTCTCATCAGCAGTTAACCAACCATTTTCCAAATCTAATTTTCTGTCTTAGTTTTCTTAAAACTCTGTCACCTAAATCCAACAATCCAATTTTCATTTCGTCGAGTTAATAGTCAATATAGTCTTATGGTACTCAATACCAAGTTCCTACGGTTCGATACTCGTACTTCCGTACGTATTACTTGATACGACACCGTACACTTGTGGTCCGTGTGGGAAGGGTGTAAACCCGACCTATCAAGTTTTTGGCGTCGTTGTCGGGGAACTTGTTTTGTGTTGATATCACTATAGTCTATAGAGATTATTAGATTAGACATTTTTATTTTTCAGTCTTATTATATCAATTCAATTTTGAGGTACTTACGACTTGCGTTTTGATTGCAGGATTCTTTTTGGTTTATGCCAAGAAGAAGACTCTTCAGAGATCTTGAACCATTAGACCCAGAGATCGAAAGGACCGCACGAAAACTGCGTCGGGAGGCCAGAGACCGAAATCATAGAAATATGGGCGACAACAACGTGAATGGCGAGGTTCTGGTCAACAACAACAATAATAACAATCCACCACCACCACCAAATCGAATTCCCATGAGGAATTATGCTACACCAACGGTAGTGGTGGGTCAACGAGGAGTACAAGCACTGGCGGTTGCCGCCAACTCTTTTGAAATCAAGCATGGAACTATCCAGCTCCTCCAAGATCACCGATTCGGAGGAGGGCCAACCGAAGACCCTCACGGTCATCTCCGTTCCTTTGAAAAAATTTGCAACACTTTCAAATGGAACGGGGTTTTTGAAGATTCCATTAAGTTGAGATGTTTCCCATTCTCCCTTCGTGATAGAACATCCATGTGGGAAGAGAACTTGCCGCCGAATTCGATCAACGCGTGGGAGGAAATGGTCGCCGCATTCTTGAATAAGTTTTTCCCTCCCAGCCGTACCGCCCAGTTACTAGCCGAGATTACTCACTTTGCACAATGGGATCAAGAATCCCTATATGAGGCGTGGGAGCGGTATAAAGGCATAATAAAGAGATGCCCCCATCACAACTTACACGGATGGGTAGTCATCCAGACATTCTTTGGTGGACTACACCCCCAATTTAAAAATGATATCACAACTACTGTTGGGGGAGCATTAATGTTAGGTCTGATTTTATAGTAATCATTGTATTTATAGAGCTTGGTCATATACTGTGTTTAGTGCTTATCTGTGTTGTATCTGACCAAGGGTATTTAAGTCCCTTTGGTCTTTGTTGGTTGTAAGAATTACACGCACATTTGAATAAAAATATATTTTGCGCTCCTATTGTCTTTCTCTCTACTTTCTCTCTCTAAGGATTTAGAGATTCTTGGACTCTCAATTGGTATCAGAGCCAACTGAATATTGAGAGAATTGAGAGATTGCATTATCTGTATCTGAATTTATGATTGAAATCGAAAATTTGATCGATTTTCTTGAATTTTTCAAGAAAATCTCGTTTTCTTGATTTCTCATAAAATTTGGATCTGTTTGTGTTCGAATTGTGTTGTTTTTTGTCTCTTTAGACTCGTTTTTGTTAATCGATCGTGTTTGCTTCACATTGTTTTGCATAAAATTCAAGTTTAGATCTTCAATTTTGCAAATTTGTATTTTTCAGAAAACTCGAGTTTGGTACTGTTTCATTCACGAGTTTGAGGTTTAGTGGTTTTTAATCGAGTTTGATAATCAAAAGTTGTTTTAAAGTTGTTTTCGTTCATCAGTGTGTATTTTTTCATGCATAAATTTCTTGGTTTGATTTGATTTTGCGAAAATTTATGAGTTTTTAAACTTTGCGTGTCATTCAAAGTTCTTTGCGTGTCATTCAAAGAACTTTGCGGGTTATTCATAAACTTTGCGTTTCATTCATTGAATTTTTCAGGTTTTCGTTCACTTTGAACTCGCAAAGCTCATTGTGCGTTTCAGGCTACACACGCAAAGCCTGTCTTGCGTGTCCTTAGTGACCCGCAAACCTCACTTTGCGTTTCCCACTACACCCGAAAACCTCATCTTGCGTTTCCCATTGCAAACGCAAAGCTCAACTTTGCGTTTCCTTCCACACCCGCAAAGCTCGACTTTGAGTTTCCTTCTAGACCCGCAAAGCTCTTGTTTCCTGACTTAGTTTAAAAAATAAAAAATAAAAAGTCTGGAAATTTTTTTTTTAGTGTATCATCTATATTTTTTGAAACTTTGTGCCATAACAAGTGTTTTTCAAAGTTACAATTTTTAATATTTTTCGAATTTTTTCAATTCAATCTGATTTTTTATTTTCAGATTTACAATTGCAATGGATTCTTCGAAGTTTGCTTTCCAAGCTCAGTTCTACAGCAGTGATCTGATGATGCAATTGGGAACAGATACTCGTCCACCAGTCTTAATCAACGAAGATGATTTTACACAGTGGCAAGATAGGTTTATAAATTTCATTGAGCGTCAGAGTAACGGAGAGTACATGATGAAATCTTTGTCTGAAGGACCATTTGTCAAGCCAAAAGATGACATTCCTTTGACTGATGATGAAATCAAAAGCGAAAAATCCGATAGAGAAGCAAAGTCCAATTTGATGCTAGCACTGCCTAACTCAATCTACAATAGAATTGATTGTTTCAAGCATAATCCAAACATGATGTGGACTCAATTAGAAAAGATCATGCTTGTGTCATCTGTTGCTACTCAGATACGCCAGACACGCTTCATGAACAACTTTGAGGAATTTAAGGCGAAGGACAATGAATCTCTGAAGGCTATCTTTGACCGATTTTGCGTTGTGATTAATGATCTCAGAAAGATTAAAGTGGAAAAGACTGATCTAGAGACGAATCTGAAGTTCCTTAATTCTCTTCAGCCTGAGTGGAATAAAGCATGTCATAGACTGAGGAACGATGTTCGGATATCTACAATGCAGATTCAAGAACTATATGAGATTTTGCTGACTGATGAGAGTTTGGTACTGGAAAAGAAGGCCAAACTGGTTAAAAAGAACAAGAAAACAGTTGATCCGGTTGCTCTTCTCACGAAGCAACTGAATGAACAAGCGTTGTCTGATAATGCTTACACCGGATCAACTGATGACGATGGAGAGGCCTTACAGAAAGCTATGATCCTTCTTTCTCAGCACTACCATAAGAAGTTCCAACCAAAGTCGGGTTCCAACTATTCTCGCTTCACTTCCAGTCCTAAAGTGAAAGTACCTGCGCCAAAGACTGCTGCTTGCTACAACTGTGGAAAGCCGGGTCACATCTCAAAGAAGTGTAGAGCAAAGAAGTTTAAGGACTCAGCTTATTACAGAAGGAAATTGGAACTGGCTGAGAAAAGAGAAAGTGGATCAGCTTTGCTAGCCGAGGAAGAATTTTGGCTGGATCACTCTGACGACGAAGCTTCGAACGTAGAGATTGCTCAGATGTGCTTAGTCGTAGATGAACAGTCAGATGATTCTGATACTGATGAGGATGAGGTATATTCTGAATTTGAATACAATTTTATTACCTCTCAGTTTAATATCATAATTAATGCTTTGTCTTATTTGCGTTCAAAGATTTTATCTGAAAAGAATCTAAATTCTGAAAAGTCAGATTTGATTGACAAACTGAAAAAAATTTTGAAAGATGAAAAATCCATTTTAGAAAATACAAAAGACATCTTTCAAAAGAAATTGGAGGATTTGGAAAATTCAAATAAGACTTATCTTGAATCTTTGACATCAATGACTACTTTAAAAGATGAATTTTCTGATAAAAAATTAAGTTAGAAGAAAAGCTTTATCGAAGAGACCAATCTGAACAAACAATCTATATGAAAAAGCCGAGGAGTGAAGAGGCTTTAAAACAGAGATGGAGACTTGGTTTTGATAATCCTCAATTTTTAAACAAATTAATAGACGAAGTTCCCACCTTATATAAATACGATTATCTGACACTTGCTCATTATGCTCCTCAATTCAAATTTCATTGGACTAGTGAAAAGGAAGTGTTAGATCTCGAAAATGAGAAAATGATATATAAAAAGAAAAATGAAATTCCTTTTGTTTACACGTCCGAAAATGCAAAATATTTTCCTGAAAAATCAAGAAGAGGGAGAAGAGTTTTTAATGATATATCTTCTGTTAAATCTTCAGTGTCTGATGATTTTATTCCTTTTTATGCCCCTGAATCTGATAAGGAAAAATATTTCTCCAATCATTTATGATTCGAATAAATATACTCCTCCGTTAATATTAGAAGAAAAAATCATAGATCTTGAAGATCAGATAGAAGATCAAAATATTTTGAAGAAAATTGAATCTGACATTATTCTTTCTTTTATGACTTCTAGTCTTGAAGAAAATTTATTTTCTCAAAACTCAGATTCTATTTCTAGCCTATCTTCTGATTTTAAGGAAAACAAAAAGGAAGTTTCAAATTTTAAAAACCTTTCTCAAAATTCTTCAGATTCTAAGGCTAATTCAGAATTATTAGTTGATCAGATTGGTTGCTTGGATAAATTTATTTCTTCTGATTTAAATATTTCGTCTAAAATTCTTGATGATTCTTTTACGCTAAATGATCAATATTATAAACCTAAGCGTAAAAGAAGACGATCAAAGAAGTCAAAGAAACAAGATACAGTTCTTTCTGACTGCTCTAATTCTTCTGATATAATTCTTACAGATAGGGCTTTGAGTGCTCGATCAAAGAAGCAGATCTGGAGAACTAGGCGGACATCAACTGATTCTATGTTTGATGGAGATCGATGTGTAGACAAATTTTATAATAATGATTCATTTGCTGTTTGTAATAAAGTTTCAAAATATTCTATAAAGCAAATGTTTCAAATTTCCAAAAATGTCTCATATTCGTCTTCTGATTCTAGTTCAGATGATCATGCTTTATCTTCTGATGGTTGTGATTATTTTTCTGATCCTATTCCTCGTGCTTCTAATGTCAATTCTGTCAATTATTGTTTCCCCATAAGAACTGCAACTAACAAACATGGGCCCAAATACAAGTGGGTACCCAAATCTTTATCTGATTCAAAGTTGCAGGTATCACATGTTAAGGGGGAGTAAGAGGATTTTGGCTTCTGAGTACTTCAGCTCAGGACCCGTACTTCATCAACTATGACTTCTAAACAAAACAGTTTAGAACTCGTTCTTCATAGTTTCAGCTTCTGACTAAATGAGATACTGTGAGTACATCAATTTTAATTCCGCTGCATTTATCTCTGATAATTATGTTATTCCAGTTTTTTCTCAATGTTTCAAGAATCTGAGCTTGTTTATCGATCTCATGAATTTGTATTACCCAAAATTTTTCTTTTAATATGAGACACAAATTTATTTTCTTCAATATAAAAGAGGAAATAGTTGAATTTTCTTTTGTTCCAACTAAATATTAATTAAAAGTTTAAATCTTTACAAATTTTATTCTATAAAGTAAAGTTTTACATTTTTTTTCTTTCCTTTGAATAAAATATGTGTCTAGGATAAATTTTCAAGTTTTTTTGTTTATATTAAAGTTTTTATATGGTCAAATTTCAAGTCTTACAAAAGTCGAAAAGTCAGCAACATGTTTGAAACTTTTATTACTGCTTTAAAGATATGTGAGTCGGAATTTTTATAGTTTACTTTGCTTAGACTACCTAAATGATCATAATTATAGATCGGAATGAAAATATGGGCTAAGCATTTAGACGTTGATCTGAGTGATTGAAATGAATATTAAATTCTTAAAATTCAGAAATCCTTGAGTTTAAAAGTTTGTACTTGTGACCTTTCTGGTTTGGGAAAGTAAGTTCCTCGGGATGCTTGTCATCTGGTCCCCTAAGGTCATTTGGTCTGGGAGTGATCGAACATAAATCCTTCAATAGAACCAGATCGAAAGTCATGTTCTACTGGTATGAATGGGTTTAGGATATGTCGATGTAGCCTTTCTGATCTGGGAGAGTAAGTTCCAAGGGGTGCTTGACACCTAGTCCCCTAAGGCCAACTGGTCTGGGAGCGGCTGACCCAAATCCTGCAATAGGGTCAGATAGAAAGTTACGTTTACGGCATGTTCTTTACTTAATAAACTTCTTGATTAAAAAGATGTCAAAGTGCACGAGCTTAAAAGATGCCAAAGAGCACACTCATGTGAAGATGCCAATGTGCACAATGCTAAAAGATGCCAATGAGCACACATCTCATGATACTTGGTGATATGTTTGAGTTGCGATAAATCTGTAAATTTGTGAATATCTTAATTCTTGATGGCTTAGTGTTAGTACATGCAAAGTTCTCTATAATATTTTTAGAAATGCATTTTCTTGAAGCTAATCGAAGATTCGCATGTGAGCACACTGAATAGATTGCTGGAAGTTTTTGAAACTGAACATGTCTTAACTTGATATGCAATGAAACTTGTTCTTGTATCCTACAACATATGTTTGATTTCAAATGATTGATAAATTTGTAATATTTTACTCTGTAGAATTTAATTTGTTTAGTATTTAAAATTTTATATGTTTAGTTGTTTCAAAATTTACATTCAGTATATTTTTCTTTCTACATTAATTTCTGATCATTGTGTTCTCATAAATATATTTTAATGGGTTTATGCATTATTCAAGGGGGAGTGAACAAAGAGATGTATTTCAAAGATTATATCTGTTTTTGAGGGGGAGTGTCTAATTTTCTTTACATGAATGCTAACTCGAATTGTCACATCTAGTGCATTTGTGTAGGGGGAGTCAAAGAGGTTAAAAAGGTAAAAAAAAAATTCTAAGTAAGCTTTGCGCTTCCAGTTAGACCCGCAAACCTTGTTTTGCGTTCCCTTCATGAAACGCAAACCTTGGTTTGCGCCTCAAACATGCAGCGCAAACCTCCTCTGTTTTCTCTGTTTCTTTGATTTTGCAGGTCTTACGCTGTCTCATCTCCAACATTTACATGACCAAGTTGATCAAGATCATCAAGGTCATGAGGGGGAGAAGTCAAGGAGAAGTTAAAGAGACAAAGAGCTCAAAAGTTCATCTGATGATCAAGATTCGCTCAAAGATTCTATTCTCTCATCTACAACAAATTCTTTTGTTGTTCCTGCTCCGAACACCACAGTTCATTCAAGATCATTCAAAAGAGGTGTATCGTCTAGAGCTCAAGCAGCAAAGAAATTTTTTCAATCTGCAAGATGCTGAGAAGAAGTTTTTTCTTAAAAGTCAGAAAGCTTCTGAAAGTCGCTTTGTTGGTCCGTGCTATTATAGAAGACAATTTTTGAAGACCAAAGCGCCAATGATTACTAAGGGGGAGATTGTTAGGTCTGATTTTATAGTAATCATTGTATTTATAGAGCTTGGTCATATACTGTGTTTAGTGCTTATCTGTGTTGTATCTGACCAAGGGTATTTAAGTCCCTTTGGTCTTTGTTGGTTGTAAGAATTACACGCACATTTGAATAGAAATATACTTTGCGCTCCTATTGTCTCTGTCTACTTTCTCTCTCTAAGGATTTAGAGATTCTTGGACTCTCAATTAATGAATAAGACCTACGAAGAGGCGTGGGAGCTGATTAAGAATTTGGCCGAGCATAGCTATGTTATGCCAAGATCTGATGTTAGAAGGATAGTTAAGGATCAAGATACTCATGAGTTTCGGCAAATAAAAGCACAACTGGCCGCGATCACAAATTAGTTGGCGGGATCTTCCCTTCAAGGCCAGACATCAAATGATGGAATAATGGAGCAGTTTTCACCATTCAACTCACCAGAACAAGTGAATTTCCTTCAGAATCGCAATCGTCAGCGGAATGACCCCTTCTCTAATACATACAATGAGGGGTGGAGGAAGCATCCTAACTCTTCTTGGAGCCAATCGACAAATGGCCCTAAGGAAACAATGGGAAGTCCTCAAAATTACGGTAACAATTCTAATTTTAATTCCTCCTCTAATTCTACTAATGTGTATCGCCATCCAGGTCATAACCAAAGGAGGCAAGAAGAGGGGTAGACTTCTGACAAAAAGATGGGGATGGAGGAAATGATGATGAAGTTCATGTCGAAAATGGACACATTTGTTGATGGGATCACTTCTTCTGTGAGCACACTAACCAATACGGTTAGTACAGTCAAAGCGGCCACTGACCAAAATATTGCATCCATTCAAATTCTCGAGAGGCAGGTGGGCTAGATTGCGGAGGCGTTGCAGTCAAGAATTCACGGCCAATTCCCAAGTCAAACAGAAAAACCGCAGCGAGAGAATTGTAACGCGATCAAATTAAGAAGTGGCAAAGAATTGGAAAATAATTTGAATAAAGAGTCGGTGGTAGAGAAAAGAAACGAACCGGAATTGGTGATGGAGGACGAAGAGAATGAAGAGAAAGTGGATGAAGATATAGAGATGGACAGGCCAGAAGTCGAGGATAAAGAAGAGAGGCAAGAAAGCACCACAGTGAAGCAGCCAGTCAAGTCCACTATTCCTAGAGTTCCATATCCTAACCACCTGAAGACTCACAGGGATGATTTAAATTTTGCAAAATTTTTAGAAGTGTTTAAAAAATTGCATATCAATATTCCTTTTACAGATGCATTGGCACAAATGTCATCATCCTATGTGAAGTTTCTGAAGGACATCCTCTCCAATAAAAGGAAGATAGAAAAGCAAGCCACTGTTGCACTTACTGAAGAGTGCAGTGCCATCATTCAGCACAAGCTCCCCCCTAAACTAAAGGATCCAGGGAGTTTTACTATTCTCGTTCATATAGGGACTTCTGAATTTAGCAAAGCTTTATGTGATTTAGGCGCGAGTATAAATCTAATGCACTAGTCTATTTTCAGGAAGCTTGGATTAGGAGAAGTGCAGCCGACATCCATCACACTCCAACTTGCTGACAGCTCAATCAAGTACCCGTATGGAGTGATTGAATATGTGCTAATTAAAGTGGACAAGTTCTATTTTCCGATGGACTTTGTGGTATTGGACATGGACAAGGACAAGAAGATACCACTTATCCTTGGCCGACCGTTTCTAGCCCGGAGGAGCTCTGATTGATGTGAGAGGTGGGAAATTGTCACTTAGAGTTGGTGAAGAAGAAGTTGTTTTCAATGTATTTCAAGCAGCTAAACGGAAGATGGAGTTGAATGAATGCTATCAAGTAAATTCTATCGAGACAGTGATACGAGAAAGTGGGGAGTTGATAGTGTCAAGAGATTTATTACATAATGCAATGACAGGTACTGATAAGGATGAAACAAGGGAGATGATTATGCAGCTAAATGCGCTACCTAATTACAAAGGGAACCGCAAACAAACAACTGAGGATCTGGGAACGCCGCTTCCAAAATATCAATTTTCCTCAAAAGTTCCTCCTCAATTGGAACTAAAGCAGTTACCTTCACATCTGGAGTATGCATATCTTGGTGACAAGGAGACACTACCAGTGATCATTTCAGCCCAGTTAACAGCGGAGAATAAGGACAAATTACTTCGAGTCCTTCGAGAGCATCAGACAGCCATCGGGTGGACAATAGTCGGTCTTAAAGGCTTGAGTCTGACGTTTTGCACTCATCGCATTAATTTAGAAGAGGGACATCGACCGGTGGTTCAACCCCAAAGACGGTTAAATCCAAATATGAAGGAGGTAGTGCGGAAGGAAGTTCTCAAACTTCTTGACGCCGAAATCATCTATCCAATTCCTGATAGTCCGTGGGTGAGCCCAGTTCAGGTAGTGCTAAAGAAAGGGGGTATTACAGTGATAAAAAATAATAATAATGAATTGATCCCCAATCGAACAGTCACAGGATGGCGTGTATGCATTGATTACCGGAAGTTAAATGACTCCACTCGAAAGGATCATTTTTCGCTTCCCTTAATTGATCAAATGCTTGAGCGACTATCAGGGTATGAATATTATTGCTTTTTGGATGGGTATTCAGGATACAACCAGATACCGATTGCACTAGAGGATCAATCCAAAACCATTTTTACTTGCCCTTACGGTACTTTCGCATATAGGAGGATGCCATTTGGTTTATGTAACGCCCCTGTAACTTTTCAAAGGTGTATGATGGCTATCTTCTCAGATATGGTGGAGAGAAGCATTGAGATTTTCATGGATGATTTTTCAGTATTCAGATCCTCATTCGATCTATGCTTGGCAAGTCTGGAAGTCGTTCTAAAGAGATGTAAGGAGACGAGCCTCATGCTGAATTGGGAGAAGTGTCACTTTATGGTGACCGAAGGTATGGTACTTAGTCACAAGATCTCGAAGGTTGGGATAGAATTTGATAAGGCAAAAGTGGTTGTAATCGAGAACTTACCGTATCCAAGTTCAGTGAAGGGAGTCAGAAGCTTTTTGGGTCACGTTGGATTCTACCGGCAGTTTATAAAGGATTTTTCTAAAATTTCTAAACCCTTGTGTTCATTACTTATTAAAGACGTGAAGTTTGAATTTACTGATAAATGCATTTCTGCTTTTGACAGGCTGAAGACGGAACTCATTTCAGCACCCATTCTCACCGCACCGGATTGGACCCTACCCTTCGAAGTCATGTGTGATGCTAGTGACTTAGTCGTGGGGGCTGTTTTGGGCCAACGAAAGAATAAGAAACTACATGAAATATATTATGCTAGTAAAACCTTAGACAAGGCACAAATCAATTATGCCACCACGGAAAAGGAATTGTTAGCCGTAGTATTTGCATGTGAAAATTTTCGATCATATATTGTTGGGTCTAAAGTCATTATCTACACTGACCATTTAGCTCTTAAATATCTTATGTCAAAGAAGGATGCGAAACCGAGACTAATCCATTGGATTTTACTTTTGCAGGAATTCGACATCGAGATCGTGGATAAGAAGGGTACATAAAATTTGGTGGCAGACCATTTATCAAGGCTGGAAGAATCGGAGAGAGAAGATGTGGTACCAATAAATGAACAATTCCCGGATGAACGTCTGTATGCCATAGATGCATCCGACCCATGGTATGCAGACATGGTGAATTTTCTGGCAAGCGGTGTGGTTCCTCATGGCTTAAGTTCACATCAGCGGCGTAAATTCTTTGCCGATGTGAAACATTATTTTTGGGAGGAACCATACCTATACAAACATTGCGGAGACGGGATGATCAGAAGGTTTGTACCCGATGAAGAAAAAGTAAGTGTGCTCAAGCATTGCCATTCTCTAGAGTGCGGCGGTCACTTTAGCACCGATCTCACCGCATCTAAAATCTTGCAATCTGGATTTTATTGGGCCCTCTTTGTTCAAGGATGCCCGAACGTTCATAACTTCGTGTGATAGATGTCAAAGAGTTAGAAATGTCTCCAAAAGGAATGAAATGCCAATGAAGATTTTCATGGAAGTGGAGATATTTGATGTTTGGGGAATAGACTTCATGGGCCCATTTCCACCGTCATACAAAAACGAATATATTTTAGTGGCGGTGGATTATGTGTCCAAGTGGATTGAAGCAATTGCATCACCGAGGAATGACTCAAAAGTGGTTATTAACTTTTTGCGTAAGCACATCTTTTCAAGTTTGGGGTCCCGCGTGCATTAGTGAGTGATAGGGGTAGTCATTTTTGCAACCAATTCTTAGATGTCGTACTCAAAAAGTATTCAGTTACTCATCGGGTCACTACACCCTATCACCCCTAAGCTAACGGGCTGTCCAAAGTGACTAACCGAGAGCTCAAACAGATTTTAGAAAAAACGGTTAGTTCATCAAGAAAGGATTGGTCGACAAAACTTGATGACGCGTTATGGGAGTATCGTACCGCTTTCAAAACACCCATAGGTATGTCACCATACCGACTAGTCTTTGGCAAGTCCTGTCATCTACCTGTGGAATTAGAGCATCACGCATTTTAGGCGATCAAGAATCTTAATTTTGAGTTGGGTGCAGCGGGGAAGAAAAGAACATTGCAACTCAACGAGCTCTATGAAATTCGTCTAGATGCATATGAAAATGCACGCATCTACAAAGAGCGGACAAAACGATTTCATGACAAATTCATCATGAAGCAATCGTTTTATGACGGTCAAAAGGTGCTATTGTTCAATTCACGTCTTCGGTTATTTCCCGGTAAGTTGAAAATATGATGATCTGGTCCGTTCGTTGTGGTCAAAGTCCATTCATACGGGGACATCGAGCTAAGGGGTAATGATGGGGAAATCTTCAAGGCCAATGGTCAAAGGTTAAAGCCATATATAGCAGGTGAACCGATAGAAACATCAAGCATGTACCTTGATGTACCGAAAGAGTAATTGGAGAAGGAGGTCGTGCCATGACACTAAACAAGGCGTTTGGTGGGAGGAAACCCATCATAGGTAATGTATAAATAGGTTTGTTTTATTTCTTTTCCCTAATTTCTTTTGTGGTAAGGTACTCCTTCAGGAGGAATTTCGATGAAACGACAAAGCGGAATACAAAAATTGGGAGAAATCCAGTGGTCCGCGCGGGCTTACCCGCGCCTTCAGCCGCGCCAACAGACACATGTGAAAAAAATCCAGTGGGCCGCGCGGATCATTGCGCGGGTCGAGCCGCGCCTCCAACTGCGTCGACCCCCTGGCGCATGAAAAAGCAAAATTCGACCAAAAATTAGGTTTTTCTAAACCTATCTTCTCCCAATATCGACGCCTCCTCTCCAATTTGCAGATTCTCAACTAGGTTTTACTCTCCAATCTCTTAAATCTCCTTCCATCAATCCTCAAGGTATGTAATCTCTTCTACTTTCTCAACTCCAACTTCGTTATTGGGTATAATCCATGATTTCCTCCTTGCCCCACAACTCTTTTGGGGGCAAATGGGTTGTTTTCAAGTAGTTCTTGTGTGAGGCTATCTTACATAGTGGGAATGCAATAGTTATCTTCGTGATGATTGATGAGCACATTTTAGGTTCATTAGATGCATAAATGAGTACAGACTTATAGACATCTTTGAACTGCTGATAACTTTGCTAATGGGTTGTGATTGTGTTCAAATTCTAAGTATCTGTTGTCTTGCCAAACCCTTGGTTTGGGGTTGTGTGTTAGATATTTTAATGGAGCGAAGTAACACTTACCTTCTTGTAGGAACAATGGTCCGCACTAACCCTGATACCGTTGGTAGATGGTTCCACTACTATAATCTCAGCAACCGTGAACGGGAAGCATTAATGGAGACGACTAACGATAGAATCAATCTGTGACGTGCACGGTTTGCTTCATGACCTATTCACTCAGAAATAGGGATCAATAATCCTCGAGTGAGGGCGATCGTCGAGGAAAGAGGGTGGATGAACTATGTAACTGAACCTGAGTCGTATGACCTAACGATTGTAAGGGAATTCTATGCAGCCATGAGGCCACCGACCTTTAACGAGTTTTACTAGGTGATTGTTCAAGACAAGCTAGTCTGAATAACAATGGACGATATATGCAATCATTACGGTGTCCCACTCCCTAACAACCTTGGGATGACTTGGGGAATATCACCAATCCCGGTGTCGGAAGGAATGAGCAACGCAGTGAATTTTTTGCTTCATCATTGCGCAAAAATGGGGGAAGCAGATGGGTTTCAAAGAGCTGCGAGATTAAAAAGAGTGAACTGTATCCAGAAATTACTTTCTGGATGATATTTCTAAAATGCAATCTTGTGCCTTCAACTCATGAAACAACTGTGGACCCGTTTGTTGCAAGAATATTATATTGCATTCAGTTCAACCTTCCATTGGATATTGGTCATATCATTTAGTTGCAAATGATAGACGCAGCTTCTGATTCCAACACCACTGGTATACTTCATTTCCCTTCTTTGATAACTAGGATGTGCAGGGACGCCGGATGCGATGTGACACCCACTATGGCACCACGACCATCATTCGATAAACATTCCTATCAGGCGTGCGCCCTAGCAGCACAGAGATATGAAGACATGGATATACCGGCAGGAGTGGATGATGTATAAGCTGAGGAGGAGGATTATGCAGACTACCAACCCGGGGTAGAGAGGCGTGGACACCGAGTGGAACCATTACCCACGGACATCCCAGGGCTTGCTAGCTACTTTGACAGCAGAATGGAATTAGCCGAGGAGAGAATTTACAATAGAATGGACCAAAATTTTTTGTAGTTCCGTCAGCTGATCACCGGCGGAGCCGACCCAAATGAAGTCGGTCCCTCCAACCAACCACCTCCAGGAGACAAAGGCGAAATCCTTCAAGTGGTTCGTTATCACGTCGTCGAAACAGGAATGATTGAAGGGTTGGTTATTTGAATCTCTTCACACTTAATTTATCAAGCTATGAATTCTTTGAACCTTAATCAGATGATTGTACTAAAATTCACATAACTGTTGGTTGTTTTTGCACTTAATTGCTACTATATCTGCTCACATTGGGGACAATGTGAAATTTTGGTTTGGGCTTGCGTGTCGGTGTTTAACACATTGTTGGTAGTCTCGTACTTTTGATTAAGCCAGGGTTAACATATTTGTTGAATTTTTTTTGTGTGCCTACAAGTGCTAAATGGTAGTCATTGAGGTAGGAACTACTTAGAGGATAACATAGCAAAGAGGACAACTTAGGAGCTACATGACTTAAAGACATTAGTGGAGACCAACCTGAGAGGGAATTTTGAGCCAAAGTATACTTTCAATTGCGAGAGGATCAAACACAAATTCTTTAAACACATTCCTTTGATTTGCTTCGTATTTATAGAACGATCTCACTATAACATTGTCTCGGCTAACAAAGACAGCATTAGGATAGTCTGGTTTCAAAATATGCTTCCAATCTCTTGAATTCTTAGTCTAACTACCTTCCCAAAGGCCCTAATTCCTTTTACCGCTAAGCCCACTCTTCAGAAGTCAAAGAACCCCGATTTCAATAACAACTCGTCTGCCAAGAAACAACAAGTAATAAAAAAAAGGGGGGGAGACAAGAAAAATGAGAGAGGCAATGGACTTTATCTTGTTGGTTCTATATGCTCAAGAATGATTATAAAATAATATTGCCGGTAATTTATGATCCTATAGGGTCACACCAAAAACAAGTAGACACCAAAATAATATTTATAAGAATTTTGATCCTTGATAAATATTAATAATTCTTGAAAATTATTATTGAATGTGATTCATAATAATTGATGCAAATAAAAGATTCTAGTGTATTTATAATATGATGGGCTCATATGTAACTAGAATTACAAGAGGGACTTATAGTAATAAAGTTTATATTGTTAAAATTATGATTTTAACTAATTTAAACTAGGAGGGCTAAAGGGAAAATATGCATGGCTATATTTTAAAAGTGGAAGGGCTTGAATGAAAATATGCATGGAAGGGAGCATGCTCATTGGTTCTTTTGTGTGGTGGTTGGTTGCTTTTATTCAAACCTTTCACCTTGCTTTTCAAATAGGTGTAGAACAAGTTTTCAAAAAAAAGAGAAAAAGGATAGCCAACAAAAAATCTCTCTTCTCTCCTCCCTCTCTCTAGACTTCGGCCAAAACCACCATAGTGGTGGTTTTGGTGTTTCTTGCTTAATCAAATCCCTTGTAGATTTGACTCAAGAAAGCATACTTGCATCATCAAAAGAATGGAACTAGCATTCGAGGTGTTGGAGCTTGTTGGTGGATACCGATAGAGGAACTCTACCTTGGGTTCTACCATCTTCATCAACGATTAACCTCCCGTGAGGATCCAAAGTCTTCAAAGGTTGTAAATCTAAACTTCCTTTTATGTTTTATCTTTTCATTGCATGTAACAAGATCCTTTGTGGGAATAAAATGGTTTTATGTTTATGTTCAATTTTTTTGTTTTTACTTCTGTTGCCTAAAATCGTTTTATGGTTTTTTGAAACCCATGTTCTTGAACATAAAATCCCAACATATCTGAACTGGGAAGAATCAAAAATTGATTCTAAACCATAGCGGCCTATTGCAACAAATAAAGGTATAAGATTTTTTGGAAGGATTAGAGGAGAAAAGAAGAATACCCAGTAATACCTAGTCTTGTTGGTTGAGTTTCTTGGAGATCACTTTGCTTACGCTTGTGCGTCTTTCATGATGTGTTCATGCATATTTCGATCATTTCTTGCACATAAACTCCTTCAGCATGAACAGTTGTGTGAAACCTAGGTTTTGGTGTGTTGAGAGTATCCAGCAAGGAAGGGTCAAGGAGAAATCCTTTTTAAGCATGTTCAACCTAAGACAAGATTCAATGTGGTGTAGTCTCCGATAGTTTCGTCTTCAATGAAAATTAGCACTTTAACGCACAACTACATTTTCCTTATTTTGTTGGACCATCGGTTAATTGAGATATGATAACCACGTTGTTGTCACCGACAGGTTGGTGAAGTTTTGGGAATCCTTTGTTATTATCTGTAGTTTATCGCTATCTTGCTTGAGGACAAGCAACGCTCGGTTTGGGGTTATTAATAACGTCATTTTTAGACGTTATTCGTAATCAAAAATCGGGAAAGTTTTGCCGAATCCCAGTTAAATAGCAGTAAATCTAATCATTTTTTGAAAAGGAAAGTACAGAAAGAGGTTTAAGGATCAAAGTCGACCAATCCTGAGAAAGATGGTGAAGGATGGTAGCAAGACCGGCCAAAATGAAGAAAGCCAAAAAAATTTAGGAACAGTGCTCCGCGCGGATGGCAGCGCAGGCCAAACCGCGCGGGCACCAGTGCGAACCCTCCATATGGCAACAATTCCAGTGTTGCGCGCTGTTCACCGCGCGGCTCCAGACGCGCGGTCGACCGTGCAGATTCCTTGTGTGATAAAACTCCAGTGTTGCGTGCGGGTCACCGCGCAAGTCCGGCCGCGCGGTCGACCGCGCGGACCCTCTGACTGTTACGTTTTTTATTTTTTTATCTAGGGGTTTGTGTAGAGGCTAGGGTATCAGAGTTTTAGATACGAAAACAGAGAGAAAAGAGGTATTTTTCTGGAGAAAAAAGGGAGATTGAAGGAAAAGGAGGAGGAATAGACGGTTGACAAAAAGCAATTGACGTCCGACGGGTACGGAAGGCTATCGAAATCTTTCTTCAAGGAGTTCTAGTATTTCTATCTTTGCTACAATGGTTTTATTTCCTCGATCTAGTTCTGTGTTTGTGTTTGTTAAGAACCCCAACATGAGCTAATCTTCTCATGTTGGGGGTTGGATGAATATTTTGTGATGTTCGTCTTAAACATATGATTTGAGTTTGGGATTTGATGAATGATTTATCAATGAATATTTATGATGAGTTTTTATGGAATCCTTTTGGTCTGATCAATTATTTGGATATATCTTGATTATTTTGCATCTTCGAGAGAAGAGTTAAATGATTTGATGTGTTTATCATAAACCTATGGTGCGAATCGGATAGAGATATATCGATTCCACCATAGATGTTTTAATCTTGTTTTTCATAAGTATTGTAACTCGATATTGAGATCGAAAGATGAAAAGTCCCTGTTATGTGCTACTACCATGAAAAAGGATCGTCTTGCTTCTTTCGAAGCTTAGCTTGTTTCCTTAACTTCTTAGCGGTTTTCTCGATCTCGATATCTATAGGTAGAGGTGAACCTACACGAAAAGATCTTGGCATAAACAGTTAAATCTTGCCGAGTCCCCGGCAACGGCGCCAAAAATTTGACGGGTGTCGAGTCCGGAAAATAATAAAGTTTATATAATTAATCCTATTACCGCTAAAACAAAATAAATTGCGATAGTGATAAGTAGGGTCGTCTCCTCAGGGACTCGGTGTTAACCGTAAATCCAAGACGACTTCGCGTGCAAACTCAATAAAAACATTATATAAAAAGGGGGATTTGGATGATTTATAATTAGACTAAGCATGAAAATTTAATTTAAAACTTTGAACAATAATAAAAGAAACTAGCAATGAGCATTAATCGACCAATCGTTTAGATTATGTATCGTGGACTTGATCAAACCATTTCCTCAAAAGATTTCAAATCGGCTTGAATCTCAACACGCGTCAAAATTCTATTTGTTATAAAAACGCGGTTAGTGTGAGACGCCTCAACATCTAACCTCTAATCAACTAATTAAATCCAGTCACGAACTTGGACTTCAATTGTCAATCGCATTAAGTCCAAACAAATACCGAAACTAACCAATAATCTGACGCCGATTATTTAAGTTAGATTACGCTATCCTACAATACACACAATTGACACATTTATCAATCGGGTATTGATTGCTACCGGAAGAAATTCACGAACAATTACGGATTCACAAATCACTTTAGCAATACAAATTTAAGCAAGATAAAGTAAGGGATCCAACTCACAAAATCAAACTTAAATTGAAGAACAAAAATTTCAAGGATTGCGTAATTGAAATCAAATGATTATAAAACCAAATCAAGTCATCAACATAATCAATTTCATAGCCAATTAACTACCCATTGCTAGAAATTGAAAGATTAGCTACACATACCTAAAATTAAAGCAACTTACAACTTGAATGAAGTAGAGAAATTGATGACGAACCCTAAAAATACTCCAAAATCGACCAATAATTCTGAAATTCGTATCCTCTCGATGCTCTCTCTTTTTTCGATCGATTTCTGCCGTCCTCCCCTCCTTCGACAGTTAATAGAACCCTTTTTATAGTCCAATTCGAAAACCGCTCGAAAGTTAGAAAAACAGTCGATCGTGACTTGGGACGCGGGTTAAACCCGCGTGAAAACTCGCCCGGTTCATTTTGAAACGAGAGATAGTGGTCATCGCAGGTTTGGGCGCGGGTTGAGGCGCACAAGAAACCGCGCGGTGTTCTGGATGGAAAACGATCGAGAGCTGTTGCTGACGTTCTTTACTGAATTTTGGTTGCTGCAGTTGGGCCCTTCTTTCCTTTTTCCACATATGGACTGGGCTACAATTCTTTCTTTTCTTTCGTGGGTTGTAACCTGTAAGACACCAAACAAACAAATCAAGTTTTGTTTTTTTTTTTCTTCCTTACTACTGCATCACAGAAACCCAAATTGATTTGTTAAAATGGTCTTTTTTTTTCTTTTTCTATTCACTGCCACTCACGAATCACATTAACAAAACTATAACTCTTTTTTTTATATATATATATTGCAAAAGTTAAAGATTAAACTACTAATTAATTGAGGTATTTTAAGCATCCAACCAATACTAATTGTAGGGTAAATTCGACATAAAAATATAGAAAATTGATGCTTATCAAATTACCCCACACTTAGATCATTGTCCTCAATGTGCTCAATATGTAGAGGACACTCTAAGCATGCAAAGAAGAGGGAAAACAGAAAACTTCCCTGATTTGGTGAGTGACCTCCCAATGTAGGAATCTGTGAAGATGGGCACGTCCCTTTGAGCTTCCAATATCCGGGGTGAAACCTGAGAACAATAGAGCACAAATAAAACTTGGAGCGAAATTGGAGATTCTAACAAAACAAACTAACACCAAAGCAATAAAAACAAGAAATTGAAATTCGTGGGTTGCCTCCCACGCAGCGCCTTTCTTTTCGGTCTTTGGCTAGACCATACTCATTTCAATCTGTGTAGCTTGGAGTGTCCAAGGCTACCCTCTCTAACTCTCCTCTGTCGAATCCTTCATAGAACGGCTTCAGTCTATGGCCATTAACTTTGAAAATCTGCCCTGTAGATAGACTTTGTATTTCCACTGCACCATGATCAAAAACATTAATAACCACAAAAGGTCCTATCCATCTGGACCTTAATTTACCTGGAAATAGCTTTGATCTAGAATGGTAGAGGAGAAATTTCTGACCTTTAGTGAAAGACTTATGTGATATGCGCGAGTCGTGAAACGCCTTAGCCTTTGCTTTATAGATGCGAGCGTTCTCGTAGGCGTCGTTCCGGATCTCCTCTAATTCTTGGATTTGTAGCTTCCTATGCGATCCTGCTTCGTCCAAATCCATATTGCACGTCTTTACCGCCCAATAAGCCTTATGCTCTAACTCCACCGGAAGGTGGCAAGGCTTACCGTAAACTAACCGAAAGGGTGACATTCCTATGGGTGTCTTGTAGGCCGAGCGATAAGCCCACAAGGCGTCATTAAGTCTCAAACTCCAATCCTTTCGGTTAGGACTCACCGTCTTCTCAAGAATGGACTTTATCTCCCGGTTAGACACTTTCGCTTGTCCATTCGATTGTGGGTGATAGGCGGTAGAGATGCAGTGGATAACCCCGTATTTCTTGAGTAGCACGCCGATGACTCTATTGCAGAAATGGGTACCTCGATCGCTAACGATGGCCTTTGGCGTCCCGTACCTAGAAAAGATATGAGATTTGATAAAATCTGCAACAACACGTGAATCATCAGTTCAGGTAGCTTTTGCCTCTACCCATTTAGAGACGTAATCGACGGCCAAAAGAATATATAAATGACCACATGATGCGGGAAACGGTCCCATGAAATCTATGCCCCATACATCGAAAATCTCACAAACAAGCATAGGGGTTTGGGGCATTTGATTCCAGGAACTAATATTTTCCGTCATCTGACATCTTTGACAGCTTTTACAAAAACGAAAGCAATCTCGCATAAGAGTTGGCCAATATAATCCACACTCAAGGACCTTTCTATAGGTTCGTTTATGGCCGAAGTGGCCTCCACAAGCTTGAGAGTGACAAAACTGTAAAACAGACCAACACTCCCATTGGGGAACACATCGCCGGATAACTTGGTCCGGACAATGTTTCCAAAGGTATGGATCGTCCCACATATAGAGACGAGCCTCTCTCTTGATCTTTTCTCTCTCGGGTCTAGATAACTCACCTGGGAAGGTCTTTGAAACCAAGTAATTCACGATGTCGGCATACCAGGGGGGTTCTCCCGAGATGGAGAAAAGGTGCTCGTCGGGAAATTCATCAGTGATTGGCTTTGGTTCTTCATCCGACACTAGTCGGCTAAGGTGGTCAGCAACAAGATTCTCGGCTCCGCTCTTATCTCTTATCTCCAAGTTGAACTCTTGGAGTAAGAGAATCCACCTTATCAGTCGCGGCTTTGCATCCTTCTTTTTTAGCAAGTACTTCAATGCAGCATGATCTGAAAAGACAATCACTTTAGTGCCTAGCAAATAAGATCTAAACTTTTCTAAAGCAAAAGCAACTGCTAGCAACTCTTTCTCGGTAGTCGAGTAGTTGCATTGTGCACTATCAAGTGATCGTGATGCATAGTAAATAACATGAGAGTTCTTACCATCTTTTTGTCCTAATACCGCCCCCACCGCGTGATTGCTAGCATCACACATGATCTCAAACGGCAATTGCCAATTTGGAGGTCGGATGATAGGGGCGGAAGTAAGCATATCCTTTAATAAGTCAAAAGAACTCTTACATACCTCATTGAAATCAAAGTCTACCTCTTTTTGTAAAAGCTCACAAAGGGGTCGGGTGATCTTCGAGAAGTCTTTTATAAAACGCCGGTAGAAACCTGCGTGACCAAGAAAAGAACGGACCTCTCTAACACTCGAGGGGTAAGGCAAGGATTTTATGACATCGACCTTTGCCTTGTCAACCTCTATACCCCTTTCTGAGATAACATGACCAAGTACAATGCCTTGATTTACCATAAAGTGACATTTCTCATAATTTAAAACCAAATTAGTTTCAATGCACCTTTTTAAAATTTTGGTCAAGTTATCTAGACATGCACTAAAAGAATCACCATAGACCGTGAAGTCATCCATAAAGACTTCAATGATGTTCTCAACATAATCAAAAAAGATACTCACCATACATCGTTGGAATGTCGCCGGTGCGTTACAAAGACCAAAAGGCATCCTTCGGTAGGTGAATGTACCGAAGGGGCAAGTAAATGTAGTCTTCTCTTGGTCTTCTCTTGCCACCGGAATCTGATGGAAACCTAAATAACCATCCAGAAAACAATAGTGAGTACGACCGGCTAATCTTTCTAACATTTGGTCTATAAAGGGTAAAGGAAAATGATATTTCCTAGTCGATGCATTAAGTTTACGATAATCAATACAAACTCTCCACCCGTTTTGAACACGGGTGGGCACCAACTCACCTTCAGCATTCTCTACCACAGTAATGCCAGTTTTCTTAGGGACTACCTGGACCGGGCTTACCCACTTGCTGTCGGAGATTGGGTAAATCATGTCGGCATCTAAAAGCTTCAATATCTCCTTCTTGACAACGTCCATCATCGGTGGGTTCAACCTCCGTTGCGCCTCTCGGAATGGCTTGTACTCGTCTTCAAGTAGGATCTTGTGCTGGCATAGTGAGGGACTAAGACCCTTAATGTCGGCGATGGTCCATCCTATTGCCTTCTTGTGCTCTTTCAGAACTCCAACAAGCTCCCCTTCTTCCTTGGGTGATAAGGTAGAGGATATGATCACGGGAAGGGTCTCCTTATCTCCCAAGTAGACGTACTTTAAATGATCTGGAAACGTCTTCAACTTTAACTCGGGTGCCTGTTCAACAGAAGGTAGAAGTCTAGTGTGAGATAAAGGCAATTCAATTTTAGAAACTTCATACCTTGGCTTTGGTGCTCGCCCTTTTTCCATCCAAGACACCAATTCTTCAAAATCATCATCAAGCTTGTACTCTTGGGCAAGCTTTTTCAAGCTCTCGTTGGTTAAGTCCCTGTCTAAGATCGCTTCTAGCACATCATCATTAGATAGATCATACATAGTGTCAGATAATGACTCAATAATATCAACAAAACATAAAGAAGATACGTCACTTGGATATCGCATGGCATCATATATATTAAACTTAATTATCTCGCCATCAAATTCCATAGTCAAATTTCCATCATGAACGTCTATCTTAGTCTTAGAGGTCTTTAAGAATGGTCTACCTAGCAATATCATTCCGGCCTTGGAGGTATTATTCTCCTCCATATCTATAACATAAAAATCCGCCGGGAAGACCAACTCGTTCACTTGAACGAGTACATCCTCTAACACCCCTTTAGGATAGACGGTGGACCTATCCACTAGTTGGATTACCACACCCGTTGGCTTTAGGGGGCCTACATCCAAAGATGAGTAAATGGCATATGGCATAACATTGATTGATGCCCCTAAATCCAACATTGCTTGATTGACCGAGACATTGCCTACCTTACATGGTATGGTAAACATGCCCGGGTCATTGCATTTTGGTGGTAATCGCTTTTGCAAGACAGCGGAGACATTTTGGTTCATGCTTATCTTTTCATTACCTTTTAACTTCCTTTTATTAGTGCAAAGCTCTTTTAAAAATTTTGCATATCTAGGCACTTGCTTAATAGCATCTAATAAAGGAATGTTTACCTGAACCTTTCGAAATGTGTCAAGGATCTCTTTCTCTTCGCGCTCCCGCTTAGTCTTCTCGAATCGGCTCGGGAAGGGCTGTGCTTGCACTATCACCTCGGGTGTCTTCTTCTTTGTCTCCTCCTCTTTGACATCCTTCTCACCCGAACTAGATGCCTTGACCTCTAACTCCTCCTCATCATCATGAACCTTCATCTTCTTCTTGTCGACAGTATCTTTAAGCTCTTTTCCGCTCCTCAAAGTGATGGCATTCACGTTGGCCTTCGGATTAGTCTTCGTTTAGGAAGGCAATTTGCCTTTGTTCACCAATTGGCCAACGGTAGCCTTAAGGTCTTGAATGCTCGCTTGTGTATTCTGTGACTCCTGTTGAAGTTTGACCATGTTAGTAGCTAAAGACTTCACTATATCCTCTAATTACATACCTGAGCTACTAGGCGCTTGAGGTGGCACTTGATGCTGCTGTTGGGCACCCGGTTGGAATGGTGCCTTCGGTTGGAATTGTTGCTGAGATGGTTGTTGGAAACCAGGTGGTGTTTGAAACTGTTGAGCTTGTTGAAATGGAGCCTTTTGCTGAAACTGCTGACCTTGACCTTGTCCTTGCCTTGGGGCATAGCTTAGATTCAGATGTTGCCTCCAACCGGGGTTGTATGTGCTCGAAAAGTGATCATGAGCCCGGTTGTTTGAGTGCTGGAAATTGCCACCACCTATGGCGTTTACTTGCTCTTCTTCTTCATGGAGGGTTGGGCATGCATCGGTTGGATGTGCTACCGATGAGAAAAATCCACATGCCTTCACTTGAGACACATTCCCCATAGCAAGTTGTTTCACAAGGTTAGTTAAATCAGTTATCTTAGTTTCAAGGGATTTAACATGTACCTCACTGGCTCCTCGACCAACGTCACTCCTAACTCCAAACTGCTTGGAGTTTTCTGCCATAGTGTCTATCAGATTCCTTGCTTCAGTTGGCATCTTGTTCACAATAGCTCCACCGCTCGCGGCATCCATCATCTTCCTATCCATCGATAGCAAACCTTCATAGAAATATTGAATTAGTAATTGTTCAAATATACCGTGTTGAGGGCAACTTACACAAAGGCGCTTAAAACGCTCCCAATACTCGTAAAGTGACTCCGTGTCCTTTTGCTTGATCCCGCAAATCTCTCTTCAAAGCCCGGAGGCTTTGGATGCGGGAAAGAACTTGTCTAGGAAAGCTCTCGCCATTTGTGG
This sequence comes from Arctium minus, assembly GCA_954870635.1. Classification (NCBI taxonomy): domain Eukaryota; kingdom Viridiplantae; phylum Streptophyta; class Magnoliopsida; order Asterales; family Asteraceae; genus Arctium; species Arctium minus. Next base: position 15,983,505 of record OX941082.1, read on the forward strand.
CCATGTTGTGATGGAACCCGGCGGTAAGTAGAATAGCCACTCCCTAGCCGCGTCAACTAGGGAGAACGGGAATGCCTTTAGCTTGAGATTCTCAACGGTTGTGTCGTTCGGCTTCATTCCCAAGAAGACCATGTGGAACTCGATCATATGCTTGAATGGGTCGTCATTCTCTAAACCATGGAAACGAGGTAGTAAGTGAATATGTTATGCAAAGGGGTTGCTCGTCGACATTGGGTGTTGCCCATTCCCTTAAAGTGCGCTCAGACATATCCTCCTCTTCTCCTTCGGTCTCGGTGCCCGGTTCCTCCTTTTCCGGTTGAGGTTTCTCTTCTTCAAAATGCACTTCCTTCTTATCGCTTTCTGAATCGGTAGACATTCAATATCCTTCCAAATGTTAACCACCGGTGAAGAAGTCGACTCGCCTTGCTTCTTTCGAAGCTTAGCTTGTTTCCTTAACTTCTTAGCGGTTTTCTCGATCTCGAGATCTATAGGTAGAGGTGAACCTACACGAAAAGATCTTGGCATAAACAGTTAAATCTTGCCGAGTCCCCGGCAACGGCGCCAAAAATTTGACGGGTGTCGAGTCCGGCAAATAATAAAGTTTATATAATTAATCCTATTACCGCTAAAACAAAATAAATTGCGATAGTGATAAGTAGGGTCGTCTCCTCAGGGACTCGGTGTTAACCGTAAATCCAAGACGACTTCGCGTGCAAACTCAATAAAAAAATTATATAAAAAGGGGGATTTGGATGATTTATAATTAGACTAAGCATGAAAATTTAATTTAAAACTTTGAACAATAATAAAAGAAACTAGCAATGAGCATTAATCGACCAATCGTTTAGATTATGTATCGTGGACTTGATCAAACCATTTCCTCAAAAGATTTCAAATCGGCTTGAATCTCAACACGCGTCAAAATTCTATTTGTTATAAAAACGCGGTTAGTGTGAGACGCCTCAACATCTAACCTCTAATCAACTAATTAAATCCAGTCACGAACTTGGACTTCAATTGTCAATCGCATTAAGTCCAAACAAATACCGAAACTAACCAATAATCCGACGCCGATTATTTAAGTTAGATTACGCTATCCTACAATACACACAATTGACACATTTATCAATCGGGTATTGATTGCTACCGGAAGAAATTCACGAACAATTACGGATTCACAAATCACTTTAGCAATACAAATTTAAGCAAGATAAAGTAAGGGATCCAACTCACAAAATCAAACTTAAATTGAAGAACAAAAATTTCAAGGATTGCGTAATTGAAATCAAATGATTATAAAACCAAATCAAGTCATCAACATAATCAATTTCATAGCCAATTAACTACCCATTGCTAGAAATTGAAAGATTAGCTACACATACCTAAAATTAAAGCAACTTACAACTTGAATGAAGTAGAGAAATTGATGACGAACCCTAAAAATACTCCAAAATCGACCAATAATTCTGAAATTCGTATCCTCTCGATGCTCTCTCTTTTTTCGATCGATTTCTGCCGTCCTCCCCTCCTTCGACAGTTAATAGAACCCTTTTTATAGTCCAATTCGAAAACCGCTCGAAAGTTAGAAAAACAGTCGATCGTGACTTGGGACGCGGGTTAAACCCGCGTGAAAACTTGCCCGGTTCATTTTGAAACGAGAGACAGTGGTCACCGCAGGTTTGGGCGCGGGTTGAGGCGCACGAGAAACCGCGCGGTGTTCTGGATGGAAAACGATCGAGAGCTGTTGCTGACGTTCTTTACTGAATTTGGGTTGCTGCAGTTGGGCCCTTCTTTCCTTTTTCCACATATGGACTGGGCTACAATTCTTTCTTTTCTTTCGTGGGTTGTAACCTGTAAGACACCAAACAAACAAATCAAGTTTTGTTTTGTTTTTTTTTCTTCCTTACTACTGCATCACAGAAACCCAAATTGATTTGTTAAAATGGTTTTTTTTTCTTTTTCTATTCACTGCCACTCACGAATCACATTAACAAAACTATAACTCATTTTTTTTTTATATATATTGCAAAAGTTAAAGATTAAACTACTAATTAATTGAGGTATTTTAAGCATCCAACCAATACTAATTGTAGGGTAAATTCGACATAAAAATATAGAAAATTGATGCTTATCATCCGTGTGGGAAGGGTGTAAACCCGACCTATCAATAATTAACCTCAATAATTATCAACTCCAATATACAAAGACTAAACTAAAGTCGGGTGTTACTTAACCCAAAAACAAGTTGCTCTTCCCGAAACAAACGCGGAAGAATTGAATTCACTAAGATATTCACTTCTCGAGCACACAACTAGCACTCCTCTCTTCACGGTGTCACTAGAACTATTCCCAACCAGAACCTGTTACACATGCCGGCAAATAAAAATGTTAGGCTAACGCCTAGTGAGTTCAAGAGTTTTTATCATGATTATAAAAATCGTTAAACGAAAATTATGCAACCTAAATCATGATCCTTCAAAATGAAATACTTTAAATATGAAAACGACCCGTTTTCCAATAATACCCATTTTGTAGATAAATACTTCAACGCCAAAACGTTCTTCCATGAAGTAATACAACCCAACACTTACTCAAAACGTGAATTAATGGTAAATGTTCCAATATTGAAATTTGAATAAAACTTTATAAACCAAACGACCAAAATATGAGTAAAGTCAAGCCTTCAAAATTGTAACATAAGGATAATACCGCAAACTAAAAAACGTCACCGAAAACATAGATTCTACATACCCAAAACAACACCTTTCGGTGACGGGGGAGACCCAAATTCCATGGCTAGTGGCGGAACATAAAAGTATGCCACATTCCAAGTTATTGAGCTCACCATACTAGGATCAAGGCCACGAACTCGCCGGCTCGTACTCAGATGTAGGGGAGGGCACCCAATGATCCTAATCATGCTCATTCACTAGGGTTTACATTTACGACCTATGGCTAGTTTCCGGTCCCACATAACCGTACCAAGTTGCCCTTCCTAGGGTCCAATGTCTCAACTAGTTACAAACGGGAATTATCCCATATATTAAAGTTTACATGAAGTAATTATTGTCATACTTTGATATTTGAATTTTATCCTATTTATGTTTCGCCTGAGTAAATGGTTTAGTTCCATATTTTCGGAGTATTTCTATTTAAGCGCTTTAATACGTAAAATGGGATTTTTGTGGAAAGACATCACTAATTATTCAAAACGCTTTGCATAATGGAAATCGTGATTTAAATTATATTATTTCCGTTTTATTGATTATATAGTGATAAAAACTCTTGAACTCACTAGGCATTAGCCTAACCATTTTTATTTGTCGGCATGTGTATCAGGGTCCGTTTTGGGATTAGTTCTAGCGACACTGTGAAGAGATGAGTGCTAGTTGTGTGCTCGAAGAAGTGAATAGCTTGGTGAAGTCTTCTGTATTTTGGAACTAGCGACTGTTATTGGGTTTTAATAACACCCGACTTTAATTAGTATTTATGTAAGACTTTATTTATTTTGTGGATGGTTCAACCTACAATTGTATTTCAAGTATGGACTGGTCGTAAGAGATTTTACTCTACTTTGAGGTATTGTTGAAAATTTTAAATTAGTCGCTCTTTCCAAATTTGAGGGTGTTACAGACTCTTAGTCAGAGTTAGACATGGTTTACCGAAGGGAGGAAGAAGTTGTGTAGAGTCGTTGGAGTTGTAGGGGGTGGGGAGGGTGTGCCGGAGAAGGCGTACCCTAGGAGGTGAGCGGTTATATTAATAATATGTGTGTGTGTATATATATATATTAAATATTATTCTTCGAGAAAATGACAAAAAAAATGGAAAAACTCTAAAATACCCCTTAATGGGGTTTTTAATAATTGTTGGAGGAAGTGACCAAATCAGGACGCTTTTGCAAACCACGATAGTCATTCTGTAATTTCAAAATTATAGGGACGAAAAGTATTATAATCACCAAACCACAGGGAAAAAATTTGTATTTTACTCAAAAAATTATTTTTTGGAGTAAACTCCAATTTTGGACCTCGACGATTCTGGATTTCTTTGAAAATGGGACCTATGTTTTCATAATGCAAGTTTTCATCCTTCGGGCATTGATTTTGTTTTGAAAGTGGGACATGCCCACTAACTCCGTTAGAGCCAGGGGCAAAATCTTCCAACCATATTGTTGTCCCCTTTTTACACTTTTTCTTTGTTTTTTCTTGTTTTTGTAAAAATCATAAAAATTTAGGATCATGTTATGTAAATAACTATATATATATATATATATATATATATAACACATGGACCATCGTCCTCATGACCATCGATCACCAACACATTGTGATCTTGCTACATGGCTCCCCGCCTAAACCTACATGGTAGCAGAGGTAGCAACACCCAGACAGGAACCACCCCTCCCACTTCTCTTTTGCCAGCACCACCCCCTCCCCCTCCTTTTTTCTTCTCTCACCACCCAACTAAACTAAAGCAGAAGTCAATCGGATTACGTTTACTCAAGGACGAAGCAACAGAGATTGTTTGGTCCGTTTGGCTCATTTGGTCAGAGAAAATATAGGGAAAGGAAGAAGACGATGGTCTCTATGTAAACAGCCAGGGGAAGAAGATGAGGAGGCATTGGAGGTCTACTGTTGCTCCACTGTGCGATGTGTTTGGCCGACAATGAGGTATCGTTCATGTTGTGAACTAGAAAACAGTAAACCAAGTCCATGATGTACCGTCCATGTCTATGACTTTATGGGATGAAGAAGATGACTATGTATTGTGTAAACTTATATATATATATATATATAGTTAAATACATAACAGGTCCCTATAATGTTATGGTTTTAACAAAAATAAGGAAAAACAAAAAAAAGTGTAAAAACATGATTGGACGAAAATATCCCTATCTCTAACGGCCATTTTTAATGGAGTTAGTGATGAGGTCCAACTTTCAAAGCAAAATCAACACCTGGAGGACGAAAACTTGAATTATGAAAGCATAGGTCCCACTTTCAAAGAAATGTAGAAACGTGAAGTACCAAAATTGGAGATTACTCTATTTTTTATAAATTAAATATAGAGTAAATTACGAATTTGTTCCCTATCGTATGTTGATTTATATGGATTTGGTCCTCATACTTCATTTATTACATAGAATGCCTTGTGGTGTGCAATTTATGTTTGATTTGACGGTCGTCCATCAGGCTCGTTAAACTCGAGGGCAAAATGGTTTGTTTACCTTTTTTTCTCTATTTTGATTTTTTTAACTAACCTTTTTAAGTCAGGGGACAAAATGTAAATAATAAACTTGTAGGGAAGTACACTTTAAAATTTGGAGGGCTGAAATCAAGCATCATCTTCTTCTCCTAATTCATGTCGCCGCCCACTGTAGCCTCCCAAACTCGCCTTTCATGACCCTCCCCCTTTCTGTCCCCATACCCTTTACCGTCACAACCCACAAGCACCTCATACCCTTGGTGTTTGTTTAACAATGGCCACACAAACACACACACAACAACAAAGGGGATATATATATATATAGATATAGATATATATATATATATATATATATATATATATATATATATATATATATGGTTACAGTGGTGAGGGACAAGTGGGTGGAAGTTGCAGGGGGAGAGAGAGACGTGGATGGAGGTAAGAGAAAAGTGGTAGGCGGAGGTGTCTTAGTGTTGGAAATGTGAGTGGAGATTGTTACGTAGGCGATTGGGTTCTTGGTGTCGGAAAGATATCCCATATCGGTGATTGGTTCACGGTGGAACGTAAACGTGGGGGAGAAGGAGAGTTGCTTTTAGTTTTTTTAATTGACATTCCATGTGGCATCATTTTATTGGTGGTTACAAAAAGACTAAAAGACAAAGTAATACAAAATAACAAATTTAATCTTATAATAAAAGAAATGGTAAAAATGACCTATTTCCCCCTAAGGTAACGTTTGGTATGCAGACATGATTGGACGGGACTGGACAGGACGGGACTGGACAAGAGGCTAGGACTGGACTGGACTGGACAAGACAATTGTCTGTCTTGTGTTTGGTACGACTAGGACTGTATATGACAGAACTGGACAAGTTTCCCTAAAAGTTGTTTGATGATTTTGTATGTCATATAATAATTATAAATAACACAAATAAAGTATATCTTTAAATAATTTAATTAAAAAACATTTTTATTTTTTTACACAATTTTCATACATATAAATACTTACAAAAACGATGGTAGAAAATTTGAATGAATAATATGAAATAATTGATAGTAGTTCGAAAAAATCCGATTTATATAAAGAAAATATAATATTTTGGTTCAATTTGGAAGATCTTAATGAATTGGCCGATGCATAGTTGAAGCGACACGTAAAGATAAAGGCGATGGGTGGTCGGTGAAAGACGGTAGTTGTGAAGAACGTGAAAGATAGTGGATAGTGGTGGTGAAAGAGGTTGTTGTACTTGTGGTTGATGTCGTAGAAGTATAGGTGGTCGACGATGATAGTGGTGGTGGCGGTGGACAGTGGTAATAGAGGTTATTGTAGTGGAGGAAGAGGCGGAGGTCACCGACGGTGGTTGACGACGAGCGACGATGGTTGGTTGTGAGCGTCGGTGGTGGCGACGACAATGGGTAGTGGTGATCGGTGGAGGTGGCGATGGGCGATGGTGGAGGAAGTTGTTGTAGTAGTGGAGGAAGAGGTGGAAGTGGTCAACGATGGTTTGTGGTGGCTACCGGTGGCCGTCGATGGTGGTGACGGCCATAGGTGGTGGTGATCGGTGTTAGTGGAGGTGGTCGATGATGGTAGCGGAGGTGACGATGGTCGATGGTTGTGGAGGTGGAGGAGGAGGTTGTTATGGTGGAGAAATAGATAGAGGTGGTTAACGGTGGTTGGCGGTGGCTACTGGTGGTCGTCGATGGTGATAGTGGCGGTGATGGGTAGTGGTGAGCCTTAAGACTAATACCATATTAGGATTATATATCAAATGACGTTAGATTAGTGATTTTTAGTTTCTGTCTCACTTTTGTCCCATGTTGTTCCACCTATTTTGGTGGAACAAGAAAATACCCTTTTTTGTCCCATCTTGTCTCACTCTGTCCAATCCTTGTCCCTGTCCCATGTCGCACCAAACGTGGGACAGTGAATTTTTGTTCTGTCCCATGTCACACCAAACGTGGGACAGTAAGTTTCTGTCCCGTCCCGTCCCACCCAGTCTGCAAACCAAACGCACCCTAAAGGCCTAAATTAACGGGGAGGATAAACGGACGTTGGGACGAGGGATCAAATCCAATAGAAAGTGCATACCACAAGACATTCTATGTAATAAATAAAGTCTGAGGACCAAATCAATAAAAATCAGCATACCATAGGGACCAAATCCGTAATTTACTTTTAAATATTTTAACTTTGATTTATATTTTAAAATATTAAATAAGACTTATTAACGAAATAGTAAGAGATTAATGACTACAAGATGAATTTGTAAAATTAAAGGGTTTTAGAATGCTAATATGACATATTAAAACGATTTAACAATTTTATAACTAGTTTAAGGGGTGTTTACTTGGGGCTTAATGAGCTTAATGAAAAAACCGGCTTATTCGCGCAGACGTTTGGAGTGTTTACTTGGGGCTTAATGACAAAACCGGCTTATTCATGCAGACATTTTTGGCTTAATCACTAAGTAGGGGAAAGATGTGTTGTTCCCATTAAGACACATCTTTGACATTTATACCCTTTAAAAATAAAGATATGCCTAACTTCCTACTCAATAATCACGCAATAAAAACCTAGGTGCTCGATTTCACCTTCACTACTTGTTCGATTTCAATTTCACCTTCTTCGCTCGTTCGATTTTATTGCTTCAAGTTCAATGCTGGTTCGATTACACTATTTCAATTCACTATCGGTTCGATTTCAACCCTAGACAATAATTTCCTTTGGTCGATTTCTCCAAAGGTAATGATTTTATTGATTGTTCGATACTTGTTTATTCTCCATACTCGATTGTTGTTCCATACTTGTTTCTTCAGTCGATTGTTGTTTCATACTTATTTCTTAAGTCGATTGTTGTTCCATACTTGTTTTCTTCAGTCGATTGTTGTTCCTTACTTGTTTTTTCAGTCGATTTTTGTTACATACTTGTTTCTTCTCCATAGATGCTCGATATTTCTGCAATGTAGATTTTTTTTTGGTAAAGGAGTATCCCAGACCACTTTGGGCCCGGACTAATCTCCTAGAAAACAGGCCTATGGCCCGCGGGCATTCATCCCGTGGCCACAATGCTGCGAGTGCACTACAAAAATTACCCTTATTAGCGAGGGAAAAATCCGTCGCTAATCCCTCGCTAAAGCTCGAATCCGTCGCTGATAGTCTGTCGCTCAAATAGTCATAGTTGATGCTATCAGCGACAGAGGACATTTATTAGCGACGGATTAGCAAGGGTCTTTATTAGCGACGGATTAGCGAGGGCCCTCATTACCGACGAATTAACAACGGAATCGCTAACTTTTAGCGAGGGAAATCCGTCGCTAATCCGTCGCTGATTTTCGTAAGTTTTAAAAAAAATATAATTAAAATTCTCTATTTCCTGTATATTATAATACAAAACCTGCCCATAAATTGAAAATAACAAACCGACATTGTACAACAAACTAAAATAACCAAATTCATACAATTCAAAATACCAAGTATCCTACAATTCAAGACAATGTCCGACAATTAACTAACAATCTAGCTACTGGGATGGCCGGGGGGAAATTGTATCCTTGTTGCTGTATGAAGAAGCAAAATGCGCTGATAACGCAACCTTTTCGGCTAATCGGACAACTTAATTGCCATGTTCAGTCTCTAGATCTTCCCTTATCTTCTGTTCGGACTCCAGCTCGTCTACATAGTCATAAACACTTTTCAAATAAGTTGATAAGTTAAAACCAAATGACTTATCAATAACTCATTTTCAAAGCTAAGCTAAAAAGCACTTCAAATAAGCAATCCTAAACACCCAAACACCAAATGACTTATCTCCGGTGTCCCACCGCAATAAGATAAAAGGCACTTCATATAAGCAATCCCAAACACCCCCTAGTTCTAATACTTTTATTATTTAGAGGTATGACTGCAAGGATATATATGTAGAATTTCTTCATATATCTTTAACTTTGAGGGTAAACTTATGTTAACTATTTATGTTAACTATTTCTTTCCCTGCAACAATGGATATAGTCTACAATTGATCATGATTGAACTTGCATATGATTTGGGAACCCATTATAGTTGAACATGTAATTGAAGCAAAAGGATTAAACCAACACGGAAATAAGCCTTCCAAAACCCCATAAATTTATTCCAAAGATGAATCTAATTTTTCTATTAGAAGATAACTCAGTCCACAATATATATATAGAGAGAGAGAGAAGGAGGATCAAACAAGAACAGTAATTATTTAAAAGAACACGAGAACTAACAAAATCATTAATGATTTTACATTAACGCGTAAAAAGGGGACTTTGGCCGCGACTTCAGGTCCACATGAATTTTTTGCACATTAATATAAAATCACTAATGATTTTGTTAGTTCTCATGTTCTTTTAAATAGTTACTTTTCTCGTTTGATCCTCCTTCTCTCTCTCTCTCTCTCCCTCTCTCTCTCTCTCTATATATATATCTATATATATATAGATAGATATCTATATATATATATATAGATATGTGCATCTGATATTGTACAATCCTAGAAGCAAAATATGGAAATAATGCCGGGAAGGACACGGTTATCCAGATAGCTAAAACTCGTAGTTACATTTTGCAACAGCAGAAGGTAAAATAGGAAATCCGCCACAATGGGATAAAAAAAATATCGAAAAGCTAGAATTAAAAGATTTAATTTAGGCCATCCAGCTAAAAATTTTCCTTTGAGGCCACCTAAAATCCTAAATAATTTGTTTTTGTTTAATGGCACATTAGTTCATTCACATAGGGGTAGTGATGGCCAATTGCCAAACCTACCTTTCTACTTGTAGAGAAAATAGGTTCCTAGAAAAGCATGTATTATTTTATTAAGAGAAGAAATTATATAGAGTACATCATGGGCAACAAACAGAGATAGATAAAACCTTAATTTAGTATCTACTTTAAATAATACGAACATAATGACAAAGTTAGCTCAAAATAGTTAAAACCTCCTCATCCTTGGACCCACGAAATTATCAAAGCAATTGCCATGTTATTCTTAGCAATCTCAACGTTTGGCGACACAGCCAGACACCTGAGAAAAATAAAACAAAACCATACAAACAATTAGCAAAAGAGAATAATTGTTAGTTCGTTGCCCCACCGGGAAATGATAAATAAACATTCATTACCTCTCCACGGTTTTTATAAATTACACCCATGTTACAATATGCTTCAAACTGGTTCCAATATCTGTTAGCACAATGGACAGGCATTCTGCTGCTGGCTTGTATGAAGAATCTGCCTCCAGAGCCTTACGGTATGACTGCATGAGCGAATAGCAAACTTAATGTATAACATTTGGCCAGAGGACAGATGTAGGCTAAGCATGCATAACGATTTGAATGAAAATTAGTGTAACAGAGGACAGATGTATGCTAAGCAAGGTTGACTTAGCCAAAATAACTTCTTCAAATTATAAAAGCATACATTTGTACATCAAAGAAGATTCCTTACCTGATGCAAATCGATTTGAAGAGGAGATTCATGCAAAGAGACTTCACTGGGCAGATAAGGGGAATCGATGGTAGGAAAACCAAGCAACAATATGTAATCGATTTTCGATATGTAATCAGTAGAAGAATCGAAACTGATTCCCTGGACCACTTCTTCTACCCTCATTTCTAAAAGAAACAATGAAATGAAACCTCATTCATTTCATTTACTGGTTTGATTTGGTTAAAAGGATTGCTTTTCCGCTCATCCTTTGGTGCATTAAGTAGGAAGCAAAAATTAGGTTTCACATCAGGACAGATTCTTACCAGCTTCATTCATTCAGGCATATTATCAAACACCTAGAATGCACGACTTTCTTTACCGGAGTAAGACAAGATTTAGATGGTCGTTTGGTTGGAACAGACTTGGATTGGTTCGATTCAATAGCATCTGAAAGACGGGAAATAGATTCCAATCGATGTTCTCCACAGCCGATCAGAACTGCAACTCAATTTGATGTTCTCCTCCGCCGATTCAGTAGCATCTAAAAGAGGGGAAACAAATTTATTTCGATGTATGTATGTCTACATAACTATATAGAAAAAGAAAATAAATTATATAAACAACTGGATTAGGAAAAGCAGATCGAGAAATAGTACCTCGATGAATACTTAACACTATATCTGGTGAAGAACCAGATCAAGAAATGGAGAGCATAGAGGGTAGACGGATGGAGGAAGCGAAGGACTTTTGATGTTAAAAATGAACAAAAAGAAACCCTTAATCCATTTGAGTTTGGTCAAACTAGGAAGAAAAACAGAGAGGCAAGAAAGGGTGGGAAATCAAATTTTCATTGTTTTTTAGAATTTGGTTCCAAAACTATTTTATCAATTTAAAATTAATTAACACAACTATATTATATATAGATATAGGGTGCGTTTCTTTTGCAAACCAAACAATTTGTACAAACTATGCAAATCACTATTTTAGGAAATAATAGATATATTTATGGATAATGATTGTGATATATATGGAAAATATTTAGTTTATTTATTATAATCATGATTTTAAATTAGGAAATGTTTAGTTTATTCATTATAATCATGATTTTAAATTAGAAAACATAATAAAATCATATATTCATTAGACTTGATGGACGGCTAAGATTGGTTCATAAAGTTTGCACAATCTAACTGGTTTACAAAAGATACGTCCCCTATAGATATATGACGTGCATATATACACATATATATTATATGCATACATTATATATATTTCTAAATTTGATATAATCCTAATTATACCAAATTTGAAATATTAAAGTTTAAATCAAAAGTTTATTAAATTTTTTAACTTAACGTATGTATGTATGGTTTTTAAGAATTAATGTTTTTAAAGTACTAATGTTTTGTGTGTATATATATACATGGTAGATACATGTATGTATATATATATATGGATATATGTATGTATGGTTTTTAAGTATTAATGTTTTATGTGTGTATATATATATATAGGGTTGGGTTCCGGTGAAAAACGTAAGTTAATTGTGAGAAGCGTGAGAAGTGGTTATCGACCGTTGAATGAGAAATTGACGCACATTAGGATGAAATGCACTGAGATAAGATGACCGAGATGCACCAGATCAATTCCTTTCTATGCCGCAATTCATGGGAGGGCTTGAGATTAAAAGAGATCAACGGTTCAGATCCACTTCTCACGCTTCTCACCATTAACTCAACTTCTCACACGATCCTTCACCTATATATATATATGTATATATATATATATATGTGTGTGTGTGTGTGTGTGTGGTAGATACATGTAGGGTGGGTTCTGATGAGAAGTTTAGGTTAACGTGAGAAGCCTGAGAAGTGGTTATCAACCGTTGGATGAGAAATGGACATACATTAGGATGAGATGTACCGGATCAATTCCCTTCTAAGGTGAGATTCATAGGAGGCCATGAGATTAAAAACAATCAACGATTCAGATCAGGGACGGACCCATAATTTTTTTTCATACGGTGACACCATTTAAAGCCCGATAGAACCGATTAGAGTCCAATGAAACCAAATAAAACTTAATAGACTTATAAAAGCTATTTGAAATCGTTTAAAACCCAATAAATCTATTAAAACCCAGTATAAACCATTAAAGTCCAATAAGACTCATTTATGATCCTTGTTGAGATATTACATGATTGTATGCAAGTGTGTTGCTGCATATTACATATGGTGTCTATTAGGACTCGACAAGACCACTAAGACCAACTATAGCTTAGTAAGACCAACTAAGATCTATTATAGCACAACAAGACCACTAGGATTATGAGTGATTTTGAAGTGATAAACACCATGATGACTTATTACCTATTTGTATGTGATTAATCACCAAACAACACATATACAAATAGACACAATAATATCCACGTAGATTCAATTGCTATTATCAACCAACACACATCATGTATATAAGTATATAACATGGACCGAAGGATATATAAAACACATACACAACTATACATATAATATATACACATATACATGTCTACATATAACCTATACAAATGAGAAAACAATAAAAAAAAACAATCCCTCGCTAATCCCTCACTAATTAGCAAGGGATTAGCGACGGATGCCAAGAGTCCCTCGCTAATTAGTGAGGGATTAGCGACGGATTAACTACAAACTCATTTCGTCGTTAATCCCTCACTAATTAGCGATGGATTAGCGAGGGATTGGTTTTGTGGTCAATCTCTCGTTAATCCCCCGCTAATTAGCGAGGGATTAGCGAGGGATATGTGGCATCTGTCGCTAATCCCTCGCTAATTAGCGTGGGATTAGCGAGGGATTGCGCTTTTTTCCTTGGTTTCTCGTTTTATGTGTAATGTGTAGACATGTGTATGTGTATGTGTATATGTTATATGTATACATGTATATATGTTATATGTATACATGTGTATATGTTATATATATTTGTCGCTCCTTGTTATATTTATATATACATGATGTATATATGTATTGTTAGCTAACTTTATTTGAGTGGTAATAAGTTAACATATATACAATGCATATACACATACATATGTAGATCCACATATACACGTGCATATAAAGTTATACACGATACATGTACACATGCATATAAACCCATATACAACACATATACACATAGACACAATAATATATACGTAGGTTCAAATGGCATTATCAACCAACACACACATCATGTATACAAATATATAACACAGACCGAATGATACATAAAACACATACATAACTATACAAATAACATATAACCCATACACAATTATATAAATAACATATAACCCATACAAATGATAAAACAAGAAAAAAAACTAATCCCTCACTAATTAGCAAGGGATTAGCGAGGGATTGTGTTTGTGGTCAATTCGTCGCTAATCCCTCACTAATTTAGTGAGGGATTGACCACAAACACAATCCCTCGCTAATCCCTCACTAATTAGCGACGAATTAGCGAGGGATTGACCACAAACTCATTCCATCGCTAATCCCTCACTAATTAGCGCGAGATTAGTGAGGGATTGGGTTTGTGGTCAATCTCTGGCTAATCCCTCGCTGATTAGTGAGGGATTAGCGAGGGATTGACCACAAAACGAATCCCTCACTAATCCATCGCTAATTAGCGAGGGATTGGTTTTGTGGTCAATCCCTCGCTAATTAGCGAGGGATTTTTTCCCTCGCTAATTTTCGTCGCTGATACCCATTATTCTAGTAGTGGTGGGTCTCGAACCCGGGCAACCGCTATGAAGTCCCCAGGCTCTTACCACCACGCCACAACCTTGTGGTAAAGGAGTATCCCAGACCACTTTGGGCCCGGACTAATCTCCTGCAATGTAGATTTTTGTAACCATGATTTCTACAATGTCGATTTCATACTTGTTTCATACTTGCTACTTTTTGTTTGAACTTGGTTGAACTTGGAAGTTTAAGTACTTAATGAAATTTTGTTTGATTTTTGGATTATATCAATGAACTTATGAATATATGGCTTAAAAAATAAACAACAATTTATAAAACAACTTAAAATTCATATTCAGGGGTAAATTGGTCATTTATGTTATTCAGACTATTAATTCAGATAAAAAAAGTAAACAACAACATCAATTTATCCGGACAGACAAATTTATCCAAACAGACATATTTATTCATACAGGATTTAATGGAAAATTTGGTAAAGAGCCCCTAAATGTTTAATGACTATGGCTATTAGAGCATCTACAATCATGGACCTCTTAAGAGGTTCATGTCTTTGCTACATCAACTTTCTCTCTCTGTCATGTCAGTTTTCTATTTCCTACACATTTCATAAACCTTTCACACTTAATCATGGATCAGTCCATGATTAATTTAATAAAAAATATAATAATATAAAATTATAATGATAAAGGACAATAATTAAAAACTATTTATAATTAAAAGACAATAATTAAAAACTAATTATAATTAAAAGACAATAAATAATTACAATAATAAAAATCATAATAATTAGAAATTACAATAACTGAAAGTTACAGTAAGTTAAAATAAAAAAAAAACTTAGAATTATAATAAGTTCTAATTTTTTATTTTTAATGAATTAAATTAATTGAATTTGATAATTACAAATTTGGTTTGATAATTATAAAAAATAAAAGAAAAACCTAAAATCTAGTTTATTATTATTATTTTAGAGTTGGGTCCCACTTTTTTTGAGAAAGAATCGGTTCCTTTGTAAGGACCGATTCATCCCACGTGACCAAGAACCACTTTCTCTCAATGGGTGAATTTTTTTTGAAGCGGTCCATGGTGTTCATGGACTTCCACCATGGCACCGTTGTGGATGCTCTTACTCCTTAAGAGTTAAGAGCATCTTCAATTGAAAAAAAATCATATTTTGTTTCTTCCACATAATTTTTAACAAGGTTCTAAATAGCGTGAGGCGTGGCGTGGCGGCGAGGCCAAGCCTCAAGCCTTAGGAGCCACGGCGAAGCCATGACGTTTTCAAGGCGTGACTTATGGCGTCAAATTTCTATTTCATATATATTATTATATATAAAAACGTATGTTTTGTAGTGTTACTCAGTGAGTCGATAGTAATAGGGAAGTTAACTTAGGTTGTATATATAAAAAACTAGCAAATAAGACATTAAAAACGTAAATAAAATCAAATATCTCATTACAATAACCGAGCATTAGGCCATGACGTGCCATGGGCTTAACGTGGCGTGACACACAAGCCTTGGTGTCATTGCGCGCCATGACGGCTGTGCGGCGAGTTTTTTAGAACATTTATTTTTAAAAATGTCTCCAAATGTAGAAATTAAGACTTAAAAGATAGATAGCAACCACTGTCACCATCAATACTTAGTATTAAATGAAAAGAAAGAAAAAACATGTAAAATGGTACTTTAAAGTATAAGTTGTCGTAGTTATCATAATATTTAAAATTCTGATTTGATTATGCCTTTATAAACTCATATATATTTTGAGAACTTGAAAACCTACTATGCCATTTATTAGGGAAATTTATCAAAATAACTAATTCATCAACCTCAATTCATTTTTAGCCACCTTTTAGTTACATGCACGACCAATCCTGAGGTTTCTGATGCTTAGGGCCAAAAGTAAAAAAAAATGCCCCTAGTATATAAAAAAAAGGAACAAAGTTTAGGTAATGACAATCAATGTTATCATAGAAAATTTACCTGAAAAATCTCCAAACAATCAATGTTTTTAAGTAATGAATAAAGTCAATCCATTAAGGAGCACAAAATCAGTCATCAAACTCATAATCTTCAATCAAAATCTTGAAACCTTATTCAAGATTTTCATCTCCAAACCACAGGAATTGATCAAGATCGTTGCAAAATTTGAGGATTTTGCAAAATGGCCAAAGGCCATTGCAAAATGATTTTTCCAAACTTGGAACAACATAGACCAAATCCAAAGCAATATCATCTAAGATTGGACCAATTGGAAACTTATAGGATCGCATATGGAAAACTGCACAAGGCTACTGAGTGTGAGGAAGTTCCCGAAGAGATCAAGAGCCAAAGAGATAGCACAAACTCATTTTTAATTTCAAGACCCAAGGAAAACCCATATTTAATTTCCAACATTTTGCAGCAGACTTTGCACCCATCTAATCCAATCCAAATACCTCTTAACAAACTAGAACTAAAAATGGGTAATCTGGTATTGATGAATTCTTATGGAAACAAAGACTTGAAGGGGGCAGATATAAGGATGTCACAACAGAACCGACAAGATGCCTGATGACAAAAATCACCACATCTGAAAAAGCCAGACCAAACCAACAATTGAACAAAAATGCAACATAAAGGCTGCTAAAATGAGATGAACCAATCAAATTCAGACCAGGGAGTGTACACACCAAAAATATAAGTCCAAACACTTTTCAGATTACCAAAAATCAAAAGCACCCCAAATCTGGTGGTCCTCAAACATATTCTAATCAGGCTAATGTCCAATCTTATAACAACCCAAAGGAAAAGCCTTTAAAGCCAAATTTTCTAACAAAACATATTCTAATGACCAATAAAAATATGAATCTGGTATGGTCATGCACAATAGTATGTAGGGACAACAAAACATAAGCTTCCAACAATAGTATAGACCAAAAATGATACTAAGTATGTATCTGAATAATTTATAGCAACCCCAAGCAATAGGTTTGCAAGTCAAATCCACAACAGTTCAATTCATGGAAAGCTAATAAAGTATCTTATAGTTCAAATATTGATGGTGGAAATCAAAAATTCAATTGAAACCCAAGAATAGAAAAACTTACTTGTACGCTGAAGAGTCGATTAAACGTAATCAACACTTTAACAATGTGTGATTAGGGATTCAGAATCGATAACCAAGTGAGAGTCAAGATTTGAGAAGAGGGAGAGGAGGATTAGTCCAGATTCTTTCAAAATGAGTTCCATTGTTCGTTCAATCAGAGAGGGCAAAATCGAGAGGTAACTCAGCGGGTCTAGGGCAAACTTCCATTATACATTCACGAACTCACCCTACCAAAGCGACAATGGTACTAAGTCGGTGATGCCCTGTGGGCTTGTGCTGCCCATGGTCGTCCCCCTCATGGCCTATAGCCAGGGTCGGGCCTGATTACATGCAATTCTTGAAATAGCCCATCCTTACGCACACGCAAGGCACATTTTTCTAGTTTTAAGAAAAATTAAGTTTATGCATACGCAAGTCAATTTGCATAAATGTATAATTTTTTTGACACTTTACACCCTTATAATTAATTATTTACTTTTACTTTATATCTCTTACTTTTTTATTTTTCATTTTACACATTTATTAGATTAACATACGTAATAGTATATTAACTAAATTACATAAAAACATACGTATTTTTTACAAATTACACCATTATAATCGTCTCGTCAATACGTTTAAAATAAACTTTGTTTTAATATAATATTACCACATAACATAAATACGTACGAATTATTTTTAATACTTACACTTTCTACCCTTATGATTATTTATCTGTAACTATAAGGTTATAAAGTGTAAGTATTAAAAATAATTCATAAATACTTATAAATATTTAATAATATAAGATTAAATCCAAAAATATTTAATATTAGACTCATTTTGAACGTAAAAATGAGACGATTTATAATGGTGTAATTTATTAAAAAATATATATATTTTTCTGCTGATGCAGGCCGAATGATCGATCTACCCTGCCTTAGGGTGCGTTTGGTTTGCAGACTAGGTGGGACGGGAGTAGGGTCGTCCCCGGAGGAGGGCGGGCCGGGCGTATGCCCAGGGCCCAACGAGAAATAGGGGCCTAATTTTTTTTTTTAACTATATAATAGTAGTAAAAAAATTAGTTAACAAAATAGACAATTTTTTTAGTATCTAATAGGACTCAAAGAATTTCGTATTATATAAGGGTCCAAACAAGTATTAACTAATTACACTCGAAATGAAAAAAATATGTGAAAAGTTAATTGGTCGTTCATTTTACATTATTGATTATAGTTTCTTTAAGGGTTTTTTTAATCTAGTATCAAAGTCTAAAATTACTTACCTAGAAAAGCTTGATATATTATCCATTCATCTCCCACCGACTCTTTTGATTATTCAATCCATATGAATTCTATATTTCCTTAAGAATATGGTAAATTTCTTGATATTAACAAGGAGAACTCCTACTTTGTGTTATTAGACGATCCAACTTATATCTATACATTGTTTTTTCAAACATTATTGACTCTTTATTACCTAATAATCTAATATTGAGTGCATAAATCTTAAATACTCTCATATCTCAAAAACAAAAATAATATCTCAAACTATAACCAACATGAGCTTTTGATTCTAAGGGGTTGTTTAGCAGTTGTTGAATGGTTTGGTGCATAATGATTAAGTGGTCAGAATGATTAAGAGACTCTTATGATACAGTGCAAAATGAAATACGGTTGTTTGTTAATTGTTCATAATGAAATCGGGGCTCTGAATGGTTAAGGGAGGGCCAAGATAAAAAATCATTCAGAGGGTTTTGGAACCATTAAGAAGCAGACCTTTTTTTTACCAAACATGATTCACCTCTTAGCGATTCAGATGTTGCCTCTTAATGAAACCATTAAGAGGTAAACAAACAGCCCCTAAGATTGATGATTCAAAAAAGAATTGTTTTAACCCTAAAAGTTTAAAATGGTGATAGAAAAACATTAGGATGAGGTGAGATGGGGACACAACTGATTTATATTGATTTACATAAAGTTGTACTCCGAATAATCACACCACAAATAATGTGAATCTATATATTAAATATATATCATAAGAATGTTTTTAACGTTGGAACAATTAATGATGCTATGGAAAAATGATATGGTAGATCATATTAATTTATAAATAATTATTGATTGATTTTGTGTTTAGGAATTCTCGAAAAAATGGTTTATATATATTATTCGTATTTCTTGAATTCAATGTTATTTCTTATGATACAAAGCGATGTATTAAATAATTTTTTTTCGTACTTATCGAGGGCCCTGTTTTATGTCTTGCCCAGGGCCCAAAATTTGTCAGGATCGGGCCTAGACGGGACGAGACAAAAACTCATTGTCCCACATTAAGTTTGGCGTGACATGGGACAGGATAAAAATTCACTGTCCCACGTTTGGCTCGACATGGGACAGAGACAAAGACTGGATAAGGTGGGACAAGATGAGATCAAAAAAGGTATTTTCTTGTTCCACCAAAATAGGTGGAACAACATGGGACAAAAGTAAGAAAGAAACTAAAAATCACTGATCTACCGTCATTTGATATATAATCCTAATATGGTATTAGTCTTAAGGTTCACCACTACTGTAGATCCCAGAACAGTGCGATTTATCAGCAATAATAATCAATGAAGAACAATAATTAAACCACAACTGCTGATCATATGATTAGATTTATCAGTAAAGGGTTTAGGTGTACAGAGAGAATATATGATATGGCTAAGTAAACCTATGAATGACCATTAACCTCTCCTAACCTAAAACTAGGTTTAGCAAACCTATAAATATGAAGTGTGTAAGGCTAATGGGCCTCAAAGCCCATTTACAATAAACTTTAAAACAATTACAATTTAAACCCTATAAATGCGTTATACAACTTTCAACGCACTAGGACTTTCAGTCCTAACAATCTCCCCCTAAAGTTGAATAAGCCATTTATCTTCCTGAAATCTTCAGGCCTTGATCTTCTTTCCCTCTTGAATCTTTGAAGAATTTTGGTGGTGCATGTCTTCATGTCTTTCCAAACTCCCCCTTGAATAAAGTTATTGGTTTTCATAGTTTCAACTTTGTAACCAGATTCAATGTACAATAGCCTCGACTGAACGCACTATCAAGCAGCTTTCAACTATAGAAACTCAACACATTGGATCAGCACACAAGAAAGATAATGTGCGAGTTATGTGACATTCCACAGTGCAACTTCAGTGTAAAACAAAGAATTTGTCTCTGAACCGCGAGTTGAATAAACTTTCAGCTTAAGAACTTGTTTCAATCAGCTCGTAGGAGGAACAAACTTGTAGCAGACACCACATGATACGGGATAGAAGAAATGCAATAAAATCTTTTCTGCTTAGCTGCAATCTTTGAATCCAAAGGCTTTTCAACTTCAGATTTAAGAAATTTTGTTACTCCCCCTCAGATTTTGCTAACTCCCCCTCAACATGTTAATCTGTGTCTTTGAATTATGTGTCGTTTTCCCCCTCATGATGATTAGGAGAATCCTGAGCATCATGTATCTTCAAAGACTAACCAAATGAGTAGCAAAATATTAGATAAAACGATTTAGTGACCAAGGGTAACAACTAACACGTAAACACAATAGTAACTATTATCACAACAATTAAAATAATTGTGTGGCCTATTTTCAGAGTTGGCATCGATGTATCTATGATAGGACTTCCAGTTATCACTGAAGTAAAATATTAAAAAAATACTTCTCAAACTGTTCTGGCAATATCACAAAGATATGCAAGGGGAATCACAAAGATTCGTGCGTGTGTGAAAGAAGTATAACTCAAATCGATTAGGCTCAAAGATTGATTCAACCTGGGACGCAGGTTAGAAATCAATAGACTCAGTGAGATGAATATGAAGTTCGGAGACCGGAGCTGATGTCTTCCTTTTTCAATATCTAAGACCTCCGAGTGAGGAATAGATAGATTATGTGCTAAATCTCCGTGCAAATATGAAACAAGTATCTTTTGAGAGATACTTGAGTGGCTGGGTGGGGTGACACAAGTTATCGACACTGGGTCCATGTCTGTTTCAATATCCATCTCCAAAGAACGAGAATGAATAGATTATGTGGTAACCCGGATAACAAACTCGGTTTGGTAAGGACCAATAATTCTTTTAAGTCCTATACATCATCTCCATATTCTTTTCACTCTGAACTCATCTATCAATCTAGACCCCTCACCGATATCTATGAATTGGATGTGTTTCCTGGGTATGTCCTTCCGGTTCTGGATTGACCATAGAAATTTTATGAGCCCTGACACTCCTTTAACTCGCCAAAATAGAACATTCAAGTAAACATTGAAGTACGAGGCAAAACATTGAAGTACGAGTCCTGAACTGATTTGTTCAGAAGTCGATATGAATAATAAACAACGTGGTACTTCCCCTCAAAAGATGGCCTAACCCTTGATTGTAGTCATGTGACATGAATAATCTGAATTAAATCACACATGACATTCCTGCAAAATAGATTAAGAAGATTTTGGTTTTGGTATCCATGCTGTGATGGATCCTTGATGGTTAGTTGCCTTGCCTTTGAAGCTATTAAACTGGGGATTGAGGATACTATAAGTACCATACCAATTATTAACATACCTTAAATCCACAAAGTCACTATTTCCACAGTGAGTGCAACAAATCTTTGTTCGGTTTAGACTGATCAACTTTCCTGTAGAATAAACATAAGTAGGTGAACCAGTCTTGGAAATAGATGACTTTGTATAAACTACAGGAGAATCACGAGACTTGTTTCCTTCACTGTCTTCTGTAGTTGGTTTCTTTCTCCAAACCATCTTTACTTTTCTGGAGAAATGATTATCTGAAGAATCATTAAGCTCGCAATCAGAAGAACTGGAGTATTAAGTATGTCTTTTGTTAGAGGTGTCAGTCTTTCTTTGTTTCTGTGAACGTCTTTTAGATTTTTGCTTTAAAGATTTGTTCATAGAAACATTTTGAGAGGCATAATTTGAACATTCGCCTTTATAAAATTTGACCGGTGGCTCACCAGTTGAATCCAAAAAATCAACATGACTTGGAAGTTTTGGATCGAAATCAAACTGGTCTAACTTTCTGTCTGAACATACCTCTGAATTCAAGAATGTTGAGAATTCCTTTTCCTCATCAGATGTGACATTATCACTTGGGGGAGTCGTGAAACTGGATGGATTTGTGTTTTTCAAATGATCATTTGTGGAAGCATTTTGAAAATCGGAATGAAGATCCTTTTTGAGACACTTCAACTGAGGCTCTTTTCCTTTATCAAAAGAATTTGGTGAAACATCACCCAGAAAAGCTTTACAGGAAGAGGTATCTGAGGGTGGAGAATAATGTTCTGACAGATTAATCTTCTCCTCTTGGAGTAAGTCAAGCTTAGCTTGAAGCTCAACTTTGTGATGTTGTTCTTTCAACAGATTTGTTGCCAAGGCAGACAGTTGAGAAGTGAGTTTGTTTACCTCTATCAGAAAGTATTATTTTTCCTCCCTAGATCCAGATTCCTTTTGATTGGAATTGGCGCACTCGAGTTTGGAGCTTTGGATAACAACTCATGTTTTTTCTTTTGAAAATTGATTCTTTCCTGTTCAAATGACTCTTCTAACTAAACAATTTTCTTTTCTAAAATCAGAGGTGGAACATAGATCTTGTGATCCATCGATTTCTCCTCAAGTTCAACGGGTTTTGAATCAAGTTCAACCTGAGAATAGCTTCGAAAATAGTCATTTGACAGAAAACAGGGTTTTTCGGTGTTGTATGACGCATTCAATGAGTCATAAACAAAAGGAAATTGCATCATGGTAGTGTTTTTCCTTCTCAATGTTTCCAGTTCCGGATCCTCATCAACAAGTGGTTTGCTCCATCTGATTTTGTACTCTGGGTAGGTCTTGTCCATTCCCAAAAATTCGAAAGCATATAACGTGGGAACTTTGGTCAAGGCCTTTTTCAGATAATGAGGGTCGTCATATCCGATTCCCCATTCAGGATTGGAGTCCTTGAACTATTTGGGTGTGTTTATATGGAACGTTTGATTAGTTTGACCACGTTTGTAAAGCTCTAGTTTGAGATCCTTTAACTGGTCAATTAACCTTTTATTTTCATTTTTATAACACACTTTTACTAACAATATCAATTTTCTCATTTTCTGACATACGGAGCTTGTACGTAAGATCATCTACTTTGGTCTTTAACTCTTCAGACTCTTTTGAAAAACTGTCACACTCTTCCTTTAGATTTGAAATTTTGCACAAGTTTTTAGCATTTTCAAAGCATTGATTATCATATTTGTCAAGTAGTCTTTCAACTCTAGCTTCTAAACAAGAAACTTTCTCTTTTAGCTTAGAATAAGTTGGATGAGACATTGTTGCTTGAAAAACTTGAAGTCTAGGGACTAAACTTGACAAAATATGAAAGAATCAATGTACAAGGACCAAAAGTGACAACGAGTGAAACTTGAAAGATTAGGGGTCACAAATGACAAACGACCGAAACTATGAAGTACGAGGACTAAAAGTGACACAAAGTGAAACTTAAAACTAGAGGGACTAAAAATGATAGAAAGTGAAACTTAAAGGTAGAAGGACCAAAAATGACATAAATTGAAACTACTAACTAGAGGGACTAAAAGTACAAAATTTGAAACTTCTAACGGACTTAACTGGACACTAACTAAAAAAGGACTAAAAATGAAGTAAAATTAACCAAACTAACAAACTAACGGACACTAACGAAAAAGGACTAAAATGTAAAGCATTTAACGGCAACTTAACGGAATCCGGTTAAAACACTATTCATCATCTTCTCCGATGAGACGCACCTACAAAACTTTGAATGGGTTAGAAATATTCAATGCAAAACGATCGTTAAAGTTCCCTGATCAGTCCTCAATAGATTAAAACTCAATCGGTCAACCCACGATCACAAACGAATCAACCAAAAGCTTTTTGTAAAGCGATCGGCAATTTAAAAACTCAGTATGGGTTAAAACTTTTCGACCAAAAACGATCGTTTATGTCCCCTTAAGCTCCCTCAACTTATTAGAACTTGAAAAAATTTCTCAAACTCTCAAACGGAGCAACCGAAATTTTTTCGGAAACCGAACGAGAACTTAAGAACTTGATATGGGTGAAAATTTTACAATCAAAATCAATCGTTTAAGCTTTGTAAACAACCCTTAATGTATTAAAAATGAAAAAGATCGTCCAGGATCACTACCGAATCAACCGAAATATTTTCGAAAAACGATCGAAAATTCAAAACTGTTGTGATGATCGAATCAAATGCCAATGTCCCGAGAGTGATAAGGTCCGGGAGGATTACCAAGGACCCGGGAAAGATGACCGTGTGAAACCGGGAGAGTTCGATCGTGACAAAACCCGGGGACCGGTATATGCACACACACATCCCCATGACCGGATGTCACAGAACCGGGAGTTAGCGACGAGAAAACAAGGAGATCAAGTGCCGGTCAAAAACCATACACCGACTCACTTTGCAGATACAACCGCCGATCACTATGTTTAGCACTATTCCACCGACCCACTTTGAATTGTTCCACCAAACACAGTGAAATCAAATTGAATTGGATTCCACCGATCTCTAAAAAAAATCACACTTTAATTCCACTATTTCCTTTCACAATATTGCAACCGAATCATCAAATTTCCTCACCGTCCCATTATATTGAATCAGCCAATCATAGTGGAAATTGAAAAAAAAATTGTTTGACTAATTACGTTAACTCCCGGATGGCAAAGGATGTAACTCCGGTTCACACTGTTTACACACAAACTCCCGGATGGTATTGCAAGGCACCGGGAGTTGGTAAGCTAGACACTGGGCGGGGTAGTACCGGGAGATCGCCAGGTACCGGGGGATTGGGGTAGTACCGGAGATCGCAAGGTACCGGACTACCGGGGGATTGGTGTAGTACCGGGAGATCGCAAGAATATGGGTACAGTGTTCTTCGAACAATTCGGCGATAAACTCAAAATCTATAGAGAACCAACTTTTAATTCCGAAATTAACCAAATAATTTGCTCAGCAACTACAACATCAAATTCGATAAGACTAACAATTTAAACTCAACCAACACTTATGAATTGATAAACACAGAAAGCGATCCAAAGAGGCCAAAACAAAACATCGATTATGATACAAAATCAAAAGTCGATTAATAATAAGTCGATAAAAACAAGGGTTTTAGACAAACCTTTTGATCGTATCGAATAAAATTAATTCGATCATGCTCTGATACCAATTGTAGATCCCAGAACAGTGCGATTTATCAGTAATAATAATCAATGAAGAACAATAATTAAACCACAATTGCTGGTCATATGATTAGATTTATCAGTAAAGGGTTTAGGTTTACAGAGAGAATATCTTATACGGCTAAGTAAACCTATGAATGACCATTAACCTTTCCTAACCTAAAACTAGGTTTAGCAAACCTATAAATATGAAGCGTGTAAGATTAATGGGCCTCAAAGCCCATTTACAATAAACTTTAAAACAATTACAATTTAAACCCTATAAATGAGTTATACAACTTTCAACGCACTAGGACTTTCAGTCCTAACAACTACCCATCGCCGCTACTACCACCATCGGTGGCCACCAGTAGCCACCGTCAACCACCGTCGGCCACCTCTACCTATTTCTCCATCATAACAACCTCCTCCACCACCTCCATAACCATCGGCCATCGTCACCACCACTACCATCGTCGACCACCTCCACTAACACCGATCACCACCACCTATGGCCGCCGCCACCACCATCAACGGCTACCGTAGCCACCACCAACCATCGTCGACCACTTCCACCTCGTCCTCCACTACTACAACAACATCCTCCACAACCACCGCCTATTACCACATCCACCGATCACCACCACCTATTGTCGCCGCCACCACCGACGCTCACCGCCAACCACCATAGGTGACCTCTACCTGTTCCTCCACTACAATAATCTCTATGACCAAGGTCCACTGCCACCGCCACTACCATCTTCGACCACCTATACCTCCACCACAACAACCTCCTGCACCACCACTATCCACTATCTTTCACGTTATTCACAATTACTGTCATTCACCGGCCACTCATCGCCTTTATCTTTACATGTCGCTACAACTATGTATCCACCAATTCATTAAGATTTTCCAAATTGAATCAAATATTATATTTTTTTATATGAATCGAATTTTTTCGAACTACCATCAATAATTTCAAATTATTCATTCAAATTTCCTACCATTATTTTTGTATGTATTTATATGTATGAAAATCATGTAAAAAAATTAAAATGTTTTTAATTAAATTATTTAAAGATATATTTTATTTGTGTTATTTATAACTATTATATGACATATAAAATCATCAAACAATTTTTAGGAAAATTTGTCCAGTTTTGTCCTATCCAGTCTAGTCTAGTCCTGTCCAATCCAGTCCTGTCTAATTCTGTCATATCCAATCATATATGTGTACCAAACGTTACCTTAGAGAACAACAACAACATAAGTAAGTGCCTTCAAGATCAAGAGACACACAGGAGTTCTTAAGGTTCCCACTAAATCTTGACTTCCTATATCATAATCCAACTTTATATATTCAAACAGTTTGATAAGTTTGATTTGAAGTTATGATTTATATTGTTTCATATGTTTTGTTTTTATGTGTGTTTCATATATAAAACATATTTTCTTATTTTTTTTATACGCAAAACAATCATGAATATTTTATAAGTGAAACAACATTATATAAACATTAAATATTTCAACTATATTATTTTATATATAAAACAATACATAGAAAAGCTAGTTTGATATCTATTTGTAAAATAATATAAACATGAAGAAATTGTAAACTTCAAGCGTGTGAATGAAGGGTGGTGATCATGGGGAACGTGCATGCAGATCTGACGTAAAAAAAGGTTCTATTAATTCTTTATCCATCACCATTCACCACCATTACCAATCTCATCATCATGGCAATATTGGACGGAAAATTTTCAATTTCTTTTTAAAGGTAACAAAATTATATAGAGAACAAATAACTACAATAAAAGTTTTTTTTTGAACGACAAGTTAACACACGCATACGTTCCCGGGGTATCCGGGCTCCCACTTAAGGGTCTCACCCGACTAATCAACGTCGACCACGACCTAACCCAATTAAGGGTACCACTATGTGGCAGACCCATGATCATGGATGTCACAGGATGCTCACCACGGGGTTCGAACCTGGGTAGTCAGGGATACCATCCACTGACCCCCAGGATGTTACCTTACCACTGAGCTACAACATGAAGCACAACTACAATAAAAGTTAACTATATATGTTTTTTAACAAGATACAGAAAAACTCAGTAAACTAATAACAAAACAAGCTAAAAAACACATAATATATAAATATTAAACCTCAACAATATAGATAGACAATAAAGCTGGCTCGAAACTCGTTTGTAGAAACAATCAAGCTTTTAGTCATTTGATTAATTAGTTTTTTATGTTGACGTTAAATATTTCATCCCTAAAATCAAGTGTCCATTATCTGATTATGGTATAGGATCGTGAAGTTATACATTTTATGTAAAAATAAATAAATAAATAAAATCTGTTGCAAAACGTCCATCACTAATAACTTTTGTGTGTGTGTGTGTGTGTGTTTTTTAAAGGAATAACTTTTGTGTTAAAAACCAAAAGAACATGAAAATAATCTTGTATTTTAATTTAGAAATAGTTCCTAAGGATGCGTTAGGTTTGCAGGATTGGAATGGATTTGGAGGAATTTGGATTTCAAATTCATTCCAATATTATGTTTGGTTTGCAGGAATAGAATTTGTTGACCAAATTTGAAATCCTTTGACCTTTATGAAATCCTTTAAATGATGGATTTGGAATTCCTTTGTAATGGGCGGGGATTTCAAATCCCCCAAATCCAAATCCAAATTCAAATCCTTCCAAATCCAAATCCTTACTTATAATCCAAACAATTTCATTCTAATCCCGCAAACCAAACGCAACCTAACAGTAAATTATTTTTAGGAGTAATGTTCGGTATTAGTCCCCTAGCATTTGTTCATTTTAATGTATTGATCTCGTCCATCAACTTCATCTGCCCGGTTTTCATCCCTCCGTTTAATGGTTGTTAGTATTTTCAGTTCAATTAAATGTGGGATAATATTTGATTAATTTATCCTTTTTCTTAAAATTTCTATTAAATTTTTTAAAAAGGAATTCTATTATATTATTTTAGAGTGGGGAACATTTAGTCAATTTAACACGGCAGCAAGAGTTCAATAATTTCTAAACTACCAATAATTAAACATGTGTTGAATAAAATATTTATAACTCGTACACTAACAAATGAAAATGAACCTAATAAAGTTACCGACTTATAGATATTGTGACATTATATAATTACAACGTGAATCATGGGTTAATTAATTATATGCATGACACCAATCTATATATATGTTATTATGTATAGATATGAAACGACACTTCTCTCTATCTTTCTGATCTTGAGAATATATATATAAATATATATATATATATATATATATATATAGATAGATGGGTGATCAGAGTTTCTCAGTGAAGGTGATTGAGAAGGTGGTGGTGGGTGCAGAAGAACCATGGAATGATCGGTGGTTATCCTTTACAAACCTGGAGATTGTTGTCCCATCTTTTGATGCTGCTTCTTTCTTCTGCTACAACAAACCCTCCCATGGAAGTTGTAGTAGTTTTCCCACCATGCTCAACACCCTCAAAGCTTCCTTATCTCGAGCTCTTACACTCTTCTATCCTCTCGCCGGTGAGGTCCGATGGAATGCAGCTGCCGGAGAGAATCAAATTCACTGCAACAACCAAGGCGTCGACTTCATCCATGCTGTTGCTGACGTGCAGCTCAAGGAACTCAATTTCTATAATCCAGATCAGAGCATTGAGGGTAAACTAGTACCCAAGAAGCCACGCGGGGTGCTTGCTGTCCAGGTATATATACATAAATATATATATATAGAGAGAGAGAGAGTGAGAGAGAGAGAGAGGGCCGGGGTTGGGTTCCGGTGAGAAAACCCAACCCTCTATATACAAGTAATTGAAGATGTTTTCTTGTTTTTATGCACATGTACATGTTATACACAAGTATATATTAGACAAATTATTTGTATGCACATGTGCATACACACATGAATGATATTAGGGTGTTCCTTAATTTTTTGTATCTTTTTACGTTTTTTTCCTAAACCTCACCCTATATATATATATATATATATAAAATTCATTTGTCACTATGAATCGCTTTCTAAATAACTTTTAATTAATAACATTGTCTACCTAAAAAACACAGGTTACAGAGTTAAAATGCGGAGGCATGGTGATAGGGTGCATGTTTGATCATAAGACAGCAGACGGGTATTCGGCTAACATGTTTATCTCATCATGGGCAGACTTGGCTCGATCCCAAATTCCATCTATGTTACCCTCCTTTTCGAGGTCTATCCTTGAACCGAGGAACCCAACTACTTATGATAATCCGGCATTAATCGAGAAAATTGTTGCTACAATTGAACCATCATTCATTATTCCTGATAATGATCAAAACCACAATGATCATGGATCTGATGATCTACTCGTTAACCGCATATACTATATCGAGGGTGAGCAAATTAACAAGATACAATTGTTGGCAAGTGAAAATGGGAGTAGGAGGTCGAAGTTAGAGGCCTTTACCTCTTTCTTGTGGAAGACAATTGGCAAGAGCATGGAAGACTTGGGAAATGACAACCAGAGGTACTGTAATGTGGCTATTGCAGTTGATGGAAGGCGAAGGTTAAGTGAAGAAGATGGAGAAGAAAAACAAAAACTAATGGTTTCGCACTTTGGCAATGTTTTAACATTGCCGTTTGGGGGGAAAAGCTCACAGGTAAGAAACTTCTATATATATATATATATATACACACACACATATGTATATATATATGGAAGGGGTTCAAATGAGAACGGTAACTAAATAAAAGAACACGAAACGGTCAAATCATGTGCAAAATCACACGTGACTTTACACTACGGTTAACGCAGGGTGTGCGGGCGACGAGGCCTATCGCGTGAATCACATGTAATTTTACACATGGTTTTAGTGTAAAATCACATGATTTGACTATTTTTTTTATTTGGTTATTGTTCCCGCATGAACATGAGTATATATATATATATATATATATATATATATATATATATATATATATATATATATAGAGAGAGAGAGAGAGAGAGAGAGAGAGAGAGAGAGAGAGAGAGAGAGAGAGAGAGAGAGAGAGAGAGAGGATTATAAACATTTTTTCCATTTTGAACATTGGGGACAAATGAGAACACAAGTTAGGATCCCCTATTTACGTCCCCATGCCCTCTCTTTCCGAAATGAAGGATGGTAGAAGTTTCCCACTTGCTGCAAAAGCCTGCTTCATGATGCTTTAGGCTTATTCGCTACAAAATGATTTTTTTTTAGTGAACGTGTCCTGATTCACAACGAAACTTAGATTTGCACTGAACCTACTATATATATATATATTATTGATCATACTTTTTGATAAACATATGAAAACTATAACTATTCTGACAATAATTTCTAATATAACATTCACACAAGAAAAATTCATTACTTTTCAGACCCTAAACCTAGAAATGCAAATTTTGAGCGTGCATTTTGACACCTACAAATGATTGTTTTTTTCTATGCAACAAAATGACCAATAATTAAAATAGTTCAAAATATAATCCACTCATTTTGAAACTTTATTAGGAGTTGGTTGAGATGTCATTGAGCAATGTAGCTACGGAGGTTCATGAGGTATTGCATACTGTCACCGGAAAAGACCATTTCCTGGACCTACTCGACTGGGTGGAAGAACGACGATCGCATATGCTGATACCGAGAGCATTTGTCAACAAAGAGATGACGGTGATCGTGTCATCTGGACAAAGGTTCCAATTCATGGACGAAATGGACTTCGGGTGGGGTAGGGTGGCGTTCGGATCATGCCATATTCCACCTTCAAGGAAAGATTGTTACGTGATGACATTGCCCGGTCCGATCAACAACAGTGAGGATTGGGTTGTGTACATGCATATGCCAATCAAACATATCAACTATATCGAGGCACATGCTAGTCACATGTTCAAGCCCGTGAATG
This sequence comes from Arctium minus, assembly GCA_954870635.1. Taxonomy (NCBI): domain Eukaryota; kingdom Viridiplantae; phylum Streptophyta; class Magnoliopsida; order Asterales; family Asteraceae; genus Arctium; species Arctium minus. The sequence goes on from OX941082.1 coordinate 16,015,179, forward strand.
CTGATTACCTCAAGATTTAACTCGCTTTCTATTAGTTCAGTTGATGTGTTTAATTTTAAAAGTATGAGGTTGTTCTGTTGTTAAATTAATAATATCTATTGTATACGGTACGGTAAATTTTTAATAGTTTCTATTCCGAATTGTTTTTACTCTTTCATATGTTTATATATATATATATATATATATATATATATATATATATCTAACCGTTAGATTAGGCATACGTCATAATATATAAATTTATATCACACGACTCAAATGTATAGAATTTCTAGAAATATGGTGAAAAAGGAACATCTACAAGTGTATAAAAACAATAAAAGAAAATTCTCATCAACAACAACCTCTATGAAGTCAACCTCGATGATTTTAAAGTCTTGTTTTTAATAGAGAGGTAGATATGCAAGAATCGAATCCAAATCCTTTTCCTTGAAACTACAAGCAACTAACCAATTAACCAACTACCAAATGTATACTATCACTCTTCCGGTTGATGGAAGGCGAAGGTTGAGGGAACTAGGGAAGGAGATTGTAACACCCCGAATTCTGAGAGCCTATGTATTTTCGTTCTCATCTTTGGAACCTACTTAATGTATAGATGTATCGGTTTAATATCGAGTTTGTCGGATTTAATCATCGTGGGTTGAAAGGTACCAAATTTGGGGGAAGTTGTACTGTTCGCGACAGTGCCCGCGAGAATGACAGGATGTCACAATCGCGAAGGCACAATCGACGGGGGTCTAGAGCTCTCGGTATGTCTCTCGCGATAGTGCCATGCGAGAGTGACATGGTCACAATCGCTGGGCACTATCGCCCAGTTTGTACCGCGGGTGGGTGGTTTCCCGCGACTATGCCCGCGAGAGTGACAAATGTCACTCTCGCCGTGCCACTATATTTGTCACTCTCGCTGGCGGTCATTTGGGTATAAATCAGACCAGTCGCGATTTTTAGTCATTATATCTGATTCTAGGGTTTGGTGTGCGATTCTCTCTACCGAAAATCAGTATAGGTATGTCTTCCTTACAACCTCTTTCATCATTTATGGTGATTCTAAGTCATTAATGGTGGTCCTTAACATTTAGGAAGTGTGTTTGGTGAGCTCTCAAGTGGTTCCTCATCTCCTTCATTCCAAGTATTTGGTTTTCCTTTAAGAAAACTACCAAAGTGAGTTCTTACACTTTTACTAAACTTTATACATGTCAAAAAGAGTGGATTTTGAATACCTAATATCTCCTTCTCCTTATATTTGATTTGCAGAACTTTGTGTTAAACATAACTTTTGGGGATATTAGGGTTTGTGATGATTTTTGGGGAATTAATGAATTTCGAACTTCAATAATGTTCCTTTAGTTTATTTTACTTGGGTTATACATTTAAGGGGATGATATTTACTATGTGGAATATATGATTTTGAGAATATGAAAATTGTGGTTAACTGCTGATAAGTTTGTAAAGTTAACATGCACCACATTTTGGGGTTTGAAAGTGAAAGAAGGATCAAATATATTTTGACTAGAGATCTTTTGGTAAACGATGGAAATGGTTTTGGTGGGAATCACCCTTCATATCACTTATGATGCATATTAACCATTGTTAAGACTACTTGTTGGGTCATATGTGCATTATTTGGTTTATTTGATGCATTTGGGAGTCATGACCCCGTACTTGGTTTATTATTGTTCCGGCGTTGGGACGACTAGTTTTCCACGTCGAGGCACGTTTGGCATCGGATTGGGTTATAAGTCCTTCGTGCTCAAGTATTACGATATTGGATGAGGAGCTCGACGTAGGAACCCCTCGGAGTTGAACTTGAGTTTCCGTGGGTGTACGTTTAAAGCCACTGAGCCTGACATCCCTTGCGTGTACTTTATTTGTGTATTGGCTTTACTGACTTATCGAATGGCTTACACTACTAGAAAAAGGGGTATCAGTAACGGAAATTAGTGACGGAAATTTCCGTCACTAATTACCGACGGATTAGTGACGGATTAGCGACGAAAACAGTTCTGTCGCTAATTAGTGACGGATCTAATTTCGTCGCTAATTAGCGACGGATTAGCGACAGAATCTATTTAAAAAATAAATAAAAAAGAAATTCCACATGTTCGTCGCTAATCCGTCGCTAATTAGCGACGGACACGTGGAATTTCTTTTTTATTTATTTTAAAAATAAATTCCGTCGCTAATCCGTCACTAATTAGCGACGGATTAGTGACAGATTTAGAATCCGTCGCTAATTAGTGACGGATTAGCGACGGAATTTTTAAATTTTCTTTTTTTCTCATGATTGTGTTATATATATGCATGTGTATGTGTTATATATATATATATATATATATATATATATATCCACGGGTCTGTGTTATATGTGTGTGTGTGTTATATATCCACGAGTCTGTGTTATATGTGTGTGTTATATATATCCACGGGTCTGTGTTATATGTGTGTGTATATATATGTATACATGTGTTGTTTGCTAACCCGCGATGGATCTATGTATATTGTTGTATATGTGTGTGTATATATATATGTTGATATGAATTTATAGATAATGTGTGTGTGTGTACGTTGTTTGGTAATCGCATATGATGTATATATGTGTTGTATGCATGTGTACATGTTAATGTATCGATAGTATGTGTGTGTGTTGTTATTGTACCTTAATAAGTCATAAAGTGTTCTATTGTGCTTTAAATGGTTCTATCGGGCCGGCTTTAAAGGGTTCAATCAGGATTTAAATGGTTTCATTAGGTCTTAATAGATCTATTGGGCTTTAAAGGGTTTCATTGGGTCTTAATGGATCTATCGGGGTTTAAAGGGTTATATTGGGCTTTAAAAGGTTTCGTTGGGTTTTAATTGATACATTGGGCTTTAAAGGGTTCAATCAGGCTTTAAAGGGTTTCATTGGGCCTTAATGAATCTATCAGGCTTTAAAGGGTTCTACTGGGCTTTAAAGGGTTTCATTGAGTCTTAATTGATCTATCGGGGTTTAAAGGGTTATATTGGGCTCTAAAAGGTTTCATTGGGTGTTAATGGATATATTGGGCTTTAATTAATTATATTGGACTTTAATCGATTCTATTGGGCTTTAAAGGTTTTCATTAAGCCTTAACCGATCTATAGGGCTTTAAAGGGTTATATTGTGCTTTAAATGGTTTCATTGGGCCTTAATGGATCTATCGGGCTTTAAAGGGTTTTATTGGGCTTTAACGGGTTTAATTGGGCCTTAATGGAACTATCGGGCTTTAAATGGTTCAATCAGGATTAAAGGGTTTCATTGGAGCTATCGGGCTTTAAAGGGTTCAATCAGGCTTTAAAGGGTTTCATTGGAGCTATCGGGTTTTAAAGGGTTCAATCAGGCTTTAAAGGGTTTTATTGGGCCCTAATGGACCTATAGGGCTTTAAAGGATTTCATCGGTTCTATTGGCCTTTAATGAGTTTCATTGGGCCTTAATGGATATACCAGACTTAAAAAGGTTCTATTGGAAGCATATAGGAAATTAAACCCGGCCACAAACCCCATCCCTCGCTTTATAAGGAAATTGATCTAGTGTATCTTATTAGTGTTGATCTAGTGGTTCTCTTCAATTAGACAGCTCGATTCGATACATGCATACAAAATTACGGAATGATTTAATAAATAAAAATATTTATTATATAATTTTTAATAATTAGATAACTTAATTAATAATAAATAAGAAATAATTTAATAATTTAATAAATAAATATAATTATTTAAATATTTAATAATTAGTGAATCTAATTTTTAATAATTTTGAAAATATTTTTATAAATAAAAATACGAATTATTTAATTTTAATTAATGATATTAATAAGAAACATATATATAATTAATTTAAAAACGGATTCCGTCGAAAATCCGTCGCAAATTAGCGACGGAAATTTCGATCGGTAATTTGCAACGGAATTTCCGTCGGAAATCCGTTGCTAAGGTTCTAATATGAAATAAAAACGGGTTAGGGTTTAAATGCGCCCATCGTCTCCATACCAGTTCCTCTCTCTGTTAGTCGAACACAACGTCTACACAGCCGAAAATCGTCTCCATCGTCTCCATCGCCGAACCCATCGTCTCCCTCGTCGAACCCAGTCTCTCTATTCGTCGAACACCACCTTGTCCACCACCGTCGCTGTACTTCAGCTCCTCAAAGAACCCGTAGGTGTAGTCTCAGTCTGCGGTCGCGCTCGTCAGGGCAAGAGTTTTATATTGAATCAGGTACCTTTTGTTTAATGGTTGTTCATCATTCTTATCCTTCCTGCTTTGGTTTACATTGACAAGAAAGGCGATTGGTTTTTAATTTACCTAAATGGAATTATAGTGAGACGAAGTTGTGTGAGAGATATGAGAAGTACCCAAACTACAGGGATTCCTTGATTACATATGGCACAAATTATAATCTGTCTCATAACAAACAGGCTCTCAAGATAACACTAACATTCCTTGATATTTGGATATAAGGCTTTACATAATAAGAAATATTCAACTAAGGACTTTAGGCTCACATATCTTATTTATAGGGGAGGGGTTTTACCATATTCCATTCCCTTTACCGATAAAGGTCTAAATTCAAGTTCAACAAGTTGCTTTCATCCCTTAGTAACATGATATTGTTGTGGGTTGGAGGTAAGGCAAGACAACAAGCAAATCTTGGAGATGTCATACGTTCACGTTAGTAATAGTCTTAGTGTTCAAGAAATTTGTTCAAAGTTGTCTATGGAAATCATTCTTGAGTTACAAAAGCACCTATGCAGTAAGAATTAGATGACCAACAACATTCAATTATTAGTCAGTCGGTAAATTAAGTTCAAATATCTGGAATTGTATAAATTTTATAGAATCTTGTATTGGGCATGCACTGTTATCACCGGAACTTTGAACACAATATACTAGAGATGAAACATCTACATGTTCAAAAAAGAAAAAGAAGAAACATGTAACATAAAAGATTATGTAGGTTGCTTTTTACAGCCTCCATTCTACCATCAAATAGAAGAAAAGGTTAGCGGCTTAAGAGTTGTGGATGATGGACCATAAATAGGTATTTTGTTAAAAAGTTTTTGTAGCAAGGCAGATAAGATACCATTCTGATATATGATGCACATAGGGTAAATTAGGTAGTTCCCGAGGAAATGAATTATGGATGTTAACATTACCTATAATGAAAAGCATAAATAGCAGGAGAACACTTGATATGCACTTGTGCATAAAAACCAAAAAAAATCAACATAATTTCTTATATGCACAAGTGCATACAGTCTACTTCAAATATGGGCTGTTCGATTTTAATGTCTTGTTCGATTTCAATGTCTTGTTTCAGACTTGTTTCAGACTTGTTTTATTTCAATGTCTTGTTTTAAACTGTGCATTCTTTATAGATACTTGAAAATTAAACCTATACAAAAACTGTTTTTAAACTTCATTGAAGATATCACCAGCCAACTTCATCACCGAAAAAACAGAAGCAAAAAGGCTAGCCAACAATTATATGTATGCAAAAGCAGCCACTCCACCAAAGAAATCAAAACTGGAGTTACGCCCTTCTTGCCCACCATTGAAGGTAATTTTTATACGAGCTTTCTACAATTTGCAATCCCAATATCATGTCTTTTTTACTATACATTAATTATTAATTAACTTGTAGTATCGTTCATGGGTTTGTGTGTGTGCTTTCTGAATCAGGTTAGAAAAGAGAAATTAGGCGATATAATTTATGCTCTTCAGCAGATGGTGGCACCTTTTGGCAAGGTATAGTGTTATATTTCCTTCTATCATAAAGTTGTTGGCTTTCTCTTGTAGCAATTAATTAAACAACTTTTTCCCTTCAATTATTTTTGTGTTGGTATTGAAATTTTATGCTTTTGCCTTCTTATCATCCAAAAATCCCCATTCTAGCAGCTAGTAATTGCCATCATTGAGGGTTATTGGTTAATTACTTAACAATTATATATATAACTTTATTAGATTTCATGTCCTATCTTTATTAGAATTTAAAGATGGGGGAAATTATATATATATAGGTAGAGTTGATCACTTTTAATTAAATGCACTTCCATTAATTGTGCGGTTTAGAAGGGAATTGATCCAGTATATCTTATCGCGGTTTAGAAGGGAATTAAATGCAAATCCATCAATGTCTTGTTTTAGACTCGATTTTTGTCCCATTTCTGGACTTGGGGTAACTGTGCTTTTGATTTGACCTACTTCGATTATGTGATGTTGGTTTGTCCTAATTTTTGTTTGGATGAATGTAAAAGATCGAAGATTAATTTCTCATTGGTTTTTTAAAGTTGTTGGGATGACACCATTAAGGGTGGTTCTAACCAATTTTGAAGTAATCAAATGATTGTTTTTTGCTAATTCCAAGATAGGTTCGTTCATCACTTGGGTAGCCTAAATTCCTTTCTCAGTTAATAATTGGATCTTTTCATGGTTTAAACTCTTTATGATGAAGTATCTTGTGTCACTTGATTTACTTCTTTTATTTGCATTTGAGGTTCCCACCTGTTTACAAGAATTGGCTTTATCTTCTGCCCCAGAAACATTGGCATCCTTGTCTACTTTTTCATTTGGGCTCTCTATAAGAACATTCTAGCTCATTCACTTTAACTACTAATCGAAGGATTCAACAATTGATCAAACTTTATTGTACGTAGTAAGTGAGAATGAAATAAATGATACTTGTTACTCAAAGATAATACACTATGTATGGAAAAATCTCACTTTTCCTGTCTTTTTCTTACATAGGTATTACGAGAAGAAGAATCTGCCCCTGTAAATGCGGATGGTTCCAACTTTGACACTCCAGACAGTGCTGGACTTCTGGTGTTGCGTCTGCATACACGCGTGCTGGTTGCAATCGGCAAATTCTTAACACATTTGGTGCCTTTATATTCCTTGTTTAGATGGATTTCACTTGTTCCGTTGAATACATCTAGACGAATTTGCGTCCCGCCGCATTGCGCAGACACCCAACTAGTATATATATATATAATATGCTTTGGAAGAAACTTGTACAGTTTGGGAAGAGGTTATTTGTATAAAATACAGGAAATGCCGATTTTTCAATTTATTTATTTTTAATTTTTTTTAAAATTAGCGACGGAATTAGTGACGGAAATCCGTAGCTAAAAGTGGTCGTCGCTAAATCCGTCGCTAACAATTTCCGTCGCTAAATCCGTCGCTAATAAGTTCCGTCGCTAAATCCGTCGCTAATATAATCCGTCGCTAAATTACGACCGTCGCTAAATCCGTCGCTAATAATTCTGTCGCTAATATCCGTCGCTAATCCGTCGCTGATAAGCATTAGCTACCACGTATTTAGCGATAGACTTTCAGCGACGGATTAGCGACGGAATTGACTTTTAGCGACGGATTAGCGACGGAATTTTCCGTCGCTGATAGGCCTCTTTTTTGCAGTGTTACTTTTGTGTTCCGTCATTTGTGTTAGTAAGCGGGTCTCCCCCGTTAACCCAAGAGGTACTTGCTATATTTCAAAAAACATTATTGTATCATTCTATTATTATCATTGTACAAAAGGAATCATTTTACTCATCTTTACGTTGATTATTTAAACTACAAATGTTTGATCTCACTAGGCTTTAGCCTAACACTTTTTCTTAAAATGACATGTATAACAGGTCAGGTTTCCGGTGGGGTTCGTCGGGAATGAGTGGATGACTTTGAGGCCAAGAGCGGTCTTTTTGGGAGAAGTGTAGACCACCTCCGGCTACCAACACCGACCACCACCACCACCTCCACCTTCGGCCACTGCCACCTCCGGCCACCGACAACCACCACCATCGCCCATCACTACCGTTCAACATTATCAGCAGACACCAACTCTCTCTCCTCTCTCTCTCTCTCACACAATTTATCCTCTCTCTCTCTCTCTCTCTCTCTCCTCTCTCTCTCTCAATCTATCCTCTCCTCTCTCCCTCTCTCCTCTATCTCTCCTCTCCTCTCATCTCTCTCTCCTCTCTATCTCTCTCTCTCTCCCTCTCTCTCTCTCTCTTTATCATTCGTGTGCTAAAATAATCAAAACAATTTTAGTTAAAAATTAAACTATTTAATGACTATTTCATTAAAGTAATTTTTGTTGAAAAAAATTAAAATAAACAAAAAGGGTATTTTGGTCATTTACCAAAATTCCATTCAAATTCTAAAACTACAATCTGTGAATCAAACAGAAAAATTCCAATTCATTTCACAGATTACTTTCCAATTCTGTCAACCAAATAGGTGGTCAAACCTGACAACATTCCATTCCAATTCCTTCAAAGTCAAATTCCTTTGACAGATTCCATTCCATCAAAAAACATTCTGCGAACCAAACGCCCCCTGAGTATTTTCGACGGAAATTTCGATGGAATTTGTTGTTGAAAATCAGTCGCATATTCCGTCAATAATCTATCGAAAACATTTTAAATAATTAATAATTACTTTTTTTTAATTCCGTCGAAAATCTGTCGAAGAATATTGTCGATAATCTGTCGAAAACATTTCAAATAATTAATAATTATTTTTTTCAATTCCAAAGAAAATCTGTCAAAGAATATCGTCGATAATCTGTTGAAAACATTTCAAATCATTAATAATTATTCTTTTCCAATTCTGTTGATAATTTGTCAAAGAATTCCGTTGATAATATGTTGAAAACATTTCAAATCATTGATAATTATTTTTTTCAATTACGTCGAAAAGTTGAATCTAAAATATAATTGATTGGAGAGAATCTAAATTTTGAATATAGTAAAATTATATATATATATATATATATATCATATGTACATTTGCACGTTAATGACTAACGTATCTATATGTGTTAGAATGTAATAAAATTTGTTATGGCCCACTTAGACAAAAAAAAACCATTTAGACTCATCATGACCCATTAAGCTTGATAAGAAGAATACAATCCATTACATCCACTTAAACCAAAACATACCCATTTTATTTTCGAAACTTACTTTATTTCGAAATCATCAGGCTGATGCCATCAGTTCAAGGTTTGGAATTACATGTCATAAGGAGGAAAAAGCACACCCATGCCGCTAATTACAGCCAACATAGTATGGCTAGAGACAAATCAGGTTTTTTTAGTTTGTTTCCTTTTCTTCCATTTGTCATATTCCAGGCGAACGTTCGAGATATGATGAAAGCGTTTTTGTATTTTGCTTTTTTATGTTTATATTTGTTTAATTCTTACTTTCCGTCGAATTGCACACATACACATCTAGTCATATAAAAGGGGTTGTATTAAAAAGGGCAAATAGCATAAAAAAGTAATGTACTTTGCCTAAGATGTGAAGTTTCAAACATTTAAGTACCTAAGTAACCGGTTTAAGCATTAACCAGTTACCATGTTGATGTAGCGAGTGATATGACATCCAACTCAATATTATTTGTTGATGTGGCTAGTGACATTCATTTTTAATCTAATATTAGTTTTAAATTTATCCATTATTTTGATATTTCAATTTTATAAATATATAATTTACAAATAATTATAATATATAAACTTTAATAAAATAAATAAATTTAAAACTAATTTTAGATTAATAATCCATGTCAGTAGTAACGTCAGCAAATAATATTGTGTTGGATGTCACATCACTCGTCACATCAACATAGTAATTGATTTATTCTTAAACCGGATACTTAGGTACTTAAATGTTTGAAACTTCATATCTTAAGTGTTAAAACGGATGTTTTGAAAGTACGTTACCCAAAATAGGAATTAAGACAAAGTACGTTACATTTTCATGTAATTTGCCCTATTAAAAATAGTTAAAATAAAATCAAGTAGTTGTCGGGTCTACGACCCTAGTTTTGCAAAACAAATTTAAACTACCCTATTTATATACATAATTTTAAAAACTCCCGGCCCTATTTTATCTAAAAAAAATATCTTGTTTTTGGGAATAACTACAAAACTCGGTAGTACAATTTTCAGGCTAGACAACCAAAAAACGTCCAAATATATATATACACCGTTTTTTTTTTGTAACCGTGGGTTTTCGGGTCAGCTTACGTGCACCGACTAATCCCCGAGCGACCACGAATGGCCTGGAGTCATCGCAGGTGAACCTCCATGGTCACAAGGGTTTTGACAGCGCCTGGATTTGAACCCTGGGTAGATGAGATTTTCCACTACATCCCTCAAAAGTTTTACCAGTGCGCCATGGTAGCTATTTATCGCGTACTGCACAACGGGGGTACAGTAATACCTAGTGAGAGCACAAATATATACTTTCACTAGAATCGCTACAAGTAATATAATGGTACAAATACCGAGTATCGTTCTCACAGGGACTGAACTACTGAGAATTGCTGATTTTTATGAACTTCTTGCACAAGTTTCGAGTTTGGGAAAAATATTCGTTTGATGGCGATTAGACAGAAAATTCGGAAAGAACTTTATAATTAAAAGTTGGGTACGGATGTAAGCTTTTCTTGGAAAACGTAGTACGAGATGGTTGGACTCTTTGTAGTACGGAATGTCTATAAAAAGTCCGATCTCTCGAAAGTGGATTTTTATAGACCGGTCCTACAAAGTGTTCATAAAGTTTCCACCTTTACCGACTCTTGATCTTGCCGATTTAACTAAGATGATAAAAAAATCAAGTTCTACCAATATGGATATTTATACCCAAATCTCTTTGTGATATAAATCTCGACCAGCGTTTGAACCTTAGTAAATCAAACAAAACCCGTATCTCTACGTGGTTATCAAAGACTCTCTCAAATCTTTGTGCATCACTTAAGCCGTATTTCGAATCCGCCCCTCTCGAGGTCAAGATCTAATATTAACACATAAAAGTGATCGGCTTATCTGCGTTGAGTTAAAGTCTTGACTCAAGTGACCAAGGTCAAGAGTTGATAACGATGGTCACACCCAAGTGTAACCTACTAGACCCAAGTTGGCTTACATCCGCACCCAAAAAGGTGCTTAGCTCATAACGATAATAAAAGACATAATAAAATAAAATAAAGACTTGTTAACTACTTGCATAATAAAAATGAACTACAATTATAAAAAGAAAGTACGGAATTTAATTACTTAAAAGTGCGAAAATTAAATACAATAAAGTAAGTACGGAAATTTAAATACAAGAAATAAAAGTGCGGAAAATAAAAGACGTAAAGTAAAGACGAGAATAAAAATACAAGAAATAAAAGTGCAGAAAATAAAAGACGTAAAGTAAATACGAGAATAAAAATACAAGAATTAAATCCTACACTTCAAGTTTAAATACTTGAAAGTATTTTAGACTTGAATGAGGAGAAAGATGGATGATGGATGTTGATGATGGGAGGAGAGAGAGATGTTGATGGTGGAAGGTGTAGGTGTGTAATAAATGCTCTCCATAAGTCTTCTATTTATAGGAGGAGGCTTGAGCATTCAAGGGCCAAGATTTCATCTTCAATGTATGACCAAGATCACTTCAGAAATATTGTGTTTCCAGCTCACATCCAGCCCTAAAATCTGCTGGGTAATAACCTCGGGTGCCCACAGTGGGCACTCCAGTGCCCACAAACTGACCTGCAGTATTAATTTTCGCAAGAATGAACATATTGGTTAAATTATCATATTTTGCAAACAATGTGGACCAAATGAAGGGATAGGAGCGAAAGTGGGTAAAAAGAGGAATAAAAACCTATAAAAATAACAACAAATAACTCTAAAAAATGAGAGTTATCACGCCACAACCCAAGTGGTTATACACCGTTTCTTTGTCGTTCTCTCATATTAATCTTTCATTTGTCAAAAATAATCGATGTAATCTCGTTTGGGTTCGTGAAGCTAACTGCCAAATGAAAAGATATTAATTAAGTGATGTAAAATTGCAAGTATTTTTCTCTTTATTTTTTCTTTCAATATATTTTTTCATATTCATCAAGTTTTAATGGTTTTAAACATCGAAACTTATAAATTTATAGACCATAGACAAACTTTTTGATCAATTTAAGCAACAAATGGAAACAAAATCAAAAATAATCTTTAAGATAACAACAACCAGAATCAAAATCAAAGTTTTAGAAATTAATAAAATAAACTAAAAACTATAAAAAGATCTAACATATAAATTTCGTGTTAATGAAGGTAGGGTGGTGAAGAGGAAATTGCATGTGATGATGACGTAAAGAGTAGTCAATGGTTGTATTATATATATATATCCATTAATTATTAACTATTCTTAATCAATTTTAGGAATAAAGTGGTAAAAAAGCAAGGTTCTGAATCTCATTGAAAAAGTATTTTAAACAATGTTTAATAAGTTAACTTGTAAGCTATTTTTTGTTCATCTGATCAAACGGAGTTTTAACAATAAGTTCAAAAAATAAGCTAGCTTATGCGATTGCCAAACATGGCCCATGTACATGTGTAGTTTCCTTCTTTTTTTTTTTGCGATGAGCTTAGGTTGTGAAGAGATATAACCCTTTGATTTGTTATGCTTTTGAGTTTTGAGTCGATTAGAATCCCATTTTAATGTGGATATTGAGATGATCCCTAATTTCAAAGTGTTCAACTATCCATCATTATGAATTTTGATTTTTTAAAAGGAACTCATAATTCATAAAGACTAATGTAGATAAGTATGGTGATCAATTATACAAAAATGTAAAAATCAAAAGAAAACGAAGTCAATCATATATTTCAAATAAAAAACAATAATAAATTAATAGTATATATAGTCAACTAGCCAAAAAGAGTAAACTTCACTTGTAAAAGCAAAACAATGTGCGTAATATGGTGATTCACTCGTTCTATTCTATATATCATATTTAAATTATAGAGTAAAGTTCATTTTCAGTCCCTTAACGTTTGTAACTTTTAACGGTTCTCGTTCCTCAACTTCGTTTTAATGGATTTGTCCATCACATTGTAAATTTCCAACGGCCTTGGTCCCTCATTTCCTAACGGACGATAAGGGCGTGTTTGGTTCATGGAATTGGAAGGAATTGAAACCAATTCCATTGACCAAATTCCAAGCCTATGTTTGGTTCAAGGAATGAAAGCGATGGAATCCTTCCAATTTCATTGAATTCCACAATTTAAGGAATTCATCATTCTTTGACTTAAGTGAAGGAATTGAATTCATATCAACCAAACGCGTGGTCAAATTCCATCAAATTCCTTCAAAGTCAAATTACTTCGTTGGATTCCAATTCCATCAAATTCCATTATGTGAACCAAACGCCTCCTAAGTGTTTCTTGAAGTCGTTGGATACCTTCATAGGGAAACACTTTGAAAATTGTACATGAAGGTTTAATGTTTGTTCTTATTGTAATGTTTGGTATTTTGCTGAGAAGGTTTAATTGGTCATCTAAGAGCATCTCTAAGATCTTTTCCATAATGGAGAAAATGAGGATTTTGGACAATTTTTTTGCTTCAATAGATTCTCCAAAATGTAGAAAGTAGTAGATAAACTATAAATTTCTTCAAATTTGGGTAATTCTCCAAAAACGAATACCATGTGAGAGAAATGATTTTTTCATTATATTCCATCAATAAGATACCTTGAAATCAAATGTTTAGGATCGATTTTATTAAATATATGGAATATTTTAATAATATAAGTAATGATCGACTAAAATTAAAACTTTCAATAACACCTCAAAGAGGGATAAAATCTCTTACTACAAATCCGTAAATGAAATACATTTCTAGATAATAAAGTCTTACATAAAGACTAACTAAAGTCGGGTGTTACTATAACCCAATACCAATCGCTATCTCCAATATAAGTGTGGAAGATTTCAACAAACTAAACACCTTTTCGAGCACACCACTAGCACTCATCTCTTCACAGTCTCACTAGAACTATTCCCAACCGAAACCTGTTGCACAAGCAGACAAATAAAAAAGGTTAGGCTAACGCCTAGTGAGTTCAAGAGTTTTTAACGTGAATATAAGAATCGTTAAATGAAAACAATGCAACTTAAATCATGATCCTTTAAAATGGATGACTTTAAATATGAGAAAGACCCGTTTTCGAATTATACACATTTTATAAATGGACGCCTCAATGCCAAAGCTTTCTTTCATGAGGTAATGCAACTCAACACTTATTCAAAACATGAATAATGGTAAATACTCAAATATTGGACTTTGAATAAAACTTTATAAAACGGATGACCAAAATATGGTAAACTCAAGTCCCCAAAATTAGAGTTTATGGAGGAAGACCCAACTCAACACGTCACTGAAAACAAGGATAAAACTAAATACTCCAAAACAACACCTTCCGGTGATGGGTGGAATCCCGAATTCCAAGGCTAGTGGCGGAACACAAAAGTAGGCCACATTCCAAGTTATTGAGCTCACCATACTAGGACCCATAGCCACGAGCACGCCGACTCGTACTAAGATTTTGGGGGCCCTCGAGGATCCTAATCATGCTCATTCGCTAGGATTACATTTACGGTCCATGGCTAGTAACCGGTCCCACATAACCGTACCAAAGGCCCCCGAGGACCCAATGTATCGACTAGCTACAAATGGGAAATAACTATCCCATAAAAACAGGCACATAAATTAACTTGTGGATGCAGGTCCGGGTATTGGACTCCATGAGCCCTCACCGTATTATCCTCGAGATCCCAAGACTAATTCTGAACAATATATAAATAATAGCCCATTTTCTTTTGAAATTTCCCTCTCACCTCTCACCTCTCTCTTCTCTCCTCTCTCCTCTGAACCTAATTCCGCCAAAATACACTGTGATACCCTTTGTGATACAAAATACATTATGATACACCGTGATATCCTTTCTCTCCTCTCTACTCTGAACCTAATTCCGACAAAATACACTGTAATACCCTTTGTGATACAAAATACACTATGATACACCGTGATACCTCTCTCCTCTGAACCTAATTCCGACAAAATACACCGTGATACCCTTTGTGATACAAGACCCATTGTAATTAATATGATTCAAACATAAGTAGGGTAACTTGTAATTAATGATTTGATTCCTAATATAAAAAATCCAAATTGTTTATTATTAAATTATCCTTTTCTTTTATTTTAAAAATAACATTAATTATATTAAATGAGTGGCTCATATTGGATCTCACGCTTATCACAAACTACCTAGTTCTCATTTGATTAAGCCCCTATATATATATATATAGTCATAGGTTCAAATGAGAAGTGTTAAATGTGTGAGAAGTGATCATAGCCCTTAATCTGGTCAACATTTGCGGTTTTAACTGTGAAGTACTGGATAATTTGGTCTTATGGTATTTTAAAGATAGAGGATAGTCTCGTAACTTTTACAAATAGGCGGCAAACGAATTCATATGTGAACCTCTGTGATTCACATAAACTATATGTGCATATATGAACCCTTATGATTCAAATATGAACTATTTAATTGATTCACATATAAACACGTGTGAATAGTTATGATTCACATATGAACCTGTGTGATTCACATATGAACTATTTAACTAATCACACGGGTTCATATGTGTATCACAAGGATTCATATATGGAATAGTTCATATGTGAATCACACGAGTTCACATATGAACACGTTTGCCACCAATTTGTAAAAAATACGAAACTACCCTCTATTTTTCGCATTTTGACCGGTCAAAACCACAATTCTTAACCAATATTGATCATATGAAAGGTTAAGATCAATTCTCTACTCATCACATACTTGACACTTCTTATTTGAACCCCCCTCTCTCTCTATATATATAAAAAATAAGAGATAAGATAAGTTCATCCTAAAAAAACAAGGGAATAGGTTTGATCAATCAAATGGTTCTCATTAAATGGTTCTTTTGATTAAAACGGTTCCATAATTACAATTACATAAATCTAAAAATTCTAATAAACATTTGAAATGAATCAAATTATACCAAAGAATAGGACTTATTAATTATCTTTAATTTTACATTAGTATAGTATCAATGTATTTTTCAAGTTTTTTTTAATCATGTAATCAAGTTAGCAAAACAACCAATACTAATGATAATGACAGCTTCACGAGATGTAATTATAAAATATTTACATTTATATATGAATATACTCTCATACTCACGTGTAGACACCATTTGCATATATATTTACGTGTAGACATTATTTGTAATGCATATTATATATGTGTAAGACAAATAATTCTTATTTCAAACTATTGTAATGGTAAATTGCATACACACATATATATATATATATATATATATATATATATATATATATATATATATATATATATATACATACAAATACCCATGCTAGATATCGAAACAAATGCATATGTAATGGTATATTCACATATGAATATATTAATGATCATTTGTGAATATTACTTGTAGCCACACGTGTTGTCACATAAGAACATATAGTCATGGTTATTACTTATGTAATATATTACTCATAATCTTATATAAATGCATTCATCGTTATTCATAATGTATGTTTACATTTTTTATTTGGACGTTAATCATATAATGTGTATTTATATGTGAATATCTATATGTGTTTGTTTATGTAAATACATTAAGAATGGCTATGAGCGTGTGTGTGAAGTTATGATTTTTGCTTTTTCAAAAATAAAAAATCAAAGAGAATATGAAAGCGCATGTTACTTGCGATCATAGTGGGTCTAAATTACTGTGACAGGGAGGCACGAAAAATTCAACTTGTATTTTAATGAAATTATTTATTGGGGCAGAAGAAATTTCGTTGTTTCGTCCTTATATCCTTTAATCAGGTAAATATATATAATAAAAAAAATTATATTAAATAAAATAATGATTAATAAGATAAAAATAGGAAAATTAATTAAAATGTCCGTATTTCAATCTCATATTACCTAAATGTCCGAAATCTCTTTCCATTTACCGAAATATCCCATTTGGCCGGGATATAGGGTCGAGATTCGACCCATCTTGGGGTTAGGAAAATTACCGGAGTTACCCCCGGATTTCACTATTCATCCCGGGGTTGGGGGCCGGGATCAATTAATATGGACTTACGATTAACAAATGAACGGTGAGATCGATAGATAAATTAGGTTAAAATGTTACCCCATCCCTTGTAAATTGAATGGTCCCCATTTAAAACCCCACCACAACCACAACCTCTTCTATTCTAACTCTCTCATATATCTCGTGTATACCACGCTCGGATTTTGACTCGATTCGTTAGTGTTTTAGCAAAGTCGGATATGTCTCGTTTAGTTAGTACGGTACGTTTTCTCTTAACCACATTGTAGTTTTATTTTTTATAAAATATTTGTTGTATGTTTTTTTAGACTATGTGTTTGATTTAAAAATATTGCGTTTATTTTAGAGATTATGTGTTACGTTTACGTTGATAATATGTTAGAGTATTGCGTGTTTTTTAGAGATTGCGTTAATTTTACAGTGTTGCGTTAATTTTAGAGATTACGTTGATAATATGTTAGAGTATTACGTTTTTTTTCAGAGTGTTGTATTTTTTTTTTTGAAAATATTTTAGAGATTGTGTTAATTTTAGAGTGCGGTGTTAACTTTAGAGTGTTAGAGTATTACGTTTTTTTAGAGTGTTGTGTTTTATTTTGAAAATATTTTAGAGATTGCGCTAATTTTAGAGATTGCGTTAATTTTAGAGTGTGGCGTTAATTTTAGAGTGTTAGATATTGCGCTGATAATATGTTTGAGTATTACGTTTTTTTAGAGTGTTGTGTTTTATTTTGAAAATATTTTAGAGATTGCGTGTTTTTTAGAGATTGCGTTAATTTTAGATTGTTGCGTTAATTTTTGAGATTGCGTTAATTTGGAAAATATTTTAGAGATTATATGTTAATTTTAGAGGTTTGCGTTTACATTGATAATATGTTGTAGTATTACGTTTATTTTAGAGATTGCGTTAATTTTAGAGTGTGGCGTTAATTTTAAAGTGTTAGATATTGCGTTGATAAATATGTTAGAATATTACGTTTTTTTAGAGTGTCGTGTTTTATTTTGAAAATATTTTAGAGATTGCGTTAATTTTAGATTGTTGCGTTAATTTTTGAGATTGCGTTAATTTGGAAAATATTTTAGAGATTATATGTTAATTTTAGAGGTTTGCGTTTACATTGATAATATGTTGTAGTATTACGTTTATTTTAGAGATTGCGTTAATTTTAGAGTGTGGCGTTAATTTTAAAGTGTTAGATATTGCGTTGATAAATATGTTAGAATATTACGTTTTTTTAGAGTGTCGTGTTTTATTTTGAAAATATTTTAGAGATTGCGTTAATTTTAGATTGTTGCGTTAAGTTTAGAGATTGCGTTAATTTAGAAAATATTTTAGAGATTATATATTAATTTTAGAGGTTTGCGTTTACGTTGTGTTGGAAATTTTTAGTAAAAATGTGATTTTTTACTAACTTTGGACACAAATAAATACATGTATATGTATAGTATATATCTAACTCTTCGTGGGTTTGTGTTCTCCTATATGAGAGCTTCAAAACGATATATTATATGTCCAAAACGGAATATGTGTGAATAAGATATCGATGCTCAAAGTTGAGTGTTTGGGATGAAATTGGCAAAACCAAGTAGGTATGGGATTGTGTCCCACATAGGAAGGAGGACCAAAGTTTTAGTGGTTTATAACTAAAAATGTGGGAGGGACTTTCAAGTCCTTTGTTTGGTTTTACTCCATCACCTACCCGCGCGCAGGGGGGGTGTCGATTACGACTTTCGTAGGCTAAAATCGGCGAACTTGTGCATGAGCGCGACCTGCGGACACAAAATCTTGTGCTCGCACAGGTTGGTTTTTGCGAAAATTTTGTTTTGAACCAGTGTACGAAATGCTCTGTTTATGGACGACAGTGAGATGGGTTTGTCCCCGCACAAAACGATTCAAATATATAACTTTAGAAATTTATACTCATGTATCATTACTTGTAATTTTGAATAATATGTATCAATAAACAATACTTAATGCATAAAAAACTTGTTTTTAAAAGTTTTTTCGCTAGTTTAATAATAATGTAATTTATTTTAGATTTAATAATATAATGTCTTTTTAAATAAACATTATATATTCCGTTATATTTTCTTAATTATATTTTTGATTTCTTATATTTAAAATTTTATTTTTATCCTGTATTTAATTATGCATGGAGTAATTTTAGGGATTGAAGTGAGAAATGATTTTAAGGGAGTTAAAGTGGTTAGAGATAACGATTGAAAGTTAATAAACAACATTAAATGTAGTACATATGTAACACCCTCAATTTGAAAAGAACAACTAAATAAAATTTTTGATATTACGTCAAACAAATGATGAATCTTCTTCCTATAAATCAAAACTTGATACACTTCCAAAATAAAATTCTACATTTAACCTCATAAAACAAAAACTCCAGTCTTATACAAGGACTGAAACCTAAGTCGGTGTTACTTAACCCCAAACATAAGTCACTCTTCTCAAAACAGCTGCGGAAGACTTCAACAAGCTAAGCACTCCTCGAGCACACAACTACCTCTCCTCTCTTCACGAAGTCACTAAGACTATTCCCAACCGAACCTGTTGCACATGCCGACAAATAAAAAAGTTAGACTAACGCCTAGTGAGTTCAAGAGTTTTCAACATGAATAAACATATCGTTGAAAGGAAGGGATGCAATTAAAATTATACTCCTTCAGAATGATAAGCTTCGATTACGAAAATGACTCGTTGTAGTAGTATGTAATTTATTTTAGATTTAATAATATAATGTTTTTTAAAATAAACATTAAATATTCTGTTAGATTTTCTTAATTATATTTTAGATTTCTTATATTTAAATTTTGATTTTTATCCTTTATTTAATTATGCAAGGGAGTGATTTTAGAGGATTAAAATGGGGAGTGATTTTAGGGGAGTTAAAGTTATTAGAGATAACGATTGAAAATTAATAAATAACATTAAATGTAATATATAAAGTTTTAATGGTTGCTTTTAAGAGATTTTAAGTAATTAGCATTAAATAACGGTACATTAATCTTTAACAATTGTTTTTAATAGTTTTTTATACGTGATTTATAATATAGTATAAAAGTTTAGTAATAATGTAATTTATTTTAGATTTAGTAATATAATATTTTTTAAAATAAACATTAAATATTCTGTTATATTTTCTTAATTATATTTTAGATTTTTTTTATCTAAAATTTGATTTTTATTCTTTATATAATTATGCATGAGAGTGATTTTAGAGAGTTAAAATGGTTATAGATAACGATTGAAAGTTAATAAATAACATTAAATATAGTATATAAAGCTTTAATGATTGTTTTTAAGAGATTTTAAATAATTAACATTAAATAACAGTACATTATGCTTTAGAAATTGTTTTTAAGAATTTTTTTATCCGTGCTTTATAATATAGTATAGATAAGACTCATTAATAAAACAATAATAGACACATGATTACAAAATATAAATTTATAAAGGGCAATGCTAATGACATCCTTATTAATGTCAAAATCCGGTTAATTAATGCATTGAGAATGTAAAAAGCAAGTTTTGATGTTGATGTGTGTGAGGAGAAAATCATTTATAAAGGTGACATTAGGAAAGTATAGGGTGACACCAATCTACTCCTATATATACACACATATCATTGTGTTAATCTCAACCAGCAAAACTTCTCTCTCTCTCTCCCTCTCTCTCTCTCTCTCTATATATATATATATATATATTATATATCTGTGTGTGCAGTGCAGATATGGGAATTAGCGGTAAGGGATTCACAGTGGAAGTGGTTGAGAATGTGGTGGTGGGTGCAGAAGAACATTGGAATGTATTAGTTTAGTTCTGTTATTTTTTGTTATCCTTGTCAGCAGTTAGTTAGAAACTAGTTAGAGTTTAGTTTCTTGTCCTTTGTCTCTTATATATTAGTTGTACTTCTTTTTATTTCAATATACATAAAATATCTCTCTCTCTACTTTCTCTCTCTACTGTTTCTGTCTCTGTTTCACATGGTATCAGAGCAATCCATTCTAATCTGTTTTATTTCAACTTGAGAATTCTTGTTCCTATTCTTCGTATTTGTTCATCTTTGTTCTCCGTCCTTTCTCATTTGATTTCCATATCTGTTTATCCTTTGTTCTTCTCTTTCGATTTTGTAACACCCTAAAAATAGGGATAACAAAAATCCGAAAAACGGACATGAGGTATGCTAAAATTGCCATAGCAAGAGCCTCCCAAAAAAATGGGGAATGTATAAATAAATAACCTGTTTAATCACAATTGTAATTTAACAGACAGTAAACAACAACCAACTAATCTAATTTCTACATCTAGAAAAGAGATTACAAAAAGGGTTGTCGTCTATAGATCCAAACAGTCTATATCCAAAAGTATAACGCGTCCATGTGCAATTCCCCAAGCTCTCACCCCAAATCAACTAAACCTGCTTAGGACCGCCGCCACTAGAACTTGAGATACACATCGACACCAAACAAGTGTTAGGCCAAAAAGCCTAGTGAGTTAAACAATAATAAGCATGCATGAGCAGATACAATTCTTATCAGCAGTTAACCAGAGTTCAATCTATGTGGAGTCATTAGGGGAGACCCAAAGCACCAATCAAGTCCCACCCAAGAGTCGATATACCTTGATGCCCTTAACAAGGAACACCCCAAAGGCCCGGCCCACCCGAAGACTATCGCTAAGAAAATTCCCCGAGTGGCGGAGGTCTAGGCACATACCATCACAGTGGCGCCCAAGACTACATCCTCCTAGTGTACTGACTTGGTTCGTCCACATAACATTTATAAGGGGTCCTTTAGATATATTTCAATCCACAAAAGTCAATACCAACTACGGGTATAATATTACCACCTTATCCTCATGATGTCTAACAAAAGACCCAATATAACTCATGCTCATCATGCATATAAGCATATCACCAAAATGATGCTCCAACTAGAATCATCATAATACCCATTTATGCATACATTTAACATATCAAGGTACCCACATTATGTAGCTATGAGACAAATCCCAATCATGATACATATAACAATAATCATGGCATACCATCCAATGTATACATCATCCAACTATTTTCATGAAGAAATCCCCAAACATTTGAACATATAGAGATAAAGTAACAAGTAGGAGATTATGATGTGTATCTAGTTTTACAAAGGTTTAGTAAACTCACAATCTAGGTTTTTGGACCAAAACCTAGAAAAGTGTCAAACCCTAGAAGTTGGAGGAGATGAGACTTGAAGATGAGAAGTGGTTGATCTTGAAGAAACCCTAGCTAACTCCTTGGAAGACAATAAATGCAAGCACCTCAACCCTAACTACCAAATGGGTTGATATTAATGTGGATTAGGGTTTGGGAGTGAAAGAAGCTGATGTTGGGGTCTCAAAATCGCCCAAATAAAAAGAGGGAAGGAGAGAAATGAATACAAAATCGGCCAAAGATCTCATTTAAACCAAAAACCCTATCGGCGACAGTGCCCGGCGACAATGCCCAGGGCACTGTCGCGTGTCACAGTCGCGACCTCCCCCGAGGCCACGGTACACTCCTCGCGACCT
Organism: Arctium minus; assembly: GCA_954870635.1. Lineage (NCBI taxonomy): Eukaryota > Viridiplantae > Streptophyta > Magnoliopsida > Asterales > Asteraceae > Arctium > Arctium minus. Next base: position 16,037,736 of record OX941082.1, read on the forward strand.
TGACACGGCGACAGTGACCATGTCACAGTCGCGTGTCACAGTCGCCGCACACACCACACTCTCGGTACACCCCTTGCGACATTGACATGGCGACAGTGACCATGTCACAGTCGCGAGTCATAGTCACGCCATTCCCCAAATGTCCCGAGAGTTGACCAGTTTTGATAACGAGCGCGAGGTTTGAACGATTAAAGACGGTAGATCAGATAATACGACATTTCAACATATTAATTATCATAAAACGCATAAAAAGGCTCATATACTCACATAGGTACATTTAATGCATTTAAAGGAATAATTACTTACCTTGAGAATTTCCGGGTGTTACAATTGTAACACTATAAAAATTAGCGGAATAAAATTCGAAATTTCTGCAATATGACGGCTATAAATAGATTGAAACCTGGATATAAAACCTACTATAAACAATCCCAAAGTATCATCCCGATAGAACGGGGAATCAAAGTTATAGACATTACAATCAAACAGGTGAAGAATACACTAACAACCTAGTAATCTAACTTAAATAAGAAAGATTAGTATCGGGTGTTGCTATTCTTCCAAAAGGTATGTTCACTATTCAAAAACGCCGGTCTACACATCTCCCAAAAAGACCGCTCTTGACCCCAAAGCTATCCGCTCAGTCCCAACGAACCCCACCGGAAACCTGACCTGTTATACATGTCATTTTAAGAAAAAGTGTTAGGCTAAAGCCTAGTGAGAACAAACATTTGCAGTTTACGAATTGAATATATAAATGAGTAAAAAGGTTTCTTTTTATACAACAACAATTGTGGTAATAGTAACAATGATGCTCTTTGAAATATAACAATTACCTCTTGGGTTAACGGGGGAGACCCGCCTACTAACCCGAATGATGGAACACAAAAGTAAGACATTCGATGGGTCAGTAAAGCCAATAAACACATAAAGTACACGCAAGGGATGTCAGGCTCAGTGGCTTTAAACGTACACCCACGGAAACTCGAGTTCAACCCCGTCGGGTTCCTATGTCGAGCTCCTCATCCAATATCGTAATACTTGAGCACGAAGGACTTATACCGCACCCGGTACCTAACGTGCAGCACGAAGGACTTATACTGCACCCGGTACCTAACGTGCCTCGACATGGAAAACTAGTCGTCCCAACGCCGGAACAATAATAACCAAATACGGGGTCATGACTCCCAAATGCATCACTTAAATCAAATAATGCTCACATTGTCCAACGAATACTTCAACAAGTGTTAATATGCATAAAGAACATAAATAACTATTTTTCCCAAATATAGCTCCCATTCTCTACCAAATGATCATTGGTTGAAAACATAAGCATCTATTACAAATACTACTTTTAAAACATTATAAATTCTCAAATACAAACTTATCAGTAGTTAACCACAATAGTACCCTTATGAAATCCATGAGTGATACATACTCAAAGCCATCCTTTCAAAATACATTTTCCCAAGTAAGGTAGATCACTAGTAGCATCAACAAGTTCATAAAACCATATTTCACGAAAATTACTATAAACCCTAAAATCTCCAAAAATTGGTTTTGGTACAAGACCTATAATTTAAGTATAAATAAAAGGAGATACTTAGGCATTTAAAACTCACATTTGACATGTATAAGGTTTAGTAAAAGTGGATGAACTCACCTTAGTAGTTTCCTTAAGAGAAAACCAAGCCCTAGAACGAAGGAGATGAAAAACCACTTAAGAGCTCACCAACAACACTTCCTAAATGTGTTAAGGACCACCATTAATGACTATGTATCACCATAAATGAAGAAAGAAGTCTAGGAGGAGAATACATACCAAACCCAGCTGAGAAATCGCCTTTCAAAACCCTAGAAACAGATAAAAATGATTGAAATCGCGACCTGCCTAATTTATACCCCGAAGGGGTCGGCGAGAGTGACATAGCGATAGTGACATTTGTCACTATCGCCGGGCATAATCGCCCAAAGCGTACCACGGCTCATTGAGCCCCCCCCCCCCCCCCCCCGCGAGAGTGACTTGGCGAGAGTGACCATTGTCACAATCTCCGGGCACTTTCGCCCAAAATGTACCGAGACCAACCCATCTCCGGCGATTGTGCCCTCGCGAGAGTGACATCCTGTCACTATCGCGGGCACTATCGCGAGCAGCCCCAATTTTCCCAAACTTCGACATTTCAACTCCCACGAAGATTAAATCCGAAAGGCTCGATAATAACTAATAAACTCATATAATTAGAAGATTCCAAAACGAGAAAGAATACATAAGTTCCCAGAATTTGGGGTGTTACAATCCTCCCCAACTTGGGAATGATTTCGTCCTCGAAATCCTACTAACTAAACAAATGAGGGTACCTATGCCTCATGTCTTCTTCCGCCTCCCAAGTCACGTTGGTACCTCGATGGTGCTTCCATTGAATCTTCACCATTGCCACCTCTTTGTGCCGAAGCTTCTTGATTACTCTTTCCAAAATAGCTTCGGGCTCTTCAACACAACAATTATATTCTACTCGGATCTCGGACAATGGAATAACGCTTTCTTCTTCCGCTAAGCACTTTCGTAAGTAACACACATGGAAAGTGGGATGAATTCCGTCCATCTCTGGCGGTAAGTCCAACTTGTAAGCTTGGAGTCCGATACGCTCCAGAATAGTAAACGGTCCAAGGAAACGGGGAATTAGTTTCCCTCGCTTCCCAAATCGAATAATCCCTTCCAAGGGGATACCTTTAACATCACACGATCTCCCACTTGAAACTCTACTGGTCTCCTCTTTTTGTCGGGGTAACTTTTCTGCCGATCTTGCGCCGCTTTCAATCGTTCCCGAATAGACTTGACTTTGTCGGTCGTTTCTTGCACAATTTCCGGGCCGACAAACTGCTTCTCCCCCGCTTCTAGCCAACACACGGGGGTTCTACACTTCCGCCCGTACAAGGCTTCGAATGGCGCCATGCCGATACTAGAATGGTGACTGTTGTTGTACGCAAATTCCACCAAAGGTAGATGGGTGTCCCAACTACCGCCAAAATCGATCACGCATGATCTAAGCATGTGTTCAAGCGTTTGAATCGTTCTTTCACTTTGTCCGTCTGTTTGTGGGTGGTATGCCGTGCTCAAATTTACCCGTGTGCCCAACTCTTGATGCAAGGCTCCCCAAAATCTCGACGTGAACCGACTATCACGATCGGACACTATCGACAAAGGTATGCCGTGTCTAAAGACTACCTCGTCTATGTAGAGTTTTGCCAACTTATCCATCGGCAAGGTTTCCCGCATTGCTAGAAAGTGAGCACTCTTAGTCAAACGGTCAACAATAACCCAAATAGTGTCGTTCCCTCTCAAGGTCTTCGGTAGTTTGGTCACGAAATCCATGGTAATCTTGTCCCATTTCCATTCGGGTATTTCAAGCGATTGAAGGCTTCCATAGGGTCGTTGATGCTCGGCCTTCACTTGTGAACAAGTTATGCATCGCACCACATAATGTGCTACATCCAATTTCATAACTGGCCACCAAAAGTGTAGCTTCAAATCCTGATACATCTTGGTGCTTCCCGGGTGGATAGAATACTTGGATTTGTGCGCGTCTTCCAAAAGTAGATCTCGACAACTCCCAAACTTTGGTACCCAAACTCGCCCGTTGAAGCACTTGATCCCTCGGCTATCTTCGGTCAACAATAATTGTTGCTTGGTCATCACTTCATCCTTGAGGTTTTCTTCTTTTAATGCTTCGGTTTGCGCCTCTTTAATCTTTTCCATGAGATTTGACACCAACTCAATTCTGGTAAGTTTGGCTTGAAGTCTCCCGCTATACTCTTTCCGACTCAGGGCGTCAGCTACCATGTTTGCTTTACCCGGGTGGTAGAGTAATTCACAGTCGTAATCCTTAAGTAGCTCTAACCACCTTCGTTGCCTCATGTTGAGTTCTTTCTGATCAAAAACATACTTTAGACTCTTGTGATCCGTGTATAAGGTACACTTTGTGCCGTAAAGGTATTGTCGCCATAACTTTAGCGCGAACACTACCGCCGCCAACTCCAAATCATGAGTGGGGTAGTTCTTCTCGTGCACCTTCAATTGTCTAGACGCGTACGCGATCACCTTCCCTCTTTGCATTAGTACACATCCAAGCCCCCTTTTGGATGCATCGCTAAAGACCACAAAATCCTCCGATCCCTCCGACAAAGATAAGATCGGAGCTTCGCACAACTTCTTTTGCAAAGTCCTAAATGCCTTCTCTTGTTCTTCGGTCCATACAAACTTTACATTCTTCTTGGTCAACATTGTCAACGAAGAAGCAATCTTGGAGAAGTCTTGTATGAACCTTCGGTAATATCCCGCCAAGCCTAGAAAACTTCGAATCTCGGATGGACTTTTGGGAGGTTCCCAACTCATCATCGCTTCAATCTTGGCCGGGTCCACCTTTACTCCGTCCTTCGAAACTATGTGCCCCAAAAACTGCACTTCCTTCAACCAAAACTCACACTTGGAAAACTTTGCATAAAGTTTCTCTCTCCTCAAGATCTCTAAAACGTCCCGAAGGTGTCGAGCATGATCGACCTCGTCCTTTGAGTAGATAAGGATGTCATCAATGAACACGATAACCGACTTATCTAAGAAGGGTCGGCACACGCGATTCATTAAATCCATAAACACCGCTGGAGCATTCGTCAAGCCGAATGACATCACTAGAAACTCATAGTGGCCATAACGTGTCCTAAAAGCAGTTTTAGGAATGTCTTCCTCTTTGACCTTCACTTGATGGTAACCCGAACGGAGATCAATCTTCGAAAAGCAACTCACTCCTTGCAGTTGGTCGAATAAATCATCGATTCTAGGGAGTGGATTTTTGTTCTTCACGGTCACCTTATTCAACTCCCTATAGTCGATGCACATTCGCATAGTACCATCCTTCTTCTTCACGAATAAGACCGGGGATCCCCAAGGCGAGGAACTCGGTCTTACAAATCCCTTTTCCAAAAGATCTTGCAATTGGCTCATCATTTCCTTCATCTCTGACGGAGCCAAACGATATGGATCTCGGGCTATCGGAGCCTCTCCCGGTGTCAGATCAATCTTAAACTCCACTTGACGATCGGGAGGTAAACCAGGCAAGTCGTCCGGAAATACGTCGGAAAACTCCCTTACCACTGCGACATCTTCTAGCGTCTTCTTCTCCAGTTTGGCATCTATTACGTATGCCAAAAAGGATGAGCATCCTTTCACCAAACATTTCCGTGCCTTTACCATACTGATAATTGCGACTTCACCCTTTCATCTTTCACCATATACGGTCACCGCACGACCATCCGAATCCGAAATTCGGATCAACTTCTTTGCACAAAGAATTTCGGCATGATTAGTCGACAACCAATCCATACCGACTAGAACATCGAATCCCCCGATGACCATAGGCATAAGATCGATCGGAAATTCTCTTCCTTCGATTTCAAGCTTGCAATTCCTTAGAATATTCCGAACCACTACTTGATCACCATCAGCTAGCTCTACCACTAATGCATCTTCTAAGCTAGTAGTGGGCATGGATAGTTTTGGGCAAAACAAACTTGACACAAACGAGAAACTAGCTCCCGAATCAAATAGTACACGCGTAGGCACGGAGTTTAGGAGAAACGTACCCGACACTACATCCGTTGACGCTTTCGCCTCTTCAGTGGTCATCTGGAAAGCTCTCCCTGTTGCCTTGGGAGTGTCCACTTTCTTGCCTCCACTATAGTTCACTATTGCCTTCGGACATTCACTTCTAACATGGCCCGGCTCTTTACACCCGAAAAAGATACGCTCTTTAATTGGACAGTCATTGTAACGGTGGCCGGGCTTACCACATTTGTAGCACGGTTCTGACTTCGAGTTGCAAGTACCGGTGTGTTTACTTCGGCATCTTGAACACCACGGGGAATCCCGTCTCGGACCACCTCCCCGTTGATTGTTGTTGAAGTGGCTCGGCCTCTTCGAAAACGTGGGGCCTCCTTCCCATTTCCTCTTCTCAATTGCTCCACTTCTCTCCGCCTTACCCAAACCGTAGGAATCCTCCACAAGTTGTGCCTCCTCTATAGCCTCTCGAAGGGTAGAGGCCTTGGACACTCGAACCATATTCATCATTTCTGTAGGCAAACCCTTGATGTACGCCTTGATTTTCTCTCTTTCGGTGGGGACCAGATGTCCCACCAAACCTAGCTTGTCCATAAATAGCTTGTTGTAATCCTTCACCAATAAATTCCCCTTTTTCAAACTTCGGAACTCATCGATGATCCGGTCCATAGCTCGTTCGTTGCAAAATTCTTCCATAACCTTCTTCTTGAAGGTCTCCCAACTTAGTTGAGCCAATATAGTGGCTTCAATAGAAGCGGAATATACATTCCACCATGTGAGGGTCGCCCCTCTATGCATTTGAGATCCAAATACGACTTTTTGGTTCTCCCCACACCCGCTCGATCGGAAGGCTTGCTCCAATTCCCTAATCCAGTTCATGCATTCTACTGGGTCGTCGGTGCCTTTGAACTCCGGCGGTCGACATCCGAGAAATGCCTTGAATGTACAAGACTTTGCCTCATGTCTTGCGGTCGGGATTGCCGTCTCATTGGTAGGGATACGGGGTCCCGAACCTCCAGATCCTGCCACAATCACATTCTCCTCCACCGTCTCCGTCCTACGGTGGTTAGCATCTCTGTCATCCAAAAGTTTCAGGAAGGCCTCTTGCTGCTGAGCCATAGCTGCATTCATTGCTTGCATCATCCGCTCCATCATTCTAGTTTCCGGAGTTACCTCTTCCATAATTGGATGGGTTGCAGCTATGTTGCGTCGAGGTACATGCTTTGGTCCTCCACCCAACGCATCTATAAACGGTGGGGGCAAATCGTTATTCGTTACCCTCGGTTGATCGGCCGTAGACGCGGCCGTATCCTGTCCCTCCGGTCGATTACGCGTATTAACCATAGTCTGCCACACACGCGAGAATATAGATAAGATGAGACTACACGGTTATAAGCAAGAAAATGTACCACTACATTCATCAATTATCATAAGAACGGAAAACAAGCATAATCACGTAAAACATCTTCATAATAACGTTAGCTAGGCGAAATTATGAACATGCAATACATAAAAATTTTCATTCCCATTACCATAACTCTTAACTTGTGTAGCTTCCATTGACTCTAGAACTATCTTAACTTAATAGTTCTACCCCATCTCACAAGATCATTGCCTAATTTCACAGCTTAAGTCTAGGTACCCTACACTCATACCTAGTTCACTTAAACTAAAGCTCTGATACCAACTTGTAACACTCTAAAAATTAGCGGAATAAAATTCGAAATTTCTACAATATGACGGCTATAAATAGATAGAAACCTGGATATAAAACCTACTATAAACAATCCCAAAGTATCATCCCGATAGAACGGGGAATCAAAGTTATAGACATTACAATCAAACAGGTGAAGAATACACTAACAACCTAGTAATCTAACTTAAATAAGAAAGATTAGTATCGGGTGTTGCTATTCTTCCAAAAGGTATGTTCACTATTCAAAAACGCCGGTCTACACATCTCCCAAAAAGACCGCTCTTGACCCCAAAGCTATCCGCTCAGTCCCGACGAACCCCACCGGAAACCTGACCTGTTATACATGTCATTTTAAGAAAAAGTGTTAGGCTAAAGCCTAGTGAGAACAAACATTTGCAGTTTACGAATTGAATATATAAATGAGTAAAAATGTTTCTTTTTATACAACAACAATTGTGGTAATAGTAACAATGATGCTCTTTGAAATATAACAATTACCTCTTGGGTTAACGGGGGAGACCCGCCTACTAACCCGAATGACGGAACACAAAAGTAAGCCATTCGATGGGTCAGTAAAGCCAATAAACACATAAAGTACACGCAAGGGATGTCAGGCTCAGTGGCTTTAAACGTACACCCACGGAAACTCGAGTTCAACCCCGTGGGGTTCCTATGTCGAGCTCCTCATCCAATATCGTAATACTTGAGCACGAAGGACTTATACCGCACCCGATACCTAACGTGCAGCACGAAGGACTTATACCGCACCCGGTACCTAACGTGCCTCGACGTGGAAAACTAGTCGTCCCAACGTCGGAACAATAATAACCAAATACGGGGTCATGACTCCCAAATGCATCACTTAAATCAAATAATGCTCACATTGTCCAACGATTACTTCAACAAGTGTTAATATGCATAAAGAACATAAATAACTATTTTTCCCAAATATAGCTCCCATTCTCTACCAAATGATCATTGGTTGAAAACATAAGCATCTATTACAAATACTACTTTTAAAACATTATAAATTCTCAAATACAAACTTATCAGTAGTTAACCACAATAGTACCCTTATGAAATCCATGAGTGATGCATACTCAAAGACATCCTTTCAAAATACATTTTCCCAAGCAAGGTAGATCAATAGTAGCATCAACAAGTTCATAAAACCATATTTCACGAAAATTACTATAAACCCTAAAATCTCCAAAAATTGGTTTTGGTACAAGACCTATAATTTAAGTATAAATAAAAGGAGATACTTAGGCATTTAAAACTCATATTTGACATGTATAAGGTTTAGTAAAAGTGGATGAACTCACCTTAGTAGTTTCCTTAAGAAAAAACCAAGCCCTAGAATGAAGGAGATGAAAAACCACTTGAGAGCTCACCAACAACACTTCCTAAATGTGTTAAGGACCATCGTTAATGACTATGTATCACCATAAATGAAGAAAGAAGTCTAGGAGGATAATACATACCAAAACCAGCTGAGAAATCGCCTTTCAAAACCCTAGAAACAGATAAAAATGACTGAAATCGCGACCTGCCTAATTTATACCCCGAAGGGGTCGGCGAGAGTGACATAGCGATAGTGACATTTGTCACTATCGCCGGGCATAATCGCCCAAAGCGTACCGCGGCTCATCGAGTCCCCCCCCCGCTAGAGTGACTTGGCGAGAGTGACCATTGTCACAATCGCCGGGCACTTTCGCCCAAAATGTACCGAGACCAACCCATCTCCGGCGATTGTGCCCTCGCGAGAGTGACATTCTGTCACTATCGCGGGCACTATCGCGAGCAGCCCCAATTTTCCCAAACTTTGACATTTCAACTCCCACGAAGATTAAATCCGAAAGGCTCGATAATAACTAATAAACCCATATAATTAGAAGATTCCAAAACGAGAAAGAATACATAAGTTCCCAGAATTTGGGGTGTTACAACAATCCTCCCCACCTAAATGGGATTTCGTCCCCGAAATATTACCCTAGGCAAACAAGTGAGGATAACGCTTCTTCATATCATCTTCGGAATCCCAAGTAATGTTAGCATCCCGATGATGCTTCCATTGAACTTTAACCATGACCACGTCTTTATGCCTCAACTTCTTCACTTTCGATTCCAAAATCGACTCCGGTTTTTCCACACAACGATTCCCATTGTCCACCCGAATTTTCGACAACGGGATCACGCTTTCCTCTTTGGCTAGACACTTCCAAAGGTAACACACGTGAAATGTAGGATGTATCCCATCCATTTCCGGCGGTAAATCTAACCGGTAGGCTTGCAAACCAATCTTCTCCAAAATAACGAACGGTCCAAGGAAACGAGGACTAAGCTTCCCATGCTTCCCGAAACGTATGATCCCCTTCCACGGAGACACCTTCAACATGATCCGGTCACCCACTTGAAATTCAACTGATCTTCTCTTCTTGTCCGCATAGCTCTTTTGTCGGTCTTGCACCGCCTTTAGTCTTTCCCGAATTTCTTTCACCTTGTCCGCCGTCTCTTGCACTATTTCCGGCCCTGCAAATTGCTTTTCGCACGCTTCTAACCAACAAACTGGAGTTCTACACTTCCGTCCATACAAAGCCTCGAACGGTGCCATTCCGATACTAGAATGGTAACTGTTGTTGTACGCGAACTCTACCAAGGGTAGGTGTGAGTCCCAACTTCCCCCGAAGTCTATCACACACGATCTCAACATATCTTCTAGCGTCTGGATCGTCCTCTCGCTTTGTCCATCCGTTTGAGGAAGATAAGTCGTGCTCAGATTCAGTCTAGTTTCCCAACTCCTTTTGCAAACTAGTCCAAAAGTTCGAAGTGAAACGACTATCCCAATCCGATACTACAGATTTCGGAACTCCATGCCTTGACACCACCTCGTCAATATAAAGCTTGGCCAGTTTCTCCATTGGCAAGGTCTCCCGCATTGCAAGAAAATGCGCGCTCTTGGTCAATCGGTCAACAATTACCCAAATGGTGTCGTGGCCACGCAAGGTCTTCGGTAACTTTGTCATGAAATCCATAGTGATGTTGTCCCATTTCCACTCGGGAATGGACAATGGTTGTAAACTTCCATACGGTCTTTGATGTTCTGCCTTGACTTGGAGACAAGTGACACACTTCTCCACATAACTAGCCACATCTAGCTTCATGACCGGCCACCAATACATTAACTTTAAATCTCTATACATCTTGGTGCTACCGGGATGTATAAAGTATTTCGACTTATGCGCTTCTTCAAGAAGCAACTTCCGGTTTCCTCCCAACTTCGGCACCCAAATCCGTCCTTGAAAGAGTTTGAGACCACGACTGTCTTCCGTTAACAGCTCTTTTTGTTTCACCATTACTTCGGCCTTGAGGTTTTCTTCCTTAAGTGCTTCCACTTGACTTGCCTTAACGCTTTCCAACAAACTTGTGACCACATCAATCCTTGTAAGGGACATTTTGACACCATCACCATGATTCCTTCGGCTTAATGCATCCGCCACCACATTAGCCTTATCGGGATGGTAGAGTAGGTCACAATCGTAATCCTTCAAAAGCTCTAGCCATCTCCTTTGTCGCATGTTGAGTTCCTTTTGGTCGAAGATGTACTTGAGACTCTTGTGATCCGTGAAAAGAGTACACTTGGTCCCATACAAGTAGTGTCGCCATAACTTCAACGCGAAAACTACCGCCGCCAACTCCAAATCATGAGTCGGATAGTTCTTCTCATGATCCTTTAATTGACGCGACGCGTAGGCTATTACCTTCCCCCTTTGTATTAGTACGCACCCAAGTCCCATCTTGGAAGAGTCACTATACACCACAAAGTCTTCCGATCCCTCGGGTAAGGACAAGATCGGGGCTTCGCACAACTTTCTCTTGAGCGTCTGAAACGCTTGCTCTTGTGCATCGGTCCAAAGAAACTTGACGTTCTTCCTTGTAAGAGAAGTGAGCGGTGTAGCCGTCTTTGAGAAGTCTTGAATGAAACGCCGGTAGTAACCCGCTAAACCCAAAAAGCTTCGGATCTCCTTCGGACTTGTTGGGGGTTCCCAACTCATCATTGCCTCGATCTTTGCTGGATCCACTTTTACCCCGTCCTTTGATACCACATGCCCCAAGAATTGCACTTCTTGAAGCCAAAATTCGCACTTCGAGAATTTCGCGAACAGTTTCTCCCTTCTTAGAACTTCTAATACTTCCCGTAAGTGTCTTCTATGTTCGGACTCATCCCTTGAATATATTAAAATATCGTCAATGAAGACGATCACGGATTTATCCAAAAATGGGCGACACACACGGTTCATCAAATCCATGAATACGGCCGGAGCGTTGGTTAAGCCAAACGGCATCACCAAGAACTCATAATGACCGTATCTCGTTCGGAAATCCGTCTTCGGAATATCTTCGTTCTTCACTCTCACTTGATGATAACCGGACCGAAGGTCAATCTTCGAGAAACATCCTGCCCCTTGGAGTTGATCAAAAAGGTCGTCGATGCGAGGTAGGGGATACTTGTTCTTCACCGTGACTTTGTTTAGCTCCCGATAATCTATGCACATCCGCATGGATCCGTCCTTATTCTTCACGAACAGTATTGGTGCTCCCCAAGGTGACGAACTCGGTCGAATGAAGCCCTTCTCCAACAACTCTTGAAGTTGCGTCATCATCTCTTTCATCTCTGTTGGCGCCAAACGATATGGAGCACGAGCTATCGGAGCCGCTCCCGGTGTGAGGTCAATCTGAAACTCCACTTGTCGCTCCGGCGGTAATCCGGGTAAGTCTTCCGGAAAGACGTCCGGAAAATCTTGCACTACCTCTACATCTCCCACTGACTTCTTTTCTTTCTTTGCGTCCACCACGTAGGCCAAGTACGAAGGGTAGCCCTTCGCTAAAAACTTGCGAGCCTTAAGAGATAAGATAATATGATTATTTCTCTTTCCTTTCTCTCCATAAATGGTAGCCACCCCATTTCCCGGCAATGGTACTTGGATTATCTTTTTGGAGCAAAAGATGTCCGCTCTATGCCTCGCTAACCAATCCATGGCTATGACTACATCAAACCCTCCTATAGCCATAGGTAGTAAATCTACTCCGAAAGAATTTCCATCGACCTCTAGAGTGCAATCACAAAAACGGTCACGAATGATTACTTGATCCCAATTCGCTATTTCTACTACTAACGCATCGGGAAGGACACTAATAGGAGTGGTGAATCGTTTACAGAAAGCATCTGATACAAAGGAACATGTAGCACCCGAATCAAACAAGACACGAGCAGGCATGGAGTTTACTAGAAACGTGCCCGAAACGACATCCGCGGTCTCCTTTGCCTCTTCGGTAGTCATCCGGAAAGCTCGACTCGGTGCCCTTGGTGGTTGCTCGATCCTAGCCGTCGAACCCACAGAATTTCCACCACCTCCCCTAACTAGCCTCGGACATTCTCGCTTCATATGCCCCGACTCTCCACATTCATAACATACCAACCCACGGAGGGAACACTTTCGAGTTGTGTGGTTTTTCTTACCACACTTGGTACACCCGGCTGGGCCGGAGTGAGTCTTTGTAGCGCACGGCCCCGAGTGCTTTGACCTACATTTGTGGCACCACCAATCTTCACGGCGTTGATCACCCGATCTCCCGCTTACGAAGGGTCTTGATTGACGAACGGGCCCAGATGGCCCCTCCCACTTCCGTTTTTCACCCACATACTTCTTCTCATCCCTTTCCGAATTGATGTCGTCCTCAATGAGTAAGGACTCCTCGATAACCTCTTGTAGAGTCGAACACTTAGCATTTCTTACCGCCGTTCGCATCTCGGCCGGTAACCCTTGATGATAAGCCTTAATCTTTGACCTTTCATCGGGGACCAGATGTCCCACCAAGTTTAGTTTCTCCAAAAAGATCTTGGAGTAGCCAACAATAGACATATTCCCCTTCTTCAGATTTCGGAATTCCCGCTCTAACTTGTCCATCGAGCGTTCACTACAGTACTTGTCCATAATCTTTTCTTTGAACACCGGCCAAGTTAACTTAGCCAGAACTTCTGGGATGAGGGCGGATCGAGTGAGATTCCACCAAATCAACGCCTCTCCCCGAAGTAGTTGGGAAGCAAACTTGACCCGTTGAGAAGGATCACACTCACTTGCCTCAAAGGCCATCTCCATCTCTTTGAGCCAATACATGCAAGCAATTGGGCTATCGGAACCCGCAAACTCCTTAGGGTGACACCCCAGAAACGTCTTGTAGGTGCACCCTTTAGTCTTCGTTCTGATTCCCTCAGCGGATGGTTCTTCAACCGTTACCACATTCGGTCCACCCGACCCCACAATAACGTTTTCAACCATAGTCTCGGGTTGACGGTTACTGACGTCTCGATCTTCTAGAAGTTTCATAAAAAACTCTTGCTGTTGGGTCATGGCCGAAGTCATGGCCAACTGTTGTTGAGCCAAAGCCGCATTCATGGCCAACATCATGCTATCCCGAAGCCGGGTCTCCATGGTAACTTCCTCCAAGATGGCGTTACCGGCGTTGAGGTTCCGGCGCGGGATGTGCTCAGGCCCTCCTGCCAAGATTCTGGGTATAGGAATGTCATCGGAGGTTGCCCCCACCGGGGGTCGTACAACTGCAGATTCCAGTTCAGGTTGGCCTTCTGGCATGTCCGGTAATCTACTTTGAGTGTTTACCATTTATAATCTGCCATGCACGTACGAGAAATAGATTGAGAAAAGACTAAGCGAGTTGAACTCATTGTACGTACTACTACTTTCATCAATTATCATAATAATAGTAAACCAAGTATGCTCACGTAACAATGCATTCATAATAGCAGTAGCTAAGTGAAATTATGAACGAACCATACACAAGTATTCTTGTCACCATCATCACAACTTTCAATTACAGTAATTCCGTAATCCTAACACTCTCCCCACCTAGGATTCCTACCCCAAGTGGACAGTGAAGTCATAAAGTCTAAATCTTAAGTCTAGATATGCTAAACAATACCTAGTTCACTTAAACTAGAGCTCTGATACCAACTTGTAACACCCTAAAAATAGGGATAACAAAAATCCGAAAAACGGACATGAGGTATATTAAAATTGCCATAGCAAGAGCCTCCCAAAAAAATGGGGAATGTATAAATAAATAACCTGTTTAATCACAATTGTAATTTAACAGACAGTAAACAACAACCAACTAATCTAATTTCTACATCTAGAAAAGAGATTACAAAAAGGGTTGTCGTCTATAGACCCAAACAGTCTATATCCAAAAGTATAACGCGTCCATGTGCAATTCCCCAAGCTCTCACCCCAAATCAACTAAACCTGCTTAGGACCGCCGCCGCTAGAACCTGAGATACACATAGACACCAAACAAGTGTTAGGCCAAAAAGCCTAGTGAGTTGAACAATAATAAGCATGCATGAGCAAATACAATTCTTATCAGCAGTTAACCAGAGTTCAATCTATGTGGAGTCATTAGGGGAGACCCAAAGCACCAATCAAGTCCCACCCAAGAGTCGATATACCTTGATGCCCTTAACAAGGAACACCCCAAAGGCCCGGCCCACCCGAAGACTATCGCTAAGAAAATTCCCGAGTGGCGGAGGTCTAGGCACATACCATCACAGTGGCGCCCAAGACTACATCCTCCTAGTGTACTGACTTGGTTCGTCTACATAACATTTATAAGGGGTCCTTTAGATATATTTCAATCCACAAAAGTCAATACCAACTACGGGTATAATATTACCACCTTATCCTCATGATGTCTAACAAAAGACCCAATATAACTCATGCTCATCATGCATATAAGCATATCACCAAAATGATGCTCCAACTAGAATCATCATAATACCCATTTATGCATACATTTAACATATCAAGGTACCCACATTATGTAGCTATGAGACAAATCCCAATCATGATACATATAACAATAATCATGGCATACCATCCAATGTATACATCATCCAACTATTTTCGTGAAGAAATCCCCAAACATTTGAACATATAGAGATAAAGTAACAAGTATGAGATTATGATGTGTATCTAGTTTTACAAAGGTTTAGTAAACTCACAATCTAGGTTTTTGGACCAAAACCTAGAAAAGTGTCAAACCCTAGAAGTTGGAGGAGATGAGACTTGAAGATGAGAAGTGGTTGATCTTGAAGAAACCCTAGCTAAACTCCTTGGAAGACAATAAATGCAAGCACCTCAACCCTAACTACCAAATGGGTTGATATTAATGTGGATTAGGGTTTGGGAGTGAAAGAAGCTGATGTTGGGGTCTCAAAATCGCCCAAATAAAAAGAGGGAAGGAGAGAAATGAATACAAAATCGGCCAAAGATCTCATTTAAACCAAAAACCCCGTCGGCGACAGTGCCCGGCGACAATGCCCAGGGCACTGTCGCGTGTCACAGTCGCGACCTCCCCCGAGGCCACGGTACACTCCTCGCGACCTTGACACGACGACAGTGACCATGTTACAGTCGCGTGTCACAGTCGCCGCACACACCACACTCGCGGTACACCCCTCGCGACAGTGACCATGTCACAGTCGCGAGTCATAGTCGCGCCATTCCCCAAATGTCTCGAGAGTTGACCAGTTTCGATAACGAGCGCGAGGTTTGAACGATTAAAGACGGTAGATCAGATAATACGACATTTCAACATATCAATTATCATAAAACGCATACAAAGGCTCATATACTCACATAGGTACATTTAATGCATTTAAAGGAATAATTACTTACCTTGAGAATTTTCGAGTGCTACAGATTTCTTGTAAAGAAACATGGCAGAAGATCAGAACTCAATAAACAAGAGTACTAATGCATCTGCTTATTCAAAACCGTTATTTCTGAGTCATAATGATAATCCAAGAGCAATCTTAGTCACGAAAATATTTGATGGAAAAAGTTTTGGAGCCTGGAAGCGTGCGATGTCATTTGCGTTATCTGTTAAGAACAAGTTAGGGTTTGTGATTGACAAAACTAAGAAACCTACAGAATATGATCCTACCTATGATGATTGGGAAAGATGCAACTCTATTGTCATCACATGGATTCTTAATGCCATGACTAAAGAGATCTCTGAAGGCTTGATCTACTATACTACTGCAAGTGCAATTTGGAAACAACTACATCACATGTTTGAACAATCAAATCTGGTTATTGTTTTTCAATTACAAAAGGAATTGAATCAAATTTCTCAGGGAACTGATTCAATCACAACATATTATTCTAGATTTAAGAGGATTTGGGATGAGTTTGTCGTTGTTGATGATCTACCGGATTGTACATGCACTGCAGGAGAGGCTTGGATTAAAAGAATGGAAAGACAACAGTTAGTTCAATTTATTTTTGGACTAAATGATAGTTATGTTCAAGTCAGAGGAAATATTCTTCATGAAAAACCTACTCCTACAATTGTTGATGCTTATGCCACTTTGATTCAAGAGGAACAACAGAGAGAAGTGACTGCTCCTGTCAAATTCAGTACTGAAGGAATGGCTATGCATCCAAACAAGAACAACTATGCAGGCGTAAAGTCATTCATGAGTGCTGAAACAAGAAGAAACCTGATCTGTAACTATTGTAAGAAAAAAGGTCACATCAAAGCTGAATGTTACAAGTTGAATGGCTTTCCAGAGAACTTTAAGTTCAATAATCCAAGAACATTTGTTTCATCTGTAAATGCAGTAGAAGGAGTTACTGAGATCTTGTAACACCCCGATTTCCGAAAGGTATCATTTCAAGTTAATACAGAAACCGATATATCAAGGAAAAATAAGATATTTAATCTTGGACTTGAATCCTAGATTTTATAGTCTAGATAGATGAAGGATTCAATTACGAGTCCAACGGTTCTTTCCGGAGCGAAAACGGAGCTATAACGAAGAAGTTACGGCCAAACGAGTGAACGAGAAGAAAACGGGACAAACAGTGGATTACGCGACTTGTGCCGCGGCTTAGGCTCGATCCCGCGACTTGAAAGGACACGGGCGACTTATGCCGCGACTTAAAGTCACGGCATAACTCGCGAAACTCACTGTCGAGCTAAAAACCGATTTTTAGCTATTAGCCTCATTTCTCTCAATCCCAAACCCTAAATCTTCTTCCCTTTTCTCTCCCAAACCGACCCCAAACCCCAAAATTGAACCCTAAAGTTGCTATTTCCAGATTTGAGAGTGTTACAAGTTGGTATCAGAGCTTAAGTTTGAGAGATTTAGGTATTGATTTTTGGATGCCTAGACTCAAACTAGAGTTCTTATAAGCGATGATAAGTGAAGTTGCACATTAGGTACCTTAAGATAAGATATTTTGAGGTTGACCAAGTCGTTAGAAACGGGAAACTTGTCGAGGGTCACAAGAACGATTATGTACGGTACGTTCATAAGGGCACCTGGCCAGTGTCATGGTGAACCTACATGCTACATATGTACACTTGAACTACCTTGGTATGATGACCGTTGGGGTAGTGAGGAAGTTTCTACGCGAGTAAGCTAAGGGTGAATTGATGTCTATAGCGATGTCACTTTGGGATGATAGTTAAGTGCGATGGATGCATTAAGTTGACCATCGTGAATCAGATTTATTGGTTGGTTTAGAACTATAAGCTCGTCAAATCTTTCTATTTCGAGGAGAAATTGTAAGTCAACCAAATCTGTGGGTTTGTGACTTTAAGATGTCTGATGCATCCGGATGACAGTAGTATGTCGGGTTTTAAGGAAGTGTAGTCCTATGATGCCAAATGTCAATCAAATTCATGCACTAAATTTATTCTGAAATAAATTTGCATAAATTGTTTCTTGTGTTCGTAAAACAAAAAGTGGTATATATTATGAAGTTTCGGTAAAGCATTTAACACGCATCAGATTTTGAACTGTGAGCTTAAGTATGCATGAAACTGTTTTGTTGCGCATAATTGCAAATGGTTAACAAAAAAAATCTTTTTATTCACGCCTCGTGTTTAACGCTACTTTCGGGTATTGTAATATCCATGTTTTATTGTCATTTGGGTATTGGGCAAGTAGCTATGAGATTTTAACCTAGGCATTGGATCTCCTCCACGTATGTCGATGGTTTTAAAGGAAAAGTTATTCCCATGTTTTGAGTCGGAATTTCTTGAGGATTTTAGTTGTGCGAGTTTTGTAAATTTCATGGAGTATTGCTTTACGATGTCCTTTTTGCGTGAGTTTTAATTTTGCTTTTTTAAGCTTGCGAGTTTAATTAGCATCGTGTCCCATGTAAATTTTGTAAAGTGACATTTTACCTTTCATAATATTAAAAGAGGAAACTCTTAAAGGCTTAATGTTTTAGCCATATTGTCGTCTTACATTCTTGTTGAGAAATGAAAATTTGTCACTTCATGATTTTAGCATTATCGAGTTTTACGAAAATTCAGTTGGGTTTAGGGTGTCTTGTCTTGCGTCATTTTGCGTTGTGTAAATAATTTTGAGAACATGTGCATATGCATCATTGTGTGCGTTAAATGTTGAATTTTATACAAATGTCATTCGTTGCATACTTTTTTTTTGCATTTGGATTTAAGTGACGTTGGTGTGAGTAAGAATGAAAAAGATCTTCGTTATTTCAAACAGGACTTTTGTTTTGATCGCAATTCAATCAATTACTTTTACCGTTAGAAATTTCCGCAATGCATTTATTGAGTTAGCAATGTTTATGTCGTTGCAGATACTTTTTGGTCAAAGGTGTTTATCTGTACGATCTGAAGCTTTAAACTCAATTTGAAACTTGTTTGCATTCCATCATTTCTACCTGGCTTTGGGAAATAAACTGTTGCATATGGGGTTGTTGATACTTTTGTGCTACAACACCTTTTGATTAAAGAGTAGGAATTTTAAAGTTAAGATTTTGGAATTCTCTTTTGTAGCGGTACAAACTTTTATTGCGCACGTCGAGGCGCAGGGATTTATTTTCATGATTGATAATGTAAATTTTGCTACACACGTTCGTTACCGTTTTATTTACGTAAGTATTGATCAAATGAGTGGGAAATGGTTTTATATGCGTGGTGTTGGTAACCAGTTTTGAAACCTATCGAGTGAACGGTAGTGTATTTTACCGCGCGTTTAATTGTTATATAAAGCTTAGTATGTGAAAGTTTTATAAAAGTTGAATTGGCATAGTAATTGAAAAAAAACCTTGAACTCATTAGACCTATAGATTTGAACCTCTGTCGTGTGAGGAGTGGTAATTAGGGACTAAGGTAGTCCTTGGGTTTTGAATCATCGGATGATCTGACTGGTGGTCAGTCTTGGATTTTTGGGTTTCGTTTTTGAATCTGTGCGCGGTGGTTTTAATGGAAGTAGTGGAATTAAGTCCCCCAGTGATTTAAGAGTTGATTCTGGTACTTCGGTAATCATGCGGGATAAGGTCTTAGGTAATTATCTGCGTGTAACTTGGGTTCGTTGGTGGATTGCTTGCCGGTGTAACATCATGGTTTATGTTGTTGGCTTACCGTCTTAGTGGGTTCGGCGATTAAAGGAAATTTTGGTGATCTGTCTGTCGGAAATGTAAGATTTGGAATCTGTTGGGAATTCAGAATTATACAAGTATGGTTAATGCTGCTAGCACTAAATGGTTACTACTTCTGAAGTTAATACTGCTGAGAAAGATTAATGCTGCTAGTCAAGATTAATACTGCTTGATGAAGTTACTACTGCTAAGCAATTTTAGTACTGCTAGTAGTTAGTACTGCTGAACTTAATACTGCTCAAAGTATTAATGTTGCTGAAGACTTAATACTGCTTATGAGATGAAGACTTCATATGGCAAGGATGACAACTGTATTTATTGAAGATCATGGAAGGCTTGGAGATAAATATGGAAGATTATACTGAAGATCTTTTATTATTTGTAATTATCTTTTATCTTCAGTATATGTATAGAATAGTTTGTATCTTTAGAAGAGAATTAATTCTGAGTTTTTGTTTTCATAGAGAGAATCAACCTCAAGGTTTAGAACCCTAGTTCTAGAGAAGTAGAATTCGTATTGGTGAGCCTGTTCATCAATATTGAGGTTGTGTGTGAAATCTTGTAGTTTTACAATCATTCAATAAAGTTTACAAGTTGTTATTCTGATTCACTGTTTCATTGATCTTTGAATATTAAAGTGTTATTCCGCAAACTTCTTTAATATTGTTTCTGAGTGTTTATTCTTGTTAAGAATTCAGATCCTGACAAGTGGTATCAGAGCTAGTATTCTCAGAAATCTTATTCATCATGGAAAACACAGTTGAATCAAACAATACTCTGGTCTCAAAGATTCCAATGCTCAGATCTAATGAATTTGACATGTGGAAGATTAGAATCAAACAATACATTCTCCTCACATATTACTCCATGTGGGACATCATTGAGAATGGCCCATCTGATGCAGGAAAGATTGGTGAAGATGGAAAAAGAACCCCACCAAAGACGGATGCAGAAAGAAAGACAAGGCAGACAGAGATGAAAGCCTTGAGCACACTGCTCTTGGCCATTCCCAATGAGTATCAACACCAATTCTGTAATTGCACTGATGCACAGATGCTTTGGAATGCTCTAGAAAATAGATTCTCGGGTACCAAAAGTACCAAGAGAAATCAGAAGGCAATATTGAAGCAACAGTATGAAAACTTTATGTCTACTAAGAATGAGTCCATGACTCAAACTTTTGACAGGTTTAACAAGCTGATTGGTGAACTAGCTACTATGGGAGTACAGATTGATCAAGATGATGTAAACAGAAAGTTCTTAAGGTCCCTTGGAGATGAATGGACCATGTATACTGTTTCATTCAGACATAATGAACAATTGGAAGAAAAAGAACTTGATGATCTGTACAATGACCTTAGAGTATTTGAAGCTGAGGTGGAGGCAAAGAAGAAGCCTTCTGGGTATATTCATAATGCTGCACTCCTATCAGCATCAATTGATTCTACTGCTAACCCTGAACCAGTTAATGCTGCTAATGGAGCAAATCAAGAAAAAGGCACTGAATCTGTGTTTGAAGCCTTTCTTTCCAGCCATGGAAACTCCTCTTTAATCAATGATGATTTGGAACAACTTCATCCTGATGATCTTGAAGAGATGGATATTAAATGGCAGATGGCCATGCTTTCCATGAGGGTGAAGAAGTTCATCAAGAGAACAGGGAGGAACAACTTCTCCCAAAGAAGAGAAGATGGAGCAGGTTTTGATAAATCAAAGGTGGAGTGCTATAAATGTCATCTGAAGGGACACTTTGCCAGGGAATGCAGAAGTGGAGTGTCTCACACTAACAACCACCAACAAGCACAGTCTGGAAACCTCAACCATAACAGAAACTCTGCTCAAGCCCTTGTTTCTCAACAAGGAATGGGGTTTGACTGGAGTGATCAAGCAGAAGAGGCTATCCAAAATCAAGCTCTTATGGCAGAAGTATCTGATCTCCCAACTGAGGTAAGTTCTAATCTCTGTTCTAAAACTTGCATAGACACTGTTAAAAGGTACAGGGATCACAACCAGAAGATGAGTGATGACCTTAAGAGGTTAGCAAAAGATATAAAAGACTATGTGAGAATTGTTGAGAGGTTTGAGGAACAGATTAAAGGTTTTCAAGCCAATGAACTCCAACACTCATATGATACCAATTACTGGAAGTGGGAGAAAAAGGATCTACAACTCCAACTGACCAAATCTAAAGAGGAGAGTGAAAAGTTGAGAGAGGAGCTAACCAAGGTTAAGCTTGATGTGGAAAAGTTTTCCAATGCTTCTAAAGCAATGGACTCTTTACTACAAACTCAAATTCATGACAAATTGAGAAGAGGAATTGGGTACAATACCACACCACCACCATACAACAACAACTACATTCCTCCTACATCAGATTTGCTAGAAACCAAAGATAGGAAGGACTTGCCTGAGGGAGCCACTGAGATAGATCCCTTAGATGAGGTAGTTGTTAAGGATAAGACTGAGAAAGAGGGTGGTAAGAGTAAGGAGAACAACGTGAGTGGTGAGATTCCCCTAGAGAATCACATCATTACCAATGAGGGGTGTGGAAAGATTTGGGTCAAATCAAAGGACATAGAGAAGACAGAGGTAAAGTCTGGTAAGGTCCATTACAAACAGACCACAGTTGTGAATCCAGTTCCTTGCAAACAGTGTGCATGTAAGAAGACTGAGCCCCTAAAACATAATAAAAAGTAGGGAAATCAAAGAAACTGGAATAATCAGTGGGCACAAAAACAAGGGGTTGATCTGAGTAAAATCAATAGACCAAAACCTTGTTTTATCTGTGGCAAATTGAATCATCTTGCCAAATACTGTTATTTCAATCCTATGAACCAAAGGATGAATTTTCAAAGATCTATGCAAAAACCCTTTGGTTATAGGAAGATTGAAAGGAACCATGTGGATAAGAAATCTGTTAAATCTAAAAGCCACATGAAGAAAAAGACTGTTAAAGAAAGTGTCAATATGTGGGTTCCTAAATGCACTAAAACTGTTAGTACTGCTACCCCAAATAGTACTGCTGACAATGATAGTGCTGCTAGAAGCAATACTACTGCTACCAATGTTAGTGCTGCTAAGAGTATTAGTACTGCTAAAACTAACATGGTTAGTACTTCTTCAAACATTAATACTGCTAACTCTGTTAGTGCTGCTAACAAGGTTAGTACTGCTAAAATTGTTAGTACTGCTAACTCTGTTAGTACTTCTAAAGTTAGTACTGCTCCTAGTGTTTGTGCTGCTAGACCAATCATATTGACAAAGTACTCCAATAAAGAGTGCTCTGAGTTTAGAAACCTCATCAAAAAGGAATGTAAATACTTTAATGAGAAAGGGAGACCCAAGACCACTTTGGCTTGGGTTCCCAATCAATACTAATTGTTTAATCTTATGTGCAGGGCAACCAGCAGCTCAAGGGGAAGAGCATCTGGCATGTTGATAGTGGTTGCTCTAGGCACATGACAGGGAACATGTCATGCCTCAAGAATTTCAAGAAAGTTGATGGTGGGCATGTTGCCTTTGGTAATACTCCAGATGGAGGTAAGATCAGTGGTAAGGGGGATGTAACCAAAGGTAAAATGACCTTTGAAGATGTATTCTATGTTGAGTAGTTAAGATACAACCTGTTAAGTGTATCACAAGTTTGTGACAAACATCATAGTATATTATTTACTGATTCTGAATGCATTATCCTTGCTCCTGGATTCAAGGTAGTTGATGAAAAGATGATACTACTAAGAACTCCCAGAAAGGATAATGTATATTGCTTAGATATGGAAAGTGTTTCAATTGATTCATCCCTAAACTGTCTTGTTTCAAAAGCTTCTTTGGATGAATCATCACTTTGGCACAGAAGGATGTGTCACATGAACTTTAAAACAATGAATAAACTTGTTAAAAACAACCTTGTAAGAGGTTTACCTTCCAAAGTCTTTTCATGTGATGATCATTGTGTTGCCTGTCTCAAAGGCAAACAACACAAAACTTCTCATAAGTCCAAAGAGTTGAACACAATCTCTAATTCTCTTCAGTTGTTGCATATGGATCTGTTTGGTCCTACAAATGTTATGAGTATAGGTAAGAAATCATACTGCCTAGTTATTGTTGATGATTACTCTAGATTTACTTGGGTATATTTTCTAAGGACTAAGGATGAGACAAGTGGACTGATCAAATCCTTTATTCTAAGAATTGAAAACCAAACAAATCAAAAGGTAAAAGTCATTAGGTCAGACAATGGTACTGAATTTAAAAATTATGACCTAAACACCTTTTGTGAGGAAAAAGGAATTGAGAGGCAATACAGTGCTCCTAGGACTCCACAACAAAATGGTGTTGCTGAGAGAAGGAATAGGACACTGATTGAGGCTGCTAGATCTTTGTTAGCTGATTCCAAACTACCAATTACTTTCTGGGCTGAAGCAGTTAATACTGCTTGCTATGTCCAAAACAGAGTTCTAGTAGTCAAGCCTAAAAACAAAACACCATATGAGCTTTTAAATAAAAGAAAACCATTTATTGGATTTTTTAAACCTTTTGGGTGTCCTTGTACCATTCTCAATACCAAAACTCACTTAGGAAAGTTTGATAGCAAGGCAGATGATGGTTTTCTTGTTGGTTACTCATCTCAGAGTAAGGCTTACAGAGTTTTTAATTCTTCTTCTAGAATAATTGAGGAAAGTGACAATGTCAAATGCAATGAGAACACACCAAATCCTATTGGGTCTGGTCCTCAGTGGTTATTTGACATTGATTCACTAACTAACTCTTTGGGTTTCAGTAGTGATTATCATGCAGGTTCAGGAAGTGGAGGATCAGGGGATGAACAAGTACAAGTACAAGACATTATTCCTCAGTCTGTGATCTTTCCCATACCTACAATAGAGCCTGTTGATGTCTGTGCAAAGGAAACTATGACTGAACCAATTCAGAGTGAAGAAGAAGGAAGAGATGAGGAGAATCAAGTGCATGAAGAGCCAGAAGCAGCTGATGAGATCCCTTCAGCTGACTTAAATGATTCCAATCTAGATGTGGGAATCAATGAAGAACCTAGTCATCAGACTAGAACTCAAAAGAACCATCCTCCAGAGCTGGTCATAGGAGACATATCTTCTCCTATGATAACAAGGAATCAAAGCAGACTTCAAGAGCTGCAGGATCAGCAACACACAGTACTCTCTTGCTTTCTATCTCAGATTGAGCCTAAGAAGGTTTATGATGCAATGAAAGATTCCAGTTGGATAGAAGCTATGCAAGAAGAGTTACTACAGTTCAAATTGCAAGAAGTTTGGGACTTGGTGGACCTTCCAAAAGGTCATAGAGCTATTGGCACCAAGTGGATTTTCAGGAATAAAAAGGATGAGAGAGGAATTGTGATCAGGAACAAAGAAAGGCTTGTGGCACAAGGGTACACTCAAGAAGAAGGCATAGACTATGAAAAAATGTTTGCTCCAGTGGCAAGGGTAGAGGCAATTAGGCTATTTCTAGCCTATGCCTCATACATGAAGTTCAAGGTATACCAAATGGATGTGAAGAGTGCCTTTCTTTATGGTACAATTGATGAAGAAGTATATGTCTGTCAGCCCCCTGGATTTGAAAATCCATCATATCCAGACAGAGTATACAAACTGAAGAAAGCACTTTATGGTCTTCATCAATCCCCAAGAGCATGGTATGATACACTGTCTACCTATCTCTTGGAGAATGGGTTTGAAAGAGGAATAATTGACAAGACCCTCTTCATTAAAAGAAGTAAGAAGGACATCCTACTTGTTCAGATTTATGTGGATGATATCATCTTTGGATCCACAAAAGATCAGATGTGTAGAGACTTTGAAAAGTTGATGCACAAGAGCTTTAAAATGAGTTCAATGGGTGAACTTACCCTCTTCCTTGGGCTTCAAGTGAAACAGAAGAAAGATGGGATCTTCATAAGTCAATCAAAATATGTGAAAGACATCCTGGATAAGTATGGTTTAACAGACTCAAAGCCAGCAAGCACACCTATGGAGACTCATAAACAGATCACTGCTGATCTTGAGGGGGAGGATGTTGATGTCCATCTATATAGATCAATGATTGGATCTCTCATGTATCTCACAGCCTCAAGACCAGACATCATGTTTCCAGTGTGCTTGTGCGCCAGATTCCAAGTCAAGCCAAAGCAATCACATCTTCAAGCTGTTAAAAGGATTTTCAGATACTTAAGAGGGCAACCTAGATTAGGTCTTTGGTATCCTTATGAATCCAACTTTGACTTGATTGCATATTCAGACAGTGACTTGGGTGGTGCTAACATGGACAGAATGTCTACTTCAGGTGGATGTCAACTTTTGGGTGCAAGACTAGTATCTTGGCAGTGTAAGAAACAAACCACAGTGTCCTTATCAACAACAGAATCTGAGTATATTGCTGCTGCAAGTTGCTGCTCTCAGGTTCTATGGATTCAGAATCAGATGCTGGACTATGGGGTAACCTTTCTTCACACTCCAATCTTCATTGACAATAGCAGTGCTATAAGCATTGTTAACAATCCAGTCAAGCACTCCAAAACAATGTACATTGAGATCAAGTATCACTTTATTAGAGATTGTAATGAAAAGAAGCTAATTCAAGTTGCTAAAGTTCATACTGACAACCAGTTTGCTGATCTATTCACTAAAGCTTTTGATGTGGGTAGATTCACTTTCTTGGTCACAAGTGTGGGCATGATCAACTCTGAATGAGCTCATGTTTTAAAAAGTGTTTTCATACCTGTTATTGGTTTATTCTTTGGTGCTACTAACATCTTTCTCAGGAAGTTATTACCTTGCTCAGAGTACCTCAAGCTTCAAAAAGTGTAAGTATAGTTAATGCTGCCAGTGCAGTTTTAATACTGTCAGTGCAAAGTTAATACTGCTAGTTAGTTAATACTGCTAGTGGTTAATATTGCGCTCAGTTAATACTGCTAGTTAGTTAATACTGCTAGTGGTTAATACTGCCCTCAGTTAATACTGCTAGTTAGTTAATACTGCTAGTGGTTAATACTGCTCTCAGTTAATACTGCTAGTTAATTAATACTGCTAGTGGTTAATACTTCTCTCAGTTAATACTGCTAGTTAGTTAATATTGCTAGTGGTTAGTACTGCTTATGTCCCGAATCGTATAAATACCCTTTTTGCCCGCCTAAAAGTTCATAACGACTATTTGATATCTATTCATCTGCTCTCTAACCCTTTTTCTCTCAAGCTCCTAGTAAGTTTCAGGCAAGAACACTCAAACACGATGGCATCAATGACGTTTATTGATGAACATAATGAGATTGCAATGCTACAGAAGCCTAAACAAGCTGCTGGATTCCATCAGATTGTGGATTTTCTCAAGTCCAGCCACATTGCCCATGCTCTTACAATGTCGCCAACAATCTACATAGAGCATCAAAGACAATTTTGGGCGAATGCCACTGTAGTCACAGAAAATGGTGTGCAGATAATCAAGACAAGGGTGTGTGACAAACCCTTGTCAGTTTCTGAAGAGGTGATTCGCATCTGTCTACGTCTAGACGATGCTGTAGGTATTACCTCTATTCCTAATGAGGACTTGTTCTCTAACCTTTCAAGAATGGGGTATGGAGGCCAATTGGGTGGTTTCAAATTCTCAAAAGCTAAATTTTATACCCAATGGCGTTTTCTTGTTCATACCCTTATGCATTGCATTTCTAAAAAGACTACTAGATAGAGTGAGTTCAGCAGTACCATTGCTTATGCTTTGGTCTGCTTGGCCACTGCCAGAAAGTACAATTTTTCAAGAATGATTTTCAATGACCTTGTGTCAAACTTGGGAAGCAAAAAGAGTTTTTATATGTACCCAAGATTTTTCCAGGTAGTTATAACCAATGAATTGACGGATATGCCTCAATTTGATGAGGTATATGTACCCAAAATCCCCAAAGGTAAGGTCTTTTCAAATATGAAGAGATCTCCATTGGACTCGGAAGGAGTTGACACCCCATTTATACAATGATGGTGGTGTCCCACAATGAAGAAGATATGGCTTCAGGGTCAAGGCCCTCATTAGACCATCCCACTGAAAGCCAATCCCAACCTTCAATCACCATATCAATCCCACAGTCCCTTATTCAAAAACAAAATTCTCCAATCACCAATACCTACATAAGGAAAAAGGTAAAGAAGGCTCCTTCCCTTCTTGTACCTTCACCCACAGAGCCTTTAAGCCCTCTAATGGAGAATTCTCCATTAGAGAATATCTACAGGGAAACCACAGGGGTGTCTCCCAACCCCAAGGAGGTGCCCACTGAGGAGATGAATGAGCATATGGGTGCAAAGGCTGCCACTACTCCTGTTAGCACAGAGGAGGTCAGTGGTAACATCAATAAGACCTTCCCCATGGCAACTTTGGGTGAGCAATCATCCAAAGGTCCCAGGTGCTAAGAAACCATGGGGGTAGCAGGTGCTTCTGCTAGGCAGAAGACCTTTACTACTAAAAGATCCAATGATTCTCCAAAGGTGGTAAAAACACCCAAAGGAGGTGAGGACAGATATGACTATGATGAATTGATAGAAACAATGGGCAACATCAATATGGATGTAATCAAGCAAGGAAAAGACATAGAAGAGCTGAAACTGATAATTCTGTCTCAACAAGTACAGATTACCAACCTGAAGAAAATGGTGAAGAGATTGGTCCTGAAAAAGAAAAAGAAACAGTTTGTGCTCAGAAGAAGGAAACCAGTGGATGATGCTCCCAAAAAGGGGGAGTCAGAAGCTGATGCCAACATGGAAGATGCCAAAGTTGAGGGGGAGTTTGATGAGGTTAGTGGAGATAAAGTTCAAGCAGTGGAAACTGAAACAGAGTTTGTACAAGCAGCAAAAACATCAAGCAAAGCAGCAGAAACTGTTAATACTGCTGAATTGAATGAAGCAGCAAAAATAGTACAAGAGGTATTAACAGACCTTGAGATAGCAGAAACTTTAATCAAGGCTAAGCATGATACTCCCAAGGTCACCTCAAAGGCCAAAGGAGTTGTTATCAAAGAAAAAGGTGAGGCTATCAAGAAAGCAAGTGTTGAGAAGGTAGCATGCAAGGATAAAGGCAAAGCAAAGTTAGTGGAATCTGATCAACCAATTAAAAAGCAAAAGTTGGTTGAGTCAGATGAAGCATTGGCCAGGAAGATTCAAGCTGAACTTGACCAAGCAGAATTAGCTCAAGTGGACAAAGATAGAGAGATGGCTAAGGCTCTAGCTGTAGAGTTAAATGAAGCTTATCAACAAAGTTTGGCAACTGAAATAGCACAGAAGAAAGCTGCAACCCTAAAGAAGTCTGTGTTGGTCAAAATGGTTGCAAAGAAGAGACAACCTTCAAAGACCTTCCTTGGTACTCAAGAGAGAAAGAAGATGATTACTTTTCTCAAAGGTGCTGTGGGAGTCAGAAAGGAGATGTTCTCAAAGATGACATTTGAACAGATCAAAGGGTTGTATGATTCAGAGATGATTAAGCTTCAAGGGAATGAAAAAGCCAGAGTTGAAATGGAAAATAGGATGAAAGAGAGTAATGACTTTCTGATAGAAAAACCTTTCCCTAATGAGCAAGAAACACCAAAGAAGGAAGCCACTCTAGGTGAAAGTCTGAGAACTTTAAAAAGAACTAAAATGATGGCAAGAAGAAAATCAGCCAAGAAGCCTAGAGTGGATAAAGAAGAAACTGAGAAGGTTGCTGAAGAAGAAGGGGCACCTAAGTCAATTGAACAGAAAGAACCATCAAGTACTGATGATGTGAATTTGTACATGGTAGTGATGGACAAAGTGCCTGAACCTATTACAGCTGAACCTGTTGGTGTTAAGCCTCCTGAGGTTATTCTCTGGGATACAATGAAGGTTGATGGAAAAGAGTATATCAGGCTCAAAAGAAAAGATGAGAAGTATGCAGTGTATAATACTTGGGCCAAGATTGCCAGAACATGTTCCAGGTTTGATCTAGAGGAGATGTTTGAAATAGGAATGAAGTTGTATGTTGATCAATTAAAAGCTCCAGAGATTTCAATCACAAAACTTGTGATGGAATATCTGTGTATGATGTTCAAACCAGAAAAAGTGGAGCAAGTTATCAGAAATGTGTTTCAAACAGTTAACAACTGGACTCTATATGAAACTAGTGGAGTGTATGCACTGACTATGGACATAAATCACATAGAATACTTCCTAGTGGATAGAGTGTACAACCACAGTAGATTGAAGCTGCATGCAATGTTGAAAAAGATGCTTGGATGTGTTCCAGATTCAGAAATGGCAAAGTATTTGATCCAAAGGACAATTAATCAAAGTTTGGGGTTGGATGCTAATATAGGGCTATGAATAATGGTGTTTTGGGAGCATCTGAAGAACTTGACTTCTCTTCCTAAAAGTCAAGTTAGGGGGAGATTGTTGGGAATTCAGAATTATACAAGTATGGTTAATGCTGCTAGCACTAAATGGTTACTACTTCTGAAGTTAATACTGCTGAGAAAGATTAATGTTGCTAGTCAAGATTAATACTGCTTGATGAAGTTACTACTGCTAAGCAATTTTTGTACTGCTAGTAGTTAGTACTGTTGAACTTAATACTGCTCAAAGTATTAATGTTGCTGAAGACTTAATACTGCTTATGAGATGAAGACTTCATATGGCAAGGATGACAGCTGTATTAATTGAAGATCATGGAAGGCTTGGAGATAAATATGGAAGATTATACTGAAGATCTTTTAGTATTTGTAATTATCTTTTATCTTCAGTATATGTATAGAATAGTTTGTATCTTTAGAAGAGAATTAATTCTGAGTTTTTGTTTTCATAGAGAATCAACCTCAAGGTTTAGAACCCTAGTTCTAGAGAAGTAGAATTCGTATTGGTGAGCCTGTTCATCAATATTGAGGTTGTGTGTGAAATTTTGTAGCTTTACAATCATTCAATAAATTTTACAAGTTGTTATTCTGATTCACTGTTTCATTGATCTTTGAATATTAAAGTGTTATTCTGCAAACTTCTTTAATATTGTTTTTGAGTGTTTATTCTTGTTAAGAATTCAGATCCTGACAGAATCTTAGTTTTCTGTTAGGTGTCAACCTTAGTGCGACAATTCGTCTGGAATGGAATTTTGGGCGGAATGTCCACATTTTCGAGGTCACCGTTAGGTCCTAGGCGTCGACTTGTTTCCTTGAGGTCAATGGATCTTGGAATGTTTGGGATGTATCCCGGTTGGAACATGGGAATTATTGACCTTCCAGTGATGGATTTTGAAGTGAGTTTGGGTATTGAGGATTAAGCATTGATGTGCCCAAGCGTTCCTATGGTGATAAGGATGTTACTTTAGGAATGTTGTGAGATTGGTGTTGGATCGGAGTTGAGTGACAGCCGAATCTGTGTTAATCGGCTGCCGGAAGGGTGCTTTGGTGCGCCTGGGAAGAATGTCTTTATAGATATTAGGAATGGATCAGTTGAAATCTGAGGATTTTGGAAGTGTGGTTATGATCTTTGATGTT
Organism: Arctium minus; assembly: GCA_954870635.1. Classification (NCBI taxonomy): domain Eukaryota; kingdom Viridiplantae; phylum Streptophyta; class Magnoliopsida; order Asterales; family Asteraceae; genus Arctium; species Arctium minus. Next base: position 16,069,055 of record OX941082.1, read on the forward strand.
GAGTTCGAAAATCGTTTAGACCCGAAGGAAATTGATCGGTGAGAAGTTGGAGTCATAAATTACCTGGAGGTGGTAATTGTCATCCAAGGTTGGGAGACGACCGTAACCTTATGAGTAAAGGTTACTTTGGAGAGTTAAGTGTTCGCTCGGTTATGAGTTTAATGTGCCCAAGAGAGGCAGCTGACGTGAGTTTCGGTATAAGGGTCTCGATTGTAGTTCTGACTTTTGGGTTGAGGACAATCTTTTCTGCGGACAGCGTTTCATTGAGAAGAGTAGATTTCGAGGACGAAATCTCTTTCAAGTTTGGGAGGATTGTAACACCCCGATTTCCGAAAGGTATCACTTCAAGTTAATACAGAAACCGATATATCAAGGAAAAATAAGATATTTAATCTTGGACTTGAATCCTAGATTTTATAGTCTAGATAGATGAAGGATTCAATTACGAGTCCAACGGTTCTTTCCGGAGCGAAAACGGAGCTATAACGAAGAAGTTACGGCCAAACCAGTGAACGAGAAGAAAACGGGACGAAAAGTGGATTACGCGACTTGTGCCGCGGCTTAGGCTCGATCCCGCGACTTGAAAGGACATGGGCGACTTATGCCGCGACTTAAAGTCGCGGCATAACTCGCGAAACTCACTGTCGAGCTAAAAACCGATTTTCAGCTATTAGCCTCATTTCTCTCAATCCCAAACCCTAAATCTTCTTCCCTTTTCTCTCCCAAACCGACCCCAAACCCCAAAATTGAACCCTAAACCATTTTGAGGGTTTTTCCTCATCAAACCACATGATTCTTCATCATCTAACTAGTTGGGATAATGAACCACCTTCATCTTCATCTTCCTCACCAAGTTCTTAAGGATTTCATCTAACCCTTTCACCATTTGAAGATTTGAAGTTTATGGTTCGTTTTGGTGTTCTACAAGGGTTTTGGTTGGATGGATTCAAGTTGAGGTTTGAGGTAATCATCCATTTTCTTCATTTGTAGAAATTAGGGTTTTGACATAAGTTGAGATCTTTATGTAAAACGTTTGGGGAATGTTTCTAAATGATTGTTTATGGTTGGAAATGTATGGATCTAGGTTTCAGGAGTTCCTGGCTTGAGGATTCATGAGTTCTTCAAAGGAGCTCAAGTGGGGTGAAATCTAGATTTAGCCTAAATCTAGCAAGGTGAGTTCAAGATGATTTATGAAAACGGTGTACATGCCAAAATGTTATTTTAAAATGTTTATGTTTTACACCAAATTGTTAACTGCTGATAAGTTTGAGTATCTGGTTATATCCATCTTTATAAACTCATGAAACATGCATTTTTGTGATTTTGGGCTTGTTGACAAATAAAGCATTTTGATATGTTTCTTTGACGTATATTATATAAATGGAGCCCATTTGATGTAAATGTCATTTACATGATTTTGTACTTACGTCTATTTGGAAAATGTGCATAATTGTGTCACGAGGTATTTTGGGAAATAAGAGTAAATAGTTTATTTGGGAAATGGTTCGTCGCAATCAATGTTGAGTTGTGTTATTTTTACACTTTTGGGACCGTTGTGTCTTTGTCAGTCGGCTAAACGTGTTTTTAATGTACAAAGGCTTTCGTTGGAGATTTACGTAAAGTGTCGGGCCTTTGGCTCGGTTTTGACTAAATGAGTCGTGTGGACAATTGTCTGGAGTTATAACCAGCGGGGGTTTTGACTAGATGACGATTAATTTTGTATCGTTGGTGAGTTACATGTTTTGAGTGCGTGGGTCATTTAATTGGAGTCATGTAACGTTAGACGGTGTTGTAATGGATCCATAGGCACGTAAGTTCTGTCGGTCTTGTAAGGCCGGAGGTTTTGGGTTACTTTTAGTGACCGCTCGGGTTTGCTAGCGAGTAGGCAATAAGCGGCACGAGCCGTTGAGGTGTAACTCGTCTAGATTGGATAGGCACCCATGTCTGGTAAGTCCTCGAAAGTGGAACTCGAAATGGAGTAAGGCCAAAGGCATTAAACGGTCTGTGGTATGATGCCAGTGGGGGCATGAGAACCAGGATATCGGGATGTGTGGTGAAATCCAATAACATCGCGGGTAGCTCCATTCACGTGTTCTCGCTACCCAAGATGGAAACGTTTAGATGACATGCAAGGAAGTCGCGTGAACGGCCTACTTGCGTGTACTCTATTCTCGGTGTATACGGATCTCTTCATCGTTGATTCGTGGTATTTTAAAGGAGTAATGTTGTATTTGACCAAATTGGGTTTTTAAGTGGTTGACGGAAAATGATGGCTTTAATATTGGGTTCTTCCCACGTATATTAAAGTTCCCATGGACCGCGTCATTTCCACGTGTCGGTATTTATTCTTGTCCATTTTATGGTCGTGTGAGTTTTGGGTTTAAAGCCGTGTTCCGGACGATTTATGGGTTGTGTGTCACGTTTCACCCGTGTTGGGTATTTCAAGTTATAAAGTGTTAACCGTGTTTTATAAAATTGGGAGTCCGCTCTCTATTTTATTTTTTAGCAAGTTCCGGTTTACTTTACATAATCGCGTCTCATATTGAGATCCTCGTCTTTAAAGCAGTTTGGTTTGGTTAACAGTTAACTCGGTGCCTCTTTCGTACAAAGTGCATCATTATTGATGAACGAGTCGTTTTCATAAGTGAAGCATATCATTTTGAAAGATTATGGTTTCATTCGCATTCTTCCTTTCTAAATGATTAAATTATATGTTGAAAACTCTTGAGCTCACTAGGCGTTAAGCCTAACCCTTTTTATTTGTCGGCATGTGCATCAGGTTTCCGTTGGATATAGTGACTATGCTTGGGTATTAAGTCTTCCGCAGGTTGGAGATAGTGACTATGCATGAGTATGAGTAGCATCTGCCCTTTATGGTCCGTTTGTATAGATTGTTTATGTGTATTGCAGTTGAATCTAAATTTGGGGTTGTAGATGATTCATTTATTGATGTATTTAGAAAATTTTAATAAGTTGCTATTTCCAGATTTGAGGGTGTTACAGATCTCAAACCATGATTATCAACAGATCATGAGTTTCATCAATAGATGTAAAGTGAAGGATGTTGTTTTGAACTCTGGACAGAATACTTCCAACACAGGTGATGTTCCTGTAACCAATGAAGGAAGTGGTTTTGCAGCGTATGCAGGTAACACATTGACTATTCTATTTCTAGTACTTGGATTATTGATTCTGGGGCATCTGGCCATATGTGCAGTCATAAGTCTATGTTTTCCATTCTCAACAAACTCTCTAAGCCACACAAAATCTCATTGCCAAATGGCACCATTCTGTTTGTTGAATTTGTTGGAAGTATCAATCTGACAGAGTCTTTAATTTTGCATAATGTTCTATATGTTCCTTCATTTCATTTCAATCTTCTTTCCATAGCAAAACTATGCTCTACATATAAATATCCTATTCTGTTTTCTGATACTCGTGTTATATGCAGGACCCTCTCACCAAGAAGCTCTTGGTACTTGGTAAAAGGGTTGGAAATCTTTTCTTGATGAATCCTACTCAAATCAAGCAATGTGATCCTAGTATTTTTCCTGTTTTTAGTGTTGTTATGTTAGACAAATGTAACAAGATTGTTTCCTTGTGGCATTTACGTTTTGGTCATATTCCTTTGTACAAGCTTAAACAAATAAATCTTGCTCCAAATGCTTGTAATAAAGATCTTTTTCATTCTTGTATTGTGTGTCATAAAGCTAGACAACACAAGTTACCTTTTCCTATTAGTCAATCTAAATCTAATTCTATCTTTGATCTGTTACATGTTGATGTTTGGGGACCTTTTCATACTCCTACTTATAATGGGCATCGTTATTTTCTTACTATGGTGGATGATCATAGTAGATCAACTTGGATTCATCTATTGAAATATAAAAGTTCAGCTTTCCATGTCATAAAGTCATTTGTTCAATTTGTTCAAACTCAGTTCAATAAAACAATTAAAGTCATTCGATCTGATAATGCAAAAGAGTTAGGCAATAGCATTGAAGCTAAATCATTTTTCTCTTCCAAAGGCATTGTTCATCAATTATCTTGTGCTTACACGCCTCAGCAGAATGGGAGAGTTGAAAGAAAACATAAACATCTTTTAGAAACAACAAGAGCCCTTATGATTCAATCTGGTCTATCTTTAACTTTTTGGGGGGATAGTATTCTAACTGTAGTTTATCTCATAAACAGAATGCCTTCAAAGACATTAAATAACCTTACTCCTTTTGAACTTCTATTCAAAAATAAGCCCAATTATGATCATCTTCGGCCTTTTGGTTGTTTGTGTTTTGTATCCACAAATTCTGTTAACAGACATAAATTTCAGTCGAGAGTTGATCCTCATATTTTTCTAGGTTATCCTTTTCATATGAAAGCTTACAAGATAATGCATCTTGTAACCAAAAAGATTTCGTACTCAAGAAATGTTGAGTTCTGTGAATCTAAGTTTCCTTTCATTAAATCACCTTCATCATTTGATATAAACGATTTGCCACTTCCTATTCCAAATGATAATCCATTTGTTTTTGTTGACAATTCTGATTCTAATCATTCTACTCCTATTTACAAACCTAGACTTGCTTGTCCCACCTTTTGATGTAGGCTCTTTCTTCTGCTACAACAAACCCTCACATGGGAGTTTCGCCACCATGCTAAACACCCTCAAAGATTCCTTATCTCGAGCTCTCACACTCTATTACTCCCTCGCCGGTGAGATCGCATGGAATGCAGCTGTCGGAGAGAATCAAATTCACTGCAACAACCAAGGCGTTGACTTCATCCATGTTGTTGCTGACGTGCAGCTCAAGGAACTCAATTTCTACAATCTAGATGAGAGCATCGAGGGTAAACTAATGCCCAAGAAGCTACGTGGGGTGTGTGCCATCCAGGTACTCTTTTCAATTTCTATCCATCAATCCAGTATTTTATATAATAATAATAATATATAACCATGCATGCATATATGCATGCATTTTAATTAAACATTTAGTAATCGTGCATGACGAGGTTAATTGTTTGTAACGTCCCAAGATGAAAAAGTAGGTTACGTTTGAACTTAAAATAAACTGTCAACAGAAACACATATGGCACTATTAAATCATATATATTTTAAATAAACACCATCAAATATAACACTTGTCTCGTACAATTACATTTCTTTTTTCTTTCAATACTTGTTTCACAACATTAGGAAAACCCTACAAATTCTTATCAACAAACCACTTAGATATGAGGACATTGTGGATCCATTACTCCTTAGTTTCCCCTTGGATACCGGCGAAGAAAGAAAAACATTGAGCCAAAAGGTCAGTGGATGGACACAATAAATAACAAAATGTTTAATCGAACCCAACATCAAATATTACAAAAATCTGAATTTGGATACATGGGAAACTCGAATTTATAAGTATTGCATGTTCATGAAAGTTGGATTAAGTATAACGACGTACCACATCCAACTTCAACCACGACATATCAAAATACCCACAAACAAATGAAACAAACTAAAAAAAAGTTAGACCTAACAACTCTATTTTAAGTTGTTTAATCAAGACATAACAAAATGAATATATTCAAATTCATTTTATCAAAACAATAAATCGTGTCAAATACCAAAACCATCAAATCAGAACAAAATTTAAACTAACCCCTGTCAAACGAAACTGAGAAACTTAAAACAAAATCGTACAATGAGATTGTACATCCGAGTTCGAACAAATATTTGCATATGCTTGATTTTCATATATCGTCACACATACATAGATAAATACAACAAGTGTCAGACATAAGTCACACAAGCACGTACATTGGACATGCACCCGACCCAACTGTACTAAATAATGTGATATGCGCACCGTGTTGGGTATTACGCCGTCATCCACCCTACAAACAAATCAAATATGTTATGACCGACCCATACATCTCCAGAATAAAATCACCCATAACACTGAGGAATTAGGAATCCATACATATATACAACGAATCAAATAAACACCAACGAGTGGAAATAAAGAATACCTTAGTTCACATCTGAAAATCGCTAATGAGAATTCCATTAGATTTCTTCAGCGAATCTTTAGAAACAGAAACCAAGACTTCAACCTCGAATCTAATATCGGGTCTGATTTCTGACTGCTAAAACCCCACGATTTATGTAATTAATATAAAGGTTTATCGTATCTAGTGAACCATTTATATTTTCTAAGGTGAAACCTATGATAGAAACCTAATTCGAAACTAAAAATTGGAAGCCCACGTTCACGAATAATGTCTCCTAGAGCAAGTGAACCACATACATTTTTTTTTCTGGTTTGTTCCTAAACCCAAAGGTTTGCATTAATTACCATAACAACCCCTAAATTCTTAAACTTTTAATTATCCACCTTTTTAATACCAATTATATTGTTTTTAATTTTATTTACTTATTTATTATCTAACTTAATTAGGGTATTCCATTGTTTATATAGTTTCTTTGTTTCTAATTAATTGCCTTCTAATTAAAATGGTATTATTAATTAATTAAGAATCAATTAATGGATTGTGAAAAAACAGGTTACGGAGTTAAAATGTGGAGGCATTGTGATAGGTATCATGTTTGATCATCGGGTAGCAGACGGGTACTCAGCTAACATGTTTATCTCATCATGGGCAGACATGGCTCGATCTGAAACCCCTTCCATGTTTAAGAAATCCATCCTCAATCCGAGGAACCCAACCACTTATTCTTCGTCAATGAATAGTAATCTATTTGATGGTAATCGTGTCATCGGGACAAAGGTTCCGGTTCACGGACAAGATGGACTTTGGGTGCGGTAAGGTGGCGTTTGGATCATGTCATCTCCCACCTTCAAGGAAAGATTGTTACGTGATGACATTGGCCAGTCCAACCAACAACGAAGATTGGATTGTGTACATGCATATGACAATCAAACACATTGAGGCACATGCTAGTACTCACATGTTCAAACCCTTAAATGTTGATTACCTCAAGATTTAACATAATTCAATTTATGTATTTAATTTGGAAAATAATACCTTGTTATGTTGTTACATAATTAGTGTCCAACTAGATCTTAAGTGGTATTCATATGATTTATTGGTAAAGTAAAGTATTTTCTGTTTTTCTAGATTTTATCTACTTTTCCATATGTTTTTGCAGTGCAATGATTAAAATATTAAAGTAGAGGTTACAATTGTAATAAAAAAGAATAGGTTCCCAAAGCCGGAGATCGATTGACTTTAATCCATGAAAAAATACAAGAAGATTATCATATCATGTGATTTTAGGGATTTAACGATTAGACAAGTCCTTCAAATTCAAATGACATTTATGCCCCTGATGATATACTTTTGGAAAATTGACAGAAATAGCTATTTCTATCTCCACAATTCGTCTTCTACTCATTTCTCTCCTCTACTTTCCAAAAAGTCATTACTTTCGCAAGTAGCAACTCCTCAATTTACGGAGGGGTCAAAAAAGTATTTCTAAAAAAAACTATGTACTTGATCCGCATTTATAGGTCACCAAATCTGTAATTTCAGGGAAAAACGCTAAATAAATGGAAAACCGAAAAACCAATAAAAATGATGAAAAAGTATATCAATGTAGATGTCAAATTAATGAGAAAAAATATGATCGGTTTTTTGGTGTAACTTGTTTCGTTCAAATGTTGATCATATTTTATATGTTTTCGATTTAAAAAAATAGGGGTGATATATTTTTTAATTTAAAAATAAAGTTGTAACCGTCTCTTTAATCACATCCATTGGATGAATTACTCTAACGATTGATGAAGTGTTTTGCTGGGGTTTTTTTTCATCCATGTATTATTCATCATAAATAATACAACATTCAGAATGAACAAACGATTCATGACGAATAATGCATGGATCATGAATTCGTGTATTATTCATCATGAATGTTGTATTATTCATCATAGTGCATAAACGTCACCTTCGTTATTCATACTGAATGTGGACACACCAGAGACACGTGTTGCACTCTCCTTTGTCCCCCAATTCACAGGTTGGTTCGCAATTGAACTTTTCCATATTATATCTAACTGTTAAATTAGGCATACGTCATAATATTTATATCACACAATTCAAATGTATAGAATTATTAGAAATGGTGAAAAAAACATCGCTATAAGTGTATAAAAACAGTGAAAGAAAATTCCCGTCAGCAACAACCTCGGTGAAGTCAACCTCTCAAATATTTAAGGAACATGATTAATGTCTTGTTTTTAATAGAGGCAGATATGTAAGAATAGAAAACAAACCCCTTTTCCTTGAAAATATGTTGTATCTTTGCCATACTTCTGTAGCTTCGGATCTGGTCTTCCTGTGTAGGAAGTACTTCCGTGCTTACTGAAGTTGGTTCTCGTACATCTGGTCTGACTCTACAACTCATTTGGACCAACTGCGTACTTTTTCTTCTTCGAAGATTGTTTTGGGATATTTGAAAGCGTAAATTTAGCCTTTAAACTTTTGTGGTGACTTTCCTTATCCTAAAAAAACTGCATCAAGTCTTCTTGTAAGATCTGTTATTGATGATTTTATGGAAGGATGGGGAGGAGTCGTTAAATGGAAGAAAAGAAAAGAAGATTCAAAGACCACTGAACAAGTTTGTGCATATGCTAGTGGTAAATTTGGCAATCCTTAATCTGTTATTGATGCATAAATTAATCCCTGCATTAATACCCTGGAGAAACTCAAGATATACTATCTTGACAAGGAAGAGATTACATTGCGAACAGACTGCCAAGCAATCATAAGTTTCCATAACAAGTCCAATAGCAACAAAACCTCAAGAGTCAGATGGCTTTGATTTACAGATGCAATTACTGGCACAGGAGTTAAAATCAATATTGAGCATATTGATGGAATGCTAAATCTATTAGCAGACACACTCTTTCGACTAGTAACAATTTGTGTTGCAGGATGTACAGAAGCACAGCAAAAGAGCATGGAACTGATCGAAGAGGCAATCCGGGAGGTCGAGCACAAGCCTGTCCAATAGCAACAAAGCCTCAAGAGTCAGATGGCTTCGATTTACAGATAAAATTACTGGCACATGAGTTAAAATCAATATTGAGCATATTGATGGAAAGCTAAATCTATTAGCAGACACAATCTCTCGACTAGTAACAATTTGTGTTGTAGGATGTACAAAAGCACAGCAAAAGAGCATGGAACTGATCGAAGAGGCAATCCGGGAGGTCGAGCACAAGCCTGGTATGTTACAGAAGAAGGAACAAAGCATCTTCGAACAATGCAAGAAGATCTCAAACCTATGCCAACGGATTTTTATAAAACCGTTGCCATCTATGATGATCCCACATCAAACTACCGAGCAATGCAAATCCAGTTGCACACATTCCCTTTACTTGATGACGAACAATACTGACTGGAAAGAGTCACATTTTCAATTCAAAGTGTAGCCTTAATAAAGCAAAACAACACCTTGCTTTATTTACTTGTTCAACATTCACAGAAACTCCAAGTGTTTGAAGAAAAGCTTGAGAAAATAAGAAAATAAGTTGAGATTCTAGGGAAAAGAGAACAATAACCTCTTAACTTAGAATCATCAATAACAGATCTTACAAGAAGACTTAATGCAGTTTCTTTAGGACAAGGAAAGTCACCACAAAAGTTTAAAGGCCAAATTTACGCTTTCAAAGATCCCAAAACAATGTTCGAAGAAGAAAAAGTACGCAGTTGGTCCAAATGAGTTGTAGAGTCAGACCAAATGTACGAGAACCAACTTCAGTAAGCACGGAAGTACTTCCTACACAGGAAGACCATATCCGAAGCTACAGAAGTATGGCAAGGATACAGCATGAAGCATCCAGGCGATTCCGAGCAGGTTACAACAGAACGCTCGAATCCCAAATAAATCCCACTTTCTTTGCCAATTGCTCCGTTTTGTATATGATTTCTCGGGATTCTACGTTTTTCATCCGTACTTCTGATAGTATGGATCGGGCGTATTCTGTAACACCCCGATTTCGAGAGACACCATTTCGAGTTAATACCGAAACCGTTATATTGGGGAAAAATAAGATAAAAGATTTTGGACTTGAATCCTGGATTTTATAGTCTTAATGGATGAAGGATTCAATTACGAGTCCAACGGTTCTTTCTGGAGCAAAAACGGAGCTATAACAAAGAAGTTACGGCCAAAACAGTGAACGAGAAGAAAACGGGACGAACAGTGGATTACGGACTTGTGCCGCGGCTTAGGCTCGATCCCGCGACTTGAAAGGACACGGGCGACTTATGCTGTGACTTAGATTCGCGTCATAACTCGCGAAACTCACTGTCAGGTCTAAAAACCGATTTTCAACTATTAGCCTCATTTCTCACAATCCCAAACCCTAAATCTTCCCTTTTCTCTCCCAAACCGACCCCAAACTCCATTAATCGAACCCTAAACTATTTTGAGGGTTTTTCCTCATCAAACCACATGATTCTTCATCATCTAACTTGTTGGGATAATGAACCACCTTCATCTTCATCTTCATCTTCCTCACCAAGTTCTTGAGGATTTCATCCAACCCTTTCACCATTTGAAGATTTGAAGTTTATGGTTCGTTTTGGTGTTCTACAAAGGTTTTGGTTGGATGGATTCAAGTTGAGGTTTGAGGTAATCATCCATTTTCTTCATTTGTGGAAGTTAGGGTTTTGACATAAGTTGAGATCTTTATGTAAAACGTTTGGGGAATGTTTCTATATGATTGTTTATGGTTGGAAATGTATGGATCTAGGTTTCAGGAGTTTTTGGCTTGAGGATTCAAGTTTCTTCAAGGAAGCTCTAAGTGGGTTAAAATCTAGATTTAGCCTAAATCTAGCAAGGTGAGTTCAAGTTGATTTGTGAAAACGGTGTACATGCCAATATGTTTATTTTAAAAGTGTTTTGTGTCTTACATGAAATTGCTAACTGCTGATAAGTTTGGCTATTTTGAAAGTGTGTAACTTTATAAACTTATATAGCATATATCTTTGGGATTTTGAACATTTTGTTAAATGTGCCATAAAGGAATGGGTTTTGATGAACTATTGCATAAATAGGAATTTGGTCAAAAATGCACTTTTGAGTGTTTTGTCGGGTTTTATGCATCATTCATAAAACGACATGGTTTGAAAAGTACTAATGTATGGATCCTTTGGTTTTGGGTCCTTCCCGGCTTTGGGGAACATTTTAGAAATGGAAAACCTTTTGGGTTTTGGGCCGAAGGCCAATGATAATTTGAGAATCAAATATTTTGGGAAAATGTGTATTTTGGGTTGTGTAACCATATTGGCTCTCGTGTTTTAGCCAAACGTTTATTAAGCCTCTTGGGGCTTGAGTTGTACTCGGTGGAGTCTTTGGAACATTTGTTCAATCTTGGTAGCTCGTTAAGGATCCTTGGTCGTATGGTGTACCTAGTTGCATCTCATTTGTGAGTTACATGTATTGAATGCGTTAGTTCATCCGTTGGAGTCACGTAACGTGTTAGGCTGTAATGCAATAGATCCATAGGCATAAAGGTCGGTTTTATCGTGTAAGTGGGATAAGATGCATGTGTTTTAATCTGGAAATAGGCATTGATGATACGATGTAAGTCCTAAATAATCAAGTGTGTCAAGGATGACAAGATCCCAAGGTAAAGATCTGGATAGGGTTGAACTTGGTGATTCTTTGGGGCTAAAGACTTGGATAGAGTTGAACCCATGTTTGCACTGAACTAAAGACTTGGATAGAGTTGATGTTCAAATGACTAAAGACCCAGAGAGGGTTGATGTCTACTACGACTAAAGACCCAGAGAGGGTTGATGTCTACTACGACTAAAGACCCAGAGAGGGTTGATGTCTACTACAACTAAAGACCCAGAGAGGGTTGATGTCTACTATGACTAAAGACCTGGATAGGGTTGACGTCTACCTTGACTAAAGACCTAGATAGGGTTGATGTCAATGGTTGTTTATCCTTGAAGATACACTTATAACATACATATGTGTCTTAACTTTGTGTACCCGCCAACTTCAATGGAATCGGGTCTTCCCAGTCATCGAAAAGTGTTGTGTTAGGTACTGAATCTTGTATCCTTGTTTTCGATGACATATTGTATATGGGATTTATTAACCATGATCTATGGGTTGAGTGTTATGCCCCACCCGTGCTTTGGGTGTTTTGGGATGTGGAGTGTTATTCACGGTATCACAATTGGGAGTCGATTTATATTCACGTTTTGGGTGAGTTTTGGGTCGCGTCGTTTTATAAAGAATGTTTGTATTGGAACGTTGTCTTTTAATGGTACAATTTGTGGGAAAACGAGTCATCTCTATTGCTAAAGTAAATTAGTTTGAAAGATCTTGATTTGAACTGATTTCCTTTCTTTTAAAGATATATCTATTCATGTTAAAACTCTTGAACTCACTAGGCGTTAGCCTAACCTTTTATTTGCCGGCATGTGCATCAGGTACTGGTTGGGAATAGTCCTAGTATCACTATGAAGAGTGGAGTGCTAGCGGTGTGCTTGGGAAACGAGTAGCTTTGGTGAAGTCTTCCGCTTTGGTTTTTGGGAAGAGCAACCTGTATTGGGATTAAGTAGCACCCGACTTCGGTTTGGTCCTTGTTTAATACTAGAGTTTAATTGTTGAGGTTAATTATAGAATTTTATATTTGAGGTATGATGGATCTTGATTTGTATTTGATTTTATATCGAGATTTTTTTTAATTAGTTGCTCTTACCAAATTTGAGGGTGTTACATATTCATCATTTGGGCTTTTGCCATAAACAATTTGGGCCTTGAACTGCAAGATTTCCTGCAGTTTTCTGATTGTTGTTGTTGCTTCTCGTGCTTCTCCAATTTCGATTGAAGATGTGACTATTTCCAGTCGGTATCGTTCGTCATCGAGTAAAAGGAACGTGTGCAACTGGATTTGCATTGCTCGGTAGTTTGTTGTGGGATCATCATAGATGGCAACGGTTTTATAAAAATTCGTTGGCATAGGTTTGAGATCTTCATGCATTGATGTTGATCGGTTGCAACTTTATTAGATCAATGAAAGGAGGGTTGAGAATTGAAGGGAATGAAATAACCTTATATAAAAAGGTTACAAAGATTCAGTCTACGCCAACGCTTGAGTGGGTCGGGGCGTCAATCCAAGAACTCGACTTGGATACTAAAGAATACTATACTATTCAAGAATTAGTATTCTATTCTGAAGAACAAGAGGGAAAAAGGTTCAAAGAACGGTTCAAGCCTTTAATCGAAAGCTTGAAAACCAAAGGATTCATTGGTGAAGAACCTATGAAACATTGGGCAAGGAATAGTGAAGTTTGCAAACTTGATATCATCAACCCTGATATCACCATCCAAGACAAACCATTGAAACACGTTACGCCGGAGATGGAGAAATCCTTCAAGCATCACATTGATACTCTTCTACAAATTAAAGCTATCAGACCAAGCTAGAAAGTTACGTTGGGCCTGGGTTTCCTGTTCCTTTTGAGTTGTTGGATCAAATGACGATATGCCCAACTTTCTTTGCCAATTGCTCCGTTCTGTATCTGAGTTCTCGGGCTTCCAGGTTTTGCATCCGTACTTCTGATAGTATGGATCGGGCGTATTCATCATTTGGGCTTTTGCCATAAACAATTTGGGCCTTGAACTGCAAGATTTCCTGCAGTTTTCTGATTGTTGTTGTTGCTTCTCGTGCTGCTCCAATTTCGATTGAAGATGTGACTCTTTCCAGTCGGTATCGTTCGTCATCGAGTAAAGGGAACATGTGCAACTGGATTTGCATTGCTCGGTAGTTTGTTGTGGGATCATCATAGATGGCAACGGTTTTATAAAATTTCGTTGGCATAGGTTTGAGATCTTCATGCATTGTTCGGAGCTGCTTTGTTCCTTCTTCTGTAACATACCAGGATTGTGCTCGACCTCCTGTATTGCCTCTTCGATCAGTTCCATGCTCTTTTGTTGTGCTTCTATACATCCTGCAACACAAATTGTTACTAGTCGAGAGAGTGTGTCTGCTAATAGATTTAGCTTTCCATCAATATGCTCAATATTGATTTTAACTCATGTGCCAATAATTGCATCTGTAAATCGAAGCCATCTGACTCTTGAGGCTTTGTTGCTATTGGACTTGTTATGGAAACTTATAATAGCTTGGCAGTAGAAGGTTACAAAGATTCAGTCTACGCCAACGCTTGAGTGGGTCGGGGCGTCAATCCAAGAACTCGACTTGGATACTGAAGAATACTATTTTATTCAAGAATTTGTATTCTATTCTGAAAAACAAGAGGGGAAAAGGTTCAAAGAACGGTTCAAGCCTTTAATCGAAAGCTTGAAAACCAGAGGATTCATTGGTGAAGAACCTATGAAACATTGGGCAAGGAATAGTGAAGTTTGCAAACTTGATATCATCAACCCTGATATCACCATCCAAGACAAACCATTGAAACACGTCACGCCGGAGATGGAGAAATCCTTCAAGCATCACATTGATACTCTTCTGCAAATTAAAGCTATCAGACCAAGCTCAAGCAAACACAGGACAATGGCGATGCTCGTAAATTCAGGAACAAGTATTGATCCAAAAACAGGAAAGGAGGTAAAGGGTAAAGAAAGAATGGTATTTAATTACAGGTCACTCAATGATAATACCTATAAAGACCAGTATTCTTTACCAGGTTTCAATACACTACTCAAGAGAATTGGCAATGCCAATATATTCTCTAAGTTCGATCTCAAATCAGGATTTCATCAAGTCGCCATGGATGAGGAATCAAAACCCTGGACAACATTCATTGTTCCAGGAGGATTGTATGAATGGAATGTAATGCCATTCGGGTTAAAGAATGCACCAGTTGTATTTCAAAGAAAGATGGACAAGTACTTCCGTGGAACAGAGAGTTTCATTGCCGTCTACATTGATGACATCCTTGTCTTCTCCAACAATGAAGAAAATCATGTTCAACATCTGAAGGCAATGTTGAACATCTGTGAAGATAATGGGTTGGTTCTATCACCAACAAAAATGAAGATTGCAGTCTCTGAAGTTGAATTCTTAGGAGCAATCATTGGCAAGACGAATAAAACTACAGTCGCATGTAATTTAGAAAATTGTGGATTTCGATACGGAAAAACTTAAGTCTAAATCTGGACTCAGGTCTTTTCTGGGAATTCTGAATTATGCAAGGAATTATATTCCTAAACTAGGGGTATTACTTGGACCCTTGTACGAGAAAACAAATCCACATGGTGATAAGCGACTTAAAGAATCAGACTTTAAACTGATCAAAGAGATCAAAATGAAGGTTCAAAATCTCCCATAAATGCAGATACCTCCTGAAGATGCATATATAGTCCTTGAAGCCGACGGATGCATGGAAGGATGGGGAGGAGTCGTTAAATGGAAGAAAAGAAAAGAAGATTCAAAGACCACTGAACAAGTTTGTGCATATGCTAGTGGTAAATTTGGCAATCTTCAATCTATTATTGATGCAGAAATTAATGTCTGCATTAATACCCTGGAGAAACTCAAGATATACTATCTTGACAAGGAAGAGATTACATTGCGAACAGACTGCCAAGCAATCATAAGTTTCCATAACAAGTCCAATAGAAACAAAGCCTCAAGAGTCAGATGGCTTCGATTTACAGATGCAATTACTGGCACAGGAGTTAAAATCAATATTGAGCATATTGATGGAAAGCTAAATCTATTAGCAGACACACTCTCTCGACTAGTAACAATTTGTGTTGCAGATTGTACAAAAGCACAACAAAAAAGCATGGAACTGATCGAAGAGGCAATCCGGGAGGTCGAGCACAAGCCTGGTATGTTACAGAAGAAGGAACAAAGCAGCTCTGAACAATGCATGAAGATCTCAAACCTATGCCATTGGATTTTTATAAAACCGTTGCCATCTATGATGATCCCACAGCAAACTACCGAGCAATGCAAATCCAGTTGCACATGTTCCCTTTACTCGATGACGAACGATACCGACTGGAAAGAGTCACATCTTCAATCGAAATTGGAGCAGCACGAGAAGCAACAACAGCAATCAGAAAACTGCAGGAAATCTTGCAGTTCAAGGCCCAAATTGTTTATGGCAAAAGCCTAAATGATGAATACGCCCGATCCATACTATCAGAAGTACGGATGCAAAACCTGGAAGCCCGAGAACTCAGATACAGAACGGAGCAATTGGCAAAGAAAGTTGGGCATATCGTCATTTGATCCAGCAACTCAAAAGGAACAGGAAGCCCAGGCCCAACGTAACTTTCTAGAAGCTTACGTAAGGCCTGACAAAGATCAGCTAGGCGTTAAACTTCATAAAAGTTATGCAAGTGGAATACTGGAGATAATTGGGATAATTGTGGTAATTGTCATAATTGCGTATATACGTGGAAGATGCCAAAAACCACTTGGAGCATCCCAAAAGCAAATCATGAACAGCAACTCCACGAGCGACGAAGCAAGTACTAACAATTGTTATACAGTTGTTTACCACTATAATAAAGAAGAGACGCGTGTTTTTCCTTTTTAATCATTCAGGCCATATTATTGTATGAAAGGCCCAGTAGTACTGTGTGCTTTATTAAAGGCGAATATCATATGGTTTATACCATCCTTATTGGCCTATATATAGCGATGATCTTAGTAATAAACGATCATCCCTCTCACTCTTATCTTCTCTCTTATTGTAAAAAAAAAAATCCAGTGTGCGCCTCTGCAAGTTATAATAAAAGTTGTAGGTTCTTATCTATTAATTTTCAGTTTATGTCTTATTACTCTCGATTTTCAGTTTATACTTTGTACTGAGTCGACTTAGTCAAACGATCCACAAACTCATATGGTATCAGAGCTTGTGAACAAAGTTATGGCAGGCTAAAAACTCAGTCAAGGTTAGCAGGAAAGGAATGATGAAAAACCATTTTTAAATCTTTATACTTTGATCAAGTCACTCATCAAAAAAAAACATTTTTAAACCTCTTTATTTTGGAAGACGGTTGCTTAGCTGAACATGGAAGACTTAGAAATCACAACCAAATGTACGCTATCACTCTTCGGGTTGATAGAAGGCGAAGGTTAAGGGAAGGAGTTGGAGAAGAAAATGAAAAACTTTGTTCATTTTGACAATGTACAAATGATTTAATTTGTTTTGCAACATAACGACAAGTAAAATGGTTTAAAAGTCTAATTCACTAGTTTTTGGATACGTTGGGAGTTGAATTAAGGAGATGTCACTGAGCAATGTAGCTACGGAGGTTCATGAGCTCTTGCAATTTGTCACTAGATGGAAGAAAATCAGTCACACCCGATGGTCGTACCAAAGGCGCTTGCGAACAAAAGGATTACGGTAATCGTGTCACGGGGTAGAGGTTCGAATTCACGGACAAGATGGACTCTGGGTGTGATAAGTTAGCATTTAGATCCTGCCAACAAGGATAAGATATTGGTCAATCAAACACATCAACTACATTGAGGTACATGTTTGCCCCTGAATGCTGATTACCTCAAGATTTAACACTTGTTAATTTGATTCATGTGTTTAATTTGGAAAATGTGAAGTTGTTTTGTTAAATAATTGACGTCCACCATATGGATTATTGGTAAATTAAAGCATTTTATATTTCATGAATTTTATTTAATTTTTCATATGTTCCCCTTTACGATGGTGAAAATAATAAGGGGGTGTTTGGTTCATGAAATTTGAAGGAATTGGAATGGATAATTCATTTGACCAAATTTCAAATCCAATGTTTGGTTCACATAATGAAAGTGATGGAATCCTTTGAATTCCACAATTTAAAGAATTCATCATTTCATTTCAATTCCTTCAAAGTCAAATTCCTTCGATTAATTCCAATTCCATCAAATTTCATTTTACGAACCAAACGCCCCCTAAATTTTTTATCACGTTCAACTGAAATTCATAGCCTTAGAGGAATAGTTTTAACGAACTAAAGTTTTAGGGGTGCACAAAATGCACATACGCTAATTGCTAAATGCATACATATCTACCAACTAGATCCACTTCAAGATTTATTTTTTACATTTTCAATATATGATTTGATCTGATTCCAAATAAATAGATGTGCATATAGCCCCATGATTGATATCTTTCATGATCAAGCTATGTCCTTACCTATTAAAAGATTTTGTCTAGATTAAAGGGTCGTTTACTAAATGCTTATTGGGTAAGCGCTTATCAGTATCACTTACTTTACAGATTGAGCTTGACAAGACCAATAATCATGCTCCCCACACGGGAAGCACTCTCTACTCTAAGCTATATATTATATCTCACCTTACCCGGTAAGAGGCATAGACCGAGAGTCTTACCCGGTGAGGGTAAAGGCTATCGTCCGGTAAGCGGTTACGGGATTTGAGATGTACCAACATCCTATTTTGATGGTCGAGGATGTTATACGATAAGGTAAGTGATGGTGATGTCTCTTGCCGGTAAGCGCCCGGGTAAGCGTTTGATAAACAGCCCCTAACAGATTTTCTCTAAATTTAGCGGTGAATGTAAAATGAATGTTAAGTAAGAATTTTTAATGACAAAAGATTACCATTCTAATCCAGAAAAAAAATCTGGTTAAAACCAAATCAAATACAGAGTTGAACTCATTCATTTCCATACTCTGAACCACTCAAGTACTCACCATGCTCTTCAAAATATTCAATCAACCGCTTCAGGAACTTATCGCTGCTCACAGTCTCTGTGTCGCATATGATACAACACTGTCTCCTTGCCCGAGTCACGGCAACATTCATACGTCTACGATCACTCAGAAACCCCACCTGAAGTATATATCGTACGTATAAACTTAATCTCAATTTGTTCGTTCGACCATTAACTATAAAAAGTTTAGCCAGAAGAATTAATTAATACCTCTTTCTTTGAGTTTGATCTGACCATTGAAATGATAATGGCTTCTTTTTCCCTTCCCTGAAAGCCATCCACAGTTGAGATTTCCACTTCTTTTAACTTATCTTCCTTTGTTCGCAGCGTTCTTAGTAACGCAACCTACAAAACAGAAGACAATCAACGATTCGAAAGTATTTTAATTCTCTTCTGTCTTTTTATCGTTAAGTCTAAAGGAAGCATCCACTAGGCAATACCCAAGTGCAGGATTCGAACTCAGGACCTGAACTCAATTGGGCATCCAACTCGATGCTAGTAGTCTATACATTCATTTTCCAGTTTCAACACTGAATGAGTTTGTTTATGTTCTAGAAAAATATCATAACTACATAAAAATAATAAAAATTAAGGGCTTGTTTGGTTTGACGGAATGTTTTTGAGGGAACTGGATTTCGTGGAAGGATTTGAAATCTTTGGTGTGTTCGGTTTGTAGGATTCGGAATGGAATTTAATTCCATTCTTCTATAAATCTTGTTTGGTTTGTAGGATTTGGAATGGAATTTATTTGTTTGTTTTATAAATAATTTGTTTGTTTGGAGGCCATGGAGAGATTATGGCAGATTTGATGAAAGAGAGGGGTAGAGATGCTATGGAGACAACTGAAATCCATGGGATTTGGGTTTGAAATGACAGCCATCTCCAAGAGATTTCTAAATCCCTCGGTTGTGGGATTTCATTGAAATCCCCAGATTTCAAATCTGAACTTTCTTTCAAACCAAAATTCAATTCCAAATCCCTCCAAATCGTTTATGAAGATGTGATAAATTTGAATCGAATTTTTCATTACAACATTTGATCCGACTAAAACGGTCTAGGCCACTAATCAAGACACGAGTTATACTTTACCTGTGCTGAGTAAGGGGTAATGATTCCAATATCAGAAGCACGAACTCCGCTTTGAATGAGTCTTTTAGCATGAGCTATAGCAATCTCAGCTTCACCCTCATTTAATGTGCTTTCTTCTTCATCTTTCTTTTCTTCCATGTCACAACTACAATAAAATAGTGGTAATCACCAAATTACAGAGTCATGGAGTTGCAAATAATTTAAACGAACCATCAAAATAATTTTGCTCAATGCTAATTATGTGGCAGAACAAGATCTGCATACCCTGCTATGTCTATGAGAACAAGAGTAGGTTCAGCTGAAGAAGATTTCTGTACATCCTCAAGTTCATGTAGCGTATGTCCAGCAACACTTGCATGAGCTTTGATCTATAATTATAATAACAAATATAATCAACAACGGTAATGACGAAAGCTGATACACTCTGATGAAAACAAAATGAAATTGATATTGCAACTGAATGATTAATGGTTTCCAGCAATTCGAGAAACTGGGGTCTCCCTAGGCTCACGCCAAAATCAGTGTTTATAGATCAGATACCCTCTCCAAACCCCTCACCCCTATTTAACAGATTACTCCTGCTACTTTTCCTTTTTTACCCCTTTAACAGAATACTAACAATTCCAGAACTGCCCCTGCCCCTATTGACTACTGTTATTACATTCTTACTAAAACAACTACCCACCTACCCCTTTACTCCTTCTAGCCAACGTAGCTAATAGCATCCCTCCGGGGTATATCAAATGCATTATGTTACAGTGATACTCCCTCCGTCCCAATATAAATGTCCACAATGAGAAAGAGACGGTTTTAGAAATGTGTAATTATTACACTTTTTAATCAACTAAATGACAATTTTACCCTTATTAATAAAGAGAGTAATGAATTTTTCCTTCTCATTAAGGTAGAATTGGAATGTAAGCGGACCAATATCTTAGGACAAACTAAAATAGAAATATGGACACTTATTTTGGGATGGATGGAGTACCTTACTGTTGTAGAGCTCCTTGGATGACCAGTTCATTATAAGTTCATGCATACGGTACTGGACGGTGAGCATAGACATGACTTCATCTCCATACAAATCCGCAAGGCGCTCGAAGAGAGTCTTTCCCAACCCTTTCTTTTCAGCTTCAACACTCTGGACAGTCGGAGGAAGTTGGAGATGGTCCCCAGAAAGTATACACCTAGAACCCTGTAAAACCAAATTAAAAGCCTTCTTTGGATTCATATCCATATAAAAACCCAATGAGTACCACAATAATTGGTGCTCTTTTCATTGTATTCCTTTTGCTACCTACTAAAAGGTTGAAAAAATTAACGTACTTACGGGCAAATCTGTTTATAAGTAATCATGATAGATATGGGAATGGAATCGAGATTTCATATATAGTTTCTTAGGTTGTATAGCTCATGGAGCCAGGAGGGGTATAAGAGAAAGGCAGTAATATTCTTCAATGCTCTATAATGTTTTTTGCTTTGTTACCTTTAATAGAGCAATCCAGCAAGCTACCTCAAGTGCTTGAGCAGCTTCATCAATTATCACAAGATCAAATGAAGTGCCATCTAATTTTCGCGACAATGAACCTGTCAGTGTGGTTAGAACAACATCTGCATTTTTTATTACGTCTGTCACAGCCAGCTGCTGCCTTTTGCGTTCTTCTTTGGAAAGCATCTTGAGCTCCTTCCGGATATCCCTCTTTGTGTTTCTGTCTTTAGCTTTCAACAATTTACCATTCAATGCCTGCAAGATTCGTTAAGGAAATATGAGATAGATGAACAAAATTTCATGGAAAGTAAAAGAGACGAGAATAAGTTCAAGTTTTAGTTTTAACAGTAAGAAAATTATAAAGCCTTGACAGGAACTGGAAGTATCAGTAAATACAAAAAATAATGCCAGTGACTCGGACACAGCTGCATTTTTCTTTCGTATTTCATTGGAAGTCTCTTTGGTAGGTTATGATTGCCCCAACAATATAGGTGTAACAAATTTATCACTATCCAAAAACACCAGTACCTCGATTATTTCTTGATCTACACTTCTACAGTATGTAATGTCAAGAGTACTGGGAAAAGAAGGGGCACCAACTCATTTGAGAGATCACTGGATTCATCTTATTATCATTCCAGTTTATTTAATTGTGCCCTAGACAAGTTCTCATGGAGGACGGACAAATACATAGTATAGAAAAGCAATCCCTTAAAAAGAACTTACCAAAAGTTCCGTGAATAGAGTATGTTCCCAAAGTCATTATTCAGAAACTTAATTCACACACACACACATGTACATATGATTGTCAATATTGCATGAATTACATTGTTAACTTGTAGTAGTATGAAAGATATTTAACTAGACAACGAACGTGGATAGACTATTGGAATTCTCAAAATGATTTACCTTCATTTCTTTACGGATGTCATTTGCAAGAGAGCTATTATCCCCACGTAACACCTAGGAGCAACCAACCAAGCATAAGTTAAACTATGTAGCACAAAACCAGGCAAGTGAAACAGTCTCAAATGGACCATAGTGATAACTGCATCTGCCCACAAGACTATTTTTTTACTTATATTAGTGAGAAAATAGAAGGAAAAAAAAAGATAACAACAATAATATCAAGAAACTAATTGCCCATCCCTATTGAGATGAAAAGAGAATATGATAACAAAAAACAATGATCACTGAACTTTCATGGCTTTTTCACTTGCTCACTTTTACAAAAACATTTATTATTCACATACTTGCATCATCACAAGCATATCAATAACATCCCTTCTATCTAATTCTCACAAATCTAAGAAAATTTCAGAAGCATATGTTTTAATTCACACTTCACAAGCACTACTTCCTTTCAGTATACGGACTAGTTAAACTCCCTTAATCTTGACATTAATTTGTTAATTTGAATGGCATGCAAGTCATATAATTGAGAAAATCCAAGTATGTGATTGACAACCACTTTTTCTTTACTTTTGTAAGTGAAAAGACAATAAAAGCTCGGTGATCATTTTATCTACTATGCCAAGCAAAAATAAGCAGTAAGAAAAACATAAGCAGCTTGCATACGTTGTTTGCCCAGAATTAACATTTTTGTCACTAGCATGGCTAGTGAACTATAATAGAACATCTACCACGCCTACCGAGAGAAAAGAAAAAGAAAATTTCACAAGGATAAAATTACCCAATGCCATTAGCACTTATTTCAGCATGTACATCCAAACCATAGCAAACCAAACAGGTTTGACAAACTGACTAGCTATTGAAGAAAATCGGTGTGATAAAGTTCAGAACATTTTGACTCAATTGCTTTTTAAGAGGTTTACAGTAATCCTTACCTGTGCATCAAGAGCACTCTCTAATATTTGAGGTAGTAACCGTGCAGGATGTCCCACTCTCACCAACTTTACTCTAATTCAAAATGTAACCACTAGGTTAGTAATTGAGATTCATTGAAAGCAGTAAATACGATACTCACATCATCTTAAACGCACATGTAGAGTTTAACTGGTTAGCTCCACTATGACACTCATTGTCTAACTTAATGCATATAAAGCGAAAGAATGAACCAACCTCAAAAGACATAGGTCTTGTGAGTACTAGTGAGATTATAAATCTGAAAGACGTGTGCAAATTTGTGCCATCACAGGTATATTCTATGTCCTATGTTAAAAGTGCCCTTCTATAAAAATATTGATATTAAAGAAATTTTGATATACTTGTGATATATATCATTATTTCACAAGTCACCTCATATATTATCCACGTGGCATGTGAGTTAATTACATATATTCATTTACATAAATCTTCAAACATCTCTACAAACATACATGGGAGCCTCCGTGCATAGTGTAGGATGAAGAGACTGAATCATCTAACACCTTTATGTGAGTATCAGTAAGTGGCCTCCACAATCCCACACAGAAACTAAATGGGATACAGAATAGCAGATGGCAAGTCTATGCTGGGAAAAGGGATTTGAGCTCCCACCCGTGATGAATAGTAGTTGAGGAACAGAGGAAGCATATACATCGTGTCTTCCTCACTCCACTACCTCAGGTGTTATTCATCTCAAGTGGTCATTCATATGTATTATATACAGGTAAAAATAATTTCCGTGAATTTTCTTTCTTCTTTTCTTTACAATTTTGGGAGTTTGAGGGAAGAAGCAAGGGTCTCAACTCTCAACTCCAATTCTGTAATAAACCAGTGCAGCCATGTCATATGATAACAGACAAGTCAAGATTGTGGAAATAAACTATTCAACAACCTACTTCTTCCATAATGAGAATTGTGTTACCTGTGAGGAACAAGTCGTTCAACAATGTTGTCAACAGCAATATTAGAGGCAGCACAAGCAAGAATCTTTGATCCACGTTTCACTTCCTGAAGGATAATTTCCACCACAGTTGTTGTCTTTCCAGTTCCAGGAGGTCCATGCAGCAAAAATAGGTCTTTTGATGATAGGGCTTTTCTAATGGCATCTTTCTTGGAGAAAAAAGAGATACTGTTATTTAGTGTGTGTAAAACAGGTGGACCTATGAAAATAACAAATCAAAAAATTAAACATGTAGACACGTCAATTTAAGAGGTGGGTATGACTATTGGACATATACACCCATGTTCAAGATAAGCTTCCAATGGGCACTAACATCTAGAGGTCAGCAGCTAACACCATCTATAACGGACCTACACCTACTAACATGAAATTGCCAAACTGGAGGCCGAATACTTAAAAAAACATCCTAGGTTGGCATCTCCATCGTGATTCTAGTGAAACTGTCGAGTTAAATCCCATTACATTGTGTCACAACAACAAGCCTTTTATGTCAGAAGAAATTGTGAAGCAATGAAACCCAACATAATATATAAAGAAAACCCCAGGTGAACCCCCTCGGATGGTTCCAGGACATAAATTGCATCTTCCACACACTCCTATCTAAATCCAACTCCTTTGGTACATTCCAATCAATCTCTCTTCGGTCCTCACTACTTCTCCTCATGTCAATCTTAGTAGACCTCTACCTCTCCTAAGAACTCCTCTTGGTAAGTTGGCATGACCATTGAAAACTAGAACTACTACCTCTGTTCTGATAAACGAAATCCTCGTGTGACTTCAATGATAAAACAAAATACCTCCCAGAATTCGGTAATAATATACTTATATTTGTGTTGCCAATAGCTTATCCATTAGTATTCGGTGCATATTACACAATATCAGGTTCACATAAAATTGACGATTTTGGGACAATGTTGCATCTGAAACATATTATTTGACCACCACAGTCAAATATGGATTATTGTATTTGTAACAAGGTGAGCACTTCATAGAACGAGGTGAATTATAATGTACACCCGTCCTTCCAAGGCTTCAACATGCTGTCATATGTGTCCGTATATATGCAAAAGAGAAGTGAGGAAAGAGGTTAAACACCTGGGAGTGATCAAGGTTTTTATTGAACAGAGTGAAGGAGACATCCTTTTTCGCTACAGTTGGAGATCTCTCTCCAAATAAGACAGGCACCAAGTCTGCAGCAGGTCCCCTTTGAATACCTTTACTTAGTTGTATCAATGTGTCCTTCATTCTGCGATATGTCACCTACACACATGCAAAAGGTTCTAAATATTTGAATACAAATCCTTTTCATGATGAGTGTTCCCTAAAGAGATGATCTTCTATCTTTACAACAAGTTCTCCGTGAATGTGTGCACCGTCCAACACTCAAATCATGATCTATTATCTATAAACAGCATTATGCAAGCATATAAAAAACCCTGTGGGAGTTTAATGATAGTAGGAAGACAGAAATTGCATGAACTAATTCTGAACTGTTTGCTATTAAGCTGAAAGTATAGTAGTTAGAAATTGTAGATGAAAAAGTATACAAAAGAGAGAAGGTTTAACACATATATCACTATGTATATTAACAAAAGAAACTGAAAATAGGAGTAAAAAATTAAATAGTACGAACAATGTACCTCATTAGCCACCTTCTCAATGCGTAAAGGACTATTTAAACCTTCTTCTGGAATATCATCAAAAGCAATGGTGATTGATGAATCCTGCAAAATGTAATATATGCATCTCAAAACCCAGGACAATAGACAAAGGTGTAATTGTTTTGAGAAGAAATGGAACTACCTTCAGTCGATAAACAACACCTTGTCCAAGGGCAGGAGCGCCTAAATCAGCCTTGTTGGGTTTTAGGACAACAACATCATGAGTCCCAAACTGCAACAAGATAAAAGACCCTTAGGCTTATAAAACTAGAAAGATGAATGGAAATATATACTAGAAAAGAGCTCTCCTTGGGCAACTATATATAACATAAATGAAACTACTGGCAAAAAGTAACTGTTTGTCTTCATCTGGAAGTGAGTCAAATTAGGAAGTTAGGCAGACACAAGTAACTAGCAACCAATTGTCATACATTACCCACAATACAGAAGTCTACAAATATGGGTTTTAACTTTTAGATAGATGAAGTTGAAAAGCATCTGATGATAATTAGACAATAAGCCACAAAAAGGGCCTGCAAAACTACATTGAGACTTAGGAAAGAGAGAGGAGATTATTAGCATTTATTATGATTATACTGAAAGCAGCAGGGGATATAATAATGCTAGTTCTAGTGAGTCCTTACTGAAAAGAACTTTTAGTACATCTAGCCTTCGAGATTTCAAAGTATTATTGGCTTGAAATATTCTTTGGCTTTTTGCTAGTTTAAGTTCACGGTAACTTTGGGTTTTTTTATCATCTTTATAAATGACTCACTGGAAGAACAAGTTATTAAACAAAAAAGGGCAAATGTTATACATAGATTAAGCAAACATAAATACACGGAATAGGTAGCATACTTCTATGCGAAGAATATATCAACCGTTTTTACCTTGTGAGCCGGAAGAACATCTCCTTTGTTCGATTGAAGTTCAAGTAGAGTTTTGCCCATCAACCCCGTCTACGGCAAAGAACAAAGTAAAATGTATCAAAAATATAAACGGTAACAGTTTAGTTAGTTTCAAATAAACAATGTTTACGTTTTCATTTAAGCAAAAAATATTTTCAAATGACTTGTAATATGATTTCTTCATATTTAAGAATAATAGTGTTGTTCCTGATAGAACTTTGTATGTCTTTTATGATAATTCCGACTTAGTGGTATAGAATGAAATAAGTTCATAAAAACTATCAATCAACAAAATTCAAAATTTGACTAAGACATAAAAATGTTTGTAGTTTGTTTTGGATGAAGGAAAGAATGCAACTGATGATTAAAATGAGAAGTACCAACCTGAACATCTACGCATTTCAAATTAAGAATAGTAGATCCTTTCTTTGATGCAGAATCCAAATTTCTATTAGCACCGGAGCTCATTGAAGCAGATATCTCAGCTTCCTACAATGATCACATAAGCACAAAATACCTATCACCAGTCACAAACAATTGAATGATAGCACAAGTCCTTATGGATTCAAGTCATGCTTGATAAATCATACTAATAAAAAGCACTTCTCCGAATTACCAAGAAACATGATAGAAATGGGAGAAAAAGGAACTTGATCCATGTCAAATAGATCAGTCAAAGATAAATTTTAGGCACACATATTCGCAAATCCAAACTAATTGTTAGTAACTAACTCACTACAAGAACTATGGCAGAAACACTCAGCGACCTGCTTCCTCTGTTCCAAAAGTTATAAAAACACAAGTTTGTTTACTTTTAGTTGAAATAAGATCAGTTTAGAACTCAATTTGATATGGATTTTGTCACAAATTGAACATCAATATGTTTTTATTTGCAGCATTTGTTACAAAGTTTAATGTGGTAATCAACAACCGGAAGAAAAGAATAACAATCCACATGAAATCTAATTTTGAAGTTGGTCCGATTGAACTCAAAAGTAAATCGTATCTCTTATATTCTGGAAGCGAAGGATCACAATGAAACCACCATTGCAACATTTTCACTGCAGTTCGTCATTTATAAATGTATCACTTGTATACGATTCTTCTTGTGGTTTATAATAAGTAACTACGAATTAAGCTCAGATATTAATAGTCTCTCCATTCCACACAAGAGTCCACCTTGGAAGAATTCCCTTTGTTCCAACCGAAGAACCCTATCTAGTCTAAAATAGCGTCAAGATCCTCAAGTTAACCTCTCAAAGTAAAATACATACATGATCTTGACGAATTCTGAAATGTGCAATCTAATCACCATAGCTAATCCTCCAAGTAAAGCAATGAACATAAATTCTTAGACAAGAATGCACGGGTAGAAGTAGAAGGTTGAGTACCTTTTCCATATCGATAAGCGGGGTCATGGTAGAGACAAATTGTTCAACAGATATTGTTTTTGATGAGGATGATGATTTCTTCATGTTTTTTGCCTTGTCCATGGCGGTGGTCTAAGCCGCCGGACTGAAAGAGATCGACGCCGGCGGGAAGGGGAAGGAACGGGGTTCCGATTAGTCGCAAGGTTTTGTACTCGTCTTTTGACGGTTTGACCCAACTAATCCTTTGTTACTGTTTCTTGTATTTATAGGCGCATATACCCGTCGCGCCCGATGCATAACTAAACAACAATTAATGGTACTTCTTTATATACATATCATCAACCATGAAATAAGAATCACAACTTATGAAACTTAAACCCATAAAGATATTCAATAATTAGTTTATATTACAATTATTGACGAAAAAAATTATAATGATATAATTTATAACAAGAATGAAATGTATTTTACGATTATGTATTTTTAACGTGCTAACGGTGGAAAAAAAAATAAAACGTATGGATAGAAAACAAATTATTTCGTAGATATTCATGATATTTAATAGTACGGTTAAATTAAAAAATATTCAATAGTGGGCTCGTTTTGTAGGTATTTACGAGACGATTATAATGGTATAATTTGTAGAAAAATGAACGTATTTTTTCGTTGCATTTTTGTTAATATATGATTATTTGTGTTAATATGATAACGATGTAAAATGAAAAATGAAAAAGTAAGGGTTATAAAGTAAATTAAATAAGTAATTATAAGGGTGATAAATGTAACATTGTAAGGGTAGTAAATGTAATTGTAGTACAATAACCGTTTTAGTTTTTTCATTATATAGCTAGGCATATACCCGCGCGATGCAGTGGAATGTAAGTAAAGAACGAACAATTAATGCAACTTCCTTATATACAATTATTGACGAAAAAAATTATAATGATATAATTTATAATAAGAATGAAACGTATTTTACGATTATGTATTTTTAACGTGCTAACAGTGGAAAAAAAAAACGTATGGATAGAAAACAAATTATTTCGTAGATATTCATGATATTTAATAGTACGGTTAAATTAAAAATTATTCAATATTGGGCTCGTTTTGTAGGTATTGACGAGACGATTATAATGATATAATTTGTAGAAAAATGAACGTATTTTTTCATTGCATTTTTGTTAATATATAATTATTTGTGCTAATATGATAATGGTGTAAAATGAAAAATGAAAAAGTAAGGGATATAAAGTAAATTAAATAAGTAATTGTAAGGATGATAAATGTAACATTGTAAGGGTGGTAAAATGTAATTGTACAAAAGTTTGTACAATAACCGTTTTAGTTTTTTCATTATATAGTATAGATATAGATATAGATACGGGTAAAACAAATAAACCGATTATTGAAATTTTATGAATTTTTAATTGGCATGTTTTGGTAAAATAAATTATCAAATGCCGGCCGATATTTACGGTTATTGACATAGATAAAGTATTTTGTGAGAAGAAGAGTTAACGTGAGAAGGTAAGAAATGATTTGGACTGTTAATCACTTTTAATCACAAACCCCTATGAATCGCGTTTGATACAAGGATTGACCCGGTGCATCTCATTATAATATGCATCCAAAGGTGGAGATCTATTCTAACCTTTCTCATCGTAACTTTCATTATCACCGAAACCCAACCCATCGGATATAATGGCAATGACCGAGGATCTTACTCGGTGAGAGCAATGGAATGGATCGAAAGTCTTACCATGTAAGTAATGGTGACGACTCTTACCTGATGAGTGTGTAACGAGTAAATTGTTGCATACGATGTCTTTTTCGTATAAGTAGAATCTCACCCGCTAAGGTAAGTAATAGTGTTAACTAGTTTGTATAAGTGTTTACTGGATAAACATTTGGGTAAACGGCTCCTTAGATTTTTATAACCATGTAATTATAATTTTCATTAGATTAATTTAATATCCGGATCGAGCCTTCATTAGATCATGGGCCTTGGCATGGCCCAATGTCTCAATTGACCATCATATCCCGATCGAACCCTTAATTAGATCATGGACCTTGGCTTAGCCATCACACCACTGGAATCTAATAACTTAGCCGGTAGTCAATGTTCATGAAACTAAAAGGCATGTTTACCAAACACTTGTCACTTCTTACCCGGTAAGTGGTGCTGACCTAATAAGAATTATGTTGTTTTAGCCAAACCTTCTAATCCACAATGTCAATAACGGAGATGCTATCCGCCAGTGCAATGCTATCCGTCAGTGCAGTGCTATCCCAATAAGGATCAAAGTTGCTTAATTTATCTTAGTAAATGGTCCCTAAGTTTTACTCACGTGGATAAACTTCAACCATCAAGTACAAAATTTGGCCATCCAATTAAGGTTTTGACCTAAACATTGAAGCTTGCACTTCCTGTGGATTTTTTACCTTTACGCCTATGTCCGGCAACAGGTCATCGTGCCGGTGTTTATGTTTTGATCCTTGGACCGAACAGATGACAGCAAAATAAACGGTTGATAGATTTCCACACCTAAATCATCAAGAGAAACTCCCGGAATGACTTCAGGAGAAAACCTCCAACATTCATGTCAGTAAACCAAAGCCAACATATCCCACCTGGAGGTGGGGTCTCTATAGAGCAACATGTACGTACGCAGATCTGACATCTACCCAACACAGCAGTAATCCTTACGTTTCTTGGTGCTCATTTTTGTCCCTCAATCGATCACCAACGGAGGGAGTACAAATGCTGCAACAATGAAGCATTGCTCCATAATCAATTAACCACTACCATACTAGCAGAGATCAGGGCCAGAAAAATTCTCAATTATAACTCAATGGTGAACTTTGATGCTATAATTGATTATATTTTTCATAAAATTTATTAGAATTAGTTACAGGATTTACTTTTAGATTAATATGTCTCAAATATGCAAGACTAAGCAATGGTTTAGAGTTATAATCACAGTTAATCAATCCTCCAATGGGGGCAATATGACGTCTTGCAGCACGATGACCTTTGCCTGCCCACCAAATTCTTCCGGCAAAATATCTTCCCCGACCTCTCTGATAAATCGGTTTTTCTCTTCCTCGTTGCTTACTATCACAACCTGCATTCGTAATCAGAAACCGACCCTTTTTAACTCTGAAAAACAAACTGAAGTTTCAAAGCATGATAGCAAATAATTTGGACAAAATAGATAGTGGTCAACTTTCATGGTTTTTCGCTTGCATATTTCAACAAAAAAAAAACTATAAATCGCATGCTTAGAGCATCTTCAACAGTTTCTCTATAATTTCTTCAAAATGGATAAGCAAAAGTCAAAATCTCTAGAAGAAAATTTACAATCAACTCCAAGAGTTTCTCCATTTTGGATTACACCCATCTCCTTCCATGAAAGTTCATTTAACCTAAAATTACCATTTTACCCATTGTCATTATTAGAGATTATGATGGCATTGGCGTTCGCCAACATGATTCTCTTTAGAGTGTGTTTGGTTTGCAAACAAGACTGGGCAGAATTGGATGTGATACGACTGGACTGTGCGGGCAAGAGTGAATGTCCCAAGATTGGGGTAGTTTAGTAATTTACCAAGATTGTCAATCTCCCTGGTTTTTGTTCCACCTGTCTTAGTGGGACAAAAAAAAATTGTCTTGTTAGACATTTTGTCGTGTCTTAGTCCAATGTCACGCAAAATGTGAGACAAGTTTTTGTTATGTCGTGTCCTTTCCCACATACCAAGAGCACCCATGAAGGGTATTATAGGCATCTTATTAATATAAGAACACTTCTATCAAACTGCATGTATATTATTACGACAAGATGAACTTCGTTCTTTTAAATGAGAAGAAGATAGAATATACCTTCTCTAAAGTTGCTTTTTCCAGGAATCGAGAAACCATCTTCCAAATGCTCACAAAAAACCATGGCATATTTAGTATGTATAACTTTGCTAACCTCTCCGGGTAGTATGCCTACGAGAAGAGAAATCAAGATAACGCGAATCAATCAAAACACGACTTTTTCAAGGCTTAGGACAAACCCTTGTGCATTTGAAGAATTTGTACTTATTTTATATTGTGGCAAGAACAAATACTAGCGAGTCCATAATCTGTTAAGACAGAAAGTGTTATGCATGAACTCTAAAGTGCTTATAGGTTGTTTTTCCATTAAGGGGTGGTTTACTTTTTTTTACATTAACCTGTACCAGTTAAGTTGTTTGTTTGGATAAATCTGTCGGAGACCAATAAGTTTGAAGAAAGCAAAGAGAGAGGGTTGGATTATTTTGGGCATTTCTGGTATTAATTTGTTTGGGGTGACTAAATGAGGATAACTTAGGGGTCCTGGATTATTCCATATAGCCATTTTAGCTTAATGGCTTAATGATTAAGCCGTAAAGAAACACTCATATATGGCTGAGCGAATAAGCCGTCCAGACCATTAAGCTCATTAAGCTGTAAGTAAACAACCCTAAGGGGTTGTTCGTTTGTGGCTTAATGAGCTGTATAGCCTGTATGGCTTATTCGGTAAGCCATACAAGACTGTTCGGTTGTGGCTTAATACTTCAGTTGGGTGCTTATTCGGTCAGCTAAAATAGATATGTCCTTACCATTCAGCCATGATTATTCCAAGAATGCCCTTGTGATATTAAAAAACCTACGCCTCCAAAACGCCTCTACAACGATAAGATATGTGATTTCAAAATGGGTTCTCTCATAGCCTGTCCTCGCCTCCTCCCCCATCGTCATTCATCTGCTCCTCCCCCGTCGCCGTCATCTGTGATCAGAAAGCCTCATCGTCGGATATCTGCGACTTCTGATTGTTGTTTTCTTCCATATCTCACAAAGCTCTTTTCTCCTTAATCTTTCCTCAAAGAACTATCTCCTCTCCATTGCACATATCTTGACGACGTTAGGATTCGAGGTTTAGTTCTAAAAAGTAGCTTCAGTACTTAGGAGGGAAAACCAAAAAAATCTTTGGGTTATGGTGGGAAGTGGCTTCTGGTGGGAAAAGCAATTTTGGTTTTTTTTTAATTTAGGGTTCATTGATTTTTTATTTAGGGTTCGCTCATTTCGTTTTTTTTTTAAATTTAGGGTTCATTGATTTTGGTTTTTTTCTTTTAAATTTAGGGTTCATTGATTTTGGTTTTTTGTTTGATCTACTACTTTTTTTGGAATTTGCTGCAAATATTGTTGTTATATTGTAAAATTTTATCTACAAAGATTGTTTAATATAAACTAAAGGGTAAAATAGTCATTTATATCATTCAGATTGTTTATTCAGCACAACAACTGAACACCAATTTAGTTAAATCTATACAGACAACTATATCGATATAGACAACTTTATCCATACAGGACTTAATAGAAAATGAACCGAACAACCCCTAAATCATGTATGGATTAAGCTAAATTGTTGTTCAGTTGTGGTGCTGAATAAACGGTCTGAATGACAAAAATGATTGTTTTAGATTAAACACCGATTAAAATAACCGTTTAATAAATATGCCGACAAAAATAAAGATAAAAAGTTACCTGTAAAAACTGAAATCCAGTGATTAGCCCGCGAGCATCAACATTTTTGTAACTGAGTTGATTTAAATCAATAACACCAATCATCTTCTCATTTCCTACTTCTTTTCCTTTGATTCCACTGAAATGAGCAAAAGAAGATTAAAGTTTGAGTTGACGTCCCATTTCTGGATAAGACAGACAGCTTAATCAAGTTTTAAGAAAATAAAAGGTTGTCGGTTTCAAGTTATTAGATTTGAGCAGTCGTGTTACTTGCCTCATAACTGTAGGTAGAAAGAAACAACAAAGTTCATGTTCCAATAGAAGGTATACTTTGACTTTTGAGGTCAAATGGACTTTCACACTTTTTTCAATTGCATACTAAGTTAATTTCATTAAAATTGCACGAAATTCGTGTAATTTGATATGATTATGAAATACTAAGAGGCCGTTCACCAAACGCTTACCGGGTAAGCACTTACCGGCAAGAGTCACCATGCTCACTAACCTTATCGGGTAACATTCTGGCCATCAAAATGGATTGTTAGTAAGGTGCCGTTTGTTTTTAAGAGGTCTAAAGTCTAAAGTCTTATTTTAGTTATGATTAATAAGAGGCGGTGTATAAAAAGGTCTGAACGATTCGGACTTAAGAGCCATTAAGAGGTTTTAAAAAAAAAACAACCCCTAAGTGTCTCTTACCCGGTAAGCACAAGAGTCTTCTCCCTCACTTACCGGGTAAGATTCTCGGTCCTTATCATGCTTACCCAGTAACCGCTTAGTAACCGCTTGGTAAACGGCCCCCAAGTATTTGATTTATAATACTTTTTGTTGGTTCAAAAGTTTAGCTAACCACCTAATAAAAAAAGATACCCCTTCACATAAAGATTACACATCAATAATCAATCATTTCAACAAAGAACATACCTTGCAATTACTTTGTCAAGCACATGAACCACAAATTCTGCATTCAAGGGGGAAAGGTAAGTATTAGGTTTAGATAGATTAGTCATACAAGGACATATGACAAAAAGTACATTTCGTATGAAAAACCCCGATTAGTGTATTTTACAATCTGCACAAAGTAACCAATTTAACTCAGTATATCCCACTCGGAGGTGAGGTCGTGGTACAAACGATATACCATATAAAGCTTGACAAGATATACTATAAGAATCTTAATGGCGAAAAATGGAACAAACATCATTTACCAAATATAATTCTAAATGAATATTCGCTCTCACCTGGAAGAAGTTCTTGAGCATTCAATGAATTGAAGTTATATTAAATTCGAGATAGGGTATCATAAAAACTCAATAACAGTTATGATTTTGAAAAATACTTCCAATGATCCGCTTAAATATATTGCATAGAAGTCATACTTGTCGTTGTTCTTCAATACCAATTCCAAGATTTCTTGAACTTTGACCTCTGTTTTCTAAACAATAATTTCTAACTCTATTATTATAATTCAACTAGTTCTTCAAATGTACCTACAATATCTTAATCCTCATTATCTGCATAAAAACAATTATAGAAAGATTTGGATTTTGGAGCACTTAGAAGCAAGTCAATGGTACAATATAGATCATTGATCATCGAGATCATTGCAGAAGAAAAGAAATTAGCAGCAGCGTAAGGTTTTTAACAACTGCTACTAATTTCTTCTGCAATGATCTTGATGATCAATAATCTAAAGTCGATTTTCACAAGTTGCTAAAGTGCTACTTGCGAAATCTTGGCTATTTCGGTTAATTGTGTAGAAAAGCGGCTATTTTGGACAATTTCCCCGGTCTTTATCTCAAACTGCACATGTTTACGTCAGTTTTGGATCTCAAAAGTTTCTTATTTAACATTTCAAAAGTGAAACATGGACTCAAACATGACATAAAGAATACTATTTACTTGATAAGTCAAAGTCAACTAAAATAGAATCAAACTTGGAAGTTCTTATGCCTAAATCCATTCTGTTAGAAGGGACACGCCGATCGCCATCATGCCCACCAAACTCATAATTAATTATGCATCTGAATATAAATAACCGAATTGTTAGGTTTAGTTGTTTTCATAAACCTAACACAAAAGGTAATGCAACGGAGAAGGCATGTTACCAGCATCTTTTAGAAACCATTTAATTATTTTAGCTTACACTATTATATCGGTTTTAGTATTTAAAATGCATTGTCATTCAGCACAAAATATCATTACCCAATAAAAAATGCAACAAACCAACAAAAACAGGAACATTATTAAGAACAAGTATTTTAAACTTCAAGTTGTCGCAATCAAATAAACACAGATGAATACCAACAAAGAAATAACATTTTAAAAGGCGTATGAATGCCAAAAATAAGTTAATTAAGACATCATTGTTAAGAATGAAGACAAGAATCTGAATGAACAAAGTACGGTATGGATAATGTTCCCCCAAGGTCACCGGTTCAAGTTCCTACACAGCTACTGGAGGGTTTGTCTGACTGTTAACTTCAGATTCCCATGGGATTAGTCCACGGACACCCATGGTTACCAAAAAAGAATGCAACCCCCTCACCATTTCCGAAATCCAAAACCGACATAACTTGTTTTTCATCTTAAAGACTGATAACCCGGAATCCCCAATCGACAAAAAGATTCGCAGCCCTCTAATTTAGTTTTTGTGGTTTTTGGATTTGATTTCTTCCTCATATATGAAAGAAGTAAAGTGATACACAAACTATATTTCTTGATTTTATCTTCTATATACATTAAATTAGTACCCTGAGGGTCCGTTTGTTAACAGCTTAACGAGCTTAATGGGACTCCCAGCTTACTCGATCAGCTATACATGACTATTTGACAGTGGCTTAAAGATATGAAAGGTGACTTATCCAGTAAGCTTCTAGGAGGGCGCTTTATGCAGAAAGCCAAGTTTTTTTAAACCTGCCCGATCCAATTAAGAAACACTCAACTTCCATCTATGAAAAAACCCTTTCCAACAAAAATCTTCTTCACTCCATACAGACAGATTAATCGACACAGACGAACTTAATGGAAAACCACCCAAACAAACCCTTATTTTCATATTCATCAAACAGATCCCAAAACACAAATCAGATTTCAAACAACAAATCAAGAAAAAGAAAATGCTGAAAGAACAATGTCAATGAATGAATATAAAAGAAAATTTAAGAAATTACTCTTGAACTGTGGCTGGTCTTTAGCAGGATAGTGTTTGCTAGCTTTAATAATCAAAACAGGGTACCCATCTTTTGATAACCCTTGTAAATAAATCTTTTTAGCTTCCAATTGATCAATTACTTGTGAATCAGGTACGAACCCTAATGGAACAAATGAAGCCCTCCATTTCTGCCAAGAAACAAACATCTTTGCTGCTTTATTTGGATCCATTGATCTTGCTATCAAGAACCTCACCAGAGTTAAATCTCCATAGTTCTACATACAACCCAAAACCCATGAGAAATCAAGAAATCAAATAGCATTGCTTTACAAGAATATTTATAATAGATGATATAAAGATGAAGTTTGATGACTTAATAATTACCTCTGTTGAAGAACCGAGCTTTTGAACAAAATTCTTCATCTGGGTGAGTTTGAGTTGTTGATTTTGGTCCATTTTTTTTTATGGGATTTTGGGGTATGAACAGTTTTTTTAGGGGAAATTTATAGGAAGAGAGACGTCAATGAGGAAAATTGAGCATGCCGCTATGATGAATGAAAGCAAAAGAGTAGAAGAGACAAAAAAAAAATCGATTTCAAAGTGGGAAATTTGAGAAAGATTCGAATAAAAAAGAGAAAATCCAAGATTTCTTTTTCACTTTTCCCTTGAATCCATGGTATCCCACTTGATTTGAATGAGCTATTAAAATGAAAAGTTTCTTGTAACATGTTTTTTTTTAAAACATAGTAAATGAATATTAATATGCATCCTTAATTTTTTTTAGGGTTGTATTTTGTATTTATTTTTTTGAACGACACATAACACACACGTTCCTGGGGTATCCGGGCTCCCACTTAAGGGTGTCACCCGACTAATCCTCGTCGATCACGACCCGACCCAATTAAGGGTACCACTAAGTGGCAGACCCATAATCTGGATATCGCCACATGTTCACCACGGGGTTCGAACCCGGGTAGTTAGGGATACCATCCACTGACCCCCCAAGAATGTTACCTTACCACTGGGCTAGACATATTTTGATGGGTTGTATTTTGTATTAAGGATGGGATGAGACCAGTGGGGGAGATTGAGATAGGTGGATAAAGAATTGTATAAATTTTAGGGTTTTTTTATTTGACATATCTAGTTTAATAATTTACCAAAATTTTATTTATTTTTGTTTCATTCATGTTGGTTGGACAAAAAATATATTTTATTCCACTTAGATCTGTAATGTCAAATATCGCACCAAACGTACGACAACATATAAACTTTAAAACCTACCCTTGTAGCACAGGTTGGATAACTTATTATAGAATTAATTAAAACTACTGATTTGTTCAAGTAAATAGGGTTTAAATTTCAATTCTAACATGTTTTTAGTTTGATATTTATTTGATATGTAATTATATAAAAATATGAAAGTACCAAATAAAATGACATTAATTACACTTGTAATATAACAATTCATGAAAAATAAATTATTCTAACTTTCATAAAACATAATGAATACACCTGATTTTACATGGTTTTAGTAAACATTATGGTTATTAATCATATACTAAAACAAGCACATATACAAAATATAATAGAAATGGGTTCAAGAAAAAACAAAAAAATAAAGAACAACACTCCATCCAATTTAATTGATAGGGTAATAAATAAAAATATAAGAATTAATTAAATTGAGTTATTTGATAAAAATGGCAATATGGATAGAGAAGTTTGGGAGTTTATATCATTTAAATTACATTTTTTTTGTCTAACATCGTTTTGATAAGAATCAAAATTATATTAAATTGAAAAGCTCATATAAACATACTACTCTCTGAACCACCAAAATAATCCAACCATCAAGCAACTATCTTAGATCGAATCATTTACAATTGACTGATGTAATAAGATTTTTGAAGTATTTTTTTGTTGGAAAAGCCGTTAAGATCCTCATTTACAAGAATGTTGTTACTATAACAAGATATAGTTCAAGTCATGAAAATATTAGATTTGTTAAACACCCATTTAAATTTTATAATTCAATTACAGCAAAATAGTCATATGTCCAATAATGGTTTATCATCAACCTAATGTCTCATCACGAAACTAAGGGATCGCCTTCAATTCTATAGTATCATTGACACTATAAGACAGGCATTTGCAGCAACCTAATTGATTGTGTGTATGATTTTCGACACACATGTTATGTCGTGAATCTAGGGACGTGATGTGTTGTGCACGTTTGAATATAGGTGTATACATGCAAGGTGGATTTAGTAAGAGCACAATGGGAGCTTGTACAAGCACAAATGTTTTTTCTACATACATAGTGTAGCTTTTTTAATATTCTTAAGAATGCTACCATTTTGTTCCCTTGAAATACAGTACAACCACAAAAATACTTTTATGGGTCTACCTCTGTCTATGTGCAATATTTTAAAAAATAGGTGATATTCAGAACCTACAAATTGAGGATTCATATAGCCTATTTATGAATCGATGATTGTGTGATTATTTGGTGGTAGGGTGGGCTAGAAGTGTGACATAACGAATTTAATGGAAATTACTTTGAGGGCCCAAATATTAAATAACATTAGGTTTGAAAGCAATAAATGAAATATCAAGAACTATAAGTAATAAATAATAGATGGAGGACCACTTTTGTAATTTATTACTTTTTACATTTCAGGTACGTGGGACGCTACTGGCCTAACATTTTTAGCCCAATCAGACTGTTATATAAATTTACATATTTGGTCCTCCAAAAACAACTCATCGTTTTAGCAAAACTAAAACTTCAAACGTGTCGTCTTCAAGTCCATGTCGTTTAAAGCTATCACGTTTCCAAGTGCTACCCGTTCAAAGTATCAACAGACAGCGTTAGTCTTTTTATAATTGGTCTCAATCATTGACAAGTCTTAAAGAAACAAAAAAAAAAAATGATTCAAGTTTGACAGACCCAACTAGTTCTAATCAAACCCTTTGTTGTGTATACATCGTTTTATATAAAGTAGTCATTGTTTGGGATTTGACCAAACAAAAATCGATCTAAAATAAGGCTTTTTATGACTGTCATCAAAGAAAACTTCAGTTGATTTGGGTATGAAGGCTTGGATTAGACCCATTATCAGCCCATAAAACCCTAGGTAGTCTCATCTCGATTGTGGGGTTTTTTTTATGCACATTTTGTAAAGACCATTACATATTAAGGCAAAACATTGCATTTTTGTGAATAAAATGAATATTTAGAATAATATATTAAAGTGTTTGGTAATATTTTTTTCCCAAATGAATCTTATGTTATTGTACTAACTTTTCCATCATATATTAAATTTTGTATTTTTTTTTTCTTGATCTAGTAATTTATTTTTTGGAGAAGGCCCATCATTTTCTTATATTTTTCCATTAATGGGAATTTTCATAATAAAATAGGAAATACCCAACAACAAAAAAAAAATCATATGATATGTATAAATTGAGCAATTATTTTCCACCCCATCACCTTTCTACCAATTCAATTCAACTTGGTTTCATTTAAAAAACTATTTGTTGAAAAAACATCATATTATTACATTTCATAAAAAATGAGTGAGTACTCATTGAATATTATAGTGGTAGATGTTAGAAATGTTTAATATGCACCTTATTTTAAATACGAATTAAAAGCTAACTTAACATAAACCGAAAGCCATTAGATTTAAGACATCTATCAACACTCGAGTCGGGGGGTTTCGACATCTTGAAGCGCAACGAACTTTGCCTCCCCACCAAGTTCTTCTGGTAGCACCTCTTTCCCAACTTCTGTAATGAAGCGTTTTCTTTCTTCCTCGCTAGTCACAATCATAATCTATATTCACAATTTTAAGTCAAAACATCGACTTCTTTTTTACTTTCGCAATAATCATACAGGAATAGATCCTTAAAAAGATTTTGTTTGACCCCAAAAAAGTCAAATATCGAACGTGAACATTGTGTGTTAGTTAAAGGAGTATAACATACCTTGTCCAATGTTGCTTTCTCGAGGAAATATGAAATCATCTTCCAAATACTCACGAAAAATCGTGGCATATTTAACATGTATAATTTTACTAATCGTTCCGGGTAGTAGGCCTATGCAAAGTGAACCAAAATAAGAACACAAAACAGAATTAAATGCCACAAAACTTAAGTTTTTGAGAAAGCTATTGATCAATTTTCCATTTGGTAATATAGAAGTTAAATACGAACATTCAGGATGTGTTTGGTACACGAACGCGACTCGACAGGACCGGACGCATGAGAGAATCATGAAAGGTTTTAGAGTTTTAATTTGATTCGGGTAATTTAGTAATTTACCAATTTACCAAACTTGTCTATCTCCCTGGATTTTATTCCACCTATTTTGGTGGGATAGAAAAAATGCTTTTTAATGCCCCTAGGATCCTGTCTTATCCTGGTCTAACGTAACATATCCCGCGTACCAAACGCACCTTTAAAAGATGGAAATTTACCTGTAGGAATTGGAACCCGGAGATTAATCCATGAGCGTCAACGTTCTTATAACTTACTTGATGCAGATCAATGATCACAACGATCTTCTCATTTCCAATTTCATCACCTCTGATTGCACTGAAATGTCCCATGAAAATTGAAAATCTTATGAACCAAAACCGGTGATGATGACCATACATAACTAGGTCATTCTAGGTTAAAGTTTCTTCTAAGTTCTAACAATAGAAACTTCATAGCTAATATAATCCCAAATCCAGAAACACTATATAGCAAGTATTTTTAAACTTCATAAAGAAGATCATGTACCTTGCAATTCCTTTGTCAAGGACATGAACCACAAATTCTGCATTTTTTAGGGACAAGTAATTTGCATTTTGTTAATAGCACAATGAAATCAAATTGAAACAAAATGCCCATTTGACCATTTTTATAGGGGGAAAAAGGCATTTGCTGGTCCAAAATAGACATGGTTCTTTGTTTGTAAGATCCAAAAAGAAGTTATAGGATTAGATAAGTTACAAAACAATCGAAGAATAAATGAAAGAGAAAGCGAAAAATGAAGAAAGTTACTCTTGAATTGCTGTTGATCTTTAGCAGGATAATGCTTGCTAGCATTAAGAATCATAAGAGGATG
Organism: Arctium minus; assembly: GCA_954870635.1. Taxonomy (NCBI): domain Eukaryota; kingdom Viridiplantae; phylum Streptophyta; class Magnoliopsida; order Asterales; family Asteraceae; genus Arctium; species Arctium minus. The sequence goes on from OX941082.1 coordinate 16,110,919, forward strand.
TCCACTCTTGCATAAACCCTGAAGAAATATTTTTCTAGGTTCCAATTGTTGAAGAACTTCAGAATCAGGGATGAATCCTAAAGGAACAAAAGAAGTCCTCCATTTTTGCCATGAAACAAACATCTTTGCTGCTTTGTTTGGATCCATTGATCTTGCTATCAAAAACCTCTCTAGTGTTGGATCTCCATAATTCTATATACAATTAATCCAAAACTCGTGATTAAAAACATCATAACAATACAATACAACAGAAACAAACATGAATGCGCCTTTTGCTTCATAAGAATTGCCACATTTTGTTCGATTCGTCGCTTTCAACAATCACAAAGCAAATAGAATCGTATCGATCAAAAACCTTCTTATCAACGATTTGTAATTTTGTATGATAACAATTAATAACATACTATTGAATATTCAACTCGATTACATTACACGAGAGTACGAGTGTTGAATTTTGGAATTCAGGAAAAGAAATATCACGTCATTGGCCATACTTCTACATTCAATCCAAACTCATGATTGATAACAATACAATACAATACAAACATTAATGCGCTTTTTGCTTCATAAAAATGGCCACATTTTGTTCAACTCGTCGCTTTAAACAATCACAAAACAAATAGAATCGTATCGATCAAAAACATTCTTATCAACGATTTGTAATTTTGTATGATAACAATTAACAACATACTATTAAATATTCAACTCGATTACAATACACGACAGTACGAGTGTTGAATTTCGGAATTCAGGAACAGAAATTTCACGTCATTGGCCATGGAACGAAGAAGAGTAAACAAATAATCGCAATCTAACAAGTTCAATTGCTTACCTCCACGTAAGATCCGAGCTGCTGAATGAATTCCTTCATCTGAGCGAGTTTGAGTTCACGATCTTGTGCCATTTCTAGGGTTTGCAAAATCCAGTGCTTGAAACAAAAGAGAAGACTTGTCGGTAAATATGGAGGTAGAGATGGTGGATTTGAAGCTCAACTCGTAATGTGATGGCGGAATTGTATGGATGTCGAATTTTAACGCATATATATTTATTCTATACAAATAAACATCAACGAAGAAATCCGTAAGAATATGCTGCAGTGCAAATAATAAAATAAGAATAAATCGTTAAAATAAAAATGATTTTATATGTTAATTATATTATATAATAAAATAATGTATAAGTATTTGACTGGTGGAACTAGTTTAACAGAGAGAAAAAAGGGGACAACAAGTTTCCTCCAATAATTGAAGGGTAACGTGTCACACAAAAAAAGCTGAGAAATATCCAAAACTGGAAATCAAAAATATAAAAAATATTGGGAATTTAATTAAAATACCCCTATTTTAATCGTATCTTACCAAAATGCCCAAAATCTCTCTATTTTTGCCGAAATACCCATTAAGACCGGGATTGTGAGCCGGGATTTGAGATATCCCGGAGTTATCAATTTTTTTTGAGAAATAGCGGGGTTACCCCAGGATTTAAGGCGATATCCCGGGGTTGGGGTAAAATATTCAATTGAATTTACAACGGGATAGCCCGGGATATGATTAATAGGATTTTAATATTATATATTTACATTTTATAACCCTAAAATTATTTACTTGGTTTACTTTATACATTTTACTTTTCTATTTTTCATTTTACACTTTTATCATATTAACACATATAATCGTATATTAACTAAAGTACGTTAAAAAAATACGTTTTAATTTTAACAAATTAAACCATTATAACCGTCTCTTCGATACCTTCGAAATGAACCCAATATTGAATATTTTTGGATTTAATTATTTTATTATATATCATATATACTACATAAGTAATATTTATGAATATCATTAAACCACTACAAAAAAATCATGTAAAACTAACAAATAAGGTGGGACTCCCATTAAGCATATTAAGGGGTTGTTTACTTGGGGCTTAATGAGCTTAATGACAAAATCGGCTTATTCACGCAGACGTTTTGAGTGTTTACTTGGGGCTTAATGACAAAATCAACTTATTCGCGCAGACATTTCCGGCTTATTCACTAAGTAGAGGAAAGATGTGTTGTCCCCATTAAGACACATCTTTGACATTTCTACCCTTTAAAAATAAAGACATGTCTACCCTCATACACAATAATCACGCAATTAAAACCTAGTTGCTCGATTTCACCTTCACTGCTTGTTCGATTTCGATTTCACCTTCACCGCTCGTTCGATTTTAATGCTTCAAGTTCATTGTTGGTTCGATTACACTATTTCAATTCACTGCTGGTTCGATTTCAACCCTAGACAATAATTTCCTTTGGTCGATTTCTCCAAAGGTAATGATTTTACTGATTGTTAGATACTTGTTTCTCCTCTATACCCGATTGTTGTTTCATACTTGTTTCTTCAATCGATTGTTGTTCCATACTTATTTCTTAAGTCGCTTGTTGTTCCATACTTGTTTTCTTCAGTCGATTGTTGTTCCTTACTTGTTTTTTCAGTCGATTTTTGTTCCATAATTGTTTTTTCTCTATAACTGCTCGACATTTCTGCAATGTAGATTTTTGTAACCATGATTTCTACAATGTCGATTTCATACTTGTTTCATATTTGCTACTTTTTGTTTGAACTTGACTACATTGTGTTTGAACTTGGAAGTTTAAGTACTTAATGAATTTTTGATTGATTTTTGGATTATATCAATGAATTTATGAATATATGGCTTAAAAAATAAACAACAATTTATAAAACAGCTTAAAATTCATATTCAGGGGTAAATTGGTCATTTATGTTATTCAGACTGTTAATTCAGATAAAAAAGTAAACAACAACATCAATTTATCCAGACAGACAAATTTATCCAGACAGACACATTTATCCATACAGGACTTAATGGAAAATTTGGTAAACAACCCCTAAGATGCTAACAAACATGTCTTAAATTTGGTCAATCATTTCACCTTATATTTTTACCTGATTTTTTTTACCATTGACCCATTAAACATAAAAATAAAATTCAAATATCCTCATTTTAAAAATAAATTTATTGAAATTGTCGTCTCTGTATAATCGATAATTCTTAAATGTTTTTACAATAATAATGATATTAAAACTAAAACTAAAACAGATATAATATATAATAAAATTCAAATTCAAATTCAAATATCATCATTTTAAAAATAAATGTATTGAAATTGTTGTCTCTATATAATCGATAATTCTTAAAAGTTTTTACAATAATAATGATATTAAAACTAAACCAGATATAATATATAATAAATAATTAAATACAAAAATATTCAATATTGGGCTCATTTCGAAGGTATCGAAGAGACGATTATAATGGTTTTTTTAACGCATTTTAGTTAATATACGATTATATGTGTTAATATGATAAAAGTGTAAAATGAAAAATAGAAAAATAAAAGGTATAAAGTAACTAACAAAATAATTATAGAGGTATAAAATGTAAATATATATATTAAAATCATATTTTACCCCAACCTCGGGATATCAATTAAAATTTTCACCCCCAACCCCGGGATATTGTCATAAATCCCGGGGTAATCCCTCTATTTCTCAAAAATTTTGACAACCCCGGGATAGGTCGAATCCCGGCCATGGATCCCGGCCTAAGTGGGTATTTCGGCAAAACGGTAGAGATTTTAGGCAATACGGTAATAGATGTTTGAAATATGGGCATTTTTATTAAATTCCCAAAAATAATTAGTGTTTCCTACATTGCAGGAACGGAAAATGCCAATAATTTTATGGGAATTTAATTAAAATACCCTTTTTTTGAAAAATCAGTGCCTAATATGCCCTAAATCTTGTCATTTTTGCCAAAATACCCCATATGTCTGCGTTTTTTCTAAAAATGCGGGGTGGCACTGTTTGGGTCCGCGTATGGGTAGAAACGGAGGTTGGGGCCGCGTTTCCACTGTTGAACGCGGACATGGGGGCTAAAACGCGGACATGGGGATAAAACGCGGACATGGGCTCACATTTGTTAATTGAATTGTGATATTTAATATATATTTACATTTTATACCCCTATAATTATTTAGTTAGTTTACTTTATACCTTTTACTTTTCTATTTTTCATTTTTCATTTTCATCATATTAACACATAAAATCGTATATTAACTAAAATACGTTAAAATAATACGTTTTAATTTTAACAAGTTACATCATTATAATCGTCTATTCGAAACCTTCGAAATGAGCCTAATATTGAATATTTTTGGATTTAATTATTTAATTATATATCATATGTACTACATAAAACGTATGAAACGTATGTATATGCTATTTTTCTTTTTACCATAAAACATAAAACATAAAACGTATTATATATCATATATACTACATATTTTTGGACAAATTATTCATAATTTATGTTATTCTTCTTTTTACCATGGTAGAATATCGTTATTTTTACTAAAATATCGTTATTTTTAGTCCAATGGTATAATATCGTTATTTTTACTAAAATGGTAGAATAGTGATATTTTTAGTAGAATAACGATATTTTTAGTTCAATGGTAGAATATCGTTATTTTTAGTAAAATATCGTTATTAGTAAAATGGTAGAATATCGTTATTTTTACTAAAATATCGTTATTTTTAGTCCAATGGTATAATATCGTTATTTTATTAAAATATCGTTATTAGTAAAATGGTAGAAAGAAGAATAACATAAATTATGAATAACTTGTCCAAAAATATGTAGTATATATGATATATAATACGTTTTATGTTTTATGGTAAAAAGAAAAATAACATATGCATATGTTTCATACGTTTTATTACATATGATATATAATTAAATAATTAAATCCAAAAATATTCAATATTAGGCTCATTTCGAAGGTTTCGAAAAGATGATTATAATGATGTAACTTGTTAAAATTAAAACGTATTATTTTAATGTATTTTAGTTAATATACGATTTTATGTGTTAATATGATGAAAATGAAAAATGAAAAATAGAAAAGTAAAAGGTATAAAGTAAACTAACTAAATAATTATAGGGGTATAAAATGTAAATATATATTAAATATCACAATTCAATTAACAAATGTGAGCCATGTGGCGTTTTATCCCCCCATATCCGCGTTCAACAATGGAAACACGGCCCCAACCCCCGTTTCTACCCACACGCGGACCCAAACAGTGTCACCCCGCGTTTTTTTGAAAAAACGCGGACATTTGGGGTATTTTGACAAAAATGACAAGATTTGGGGCATATTGGACACTGATTTTTCAAAAAAAGGTATTTTAAGTAAATTCCCTAATTTTATTGTTAATTTAAAAGGAAAAGAAATTTCATATTAACTTTTTTTTACATGTTTAATGAATAAACCATTAACTTTTTATTAAGTTATTGAATAATTTTTGTAAATAAATAAATTTTCAAACTTTTAAAAATTTGTTACCTACATTTTTTAACTTAAAAAAAGTATCTATAACTAACTATGAATGTTTTAGAATAGAAAAGGAAAATCAATTTTATTGTTCCTAATCCTTATTTTGTTCAAACCACTCGCAATCAACTAGGGGTGAGCAAAGGCGGATATCCGCCTAAAATTCCCGGAATCGGAACCAGAATCGGAACTGGAAGTTCCTGGAATAAAGAAACCGGTTACATCGGTTCTTTATATTTGGGAACTGGAACCACCGATTCCGGTACCGGGTACCCACTGTCTAATTTTTTAATTTTTTTATAATTCATATTATAAAAAGGTAAATATTAATTATATTACAAAGTCCAAACGTAAATAAATAAATACCACAAACGTGAAAACTAATAAGATAAAATCTAAAAACTAATAAATGTTACAAACGATGCTTACAAAACAAATAAATATTACAAACGGTGCTTACAAAACAAATAAATACTACAAACGGTATTTCCAAAACACTTCATGTCATTAAAATTAGTTGATGCTAATAAATATTACAAAAGATGTTTCACTAAAAAGGTAGTTTATTAATTTTTTATAAATAAATAAAATATATTTTATTAAAAAAATAGGACCGGCGGGTACCCAGCGGGTAACGGTTCCAAAAAAATGAGAATCGGAATCGGTCCCTATCGGTTCCATGTTTTAGGAACCGGAACCGGAACCAATCACATCGGTTCTGGTTCCGGAATCGGCAGTTTCGAAGCGGTTCCGGTTCCAAAGGCTGGTACCCGCTTCCGATGCTCACCCTTACAGTCAACAATATCGCTCCCCCTTGCTACCCCATCGCTGTAACAACCCAACCAGAAACAATAATACGGTAAATTAATTCCTAATAATAAAAAATAAAAATTCATGCCGCAACGGCCCCAAGCTTACAATTTAAAATTCACAGCCTTCCTAAACAACCTACACAACTGAGATAATATAAGGATAACTAAGGGAACAGTCTTCTAACTCTTCCCGCTACAACTTCTCTTTGTCCCATTCTGATCTCACTAAATCGCGATTGCCTGAAAATATTTTTAGTTTTAAAAAAGCGAGGGTTAGACCGAAGGTCTAGTGAGTCCCCTCTAACAGATAAGCAATAATATAACTTTCCAGTAAAATTTAAACAACATTTAATAATGACACATAAATAAAACACGTTACGGACCACACGACCGTCAAAGACGATGTGTCTAACTCGCGCTGCCTTAGTGTTGGGACACCCCCCCCAACGACATGAACGGGCCACACTCCCCGGCACGAGTAGGCGGGCTACACTCCCCGACTTAGGTCACGTAATCTCACGTATAATGTATGCATACATTTAAGCAACAACAATTTATAACACCCTTGAACATTTTAATAAAATCATGCCATCATAAATAAATCAACGTTTAAAATAAACTTCACATGCTTTCATCATCAAAAGGTTTAGTTCAGAAAAAACTCACCTGGCGTCCTTAGCTCGAATCTCACACCAACTTCTATAATTCGATCTGAAACCTATAAAGGAAACATTGACCGATGAACTCCCAATCTTTTCTATTTTTATACAAGTTACTCTAAACCCAAGATCCCGTCGGTCTCCTAAGAAATAAGCAAACCCGACTTACTAAAATTCCACTCAAGGCAACAACTAAGACTTTCTAATATACCCAACAGAAAATGGGCCAATCCACCAAATTAAGAAGCCCAACACTAAGAAAAGAATCAAACCGACTCAATAAATTGGTTTGGCTTGAGTTTGGGCTTCGGCCCACTTACACAGCCCCGGGACGAGTGAAAATCATTGACCGGGGCCTGGTTCCATTTCGACCGGAGTCTGGGCCGACCGAACCTGGAGGTCGACCGGTACTCCCCCCTTTGACCGGTAAGCATACGACCGGGGTCTGGGCCGACCGAACCTTGAGGTCGACCGGTACCCCCCCTTGACCGGTGCCACTCAAAACTCGACCGGGGTCAACAATTCCCGGTGACCGGAGTCTCTTAGCGACGGTAACCAAGCCCACAATTAAAGATTTAAATCTAGACAACGAAAAATAACTACACCCAAACCCAATGCTCGAACAGATGTCTCTACTTCAAAAGAAACATACTAAACCCAGATTTCCAAAGGGACGCTTGAAATCAAACTGCCCCAAAAAGCAATCTCATGAACGATTGAAACCCATACTCAACAATAGGAATGATGAAATCAGAAATTACCTTGAAGATTGAAGAACTCCAAATTTCTGCTTCGATTTCTCCCCTTTCAACCGACCGCCACACTCTCTCCTCCTTTCCAGATTTATCGACCGCCAGAACCAAAATACTAATTTCCTAGGGTTAAATTCCCTCTTTTCCTTATTTACTCATTAGACCCCTCTATCAACATTCTTTTACAAATATTTCCCCAAAGTCTGATTTATTTCACTTAAGTACGGTTATTACAATCGCCATCCATTTTCCATACCGTCCATTGCTATTGTAATCCCCTGCCATTGATCTCCCTAGTTTTTGATCTTTTTTTTATCTTTCAATTCTTCCCTTTTTGTAACAATTTAATGAAGTAAGTATAAACATATGAAAAAGGGAGAATAGATGGCAAGGGCTAATCATAGTGATGAGTGGTGATAGCGAACAACAATGGGGCAGCGAAGGGTGGCTAGGAGGAGCAATGGCATTAGGTGTAGGGGGTTTGAATGACATAGGTTTTGGGAACAATAAAACTGATTTAAGTTTTTTCTTACTTTAAAAACCTTATTAGTTGGTTACATGTAGTCTTTTTTTTGTTAAAGAAAAATAGGTAACCAATTTTAAAAAGTTCGATGATTTATTTTTTCAAAAAAAAATTCAGGAACTTAATCATTTCAAAATGAAAAAATTCATTGAATTTTCTAGACTTTTCACTTAATTAAACATCAAAAATATTTTATTTTACAAAAAAAAAAATATCCTGAAACAAAATCAAAGTTATATCATCTCCAATAACATTTTTCATTTACATCATCTTTCTATTAAAGTTTTTATATAACTTGTAAGTAGCGGAAGAATTTTAGTAAGTGTAGAATATTGATTAATTGATATACAACAAATGAACATATACATTTTGTTGATATATGTTGATGTTTGAACCCTTAATCTCTTAGAAGGTGTTGGGGGATTTGTGGGGTTGCAGAAATCGATGGGTAGAGAGAGATGAGAGATGATCGAAACTTGGATAGAATGTGAGATCACGTGAGAGCTTGCTTTCCTTAAGTGTTATTTCGACCCTATTCTGCCTGGGTATCACGAAATACACTCGACGATAATCTTAAATTCACCGTATCGATTCTGGCAGAAATTGACACTATTTAAACACCAGGAGAATGTAACCGATGCCATAATATTAATGATAATAATCATCCATTTAATGGAATTGATTGTTAATTGGTCAATTGGTGTAGGTTACAAAATAAATTGGGAGTTACAAAGAATAAATTGGGAGTTACAAAAAGGGATTTTGGAGGTTACAAAACCGCACCTGCAACAGTGCGTCACGCGGGTAGCCGCGCGGGTCAACCCACGGCACAACTCGCGGGATCCTGTGTCCGTCCCCAAAATCCAGTGCATCACGCGGGTAGCCGCGCGGGGTTAACCCGCGGCACAAACCGCGTAATCCACTGTCTCCCACACAAAACAGTGCACCACGCGGGTAGTCGCGCGGGTTAACCCGCGACACAACCCGTGTGAGCCACTGTTTCATCTCACAAACACCAATTAACTGTCCTAACAATCCCGGGTCATAGCTTACACGAGTGTGCACTTCACACCTCCTAACTCGTGTTATAGCTTAGCTACCAACCCCATTATTATCTTTGTGAATCCAATTACACAAAATGACCGATGATTTCACTAAAATCACCAACATTCCTCCCCCATTTTAGTGCAATCCTTGATTCACAAATAAGATTAATATAGCAAACAAACTCATGCATAAATGAAAATATCTAAAAGATTGAATTTCCATCTTAGTACATTACACATTTCAAATACTCGAGAATCCGGGTGTCTTATGGATTGAACCATTCAACCCATTTGAGTACCAGAAAATAACATACACATGAATTTAAAATTCTCTAAAGTTTAAACTTGACACTATAAAGGCCGTGTGTCCTTATCCATTCGTGAGTGCATCAAAGCTAAGTCCAAGCTTCTTGAAGCGGCCAGACTTCGCACTCATATAGGTAGTTCCTTTCATCATGTACCTGCACATGCATTTTAACAAACGAACAATTACCTCCTCGCTTGCAGTACCGAGCACATACCTTGGGATGATTACCTTGTGCTCCAATCCCTTAGAGTGAGCTTTCCCATTGAATTCAACTTCTAACGTTATATTAGAAGGGAATTGGGTATCTCACCGTTAGAGATTTAAATGGACTTTAAACCCATCCCAATTACCGACTTGTGAACCAAGTCCCTAGCTAACCCCTTCGTCAAGTGGTCCGCTAGATTTTGTTGCGACCGAACAAATTCAACCGAAATCACCCCATTCGTGATTAGCTCACGAATCATGCTATGTCTAACACCTAGGTGTCTAGACTTGCCATTGTACATTTGACTATAAGCTTTAGCCAAAGTAGACGCACTATCACAACAGATAGAAATGGGAGATATTGGTTTTGTCCATAACGGAATTTCGTGGACTAAATTCCTTAGCGACTCTGCCTCTTTACCGGCAGCGGCTAATGCCCCAAATTCCAACTCCATAGTCGAACTCATGATGCAAGTTTGCTTATTGGAAGCCCATGAAATGGCACCTCCCCCAAGCAAGTATACCCAACCACTCGTAGAAGAGTGATCTTCTAAGTTGGTAATCCAACTTGCATCCGAATATCCTTCTAAAACCGAAGGAAACCCGACATATGACAAACCATAATCAATGGTTTTCTTTAAGTATTTAAATACTCGTCCTATCGCTTGCCAATGATGTATACTAGGATTACTAGTATACCTACTCAACTTGCCTACGGTAAAAGCGATGTCCGACCTAGTGCTTGTCATGGCATACATCAAGCAACCAATAGCCTTTGAGTACTCGAGTTGTGACACAACTTCACCCGAATTGGGCATAAGCTTCACACTCGGATCAAATGGAGTACTCACCGGAGAACAGTCAAAGTAATTAAATTTCTTTAATACTTTCTCGATATAATGAGATTGCGTAATTGCAATCCCTTTGTTCTCACGCTTGTTCCTTATTCCAAGGATCACCTCCGCTTCTCCCATATCTTTCATGGAGAATTTTGATGACAAAAACTCTTTAGTTTTATCAACTTGATTTTGGTCAGTGCCAAAAATCAACATGTCATCAACATATAAGCAAACTATTACTCCGTTACCGGATATGTCAAATTTGCTATATACACACTTGTCCGTTTGGTTTAACATGAAACCGTTGGACAAGATAACCTCATCAAATTTTTGATGCCATTGTTTGGGTGATTGTTTCAACCCATACAATGATTTTACGAGTTTACATACCTTATGCTCCATACCGGGCATAATAAAACATTCCGGTTGTTTCATGTAAACTTCTTCCTCCAAGTCACCATTTAAGAATGCCGTTTTGACATCCATTTGGTGAATCACTAAATTGTGGATAGCTCCTAAGGCTATCAACAATCTAATCGTGGAGATCCTTGCAACCGGGGCATAGGTATCAAAATAATCGATGCCTTCCCGTTGCCTAAAGCCTTGGATTACCAATCGAGCTTTGAACTTGTCGATTGATCCATCGGCTTTCATCTTCCTTTTGAAGATCCACTTGCATCCCAAAGGTTTACAACCCGGTGGCAAGTCCGATAATACCCAAGTATTATTCCCCATGATGGAATCCATCTCATCATTTATTGCTTCTTTCTAGAAAGCAATATCTTGAGACTTCATAGCCTCATCAAATGATTTTGGATCTTCCTCAATACTATAACAGTAAGAGAATTGTGACCCAATCTCATCTCTTGATCCCTCTACCAAGTATACTTGGAAATCGGGACCAAATGATTTTTCAATCCTTCCTCTTTTGCTCCTTTGAAGAATCGGAGATTCGGTTGGATACTTCCGTTTTATAAATTTTAAATTTATCCAACGCTTCATCTTTTGAGTGCAATAAATAAATATAACAAAACCGTGAAGCGTCGTCAATAAAAGTAACAACGTACTTTTTATTACCAAAAGACGGAGTTGAATGCAAATCACAAAGATCACTATGAATTAATTCAAGCACCGACGAATCCCTTTTAACATTGGGAAACGGTTGCCTAGTGATCTTCGTCAACATGCAAGTTTTACATTTTCCGGTTTTAACGTCAAAAGCCGGAATAATACCGTCTTTTGACATTTCAACCATTCTTTTAAAATTAACATGACCTAGTCTAGCATGCCATAAACTAGAATCAACAAGAACTTCATTTGCAATATAAATAGAATTCGAAACAAAATTCTTATTATTTAAACTTAACATGAACATGTCATTATTCAAATAACCGAATTCTACAAAAGAGCCACCTTTTGACAAGGTAAACTTTCCGGATTCAAAAACTTGCCTATATCATAACTTATTCAAGGTACTACCAGAAACCAAATTCTTTCGAATTTGTGGTACAAACAAAACGTCAACAAGTTCAATAATTTTATTAGAGCTAAATTCTAGTCTAACTAAGCCACGTCCAAGAATGGGAGCATTTGACTCGTTCCCCATGTGTAGCACGGATCCGTCTTCAACCGGTTCCAAAGAGGAGAACCAACGTCGATCCATGCACACATGACTCGATGCACCCGTGTCAATACACCAAGCATCATCATCATCCTGCACATAAAATGATTCGGATATTAGTGGTACATAATTCAAATTTGAATTAACACCAAAGTCAAGAAACTGACCTTGTCGTGGGTTCTGATCATTGGATCTTTGTCCACCACCACTTGAGTTTGCTCCGTTCTTATTCTTGACAACTCGACAATCCCGCTTGAGATGGCCGGTCATCCCACAAGTCCAACAGGTTAATTTAACCTTTTTGTTGGGACCTTTCTTGGCTTCATTGAACTTACGTTTTCCCTTGAAATTGTTGGATCTTCCCTCTTCCACCATGTTCACCGAAGGTGCAGAAACCTCTTTCATTTTAGGTCTCTCAGTCTCTTGCGCCCGAAGAGGTTCCTCTATGCGCAAGTGACTACCGAGTTGTACAAGAGACAACTCTTTCTTCTTGTGTTTCAACATATGTTTGAAGTCTTTCCAAGAGGGAGGCAATTTATCAATAATGCTCGATACGGAGATGGATTCGTCCATCTTCATATCATGTTGAGCATATTGGCCTAGAATGCGTAGGATCTCATTGTATTGCTCCATCACAGGCCTTGAATCCACCATTTTGTAATTATTAAAATTACTTACGAGGAACTTCTTACTAGAAGCATCCTCCACCATATATTTGGACTCAAGAGAGTCCCACAGCTCTTTAGCGGATTCAACATTTTGATAAATATCGAAGAGGGAGTCACACATACCGTTCAAGATGTGACCGCGACATATGTAGTCGTCGTTCTCCCATTTTCCGCGACGTCGGGTCATCTCCAACGTCTCGTCCTCCATCACTTCAGGCATCGGCGTGCTCAATACGTACACGACCTTCAACGTGGTCAATAAGAAGTGCATCTTCTTTTGCCATTGTCGAAAGTCGACGCCTTCGAACTTCTCCAGTTTCGTGAATTTGGTCGTCATGTCTCTCACCGATTGATCACTGGCCATCTCTCTCACGAAAATAACACTTAAGATTGTTGGGGGATTTGTGGGGTTGCAGAAATCGATGGGTAGAGAGAGATGAGAGATGATCGAAACTTGGATAGAATGTGAGATCGCGTGAGAGCTCGCTTTCCTTAAGTGTTATTTCGACCCTATTCTGCCTGGGTATCACGAAATACACTCGAGGATAATCTCAAATTCACCGTATCGATTCTGGCAGAAATCGACACTATTTAAACACCAAGAGAATGTAACCGATGCCATAATATTAATGATAATAATCATCCATTTAATGGAATTGATTGTTAATTGGTCAATTGGTGTAGGTTACAAAATAAATTGGGAGTTACAAAAAGGGATTTTGGAGGTTACAAAACCGCACCTGCAACAGTGCGTCACGCGGGTAGCCGCGTTGGTCAACCCGCGGCACAACCCGTTGGATCCTCTGTCCGTCCCCAAAATCCAGTGCATCACGCGGGTAGCCGCGCGGGGTTAACCCGCGGCACAAACCGCGTAATCCACTGTCTCCCACACGAAACAGTGCACCATGCGGGTAGCCGCGCGGGTTAACCTGCGGCACAACCCGCATGAGCCACTGTTTCGTCTCACAAACACCAATTAACTATCCTAACAATCCCGGGTCATAGTTAGCTTACACGAGTGTGCACTCCACACCTCCTAACTCGTGTTATAGCTTAGCTACCAACCCCATTATTATCTTTGTGAATCCAATTACACAAAATGACCGATGATTTCACTAAAATCACCAACAGAAGGTTAGGTTCTAAATACTATTAAATCAAAGATTCCTTAATACAATACAGAAGTATTGATTTCTATACTTCTAATTTTCACACTTTCTCCTTAATTTTTTTCGTATTGTTTTATAATTTAATCATAAGATACATGCATAATTCATATTAAAAATAATCAGTTAAATGCCTTGTGAGTTCATTACTTCAATAACACGCCTATCAAATAATGAAACAATAGTAAATATTGCATGGAGTTATATATAACACCATGAAAGGTAGGTTTCATAACCACAAAGGCTTAGCCCGGGCTATTGGGGTGACTTATTTTGACGTTTGATTCTTATTGGGGTGCAAAAAGTAAAAAATCATTGTCACCATGCCAATCCCCATAGGGAGTGAAGTAGAGATGTACAAAAAGACCATTTATGGGGGGGCTTAATCCCTTTGATCGGGCCTAATTTTTGGAAAAAGCCCAGTCTAAAAAAGTCCAGTCAGTTCTAAAAATGTATGGCCATAAAAGGTTCGATCTGTCTACTTTTACACTCAAGCTTGGCTCGAGCTTGAAAAAACGCGAGCTTTTTGGCTTACTAAAAATAGGCTTGGAATGCCATAGCACTGGCCTGAAAAATCTCAGGGCTTGTACATCTCTAATAGGGAGGGCTTCACCGGTTCTAGGATTGTGTGGCCGCAGGCCTAGACAACATTAATTAGTGGCACATTTGGGTTGTCGGTACCACTTTAAAAAAGGGTAGATTCCATGCTTAAGCCAATATAAACACATATGTACAAACTATATCTCATGTTGTATTCTATGCACCGTGTAAATATGTACAAAATGGTACAAATATCCACTGTTGTTGCCAAGTGTAAAGGTGGTTGAGTCACGTACACTGAATTCTATAAGCGGTTTGATGCCTCGAGTATGAGTGCTCCAACAAAACATGTGTAGAAAATGTTCATGCATTTATACTTCATATCATAACACAAGTGAACATTAATGCATGACCATAAAAAAAATCATTTAGCATGTATCTCAATTTCCACAAAACATATGAAAACTCATGTGGTTTGTTTTGTTACTTAAAAGTTATAGTAATCATCATTTTACAATGTCCAATAATCTCTATTAAATATATGGAATGTAACATATTTATATCTTATTACTGATATCTTGTGCATTGTTTCAAATTCTCACAAAATATTTGAGTTTGTGTTTAACCAAAATTTTCATGATTCTTATTATTGGGAAATAGATTTTAAGGTCCAATGTATTGTTCATATTATAGGAAAGTCCCACAATTGGGAAAAACATTCATGTCTATATACCTTCAACTATATAAGAATATATCTTAAAAAATCTTAGTCTCAATATTAAATATATTTTATTTATTTACATATTGTGATCTTGAGTATTTATTAGGCTAAATACTGAGATTTTGTCAATAAATCATAGTTTAAACATTATAAACCATAACATATGTATATAAAATGTTAACTGTAACATCTATATAACTAAACATATCATAATAAATTAATCCTTTATCAAACGTAAACTTTCATTAAAGAATAACCTAAATTGTGCAAACACAAAGTCTCGTGTTCAATTCAAATATTACAAATCGCGGCTAAAACATGTTTACTAAACATAAGATAATAATTTTTGGTATGAATGATTTACTGCAGTTTGGAGGAACATGAAATTTTAAAACCTGAATAGATTAATTTCATGTGAAAATGAAGTAAATAAAAATGCATGGCTAGCTCCAATTGACTGACTCAGTTCAATGAGAAATATACAAGGGTCGATTTTTGTCCAAATATAGTCCTTTTTAATCAAAATTTTCATAAGATTCAATATACACACACGTATACTATATATTGGCTTAAAGATGATCGGATAATTTAAGTGATTTTGGACATATTTTGGTTTTTTGCTATTGTTAATGCACACTACTACAGAATAACTAATAGAACCCGGTTGTCAAGCTAAATGGTACCCGGTTCTACAACCAGGTACTATTAAGGGGGGTACAATGATATCTTTTAATGCTACCCGGTTATAATAACCGGGTGCGATTTTCCAAATGGTACCCGGTTGTGTTTAGTAAACCGGGTACTATTGCCACATAAATACCGAGAAAGTGACATAAAACGGAACCGGTTCTATTTAAAAAACCGGGTACAATTTGCACCAAATGGTACCCGGTTCTGTTTAAGAAACCGGGTACAATTTGTTTTTTTTTTTGGCATCCTCATATATTGATATGCTACCAAAAATATTTTAAAAGACTGAACATAAATAAAAATTGATGCAATATCAACAAAATTATGGAAATCAACAAATCAATCCAATATTCTAATTCACTTGAAGGAACTACATGAAACGTATGAAAATTGGCAACACGATCAATAGATCATGCATATAAGTCAAGAGTTTCTTAATGACTACCAAAAGCACCACAAAAGCTCAAATCTTGTATGAAAATGAAAGTGCAACTTACAAAAGTGACGTGTTTTAACGCAATGGAACCCGGTTTCTTCTACGGAACCGGGTACTATTATCATGCCTATATTTCGCAAGCAATACAACCCGGTTTATTACAACCGAACGGGTGCGAAACTTGTGTGGGGCAAATAGCACCCGGTTTTTTGGTTAATGGGTTATATTTGGGGGGTTGTATCAGATATTCTGTAGTAGTGGCATATGCTTGGTATCAATATCAAAAATATTAAATCGATCAAACTATGTATTTAATTCAAAGAAAAAGTCAAGAAGATCATATCTAGTCGGAACTTGAACTCATTCCATGAAACGTCTCCTTCAAATATCGGTTCTTTATTTAAAACTTGATGGTTCGTGAAATTAGTCGGTGTGAAATGGTCGATTCTGAGATGGCTAGCTATATCTCGAATACATTTTGAAAAGAGCTTTTAACCAATCGACAATAGACACATATCTGAAACTAAGTAACATATGTTTGTCACTTTATCTTTAGTTGCTAACTTTCTTTCTTTCTTTCTTTCTTTTGGAAAGGGTGTCCTAGACTAATCTCTTGGCAAATTATGACTGTAATACATCAGCCCTGATTAAACCTCAGTGGCCACAATTGTTGTGTACGCCTGGATCCGAACCCTAGGCAGATGGGATATTCCACCACATCTCTCAAGGCCTTAACCAGTACGCCACAACCCTTGTGGTTATAACTTTGTTACTATTTACATTTTGATCCCTGAATTTACATTCGTGTTTCATTTAGTCACTTACTGAATGATGTACATATATTTATTGTAGGAAAGGGATTTGTACTACCCTTCCAAAATGTCCCTATCGTATTTATCTCCTGATGATTATTAGGAGAGAGTTAAATCACGGTGACATTGGGCAAGGTGGACGAAGTCGTATGTGTTCTTCTTTCCATTAAAACAATTTAGTGGGGCCATATCATTAAAGAAAGTTTTAGCTTTTCGTAGAAAATAATACATATCAGTCATTGTAAAATGAAGACAGTTGATAGCCTCATCTGTATTGATCCTAGACTCTGATGCATTCTTTTAACTATAGTCACACATGAAGGTATCATTTGCAATTACATTACATCATTTCTATCGGCTTCAATAAATTTGTGGGCATGTAAACTATGTAAATCTAATAAATTTATACATGACCTTTGAAAATATATTAATTTATAGATAGGTGATTCTTTTACTAGTCAACACGGGCGGACCTACATGGAAGGATACGATGGTACGAGCTACCTTTTCATGGTTCTGTCGTAAGGGAAAAAATTGCGTTTCTGAAAGGTGTCACCATATAGTTTTTCAAAACTTCAATGGCGGAGATGATAAATGTTCCTACTTCTGTAGTAGGAAGACACATGTTTGAGACCCACTATTGGCAAATTTGTTGTTTTTTTATCTTAAATTTTGATTTTAAAAAAAATATATGCTAGACTTGAACTGAGTTTCTTTTATATAAGGACCGGGAACAAACCAACAGATCTATACTAATTTTGTGAAAATTTTATTTAGATATTTTTTTATAGTCAGATTGTGCCACCACTTAAAAAATATTTAGGTATGCCTCTCTAGTCAAGGCGGGAAAAGTTTTTTTTTTTTTTTTAATTTAATTGAAAGAATATTAATTTTAAAGAGGTTTTACTCTATTACAAAATTTACATTTTATATTATATCTTTTATTTGTCTGGTTAAGAAAAAATTGATATGCATATGTGTATTTAAGATTATTATATAATGAAGAGGTATTGAACAATACTTTTGATACATTATGATCATTTTAACAATTTGTCCCATTTGTATTCATTTTACCAAATATCATACAGATTACAGACAATTAACATGGTCTTGTTTAATCGAGTTTTGTCATATTCAATTCATGTACCAAACAAGGCCTGATATTGAACAAATACATTTGTTCTCGTTGTTTTATACTGTTCGAAACACTTATCAACTTAACATTCTAGTTGGGGTGCTTCAACATCTTGAAGCGCAACAAGCCTTGCGTTACCACCAAATTCTTCTGGCAATGCCTCTTTCCCAACTTCCGCCACGAATTGTTTTCTTTGTTCTTCGTTGTTTACCATCACAATCTGTGTTGACCATTAAAAGTCAAAATACCGACCTCTTTTGACCCTAAAAGTCAAAATTAATACCCATAACCAAAACTTTGCATGTAAAATACCTTGTTTAGTGTTGCTTTCTCGAGAAAATGAGAAACCATCTTCCAAACACTCACGAAAAACCACGGCATATTTAATATGTATAATCTTGCTAATCGTTCAGGATAGTAGGCCTACGCAAAATGAACCTAATAAATTAACTAAATACGAAATTGAATCCCATACAACTCGAGTTTTTGAAGAACAATTTGTCATGGCGGGTCACATGTAAATCAATAAAGAATATTCAGAAATGAAGATTTACCTGTAAAAATTGAAATCCAGAGATCAATCCACGAGCATCAACGTTCTTATAACTTAGTTTTTGCAAATCAAGTATCACAACCATCTTCTCGTTTCCAATTTCCGTGCCTCTAATTCCACTGCAAAGTGATTTGTTCATAAAAGTTACAACAATTAACGTGATCACATCTTAATAAGAGTGTTTGGTTATTACTAAAGTGTTTATAATGCCATCCAAACATTTATTGCCTCTTACTAGGTAAGAACACGGTAAAAAATGATGGTGTTTATCAACAATCTTACGGTTCCATTTTGCTGACAAAAATCTTACATGGTAAATGAGGGTGATGACTCTTACCAAGCCATTGTCCGACCATAGATGATGGTATTTACACCAACAATCTTTCTACAGTAAGCTAAGTCAGGATAATAACTCTTACCTGTAGAGCGGCCCCTAAATAACTTTCCATCTAATTTTCTTCTAATTAAAAATAGAAACTTTATAATTAATAGACAAGGTAACAAAAATAAAACTTCAATAAAGAAGATTACATACCTAGCAATTCCTTTGTCAAGGAGATGGACCACAAATTCTGCATTTCACAAGGGGAAAAAACAAGTTCTAAGTAGAAATACAAATTCCCATCTAACATTTGACTTTTGATGATCAATTTGACATTTTATGAATCGAAAACAGGTGTCGTTTTTTGCGTTGTAAGATCCAAAAACGACTTACGCAATCAGACGAGTCAAAATGCAATTGATGAATGAAACACAAAGTAATTAATCGAAGAATAAACGAAAGAGAAAGGGATAACCAATTACTCTTGAACTGATGGTGATCTTTAGCAGGATAATGCTTGCTAGCATCAAGAATCATAAGAGGATGTCCACTCTTGCACAAACCCTGAAGAAATATTTTTCTAGGTTCCAATTGTTGAAGAACTTCAGAATCCGGGATGAATCCTAAAGGAACAAAAGAAGTCCTCCATTTTCGCCATGAAACAAACATCTTTGCTGCTTTGTTTGGATCCATTGATCTTGCTATCAAAAACCTCTCTAGTGTTGGATCTCCATACTTCTACACATAAATCCATGATTCATAAAAAAATTCATCAACCACTTCCATATCCTTATGACCGTAGTCTATTTTAAAAAAAAAGCATAACGATGGAATCCTTTCAAAATTCCCGCAAATTTGGAGTTGATTTAGGTAGTCCGTATTCTTTTGGTACGTGGACAAATATAGAACAATTATGCTGAATTTGGTTTAGTTCCATCAAAATCTCAGTGAAAAAGGTCTAAAATACTATCAAATTGTTGTGGTTTTTAGTATGATTAAGTTTGAAATCAATATAATAAACCATTCCGATTGTAAAGGGAACAAAACCTGGAATCAGTTTGAGTTTTGAAATTCCAAAACAAAAATCGAAAATCTCACCACATTCGCCATTGAAAGAAGGAAAGTAATGAACAAATGGTACACTAGTAACATGAGTTACGTACCTCTGAGGAAGAATCGAGCATGTGAACACATTCCTTCATCTGAGTGAGTTTAATTTGTTGTTGTTGTTGATTCGCCATTTTAGGGTTTGATAAATGCAGTAAAGGTGAGGAAATTGGGCGTGTGTATATATAGAGGGTGCATTTGCAGGTGGTTTGAGTTGTGATGGAAGGCTTTGTATGGAGTATAATTTTTGTCTGAATAGTAAAAGCTAGAGCAGAGAAAGAGTAGACTAATAAAAGTCAATAATGGAACGCCAAAATAAGAGGGTACACGTGGTTTGTCAAAAATAATACTTTTCGTTCTTGGAGTTTCAAATTACAAGATGGTCATCATGGTTTGTAAAGATGTCTGGATTGGTTCCTTCTTCTAACGATCGTTAAAAAATTCCATTGAATGATAGACATTTTCGTCATTTTTTTGAATTTTTTTTGCTTTTTACCCAATCAAAATCGATTTTATGATTTTGGTCCCTGTGATTTTTGATTTGGTAAAAGACAAAAAAGTCGATAAAGGATTGAAATGTCGTTCATTTAGCGAAGTCTTTTAACGGTCGTTATAGGGTGGGATCAAATCCAAACGTTTTTACAAATCACGATGGTCATCTTGTAATTTCGAAACTGCAAGGACGAAAAATGTTATTTTCGACAAACCATAGGGACCAAATTTTGTAGTTTACTCCCAAAATAATATACCTCGCTCTCTAGTATTTATTTTTGAATTGTATAACAAAATATAATATTTTTGTTTTTCAAAAATGTATTTTTTTTTAATTATTTAGGGTCGTTTACCAAACATTTATTGGGTAAGTTTTTACCAACAAGAGTCATCACTCTTAATTACTTACCTTATTGGGTAATATTATCGCCCATCAAATTGAATTGTTGGTAAACATGTATCACTCGGTAAGAGTTTCCCTTCACTTACTGATAAGACTTTTGATTCTTGTCTTGACTTTTACCAAAAGAGATTTCCAGTCTTTATTATTCTCACTCGGTAAAATAAGTGACTCAAAATAAACATTTACCCGTTAAACATTTGGTAAACCACGTCTTATCATTATTGTATGAACAAGTCATATATGCCTCTTTGTTATGGCTTGGGGAAATGTAGTATAGCTTTTTTCTTGTTAAGTTTCCAATCCTAAAATGTTAGTTTTTCATCCCACAATTGTTTAATTTAATTTGTCAATAATTATTTAAAATATCTAATTAATAAAAAAAGAATGGAAGACAAGGTGAGGTGGCTTGTTGTGAATGGTTAAGGGTTCCTACACTAATAAATGAGACCCATACCATTGATTTCGTAAAGATATTGTTTGAAATTTTGTACATATCAAATAAACAATTATACGATCATTTGTAAATAATAATTCAATATAAACAAATACACATAAATAAAAGATAGTATTATCCCTTCAATAGTCAAACTGAATAACTACATAGGGTTAGACTGAATAACTGCATAGGGTCAGAGAATGTAATAAAAAATAGGGGGAAAAGTTCATAAAAATGTAACGAACTTTTTGATTTTAAATAACTGAATGTTGGACAGTTTTTTTGAAAAATAAATTCCTGAACTTTTAAGAATCGATTAAATACAGTATTTTGAAGTAAAAAACGGCGTTAATATATAATGATTACAGCACGTTATAAGGGGGAAAAATGTTATCATTTATTATATTGAAAATTATAAAATTCGGCATTTTAAAGGTGGATTTATTTCTTGCAGGTGGTTAAAAAATTACAAAATTCGTAAAATAGATATTAAACATAATTGATTCTTGCTTAGGTATAAAGGTGAACATTGAAAATATGTTGATTTTTTGCAATCTAGTTATTTTAACTAGAATAAATAAAATTAAAAACTATAAATCAAGGAAAAATATGCAAGTCATATTCGAGGATCTGGATGAAGGGTGTTCGACAAAAAAGTTGTGACAAATCCCCAAATGTTGGTCAACATGTCTGACCCATCATGTATTTTCGAGCCAGTTTTCTTTTCTATAATTAATATAGAGTAAACTACTATTTTCCTTCATATGGTTTGTTGTTTATTCTTAGAATATATTTGTGAGATATTGTATTTTAGTGTATGATTGATATTCTGTATAGTTCTTTGGTAGGTTTCCTTTATATTCAATGTTTCCATATTACATTGTAATTATAAATAGGACGTTATGTGAATAAGAAAAGGCAAGGGATTATTCTCTTTCATGGTATCAGAGCATAAGGATCCCTCCTCCCCCTTCTCTTCTTCCTCAACTTCATCTCCCTCAACTTCATCTCCCCCATTCCCTACGACAACGATGTCGTCTTCTTCATCGTTTCACCCTGCACTCGTTGTCTCAAACATCAAGAACCATGTCTCCATCGTTCTTGAAATGGAGAATGTGCAATATGCAACCTGGGTTGAATTATTTAAGATTCATGCCCGCTCCCACAAGGTCATTCATCACATCATCAAACCCGATCCCGCAAAAGAAAAGGCCCCTGCCACCGATGATGAGAAAGAATTGTGGGCAACCCTAGATGCAACAGTTCTTCAATGGATCTATGCTACTATTTCTCATGATCTCTTGCATACCATTCTTGAGCCAGACGCTACGGCTATGGAGGCTTGGAATCGTCTTCGAGACATCTTCCAAGATAATAAACACTCTCGAGTCGTTACTCTTGAGCAAAATTTCTCTCACACTCGTATGGAGGATTTCCCGAATGCCTCGGCGTATTGTCAGCGGCTGAAAGTTCTCTCGGATCAACTCAAGAATGTCGGGGCACCGGTATCTAATGACCGATTGGTTCTCCAAATGGTCGCCGGTCTCACCGAGGCATACAATGGGGTTGGGACGGTTCTTCGACAAACCAACCCCCTTCCTCCGTTTTACCAGGCACGTTCGATGCTCGTTCTTGAAGAAGCTGGCTTAGCCAAGAAGATTGCAACCAGTTCACCACCAGCCGCGATGGCGGCAGTATATCGGGATTTTGACGACCCTTCCCATTCATCTGAAACGCCGCATCAACCTCGTTACAACAACAATAGACGCGTCGCTGCTGGTCGGGGTGCTGGCCGGAACAGGCAGCAGCAGTCGGGTCGCGTTGGCGGTCGCGGGAGTAGCGGACGTGGAGGTCTTGGCGGGGCTTATCCTTCGCAATGGCAGCGACAGTCGTGGGGTGTAGGGAATACTCAGGCGTGGCCGTGGGCTCCTTGGGCAGTTCCTCCTTGCTCTTTCCCCACTCAACAACAACGGACCAGGCCCGCTAATAATTCTGGTAGCCAACATCGTGGGGTGTTGGGTCCAAAGCCTCCACAAGCTTATGCCACCATGCCTACAGGTCGGAATTCTATTGACCGGCAACAATCTACATCTTCTCCCACAGACATAGAAGCATCGATGTATACGATGGGACTTAACCCGCCAGATACAAATTGGTATATGGATACCGGGGCTACATCACACATGACATCCACACCAGGTACACTCTCACCTTATTTTAATTTGAGCAAACAACATGGTATTCGTGTCGGAAATGGTCATTCCATTCCTATTCGGGGTTACGGTCACACTACCATTCCCTACCCTAACTACCCATTTACTTTAAACCATGTTCTTCATGCTCCCCATATTATTAAAAACCTGGTTTCTGTCCGAAAATTTACCAAGGATAATTCTGTGACAG
Organism: Arctium minus; assembly: GCA_954870635.1. Taxonomy (NCBI): domain Eukaryota; kingdom Viridiplantae; phylum Streptophyta; class Magnoliopsida; order Asterales; family Asteraceae; genus Arctium; species Arctium minus. The sequence continues at coordinate 16,134,970 of OX941082.1, forward strand.
TCGAATTTGATCCTTTTGGGTTTTCTGTGAAGGATTTCCGGACGGGGAGGCGTCTCATGAGATGTGAGAGTCAAGGTGAACTTTACCCCGTCACCAACCGTGTCTCATCCACTTCTACATTCGCGGCCATCGCTCCTTCTTTGTGGCATCAACGTTTGGGTCATCCGGGAGCACCTATATTTAATTCTTTACGTCAAAATAAGTTTATTTCTTGTAATCCATCTACTTGTTCGGATTTATGTTCTTCGTGTTGCCTGGGCAAGAATATTAAATTACCATTTGTTTCGTCTACTTCTAGCACTTGTATGCCATTTGATATTCTACATAGTGACATTTGGACGTCTCCTGTTTTAAGTGCTATGGGCCATCGATACTATTTGGTACTTTTGGATGATTACACAAATTTCGTTTGGACTTTTCCGTTATCTAATAAGTCACAAGTATTCTCCATTTTTTGTGGATTCAAACAATTCGTCCAAAATCAATTTGAGCTCAATATTAAATCTCTTCAATGCGATAATGGTAAATAATATGACAATGCTCGAATGCATGAATTTTGTGAAACAAATGGCATCTCTTTTCGGTTCTCGTGCCCGTACACGTCGTCCCAAAATGGTAAAGCGGAACGAAAAATTCGTACGCTTAACAATATGATCTGCACTATTCTTGTTCATGCATATCTTCCTTCCACGTTTTGGCCTCATGCCTTGCAAATGGCTACCCATCTCTTAAACATACTTCCTAACAAGCAATTAGAGTTTCAATCTCCTCTTAAAATTCTATACCAGAAGGATCCGTCATATACTCATCTTCGAGTCTTTGGGTGTTTATGTTTTCCTCTTGTTCCATCCACCAACATTCATAAACTCCAAGCCCGGTCAACCCCTTGTGTATTTTTGGGCTATCCAACCAAACACCGCGGCTACAAATGTTATGACATTTCTTCTCGAAAAATCATCATAAGCCGCCATGTGGTGTTTGATGAATCCAAATTTCCATTTGCGGCCTTACACTCTCCATCACCTCAATCTTACGAGTTCTTAGATGATGGATTGTCTCCATATATTCGTTATCATCTCCCACCTGCTTCTACATCTCATACACTTGGACCCCAAACCATGAGTCCAACAAACACTCCTCCATCTTCCCCTCTCACAACCAGCGGCCCTCCTCCAGCAACCAGCAGCCCAATAATCCCTCCACCAGCAACCAACAGCCCAATAATCCCTCCTACAGCAACCAAGAGCCCAACAAGCCCTCCTACAACAAGTGCTCCAACCCGGGGACAACCTCTACCTCTTATGCGACCGGCCACCCACAGTCAAAGTGGGATTTTCAAACCCAAAATTCTGTTTAATCTTCACTCCACAATTTCTCGTTCCCCGTTACCTCGTGACCCTGTGTCGGCCTTACGTGATGTGAATTGGAAAATGGCCATGGACGATGAATTCAATGCTCTTATTAAAAATAAGACGTGGGAGTTAGTACCCCGTCCCCCTAATGTCAATGTAATCAGATCTATGTGGATTTTTGCTCATAAAGAGCATGCTGGCGGTTCTTTTGAGCGTCATAAGGCCCGTCTTGTAGGTGATGGAAAGACTCAACAAGCGGGCGTCGATTGCGGGGACACTTTTAGTCCGGTTGTGAAACCGGCTACCATCCGTACGGTCCTCAGTCTAGCCCTCTCGAGGTCATGGCCTATCCACCAACTTGACGTGAAGAATGCATTTTTACATGGCAATCTCAAGGAGACTGTGTACATGCATCAACCGCTTGGGTTTCGTGACCCGGTTCACCCAAATTATGTGTGTTTACTTAAAAAGTCTCTTTATGGGCTCAAGCAAGCCCCTCGGGTATGGTACACCCGGTTTGCGGATTTTCTGGCCACTATGGGGTTCTCACCAAGCATCTCGGATCATTCTTTGTTCATCTACGCCCATGGTCAGGATATGGCCTATCTTCTCTTATACGTAGACGACATTGTTCTAACCACATCGTCTGAGGTTTTACGTCAACATATCATCTCACGCCTCAGTTCTGAGTTTGCCATGAAGGACCTAGGTCCTTTGAGTTACTTTCTAGGCATTGCAGTAACTAGGCATAAAGATGGGTTATTTCTGTCACAACGTAAGTATGCGGCTGAAATTATTGAAAGGGCCGGCATGGCCTCGTGTAAACCATCTATGACACCGGTGGATACCAAACCGAAGCTTGGTGTTACGTCTAGTTCCCCATATGTGGATCCCTCTCAGTATCGTAGCCTGGCAGGAGCGCTCCAGTACCTTACATTCACCAGGCCAGATATTTCTTATGCGTTACAACAAGTATGCCTATACATGCATGATCCACGCGATGCTCACATGCTTGCTCTCAAACGCATTGTGCGTTACCTACAAGGCACCCTTCATTATGGTTTACATCTCTATCCGTCCACTTTCACCACCCTCCGATCGTATACGGATGCCGATTGGGGCGGCTGCCCGGATACACGGCGATCCACATCCGGGTATTGTGTGTTTCTAGGTGATAATCTTGTCTCATGGTCAGCAAAGCGGCAACCCACGCTCTCACGGTCGAGTGCCGAGGCAGAATACCGAGGGGTCGCCAATGTGGTCTCAGAATCATGTTGGATTCAGAACCTTCTTCTTGAGCTTCGGTGTCCTATTCAAAAGGCTACCTTGGTATATTGTGATAACGTTAGTGCTATATATTTATCAGGCAATCTGGTCCAACATCAACGCACGAAACACATTGAGATGGATATTCACTTTGTCAGTGAACAGGTGGCTTGAGGTCAGGTTCGAGTCCTACACATTCTGTCACGGTATCAGATTGCCGATATTTTCACAAAGGGCCTACCATTAGTATTGTTTGAAGATTTTCGGGACAGTCTTAGCGTTCGGTTACCTCCCGCTTCGACTGCAGGGGTGTCTTAGAATATATTTGTGAGATATTGTATTTTAGTGTATGATTGATATTCAGTATAGTTCTTTGGTAGGTTTCCTTTATATTCAATGTTTCCATATTACATTGTAATTATAAATAGGACGTTATGTGAATAAGAAAAGGCAAGGGATTATTCTCTTTCATTTATAACTATTTTCGTCTCTGATCTTTAAAAATTATTTTTTTGGTGCTTGTGGTTTGCAATCATTTCGTTTTCAGTCCCTGAGAATATTAGTTTTAGGGACGAAAATGGAAATTTTTTGCAAACCACAATAACCAAAAAAACAACTTTTAAAGTCAGGGACGAAAATGATTAAAAACAACAAACCAAAAATCGTAGTTTACTCATTAATCTTAAGTTTTTGTCACTCCTCTTGAAAGATGGAAGATTTGTATGATATAAACCAGAGAAGTGCTTTGCTTAAATAAAAGGATAACATGTATGTTTGTTGGGTAATTACGTAAATTGATTTATATCAAATATTTTTCTACATACAAATCATGATAATAATATTGATGCTTAGCACTTGTTTTCTTAAATTAATAATATAATTTTAATAAAGATATATAGGTTTTTCTAGATACATGATGAACATTTAATTATGCTTTAAGAGTAATATACTTTTGACAATTAACTCAGAGTTGTAAATAAGATAGCCCACTTTCATAAAAATTTAAAGTGGATCATTTATGTACTCAAGTCGGTGGGCATGCAATTTTGACCTTTTTTTTTGGAAAAAAACACCTATGAAGCAATTAACAAAATTCTTTTATGAATATATGACAACAAAGATGCTAACGCACTTTCTTCACACCATGCAATCTGAATGTATGTAAAAAAAAATCATGCAAAAAGTCGAAACATATATAACTAATCACACATTGAACTTTGTTCTACATAAATCAAACTAAACTTTGCATGAATATAATGGTAATTAAACATGTGAGATCCCACATTTGAACCTTCATAATAAGGGGATTACTATGTCATATTTGAACATATCGAGTAACTTATCACAGTATTTACTGACAATATTTGAACATATCAAGTACAAATGTACGTACCCTCATACCACGTTTGTTTGTTCTATGCACCATTGTGGTGCCATGTCTGTCGGTATCAGTGTCGATGAGTGCAAGTCGTTTTCATGTATACATTTTTTAAAGTACTTAATATATATATATATATATATATATATATAAGTTTTAAAACGTTCAATTATGATATGTAATAAATATCATGGTTATGCAAATGCTGAAAACATTATATTTGTTTGAACCCAGATTTAAGAAATTAAAAGAAACTGATTTTATTTGTTTAGCTTCAAATCTTGATTTACTTCTTTAATATGATTTTTGCTCTCTGATTTCTCTCCTTGGGAGTTTGTTTTGTTCTCCACTTCAAACTAATGAGAATGAAATAGAAACTCTTACCTTTTTTCTTAATCAAATGAGCTAAGTGATAAAAACTCATGTCTCTTTTTGATTTTGAAATTACCATTACAATATTCATAAATCTTAAAATTCGAAAATACACATATCGTATAACTTGAAAATTCTTATAAACACTGAATTTGCTAAAACAATGTATTAGATATCGAATTTATATAATAATAAAACTTTGTCAAATTACGAATAAAAAAATATTATCATACGTCAAAAATCGTTTCCCTCAAAAATATATTAGTGGTATATAGTTTGATCTTAACTCGAGACAATAACATCAAACTCGAGTTGAAATAATTTTTCCACCTTGTTTGATCTTAGTGGTAGATTGTTTGATCGTAACTAATTAAATTATGAATATATGAAAATGTTCGACTCGAAAAAGCATATGCTTGTATGGTTCGGCTCAACTCGGTTTTACTTGGCTCAAAAAATTCAATTTTGTTTTCGAACGAGTAGAGTCAAACATTGGAGTTATGAAACTCAACCTGTTAAGTTAAATTAACTTTATCTTGTGTTTACCAACTGTTAAGCTAAGTTAAGTTAATTTGTTCTTCATAATCAACTTTTTCCAATAAGTCGTTAAATTGAAAGATTAGCATATATAAGTTTACCAACGGTTGTTTACCTCAAATTCTCAAGAAACCCTAGCTCGATTCTAGAGCCAAATTCTCTCTCAACCCTCGACTTTTTGCAGGTTATATATGAAAAGGTTATTGCGCTCTGAACAATGACAATTATGGGTGCACAAAAACTCGACTAACCCAACCAACTAGACCAAAATCTAACATGAAGCAACTCGATACTTAATCGAGTAGTAAAATCATCAAACCTTAGGTATTGGGTTAGGGCCATTTGAACCCAACTCAACCCAACCCGATGAACCCAATGCCTTTATATACTATGAATTTAATAAAATTGTTAAGTTTTTAATGAATATATGTACATTAGACATTAGATGAGCCCAAAATTAACTATATTCAAAATTATATCATACATTCAACTGTAATTTTACTTTCTTATTTGCATGAACCTTCAATTTTCTTCTTTGTGTTTGTTAGCATTATTTGTATGTTATCATTTTGATTTTCGTTTAACTAGGTTGTAAAATGATGTACCAAAATTTCAACACGCCCAACCTAACCTAACCCGCACGGTTCGGGTTGGGTTGAATTTTTGTTTGGGTTGAGATTTTTCTAACCACAAACATTGGGTTGAGTTGTGCAAATGCTTTGAACCTCGCCGACAACCCAACCCATGTCCAACCATAATGACGATCAATATCACGCTGAACGAAGTGAATACAATTGCAGGCGAGGTTTCTTGTCAAAAAAGAAAGAGAGAAACAAAGAATAAGAAAGAGGAAGATTATTAAATAATGTCGTGTTTGGTGCTTCAATCATTAAATTAGCTACCGAGAAACAAAGATGAACCAGACTAGCTGCATATGAGAGTTCAATCTTCAAATTAGAGACCTAATGAGAAAAAATTGCAAATTTAGAGTCCAAATCGACGAATCAACAAATTTGCTAGAAATGGGAAGGGATCAGGACAATGGGCTAAATTGCATAAACATTATAATTGTCCAAAAGGACTTAAACAAGAGCGAGCAGCCCGAAGGGACGGAGGTAAATCATGGCCTAAAAATAAAAAATAAATAACATAATTGGGTACACGCTATAATATATTTAAAATTGGGACTCAAAAAAGTTAACGGGATTCCAAAAAAATTTGAGAGGCCTTATTCGAAATCTCACATTAATACACCCTTCCACATGGCAATAATAATTTTCTATTACTAAAATATATATTTAAAGGTAGTTTATTTATTTATAAAAAAGAAACGAATATCATTTTTAACATTTAAAGTATTTAATTATTATATTTATAAAATATTAATTCATACTTTTTGACATTTATTATATGCCAACCAAACACAGACCACACGGGGGGATGTTGCGGAATGGCATGGGCTGGTGGAAAATAGATGTTTCTAAATTAAGTTTAGTTTCTGGTTGTCTTAAATGTTATCTAATTAAAAAAAATTAAAGTGTTGTTAAATGTACATTTACTTATATTAAAATTAGATTTAATTATACGTTAAAAATATAAAAGAAAAATGTTTTGATGTTGATATATGTGAAATGAGAGCATCTCCAACAGCTTCTCCATTTCGGAGAAAATGAGGATTTTGGATCTAAATTGTGTTCCAAAAGTTCCCTCAAAACTATCTTCAAAATGTAGAAAGCATGAGAGAGAAAAGGGTTTTTCTCCAAATATGATTACCAAGTGAGAGTACCAATAGGAAGCTTTGAAATAAATATGTGGAGATAAAAATAATATTTTAATAAATGAATAAAATATTTTAATATTATAATTAATGTTGGATTCTCCAAAAACAGAAATATGTTAGAGATGGATATATATATATATATATATATATATATATATATATATAGATAGAGAGAGAGAGAGAGATAACAACCCAAACACAAGATCTGAAATTTTAAAGTATGCTAGGTTTGCGAGAAGACAACCTATTACAACTGAGATTAAATGAAACAGAACATTCTAAATGGTAGTCTTCTATTCTGATACCCTCTCAAATCTTCTCTTTACCCTTGGAAGAGTTGACTATATCACGTAATCACGGCGACCTGAAAAGGTTTTTAGTTTTGAAAGAGCGAGGGTTAGACCGAAGGTCTAGTGAGTTCCCTCTAAACAGTTTTAAAGTCACAGCAATACGAGTTTATAAAAAAAAATAAACGGAATTACTTAACCCATTCAGCTTTGTAAATAAAATACTTTTAAAACAACTCGCTTCCGACACACACTACCGTTGCCCGCAGGAAATGGTGTGTCAGACTCACACTGCCTTATCTGGGTCACACCTCCCAATTGGCATAAACGGGACCCCCCCCGGTATGAGCACAGACGAGCCACACCCCCCGACTTTGGCCATATAGCTCCCAACAATGTATGCATATAGTTGTTCAACATTTATATAATAAGCATTTAATGCAACAAGAAATGTTTGCAGATAAAAACTCGCGTAAACGAAAACATGCTTTAACATAACTCATAAACATTTCGTTAAAATCTTACACATATCAATAACTTTCATAAAAATTGAGAGTTTAGTTTGAAAAGACTCACCTTTGATCCTTGCTAAGAAAACCTGCAACTATCGATCTTACAACCTACGATGACACCGACAAAACCGATAAGCCAAAACCCTAAGTAATAAGTCTCTCTCTCTATAATCCTAATCGGTTACAGAACCCACATAATCGAAATTATGAAAAGCACAGGACACCCCGACCGCACCAACCTAACCTCATAATCCCGGGATTATCACCCGGTATCCCCCACCCACGGGCTTCCCCGACTCCCGGGGTCATGGCCCGGGGTCGACCCCTCCTCTCGGGGTTTCGATGACCGAGACTCCCCCGGTCCCCCCCCCCCCCCCACTCACCCGGACTACACCATCCCGGGCCCGACTCCCGGGTTCCCCCGGTATTAAACTACGCCTGGGGTGACCAACTGTCGGGGTCGCCCTATACCGACCGGAGGCGACTAAGGGTCTGTCGCAACCCTCAGAATTCGAACCAGACCCCCCAAATCAACAATCGAATGAATAAAACTTACCCACTTAATTAGATTTTTGAACTATAAACCATAATAATCAATCTATTAACATTTAAACAACATTGAATCAAGATTAAGGAGAGATTATGGGTTCTTGCTCATACCTACTCCAATCTCACTAGCAGACTCAATCCCAAACATTAAGCGTTCAACAATCAAAAGCAAGAAAATCTGAGATTTGAATCTTACCTTGGGATAATCTGAAAATCTCAAAACTCTTCAACTCTGTCTCCTCTTCAATCGATCCTTGCTTCCCTTCTTCTCTCGTTTTCTTCAAGCCACGACCAACATGAATGAGGGGATCCCTAGGTTATCCCTTTTTAAATTCCTTTGTACACTTAACTCCCCAAACTTTGGATTTTTATCATTTTTCTCCCAAACTTTAGAATCTTGTTATTTTAGAACCTGATCGTTACAAGAGAGATTTTGACTTTTGGTTCTCCATTTTATAGAAATTTTGGGGAAAATGTTGGAGATGCTCTGATATCAATAGATTTGGGCAAAATCATTCCATCTTTTTGCAAACTGAACTACGGGGGTGTTTACTTGGGGCTTAATGAGCTTAATGACAAAACTGGCTTATTCGCGCAGATGTTTGGAGTGTTTACTTGGGGCTTAATGATAAAACTGGCTTATTCGTACATACATTTCCGGCTTATTCACTAAGTAGGGGAAAGTTGTGTTGTCCCCAATAAGACACATCTTTGAAATTTCGACTCTTTAAAAATAAAGACATGTGATAACTCTCATTTTGAGCATCATTTACACTTCATTTGTGTGATTTTTTCTTACATTTTAGTTGTGTTTCCTTTTTATTTGTTTGTGTTTTTTCCTTTTATTATTTTACTTTCATTTGGAGTTGTTGAGAATGTTTTTATGGTTAAACGCATCATATTTGGGTTAAAAACGTCACTGCCTACTGTGGGCACTGTCTGCCCACTGTGGGCACCCGAGGGACCATTGGGTAAAACTATTATCCAGTGTTTGCTAGCTGTAAATTGCTGGAATATGATGGATCATGTGGCTGGAATTTAAGTTAATGGTGTCCACATAATTTTTGGGGCAATTTTCACCATTGGATTCTCAAGATTTCAAGTATAAATACAAGCTTGGGGAGGAGTATTGAAGGACCTCTCATCTCATCTTCCATCATCAATAAAGCAAGAACAATATGTTCTTCATCTTCAAGCAATTTACTTTCATGGTTGAAGAGATGAAGTATTAGTGTAGAATTTAATTTCTCGCATTTAATTTTCGTCTTTTATTTTCCGTCTTTTATTTCTCGTATTTACTTTCCGTACTTACTTTAACGCATTTAAATTCCGAACTTTACTTTCTAGTTACTTTTTCAGTCGATTTTTGTTCCATACTTGTTTCTTCTCCATAGCTGCTCGACATTTATGCCATGTAGATTTTTGTAACCATGATTTCTACAAGGTCAATTTCATACTTGTTTCATACTTGCTACTTTTTGTTTGAACTTGACTACATTGTGTTTTAACTTGGAAGTTTAAGTACTTAATGAATTTTTGTTTGATTTTTGGATTATATCAATGAATTTATGAATATATGGCTTAAAAAATATACAACAATTTATAAAACAACTTAAAATTCATATTCAGGGGTAAATTGGTCATTTATGTTGTTATTCAGACTGTTAATTCAGATAAAAAAAAAAAACAACATCAATTTATCCAGACAAACACATTTATCAATACAAGACTTAATGAAAAATTTGGTAAACAGCCCCTACAAGAGGTATACATTTAACAAATAATATGTATGTATTAGCCTACACCTTTTCTTAATCTTCGTACAATGTAAGAATTTAACATCAACTTTAGTTAAAACTTCTTCATCATAAAAAATTATATTATTGTTTTCGTCCAAAATAAATGTTCATTTTCAAAATAAACTATATTTGTTTTTTTAATTAAATCATTAATTATGAGGTGTTAATCCATTTATTAAGAATAAAATAGTTAATCTGTTACTTAATTAATTAAAAATATATTAATAGCATATTTCTAATCAATACCATATGTTTTTTTATAATTGTAATAATCTATTTGGAAGAAAAAAATAATCCTTGTAAAAAAATCATGTATCTAAAAAGGAAATTATGATTAAAAAAATCAATAATAATTTAAAATATCTTCTATGGAGGGTAGGGGTAGGATGGATAGGATAACTGAACAAACCCCATGTGTCAAAAGAAAAGAGAACAAGTGGTAAATATGAATATGTTCCCATAAACATATTACTCCCTCCTCCCCAAAATAAATGTCCACAATGAAAATGGCACACAATTTTAGGAATGTGCAATTATTACACTTTTTAAATAACCAAAATACTCTTTTACCCTTGAAAATAGAGAGATAAACTTTCTCCACCTTATAATTAAGGGTAAAATTGGAAATTGAAAACTTACTTTTGAAAGTGGACATTTATTTTGGCACAAACTAAAATAGTAATGTGGACACTTAATTTGGGACGAAGGGAGTATTTATTATATTGGAAGTTTCTAAATAGGTGATTCTATCCATACCCCCTCCTATAAGGGTATGTGAGTGAGGTAGGAGGGGTATGGGGGGTTTTGTGAGTAAGGAGGAGGTAGAGATAACAACACCCTTTAAATAACAGTGGTGATACTCAAGTTAATACTGTTAATTTGAGGTCTATTAGAGCATTTCCAACAACTTTTCTAAAATAGAGAAAATAAAGATTCTATGTATTTTTTGCTCCAACAACTTCTCTAAAATGGAGAAAATAGGATATATAGTGTAATTTTCTTCAAAATTGGAGATATTCCTAAAAATGATTACCAAGAGAGAAATTATATTTTATTACATTTCACCAATGAGAAACTTTGAAATGAAATGTTTAGGTGAGAAAAAATTATTTTATTAAATATATAGAATAATTTAATCAATGATTTATCTCTAAAATGGAGAAACTGTTAGAGATGGATGCACATTTTTTTGGAGATTTTGATTTTGGTTCTCTATTTTGAAGAAATTTTGGGAAAACTGTTGAGGATGCTCTTAGGCACCCCATATGGCTCACATATGAGGGGCAAATTTTTAAAATTTGATTTGATAGATGTTCATCTTCTATATTTGTCACTAAGTTAATCAAGATAATTTATTATGAATTTTCGTCTTCTTCATCAATAAAATTAAGAACAAATCTTAAATCAAAATCCCTAAATCTAAACATACAACTCTAATTCAGTTATAAATAACCTTATAAATCCAAAAGAAATTGATGGTGGTAGTCCACGAATCGTTGATACCCACCCCAGATGTGTAAAGATGGTTGATGTGTTTGAGAAGTTTTAACACACACACACACATTTAATATTAATTTATTTTATTATATATAGCATTTAGTTTTAAATTGTTTTTTTTTTTAAAAAATAAAAAGTAAAAGGATTAAATCGCCCTCATGTAAAAGGCACATGCCTCAACTTAACACGCTTTATTTAATAGTATTAACTTGAGGTACCATTGATACTATGTAAATTAAAAGTTATGGACCACCAGTGTAAAATAGTGTATTTAATATATCATATCATTATGAGCAAACCACATGAACCTTCGGTGTAGTTCACTAAAAAAAGAAAAAAGTTATAGTTTTATTATTAATAATTAAATGTTTTTAATATATACTAATAACAATAAATAGAGGAAAAACATATAAATCATAGTTTATATTTTTTAGTAATAACTACATATAAAATATTTTAAAAACTTATTAAAAAATATCTTTTGAGAAAATTAAAATATATTGAACTTCTTTTTGAAGGAGAGAAACAAAAAAAAGGTCACAAATGAGAAGAAAACAACACTTGGGGGAGAAAAGGGGGCCGAGCCATTTTTGTGGGACACCTGATTTTAATCACTACATTATTGTCCGCTAAAGAGACCAAAAAATATATGTTATTCTTAACAAAAAAGGATTAAAAGACCTTTTATTTAATTTCAACGTTTTTTTTATAAAACACTAGGCATATACTCGTGCGATACAGTGAAATGTAAGTAAATAACGAATAATTAATGTTACTTCCTTTTCTTATAGACATGTCATCAATAATCAATCATGACCTAAGAATCACAATTTATGAAACCCTAAACCCATAAAGATATTCAATAATTAGTTTATATTACAATTATTGACAAAAAAATTATAATGATATAATTTATAATAAGAATGAAACATATTTTACGATTATGTATTTTTAATGTGCTAACAGTGGAAAAAAATAAAACGTGTGGATATAAAACAAATTAGTTCGTAGATATTCATGATATTTAATAGTACGGTTAACATTATAAGAGTGATAAATGTTTTTGCACAAAAGTTTAGGGTGATAAGTGTTATTGTACAAAATAACCATATTATGGGGTGTTTGGTTGGAGGTATTGAGGGGTAAGAAATGAGAATGAAAAATGTTGTTTGTTTTGATATAATACAATGAGTCCATTACCCCAAATCCATTAATTTTCATTCATGACTAAATTGGGGGAAATGAAAATCTTATTTCCGCTCAATCACTTTTTCTCATACGCTGTTCATTTATCGATATTGAATGAAACATATTTTTTATTTTCGTGTTGAACGACACATATTTGTATTAAAAAATATTATATAAAATAATTTTTTATTGATTATATTGGTTTAACCAAACAACATCAATGCAATGCTCATTCTACTTCATTCTCATTTTCATTTTCATTCCTATTCCTTAAAGTGAACCAAACGTCCCATTAGTTTTTTTTATATAGTAGTAGAGACATAATATCTTTTCCGGTGCATATTCATGGAGGTAGAAAAGGGAACCACGGGGCCATGGGTCCCCGCAATTAAACCTTTATAGTAGTAGAGATTATGACATTAGTTATACTATTAAGATATTGAATAAATTTAATAAAATATTATATATTTCTCCTCAACTCTAACCTAAACATTTAATATCAAGTTTTTTATTGGTAGAAATTTAAAAAATATATTTTTTTTTTCCTAATACACAATCATTTTTAGTGATTTCTACAAATTTGAAGAATTTTAACATTCCTAATAGAATCTTCAAAATAAAGAAATCAATATTCAAAATCTTAAAAATAAATTACAACAAACTCTAACAATTTCTCAAGGGGAGGCTAATGACACCCTTATAAATGATTTTCTCCTCACACATATCAACATCAAAACCTGTTTTTTACATTCTCAATGCATGAATTGACCTGATTTTGACATCATTAAAGATGTCATTACCTTTTGATAAACCACATAAACGAAATTTATAGTGTACTCTAAAAATTATTTCTCTCTTAACTATAATCATTTTTGGGAAGTTTTTTGAAAAGAACCTTTCTGCCATATCGGAAAGTTAGATAAAAATTCCCAAAAAATTACAATTTCTTCATTTTGGATATACCCTAACCTACTTTTTCCATTCTTAGAAACATTTCAAAGAATATGTTGGAAAAAAAAAGTATTTAAAATTCTCATTTTCTCTAATAAAATAATAACTTTATTAAGCGAATATATTAATTATAAAAACCAATTTTATCATTTATATTAGACTAGAAGCGTACTCGCGCAATGCAGCGAGATACATCACGATTTTAATGTTTATTTTTATTTTTTGTTTTTTTATTGATTTACAGTACGATTTTGGATTGTTTTTATTGAGTGATAATGGTTTTTTTGTATATAAATTTGTTTAATTTAGGCTTAACAATATAATGTTTTTTATATAAAAAAAGTTAAGTAGTTTGTTAAAATTCATTAATTATCTTATATATTTTAAATTTTTTATATTTAAATTGAGATGTTTATCATGTTTTGATTATGTTTATCATAATTCAAATTTCATAATTTTAGGGTTTGGGGATTAGAGATAAGGATTTTGGGGGATAAGGATGAAATTTATTAATTAGGGTTAAAAACATTTAAAAGTAGTACATATTGCTTCATTAATTGTTTTTAAGAGATTTTAAGTAGATTAACATTAAATAATAGTACATAATGCTTAATACATCACGATTTTAATGTTTATTTTTATTTTTTGTTTTTTTATTGATTTACAGTACGATTTTGGATGGTTTTTATTGAGTGATAATGGTTTTTTTATATATAAATTTGTTTAATTTAGGCTTAACAATATAATATTTTTTATATAAAAAATTAAGTAGTTTGTTAAAATTTATTAATTATCTTATATATTTTAAATTTTTTATATTTAAATTGAGATGTTTATCCTGTTTTGATTATGTTTATCAGAATTCAAATTTCATAATTTTAGGGTTTGGGGATTAGAGATAAGGATTTTGGGGTATAAGAATGAAATATATTAATCAGGGTTAAAAGTTTTACAGGTAGTACATTAGGCTTTAGTAGTTATTTTTAAGAGATTTTAAGTAGATAGCTTTAAATGATAGTACATAAAGTATAGTGAGTTGTAATTAAGAGTTTTTTATGCCATCTTTATAATATAGTATAGATAATGTAATCAAAATTATAACAAATAAGTATTTATAAAAATTATACAAATAAAATTATTGATAACTTTATTTAAGGACATGTTTGTTAGCATTTTTTTAGCTTAATGGAACTCATAACTTATTTGATCAACTATATATAACTGTTTGGTAGTATCTTAATGACATAAAAAGTAAGTTATTCAGTAAGCTTCCAGGGATGAACTTTATGTAGAAAACTAAGTTTTTTACAAACTTGTCTCTCCTAATTATAAAATATGTTCCTTCTATCTATGAAAAAACCCTCCTAAACAAAAATATTCTCAATCTATACAAATAGACTTAATTCACACATACAACTTTATTTACATAAGACTTTATGAAAAAACAACCAAATGTCCTCTAAATGTGTAATCGAAATATTACAAAAAGTTTAAAAGCACATATTTTAAGTTTAACCGATGGCCCAATGAAAGTTAGCCCATGTCTTACTGATTAGGTTTTGGACCCTACAATTAACCACTTTGGGCCGTAATCGGGTGAAAACTTAAAAGTAGCATTATCATGTTTGGATTTTAATTCATCGAAGTTTAAATAAAGATAATTATAAAAAAGGTATGACAAGAATAAAAGTTATAAATATTACATTGTAAAACATTTAGATAAATGTCTTAAAAAATAAGTTATTAAATATATGTATTGCTTAGTAGGCCGATAATCAAATGAAAACCAAAAATATGTAACAAACCCTTGAGAACCGATATAAAAATATTTTTTACATGATTTTTTTTATCAAAACCTATGATTTAAGATATTGTTTCATATATGTTTTTGTTCACCTTGTGAAAAGATTACACGTGAAAAATAAATTTTAATTCACCTAGTGAAATGAAAAATACAGGTAAAAAATATTCATGTGGTGAAACAAATACATGTAAAACTATCATATTATGAAACAAATATATGGGAAGAATTATATTAAATCAAAGCATTTGGCGAAAATATATCTTGTGAAAAAATATTTTTATATTGGTTTTCACATGTTTGTAACATATTTGTGGTTTTCATTTTATTTAGCCCCTTGCTTAGTAATGTATAATTCCTTAAATTTCAAGTTTAAAAGTAATTATGTATACATACAATTTTGCAAGTCTCTCAACTTTATAAACTAATTGATAAGTACCATTAATTACATTTTAATTTTATTTTTAAGATGTAATATTAATAAGAATTTAAATTAAGATATAAAAGACAAGAATTTTATAAATTTTTTGGGTATTTTTATTGAGAGAGGGAGGTTCAGGAGAAAACCTCAAAAAAACGGAAAACTAAAGAACGCTCTAGTAGTCCTTCATCTGAACGGTATGCACTTGTGCATACAGGTAAATTATGTTGTTGTTTTTTTTGTTTTTATGCACAAGTGCATTATGCACGTGTGCATGTTATAAATTACTTGTATGCACAAATGCATACCGTCCAGATTAAGGGCTACCTGAGTGTTTTTCAGTTTTCCATTTTTTTGAGGTTTTCCCCTGAACCTGACTCTTTATTGGGAAGTCCCAAAATTATTGTTTTGAATGAAAAAACCATTAAACTTTTTCATTTTGAATTATTAAATCCCGAAACTAATTTTTTAAATGAAAAAAACCATTAAACTTTCTCTTTTTGAATGATTAAACTCCTACACATTTTTTTTGAATAAATAAATCATCGAACTCTTAATCATTTGTTACCTACATTCTTTTAACAAAAAAAGTAGCTTGTAACCGACTAGGAAGATTTTAAAATATATATAAAAAACAAATCAATTTTAGCGCTCCCAAACGCTACGTTATTCAAACGCATCACAAACAACGATATTGCTCTTCATCGTTGTATGTTCTCCACATCAAAAGAAAGAAAATAAAAAGATAAAAAAAAAAACAAATCAAGAAGAGTGAGATCGATGGTAGGGGCAGCTGTGGGATAGGCGATATGGAAAGACAAACAATGATGGGGTAACGAGGTGTGGTGAGAGGGAGTGGGTTTATGAATGGTAAAAATGATTTAGGTTTCTTTTTAGTTTTTATTTTAAAATCTTCCTATTCGGTTACAAATATCTTTTTTTGGTTAAAATGATGTGAGTAACTAATTTCTAAAAACTCAATTGTTTTTTTTATTGGAAAAAATTGTTCAGGGACTTAATTATTCAAAATAAAAAAATTTAATGATTTTTTCATTCAAAATGATAATTCATTCAAAATGAAAAACTTTAATGGTTTTTTCATTCAAAAAAATAGTTAAAGAACTTAATCATTTAAAATGGGATAGTTTTTCTCCCTTTAATTTAATATAAGAATATAGTATAACAAATAATATGGAGAAATCACCATAAATTTTTTCAAATTGAATTAAGACAAATCCATTTTGATAGATAAATTTAAATTTAAAGACTCATTATATTAGTCACTGCCTCATAATTTTTTATAAAAATATTTTATTTATTTATTTTGCAACTGATAATCATATATTTTTTTGCAGTCCAACATAACGGATTTTGTGTATATCAAAATTAAATCAAATCATACATTAAAAATAGGAATTTAATTAAAATGTCCCAAATTCGTTTGGGACTTATTCAAATGCCTAAAACCTCTTCAATTTTGCTCAAATACCCCATAACCCCACAAACCCTCGATTGCGGGATCAATAATTTTTTTTGAAAAGCATACCTAAGTCCGCAATTAGGGCTGACAATGGGTAAGGGTAAACCCGTTACCCGTTATGTTTCGACCCGTTGAATAAGGGTGTGGATAAAGAAAATTTTATTCATTTATCCACTTATCCATTACTCGTTTACCCGAAATTTTAGTGGGTAGGGTATGGATAAACGGTTTTTCGTTATCCATTACCCGTTACCCGTTACGATATAATATATATGTACGTATAATTATATAAAACTAAATGTAAGTATATATACACATAATTATATTAAGTTAATTATTAGTATTTTTTTATAATCTTGTCGTATATTAACATGTACTTTAATTTATTTTTTTATATTTATCGAGTAAAAGATTTCATTTGATTAAATGAGAAACAAGACAGATTTAGAAAAATAAATAAAACAAAAAGTGTTAGTCTTACAATTTTCATATTGTTTTTAAAAATATTATACTATGATTAAATTTAGAGTAATAAAATGTTTACTACAACAAATTAGATATAAAATAATAACTATATTTATGAACTTATGTTTTACTTATATGTTTGAGGTTTAACAATATCAATTGTAGTCCAAAATGAAATTTTGTTTTACCATTTATCCATTACCCGTTTCGTTACCCGCAACTTTTAATGGGTAGGGTAGGATACGGATAAGGGTTTTATGAGATTGATAATTACCCATTTCGTTACCCGCTATTTTAAATGGATTGGATAACGGATTAACCCTTACCCTACCCGTTGCCAACCCTATCCGCAATGGATACCCGGGATAAGGCGACTCTTGAAAAGAAAGTAAAATAAAATAAAATAAATGATAGACTCTTGGTAACCAACTAACCACGCCCACTCACTCGATAATTCCAAAAATTGCATTGAGGGGATGACCCTCAATCGCGGACTTAAATATTCATCGCGGACTCCTACTCGATTTTGAAAAAAATTTAATCAACCCCACGATGAAGGGTCAAAATCGGAGGTATTCGAGCAAAATTGGAAAGATTCTGGGCATTTGGGTAAGTCAAAACTGAAGTTGGGGCATTTTTGTTAAAATTATATTAAAACAAAACGTGTCGATGTGAGTAACCTTTTCGTAATATCATATATGAGATTGTAAAGCGCCAAAATAAAGCATGAGGATATTATATTCTTGTGACAGAGTCTGACTACCTTCAAGACTTGTTCTGAGAGTTTGACCAACAACCTCCCTTTAATAATAACAATAATAGTATATAATAATTGAAAAGAAATATATACTAGTAAATTGTTTACAAATAAAGTTTTTTATTAGTGAATCAAATTGAATGAAAGGAAAGCTTAGAATAAGAAAGAATATGCTGCACCCAGCAATGAAACTGAAACTCAAACATAAACCTTACCACAACCAATAAACAATAAGCAATAACCAAATACCAGCAACATCATCACAAATCACACTAACCACAAAACAAAGCAAAGCAGCTACCCTTCCCTATATAAAGTAGTATATGTATAACTACACCCCCCCACACCCCTCCCTTCAACTCAACTCAACTCACCTGTGAGTAAAACAAGGTTAGCATCACTCCCATTTCTTCATTCCCATTCCCATTCCCATTCCCATTCCCATCTGTATGCTAGCTAACATTATATATCATGTCAACTAAAAACAACCTTTTCTCTTTGTTATTGGCTGCTTCGTGTTAACCCCCTCGTCCTATGTTCCTGCATTCCATCAATATACATATGCGTTACATGCTACCAACACACCATCTACGCAACTCAAAACGAAGCAGGTACAAGAAAACATAACCAAAGATACGCATAGCCTAACCTAAGGCTCACAAGATCTAACTGCCGACCCACTAATCCTACACAACTAATATTTAGATCATTTTTAGGCAAGTTCACTCAAAAGTCAAATACCCTAGATTTATAAGCACATCAAGTCAAATGTTATCTTCCATTTATGGTAATGTCTGGGATTCAAGTATATCAAATTAACCAATCAACACACACATCTAGTTTGTTTGATTTAGAGAATGAAACAAATTGCACATACATAAGGGGGAAATTAGTAGCATACCTGCTTGGGAGCGGCTGAGAGGTGTTGACAGGAGGAACCTTTGAGTTCCCAATCCGTTTCGCCCTATTATCCTGTTCCTTGTCAATACGCATCGCAGCAACCTCCTTCTCCATAGCAGCTACCTCCCTTCTCATCTTTTTTGCCTCAACCTCCATTGCCTTGGTTAAAGTGTCTACTTTCTTTGCTAACATCTGAAAAACCAATATTATCATCCAACCAATGAATAATAGCACTTTTTACACCAAAAAATTAATACTCCCTCCGTCCCAAAAATAAGTATGTGTCTATTTTCCAATTCTACCTTTAATTATTAAGGGTAAAATTGTCATTTAGTTAATTAAAACGTGTAATAACTACACATTTTTAAAAGTGTCTTTTTCACTGTGGACGTCTATTTTGGGACGGAGGGAGTAATAGACAACATTAAAGAGAAAGATATGAACCTCAATGGCATCATCCTTGTCTTTAAGGCTTTGATCCTTTTCATTACCAGACTTCCTCAAAGCAACCACTTCTTTTTGCAGCAAATCATACAACAATCCCGGCACAGTATCCTCTGTTTCATTTCCATCAGGATTTCCTTTCCAGGTAGTATTAGGGGTCTCACTGTCCTTGATCCCATCACACGATTCCCCGATACTAAAGGTAGGACTATTACCTCCACTTGAGATAAGTTTACCCCTGTCAAGTGAACGAGTTCCACCATCAAATGACTTTGATGTACCTTTTGCATGCCGCAATACTGAACTGGAACCAGATGGAAGCGTTGATCTTATCTGAAAGGATGGTGATCTCTTGGGTAAAAATCCATTGGAGGTCAACTTGGAAAAGTTATCAGCTCCACCTAGGGATTGGCGACGTGAAGAACAATTGCTCATGCTTTTTCCATCTGATGATCTCAAAGTATCTTCTAGTACCCTAAGTCGAAGTTGATATTTTTCCTACGTTTGTCACGGAAGGAATTATAAATTGAAGTCATAAGGGAAAATATAGACAACCTCTGAGAAACAAGTAACAGAAGATTACTTTCAACTGTGCTTCAGATTTTGCAGCGCGCTCGGTTATAGCTAGTTTGTCCCGCAATTGCTGCATCTCACTCTGTTAACAAAAGGGTGAACTGGCAAGTCAATAATTAGAAAACAGAAGGAGAAAATGTTACGAAAAGAAACAAAAGGTATGAAAAATACTGCTCCATATAATACCTGCAAGAACCTTCTTTCTTCAAGCCATTGTTTTACTGGCATGACTTTGTCATTAGCATCTTTCCATTCGTTAGCTACGACTGTCGCCACTCTATTTGCTGTAACTTTTGCACGAGCTAGCTCTCTGTCCAGAGTTTTTCGTTCCTCCTATCAGTGAAAAACACCTAGTCAGTTAATTATGATGATTGACAAAAGCATAACCTCGGAAAAATACGCATAAATTTTAAATTGAACTACAGAATGGATGTATATTCTGTTTTACATTCATCTCTTGAACTTTTCGTTGATAGTCTCTCACAGCATTTGCAGCTGCACCGCCAGCAAGAACGGCCTCTTCAAGCTCACGTACAGTTTGGGTAAGCTTTTCAACCTCAGCAACCTTTTGACGATGCATTTTATCCAAAATTTTATTTTCTTCCTGTCAAACAAGGAATCATGAATATCAATTTTGAAAAACTAGGGAGGGATGATCACTTAAAGGCATTTGGTGTCTGATATGAAAAACCACAATACCTGGCAAATTTCTATCTGCTTCATTAACTCCTGATTCTTGTTCTGAAGATCATCCACCATAGATGCCTTTGCCAAGGCAACCTGCACAGTCCTCTCGGCTTCAAGTAAAGCAGCCTCTTTCGATTTAGTCAATCGATCTAATGCTTTGTTGTCATCCTGCAGCTTTGCAATCTGAAATCCAAAACCGCAACAAAGTAGTTCAAATCTTTCATACCCATCTGCACTAAGTTGTCAGCCACCATCAAACACCATCAGATGACTAGCCAAAAGATAGAAGTCATACCTCTTGTCTAGCCAGCTTGAGCTCAGCTTCCAAAGGTGCAAGGATCGCCTCGATTGGAGGCATATCATCATCTTTCTGAGCTGCATGAACCCTTCGTAGAGTGGCTTCTGCTGCAAACTGAGCTGCCATAGATGCTTTCTTCTCATCGTTGATTTTCTTGATTTCAAGATTCTACGTATCAAGGAGTGTATCTGATTACATCTGATGCTACAAAGGATGAATATGGCAGAGCGATGATAGAAGTGGTTCAGTCAATACCTTGCTTTCTAAAAGAGATTCTGTCAACTTGAGCTTCTCATCCACTTTCGATAACTCCTCCGTTAGCTAAGATATACAGGTGAGATCAAGATCAAAATTACGCCAGTGTTTACTCAAAGTAAATTCAAGAAACCACATAATAGATACACAAGGGAAAAGATACCAAAGAATGTAATACCATTCAGCAGTTTACATATGAAAAATCCCTTTTCAAAATTTGATTAAACACAACACTTGGGGTCAACACCCCCAATTTGCTTCAATTTCTTTGAAATAGGATTATTAACTCATCTTAACATATTAACCCGCATTAAGTGGGATTAAGCATCAACAACTTCCTTCTATTGTCTGTTTTGCACTTCTATTTATGTTGAAGAATGGTACTTTAGGGAATACCCGTTGCCATAAAATAATTTATAAATTATCAACAACATATTTTTTCATTGGCATATTTTGCTCATTTTTTTTGGTGTACGAACAAGATTACAGGATTCTTTTGTATCAACCATCAACATACATGGATGACCTCATATATTTTTGCCTTCTTCTATCTCAATTCTTAATGTAAATCTTGGTACTATTTTATTGACTATGTAAACACAGAAACGGTGCCACTCTACTCCTTGAGGGTAGAGGTCAGGTCTGTGTACACCCCCCCCCCCCCAAAATGACCCCACTGCCGAGTGGGACATACCGGTCTTGTTTGGTTTATAAATGCACAAACTGTAAGATGGGCAGTCAAGTGCTGCTGTTGTACTTGTTTGCTCTGGGAGGTTTGGCTTAAATCCCCCTCCAGTTACTTTCATTTTAGATTCAGCATCTATAGTGGAAGAGTGTACTGGTGGTATTTTAGTTGTGTTCAGTAGGAAAAGACTGGAAGAAATGGGAAGCCAAAAGATCTCATCCTCCCCCCTTCGATCTTGATCTTGACAGAGGAAGTGTTTTCTTTATTCGTGGAAGGTTCATGGAAAAGGGTACAGTCGGATATCGTGGCTTTGAGAAGAGAAAAGTGTTATTGCTAACAGGATCCTCTAGACGATCAGAAATCCTCTCAGGCTCAGAGCGACAGCCCAATTCACTTGAGTGAGACAGAGGAGAGTGGAATTTTGTGTGTAGGGGTGAAATCCGTAAATATACGAACCAGAATCAGACAGCTTAAGTTTCCACTTAGATCCATTTAAAAATCCAAGCGCTAGATGTCCCTTGGTTGATTGGATGTCCGCTTAATACTTCTTAGAACACTATGAAAATGCACAAATAAAGACATGCAACAACCTAGCCTTTCAGTGATGTGATTTTAGATTTTTTTTTTCAAGTGAAGATTGTGTCAACAAACCCCAAGGGTTAATCTGTTGGTAATATTGGTTTCACACAAGTGTGAGGTCCATATCCAATCACTTCTCATTCCTCCTTCATGCCAATCAAAAACACAAATCAATATATCAAAAACAACATTGCTGATATAAGGAAGCATGATTAACATATGACGGTTCAGGAGAGGGTGGATCATAGTTACTGGCTTAGTGCTTCGATCATGTCATCCCTGATAAAATGATTAATAGAACATACACGTCTGAAAGAAAAAATTAAATACCCTACAATGGAAAGAAGGAAATCAAATAAGTAAACACACAGGGAAGGAAAAATATATAAAACCACTAGAAAGAATAAGCAATCGGTAAACCAAGGAAACACACAAGATTGGTATATGACATTCAAACTATGAAATTAGCTCCTTTACCGGCATAGCATAATACAAACAAGCGGAAAGTGGAAAATCTACCATCATAATACAGCCAAACGGTAAGTGGAAAATTAGCTAAAAGGTGTCGTGGGAAGACCATATTAATAAATCTTTAGGTTTACACCAAACCTAAAAAGAAAACACAACACCTATGATAAATAACATTATTAGCAATTGGAAAATTAGTTAAAAAGTGCCGTCGGAAGACCATATTAATAGATCTTTAGGTACATCAAACCTAAAAAGAAAACACAACACCTATGATAAAATAACATTATTAGCAATTGGAAAAACACACCAAAATGGAAATTATTCTACTAGGAGGAAATTGATAATAAGAAATATTTCCCACAGAAAATATTCATTTCAATGTATCACAACACCAGAATAAATAAAATAGGAAATAAAATTAAAAAAAAAAGGTATTCTCTAAATCGTATGGTCATGTGTAATACTATGTCATCTATTACATCTCATTCACCTTTCCATGTCACGAACCCGGAAAAAGGAAACGACAAGATAGATTTGGCACATGTGAAGAAACACGTAGTTATATCTAAATCCAAGAACCACCAAATAGGAACATAAAAGAAGCAAGACCATGTTCCATTTCTAACCCATGAAATAGACTAAATACCAAAGAGTGAGCATCTCAGACAATGACATTGTACACTTTATTCACAATGGACAATATCAACGTTAAAACACCAAATAACATATTAGCATCAGTTTTATTTTCAGAAGGATTTGGTAATGAAAATAGTAATGAAAAAAATGTATATACTGAAAAAGTAACATCAAAATCTAGCTTACAACTATATTGTATAAAAAAGCACATATCTATCAAAGCTTCATAGGAACAAGGTAGCCAAACATCATCCTACAAAATAATGGCAGATTGAAGGTGCAAAAGTTTAAAGCGGGACACGAATACTGGATATACATCCAAATTCAAATTGGTAAGATTACAAGAAGTAAAATCAAAACTACAATAGAGTACGAATTCATTGGTGAATATAAAGAAGATTAAAAGAATCAGAAAACAATACCTCTTCAACAGCTTTTTCTCTCAGGCGTTCAGAGAGCCTGAGCGCTTTGATCTCGGCTTGTGATTCGCTCAATTCTCGATCCTTGTCTGCAGAAGAAGAAAATAATCAGTCAAAACCCTCGCTGGTTAAACAGTGAAATAGAAGAGACTATCAACATTCAATTAATCAATCAGATCATTTTGCATTAGTCACCTCTGACTTCATTTTCCAACCGATTGAGCTCGAGCTTCACCGGATCCGAGCCGTGGAGCAAATTTATAAACTCGTCCGCGTCTAAGCTCGGCCTCACCATAGCTCTCCTACGACTAGTAGTACCCGAACCCCTCCCTCCTCCTCCATCCTTAAAAGATCCCGATACCGTCAACGGCGTCGTTTCACCAGTCGGAGGGCGTACATTGCCACCGTTATACTCTCCACCATACAAAATCTCCGGCGTCGGAGCACCTTCGCCGGATACCTCGTCCATGAGTCGGATCTGAAGTCAATCACGCATCAATCAGCTCCAAATCAAATCCTCTATCCTATAGGGTTTCTGAAATCTCAAGTACAAGCACACTACACTGTATTTGTATGTAGGAATCTAGATATAGAAGTGTATGTATCGATGAGAGAGATATAGAGAGAGAAAAAGAGCAAAACCTGGAGAAGAATGGTTTGAAGTTTTGTCTACTCTATAGACTGGCCTCCATTTAAATCTGCATCGTCTCTCGCTCTAACATTTTTCAAGTGTTTTTCTCTCTCTAGAATCGTGCGTGTGTTTCGCTGTGTGTCTTCCCCTCAAAAAGATCACCGCTCTCTATTTCACTAATAAAACTTTGTACAAAATGAATGAATAAATTCTCACTTTTATCTAAAATGAAAAAATAAAAATTAATGTCATTTTTTTGGCGAAAATCACCTCAAGAAATTGAGGTTATCGTGAGAGATGAATCTGAACTGTTAATCACTTTTAATCAAATGTCTTCTCATGAATTACGATTTATGGAATTAAGTTGGTGCATGTCATCGTCTTGTGCATCTATTTCTCATCCAACGGTTGATAATCATTTATCACGCTTCTCACGTTAACCTCAACTTGTCACCGAAACTCAACGTATAAATATAATTCAAAACATAGGAATCACAATCATATACATTAGTAAATAAATGTGTTAAATTGTTTTCATTTGTTATTTTTGTTAAATGTAGGTCACTAAAAAAATTCACATGTGTAACTCGTATTTCTTTAGAATCATCCACCAATTATTAGCACACTTTCTATATTTTTTTAACTCGTGTTTTTACATTCTATAATAAGATAAGAAGATTAAAAAAAATCAAATATTTAATTTACATTTGATATAGACGTTTTAAAACCTAAGTTTTAGAGCTAAAGGACCTGCTTTTCTGTTCAACAAACCATAACTTTTAAAGCAATAGTTATTTATACTATGTTTAAAATATGACAATATTTTTAAATTTTAATAGTCAGATTAAGGGGTCGTTTACTAAATGTTTGCCCCAGTAAGTGCTTACTGACTTATTTACCTTACCGTATGAACATCACAAAGGTCGAGAATCTTACCCGGTAATAACGATACAAGGATGGAGAGTCTTACCCGGTAAGCGCTTACTAGGTAAATTGTTGCATACAATAGATTTTTGATGGACTACAATCTTACACGGTAAAATAAGTTAGAGTGACGATTTTTACCGGTAAGCACTTATCGGGTAAACATTTGAGTAAACGGCCCCTAAATATTTTATGAGATAGTATGTGTCTACATATATAATTTGGATATCTATGAATTTTTTTGTTAGAAGAGTGAGAACACATTCTGATCATTCAGATGATTTTTTATTATCGAATGGTTGTTATGGATACGATGACGTTTTTATAAATAACTAAAACTTTGGTGACATGACTGTAAAACACCCCCTTCACATAAAAACACATATATTCATATTCTTTAACATGTAAAACATAGAGCCTGTACATACCTTAACATGATAAACACTAGAATTTCACACACTTTCACCTAAAAAACAATGAGCTTGTACATACATTGACTAAACTTGGCATACAACTTGACCAAAATTCACACACTATCATAAGAAAAATATTGAAAGTTCATATACCTTCAGTTACCAAAGGGTCATCAGTCATGCAATATTTGATAACCTATCCTTTATGTGAGTTAGGTTCAAATTTTACAAAAGATAAAGAGTATGTGTGATATTCGTCGGTTATAAATATACTTCAAATAGATATGATGTTTTTCATAATATAAATTTTTAAGTAGATATTTTTCAAACTACAGATATTTAAATTATCTTAAAAAGATATTCTCTCAAATAAAAACCGAATAAAATGTTTTCAGATGCAATTAAGAGAAATATAATAGTTAACTTTATACATATTTCAAATTATTAATCAACTTAACTATATTAAATTTCCTAAAACAAAAACTAAAAAGTCAGAGAGAAAAAATTAAAATATTAAATTATAGATAGATCTTAACATAGACATGTGGCAATTATTTGGCTTATCAATCTTGTAATAATTCTGGATTTTAAAATCATTAAATGATTTATATATAAAAGTTAAAGAGCATCTTCAATAAATCCTATAAAATGGAAATTTTGGTGATTATTGTTTTAATAAATTCTTCTAAATATTCTCCAAAATGAAGAAAGTATGAGAGTGGATGAAATTCGTCAAAATGTAAATAACTCCGTGAAAATGAATACTTAGAAAAGATAAATTATTTTTTATTCTTTCTATCAATGAGAAATCTTGAAATTAATAATTTAAAAGAGAAATAATATTTTATTAATTGTATTGAATATTTTAATAATATAATTAATATTGTAATCTCAAAAAATGAGAAGTTGTTAGAGATGATAGTATTTTTTTTTAGAAATTTTGACTTTTGATAATTGGAGATGCTCTAATAAGATGTCAATTTTTAATATAAAAGTAATAATCTTAGATATGTAAAAGATTTATCATGTTGAAAGGTAGATCATTACAATATTTAGGTGTCGTTTGTTTTTTAAGATGTCTGAAGTCTTATTTTACTTATGATTAATAAGTGGTGGTGTTGAATTCTGAAATCTGAATCAACAAGACTGTTTGTTTCTGTAACGTCTGTAGGCGTCTTGAAAGAAAGAAGAGCATATGAATTGAGGTGGGAATAAAAGTTTTAAGAAGTTAGGTCAACACTTCTTATTTCAGACGTATTTAAGAGTTAAGAGGTTCTGAAAACTGGAGAAAAAAAAACAAATAGTCTAAATCTAAAAAAGTCGATTCAGACTTAAGAGTCATTAAGAGGTTTTTTTAAAACAAACAACCCCTTAGTGTAGTTTCTCCAAATTAAAGTAATACTTGTAGCAAACTATCACTACGGTTTTACTTAATTAATTCCGAAACTGTAACGGCCCAACCAGAATAATCAAACAGATTAATTCTTAATATTAAAAATACCAACATTTAATATTATTCCAAGCCAAAACGGTCCCAGACTTACAATAGAAAATTAAGGTTTGTTGTAAACAACCTATACACAACTGAGATCAACAAGAATAACTAAACAATGGTCTTCTATCCCCCCGCTAAGCCTTCTCCTTGCCCTTAGCTGTCCTGTCTAACTCACGACGGCCTGAAAAGATTTTTAGTTTTGAAAGAGCGAAGGTTAGACCATAGGTCTAGTGAGTTCCCTCTAGAGTTAAGCAACAACATATACTTTCCAGAATTTTAAACAACATTTAATAATGGCACATAAATAAAACACGCTACGGACCACACGACCGTCAAAGACGATATGTCTAACTCACGTTGCCTTAATGTTGGGACACGCCCCCAACGACATAAACGGGCCACACTCTCCGGCACGAGTAGGCGGGTCACACTCCCCGACTTAGGTCACGTAACCCACAAATAATGTATGCATACATTTAACAACAACAATTTATAACACACTTGAACAATTTAATAAAATCATGCCATCATAATTAATTCAAAGTTTAAAATAAACTTCACATGCTTTCATCATCAAAAGGTTTAGTTTAGAAAAATTCACCTGACTTCCCTTAACTCAAAGCTTTTCGTCTACCTTTAAAACTCCGAACCGAAACCTATAAAGGAAGCATTGATCGGTAAACCAAAATAATAACATTATCGATTCACACACCTAACGACTCGAGACCAAGATATCCTAGAATTCCGAAGATCGACTGATACCTCCGATAAATTGGAACTCAATAATACAGTCCCAACAAAACACATGGGCTTCGGCCCAAAACTAACCCGGGACCGGCCCTTTGGCTGGCCGGCAAGAGAACAGTGACCGGGTCTCTCCCTTTTGACCGGTATTGAACTCGACCGGAACCCCCCCTTGACCGGTAATGGTCTCGACCGGGATTCCCTCTTGACCGATACTGCTTCCGACCGGACTCCCTCTTGACCGATACTGCTTCCAACCGGACTCCCTCTTGACCGGTATGAGAATTCGCCCGGGGGCGATAATGGGTTCTCGAGCCCCAACATACTCAGACCTTCGCTCAATCAATCCTCAAATTGATTACATACTTTGCTCGAAATCGAGTATAGCCTTCTTAATCGATTCCCCCCCAAAACTCAACACCAAATCTTCCATGAATAAAACCAGGTGCTGAATAAACTAATTTCTACTTCCTAACCCCATTTCCACTCTATCAAATCCCACCCAATAACAAGGACACAGTAACAACAAAGGAAAATGGGAAGAAGATGATGGATTGAGAAGTGTTACCTTGAGAGAAATCCTTAGAAAATTCTTCTCTGACTTTCCTCTTCAAATGGCGATTATGCTTCCTCCCCAAAATCCCTTAGCCGCTACCAATGAGTAACACAAGACCCTAAGTTAAACTCTTATAATAAACATTTTCACTTAAGCCCCCTAAATTTGGGTTTTGACCACTTTCCATCCTAACTTTGCGATTGCTAACTTTTAACCCGATTATTACAGAAACCACGATGTAATGATGTGTTTAAAGCAAGTTTGGAGTATTTAAGTTTGACCCAAAGATAATATCAGATTTGGTGAATATGCCTTGTTTTGACTCTATGTACAACCACAAACCTTTTAAAACACTTTGTATGTAACACCATCATTTTCTACCATGAAAACATACACCATGCTCTCATCATAACCTTTGCAACCATAGACGTAGTACCTCGATTTAACAAATACAACATCCAAACTCACAACTAAAACTGAAAATAAATTGGCTAACCATCATCCATGACTCGTCTCATACCAATCTACAATATACATAAAGAATATAGTAATAGTAAGTCTAACTAGTCTAAACCTTGTCCGCTACCTTCATTGTAACAACCCAACTCAGAAAAAGATCGTAAACGATACAATAAAATAAAACTTTGCCAAAACGGCTCCAAAACAACAATTCAAAATATCCAAGGTTTGCGGATAACAGCTGTAAAAACCCTAAATTTTAGAGAAATAAAAACTCGAAAATTTTGCAATATGACGTCAATAAATTGGATAAACCTGGGTATGCAAAACCTGCTATAACAATCCCAAAATATCATCCATAGAAACGGGGAACAAAGTTGCAGTCTTTACAATTAATCAAATGAAGAATATACTTAACAACCTAATAATCTAACTTAAAATAAGAAAGATTAGTATCGGGTGTTGTTATTCCTCCAAAAGTGTATCCACTATCAAAACACCGGTCTATACATCTCCCAAAAGACCGCTCTTGACTCCAAGGTCATCCACTCAATCCCGACGAATCCCACCAGGAACCTGCCCTGTTATACATGTCATTTTAAGAAAAAAAATGTTAGGCTAAAGCCTAGTGAGGTCAAACATTTGCAGTTAAAAATATAATCGGACATAAGAGTAAATGAAAGAACCCATTTGAGACAATAATAAAAATAATGTTCTTGAATATAGCGAATACCTCTTGGGTTAACGGAGGAGACCCGTTTACTAACACAAATGACGGAACACAAAAGTAAGCCATTTGATAAGTCAGTAAAACCAATATACAAATAAAGTACACGCAAGGGATGTCAGACTCAGTGGTTTTAAACTTACACCCACGGAAAGTCAACTTCAACCCCGAAGGGTCCTTACGTTGAGATCCTCATCCAATATCGTAATACTTGAGCACGTAGAACTTATAACCCAATCTGATGCCTAAACGTGCCTCGACGTGGGAAACTAATCGTCCCAACGTCGGACAAAATAATATAACAGATACGGGGTCATGACTCCCAAATGCAAGCAATTAAGCCACATAATGTCCATACGGCCAAACGAATGCACCAACATGTGATAATATACATTGGACAATATAAGAGGTGATTTTCACAAAGGCAACCCCCATTGTTTACCAAAAGATCATTAGTTGAAACATAAATGACTATTATAAGGCTCATTCCCAAAACATGATAAATCCCAAAATACAAACTTATCAGCAGTTAACCACAAGATCATTATTTCCAAATCCATAAGTTGTACATGATTGAAGTCATCCTTTGAAATACATTTCCCAAGTGTAAGTAAGTTAATAGAAACATTATCAAGGCTCATTAACCTTTATTCCATAAAATTATCATAAACCCTAAAATCTCCAAAAGTTAGACTTGGTACAAAATCCCACAAATCAAGTATATGAAAAGGAGATATTTAGGCATTTAAAATCCACATTTGACATGTATAAAGTTTTATAAAAGTGTATGAACTCACCTTGGGGTTTTCTAAAAGAAGAAGCCAAACCCTAGAATGAAGGAGAGTAGGGATGAGATGCTAATCCACTTGAGAGCTCACTAGCAACACTTCCAAACTCAAATGAGAAAATCGCCTCTCAACCCTAGAAATCAGATAAAATGGTTGAATTTCGCGACTTGTCTAATTTATACCCAAATGGTCGTCGGCGAGAGTGACACGGCGAGAGTGACCAAGTCACTATTGTCGGGCACTATCGCATGGGACGTACCGAGACTTCAACAATCCCCCGGCGATTGTGCCTTCGCGATAGTGACACCCTGTCACTATCGCGGGCACTGTCGCGATGAAAACCACCCTCCTCATTATTTTTATATTTTTAGCCCACGATGTTCCAAAACAGATAAAAATTAACTACTTGATATTGAAACCCGAAGTACGGTAAGCCACGAAGCGAAAAGGTAAACAACTAAGCTCCCAAATTTCGGGGTGTTACAACAACCTATTACACAACTAAGAATGATAGACAATAAACAAACTAAAACTGGAAAGCTAGGGTATCCTCCTTCTAGCCCCATGACTCCCAACTCAAAGCTTCTCATTTCCCTTACCCGAGCCTTCTACCTCGCGCCTTCCTGAAAAGGTTTTTAGTTTTTGAAAAGCGAGGCTTAGACCGAGAGGTCTAGTGAGTTCCCTCTAAAAGCGAGTATCCATGCCACAACAATCATATGAAAAGATATAATAAGACATTTATAAACAATTTCAACTTTACCGGTCGTCACACAAACAATACACGTTGATAGCACACACTGAAGTCACGCATAAGTGACAACGTGTCTGGCTCATACTGCCTTTATCTAGGACACCCCCAATGGTATAAAACGGAATACCCCCCCCCAGTATGAGCACAGGCGGGATACCCCCCCCCCCCCCCCCGGATTTAGGCATAACTTGCCTCACGGCTCACGCTGAAAAAGTATGCATACATATAATACGTCCATCACAAAATGATAAATCATGCATTATAATAAACTTCTTACGCGAAATAACATAAACATCAATAACATTTTTGGTTAGAAAGACTCACTTATCGCCTTGCTTAAAATTCTCCTTACTTACGCCCTTAAATCCTTAGAATGAAGACCTACGATTTAAAAACAAAAAGGGTGATAAGTCGTTTGGTCAATTCTCACCAATAGCTGCAATTACCCAAACTGATATTCCTACCCAGACTCATGATTCCGCCCGGTTCAGGTTATGGCTCACCATCGGCCTTCGCTTCCCCGCCCTCGGGGTCTATACCAGGGCTCCCCGCCTCCCGAGGCCACTCCCCTCCTGGGTCCCCCGACTCCTGAGATCATTCCCGGTTCCCTTCTAACCGGACTCCCCGGTTCTTCACTGCCGGGACCCCACCTCCCGGGATCTCTCTAACCCGGCCTCCCCGGGTTTCTCCCTACCGGGACCCCATCTCCCGGGGTTCCCTCCCGGAATCACTCCAACCCGGCCTCTCCGGGTTTCTCCCTCCCAGGACCCCGTCTCCCGGGGTTTCGGCCACACCTAAAAAAACCCCACTGGGCGATTCCCAGTTAATGGGTTTTGTGCAAATCGAAGGGGAAAAGCCTTTTTGAACATAAAACTCATATTAAAATCCTTCAAATCCAAGGCTAGAAGATTAATTTATCCCAACATCACCCCCACCAAGATTAATCGAGTCTACTAAAATGAAAACAAGTAGATAATTACCCTCTTTTGATTCTAAAACTTACCAAGCATAAATTCAATCCAATTATCAACATAAGAGATATAGTTAGGATTACCTTCTTGAAAATTAGGAGTAGAGATATAGTGAGATTGCAAACATTATTGAAAATATTTGAGATACTTGAAAATTAACAGTTACAAACACTTTATTTTTAAAAATGTTTGCAATCTCACTTATCCTTGTATGGTATGATTATCGGTTCTCGTTTGGCTAGGGTGGATCTGATCCTCACAGGGAAACCGACCTGCCTATACTACGGAGATCCTAGTTGGTAAAATCCATACACATACCCCAAAAATACTTCCTTAATCCGGTGTTGTTTGCCTTGAACCCTTTTCTACTTTCTTTGCTCCTTCTTCCTCCTTACTCTCGCTCCAATTCTCTCTCTTATTTGCTATACCACAAGAAAAATGAAATGTTCATTGATTCCGGTAATTTCTATTTCATATGTCTAATTCCTCTTCCTCTGAGTTGTTATCGCTTACACTCTCAACTCTTGCCATTTGAACGTAACTTAATCCTCTTTCAATTTAGTCATTGCACTTTTATTACTACATATCAAACCTTGAACTTTACTTTCTAAAAATGCATGACTATTAGGGGCCGTTTACCAAACGCTTACCCGGATAAGTGCTTACCAATAAAATTTAACACAATCACTTACTTAGCGGGTAAGATTTTAGTCCACCAAAACGGTATCGTATTCAACAATTTTCCCGATAAGCGCTTACGGGTAAAATTTAACACTATCACTTACTTACCGGGTAAGATTTTAGTCCACCAAAACGATATTGTATGCAACAATTTTACCGGTAAGCGCTAACCGTGGTAAGACTTTTCGCCATCACTTACCAGGGTAAGACTATGGGTCCTTACCTTAGCTCTTACCGAGTAAGATTCTTGGACATTGTCATCTTCATCTATAAGGTAAATGACTTGGTAAGCGCTTACTCGGGTAAGCATTTGGTAAACGGCCCCTAACCTTTGAACTTTATGTCGTTTATATCTGACCCAAACATTGAGACTCTTTAGTTTAGTTTTTATTTCACATATAACTGTTTTTTTTTTTGTTGAAGCCATGATAATATATATATATATATATATATATATATATATATATATATATATAGAGAGAGAGAGAGAGAGAGAAAGGGAGGTTCAAGGGAAACCTCAAAAAAATGGAAAACTGAAGAACACTCTAGTAGTCATTCATCTGGACGGTATTCAATTGTGCATACAAGTAATTAATTAGTTTTTTGGTTTTATGCACAAGTGCATACTATGCATATGTGCATAAAAACCAAAAACTAATTAATTATTTGTATGCACAAGTACATACCGTCCAGATGGAAGACTATATAGGGGTTAAATCATGTGAGAACCAAAAAAAGATTGAGAATCGTGAGAACCGATCTAAGTCGTAATTTGGTTTTGATCCTATGGTTTTAATTAAAAGTTGTTTCACTTCCAATTTATTCAAAATTGTCATTGCCTTTAATGACCATGGATTAAAATTAATCAATGGTTTAGATTAGTTTTTATGGTTCTCAACCTATTTTTTGTTCTCATTTGATTATCATATATATATATATATATATATATATATATATATATATATATATATATATATATATATATATATATATATAGGGAGAGGTTCATTTGAGAAATGGTAAATGTATGAGAAATAGAGAAGTAATCTTAGTCATTTATCTGGTCAACATTTGCGGCTTTGACCGCGAAACACCGGATAATTCTTTGCATGGTCTATAGAAGGTAGAGGGGTAGTTTCGTAAAATACGCATGATGAGTTCATATATGAACTTATATGATTCACATATGAACTATGCGTTCATATATGAATCAGTTAATTAGTTCATATATGAATCTGTTAATTAGTTCAACTGATTCATATATGAACTTACAGTTAATTAATTCATATGTGAATCAGTTAATTAGTTCATATATGAATCAGTTAAAAGAGTTCAGATGTGAATTACACTAATTCATATATGAGCATATAGTTCATATGTGAATTATACATGTTCATATATGAACACAACCCGTGTATTTTGTAAAAATTACGAAAGTGTCCTTCTATTTTTGGAATAGCCGCAACTTTTGACCAGTCAAAGCCGCAACTTTTGACCAGTCAAAGCCGCAATATTTGACCAGTCAAATCCGATCTTGACCATATGAATGACTAGGATTACTTCTCTATTTCTCATATATTTATCATTTCTCAAATGAACCTAAGGCTATATATATAGAGAGAGAGAGAGGCACCTTCAAATACAAACTTTTTAATTGTGCAAACCATGCAACCCACTTATCTACCACATATTTTGTTTTTACCTTTTTAATAAAAAAATGGGAAAATAAAATATGTGGTAGATAAGTGGATTGCATGAGTTTGCACCATTAAAAAGTTTGCATTTGAACACCCCTTTATATATATATATATATATATATATATATATATATATATATATATATATAACATATAACGCTACATTTGCATACTATCAATGTTGTTTGCTACTATAATGAATGCTGACACAACACTAGATCTATATTTACTATATAGGGATAGATGTATCTATCCCTTATTATGATCTCTCGTGTTCTCGGTCGACACACGTAGGGCTAATTAGAAACATAATTAATGCCAAAATAAAATATTAACAAGTAAATAACAATCATAATACTATATTTTGCTTTATACTCGTCTCATATACAAAGGGGTTTCAAATTACATATAGGTGATTATTTGAGAAAAATCGCTGTCTTTTTGTCAAATGAGCTACATATCCGAGGGCACATATAAATTATTATTAGTTTGAACAACACCTGAAAGCTCAACACACAAAATATCGATGTATATACAAAACGGGACCATATATCGTTTCAAAAGCAAAGCAAAGCAAACCTGACTATAATCGAAAAACTGAATATGTTGGGTTAGAGTTAAAACAAACAATTTATTAGTACAACAAAATAGGATAAGTTGGATTGTATTAAATGTCTATTTAATATATATATATATATATATATATATATATATATATAAATATGTAATCTATCAAATACATTTACAAACTAATACTTTTTTTTTTGAAAAGCAAAGAAATTTTATACCAACCAAGAAGGCCACCAGTAAGTTGTAAGTTACAGAGACACAACCAAATGAATACAATGGAATTTCACAGAGCATATCAACGAACTATGGAAACAGAAAAAAAAAACGAAGGACAATAAAACTGGGCAGTAGCTTGGAGTTCGCGAGCAGCAAACTAATGCCACAGAAAACCGTTAATCCCGCAACCCTCTATTTATGCAGAAATACGTCCTCAGAATTTTCCATCTTAACCACTCCTCAGCCCAACATCTCGACCAACAGTGATATCCTGCTTCGAGTTACAACATCTCCGTGGGATCTGCAAGCCACCGAGTCCACTCTAATTTTGTGTTGTGGATTCTCCTCCCAATCCATTCGAAACTACATCTTTGAAATTCAAGGAATAGATCGGCAATTTTCCTCTTGTCTTCTTTGAACACTACCCGATTACGATGATTCCATATTTGATAAAGGAAACTCCACAACATTTCTTTCCAAAAAGGCAGCTGTGTATCTCCCTCAATTAGATCCTCAACCGTTTCAATTCGGTCCTTATCAATCTTCCACCATCGACATACTCCGTCCCAAATTTTGCTAACCTCTTCACAATTCACGAGCGCGTGATCAACCGATTCCACCACTTTCCCACATCTCGGGCATAAAAGCGATGGAATGTCCATCCCCATCCTATCTAAAATCGCCTTGCACGGAAGTCTCTCTAGTCTCGCCCTCCACATGAAAATGTTTATTTTCTTCGGTATCACCTTAAGCCATTCGGTCTCTATCACCCCGTCACCATTCAAGGATATACCCTCCTCGATTAGAAGTTTGAGCTCTTGAACCGAGAAGGATCCATCCTTCCCTAGTAACCATTTATTTTTGTCCCGATCATCCAATTTTGGTGTCCAATTTTGTAAAGCCTCGTTTATAACCTCCAATTCTCCTAATTCCCTTCCCCTTGGTTCCCTCCTCCACGACCGTTTCCATGTCCATTTATTATCTACCCATTCCCCTCTTTCCGCTATCGTGGCGTCTTTTTTTGAATCTAAACTTAGTAATCTTTTGAATCTATCTCCTAACGTTTCGCCCCCTACCCACCTTACTTAAATACTCTTAATTTTTCAATGGTCCTACTTATAAAATACAATTATTAATACATACAGAAAATTTCAATTTCTAACATATTAATATTTTACCCTTCTTAAAATGTGTAAACATAGTTTTTGGAAATGTCAATTAACCAAAAATATATATATATATATATATATATATATATATATATTTAAGATATTTGGAAACTTCATCTCACTAATAATAAATTTAAAAAAAAAAACAAGTACAAAGAAAAAGTGAAAACAAATTCAATTTTCGATTTAAATTTTACATTCTATTATATGGTTTGACCTTGGGAAAAAGTCAATGCAGTTTGACCTATGGAAAGTCAATTGTGTCGGTTTAGGGAATAATTTACATTTTTTAAATGTAATGTAATCGACCTTTATCTTTATATTTAAATATATGTTTTCTTGAAAATGAGATACAAAACAACGACTTTTAAGATGAATTAATATTAGGAGGAAGAAAACTAAATCATGGAAAATAATATTAAAAATCAAAATGGGAGAAAAAATAACGAAAAAAATGCCTTAGATAGTGGTATAATGCTTATAATCATACTTGAAGTTGTAAGTTTTATCCTTCTAACTATAATTTTGTTTTAGTATTTTCAGAAATAACAACGTAGGGCCTAAGTTAATGCTCAGGGCGAGGTCTATCTTGCATATGGAGTGGTAATCCAACCATCCCACTTGTGTTTAACTTCTACTGTAAATTGATTTCAAAGTATTTAAGGGCATTCCTCAAAATCAAGTTAATGCACCTTTCAGCCGCCTATTTTTTTTCTCTTGTAATTATCGAATAAACAGGTGCACAAAAGCTCTCTCAGCTCCTAATAGGTCTGCCCCTGACGATTCACATATTCGATATTGTTTAAAAACTTGAAACCAGTCAAGAACTGTGTAATTCGTAGTATATATCAGTTAAAATCAAATCAAACAAAACCAGTACAATTTTGTAATTAAAGGATGAAAGAACATTTATTTGCAATGGGTTTTGTGTAGTTGAAGAGAAGTATCACATAAAGCAAAAGCTGCAGGCTTGGCCTTCTGGCAACCTTGCTATCCCTTTAAGAATCACCATCCATTCAACACCTTCCCACCACCTATGTATTTTCACATGGGATCATAACATATATACCAAAAAACATTTTTTTAAATTTTTATGTGAATATTTATAATTTAAAGAATATTTATTTTAGTATCTGAATTACAAGTAAATCTTGACCTATTCTTATAATTATGTCTTTTAAAATAGGCATTTTTTAAGCTATAGACCTTTAAACGATTAAATTTGCATTTTGAACAAATATTAGATGCACGGTTATAAAGAATACTATTCAATTTAATAAATTTAAATAAGAAAAACATGATGTACTTGTCTATTTGATATGATTATGAATGTAATATAAAAAATGTAAGCATATAATTAATAACCATTCTATCCTTTAAATTACATCAAATTAAAAGTGATGTACCTCCCAAGAATACCTACTATCATATTTTAATCAATGAGTTTATTAATTAATAGATGTTTTCCTTTATATATTGGTAGGTAAATACTAAATAGTAATGAATACATATTAATAGCATTATATTGTATTAAAACAAATATTATTAAATATATACTTTTTTATATTTATAATTTATTTCTGAAAAGAAAAAAAAAATATATTTTTAGTAGTAGTTTACAACTCCTCGAATTTTCACATTTGTGCAAAAAGGGTTTGTAATTGCAACCTCAGAGTTTTCTTTTTATAAAAGGGGCTTATACCACCTCCTCTCAAGAGCATCATATAAAAGAGAAATCAGGTACACAACCACCACCAGGTGGCTAGCTTAAGAGTCAGTGCCACAATGACCTCAATCCTAATAAAAACTGTAACTCTCACACTGCAACTATATACTCAAGCCTTGACTTGTTTGTGCAAGTATACCACTTTGAAAATCAATTGTGCTACACTGAATGTAACACCCTAAAAATAGGGATAACAAAAATCCGAAAAACGAACATGCGGTATACTAAAATTGTCATAGCAAGAGCCTCCCAAAAATGGGGAACATATAAGTAACCTGTTTAATTACAGTTGTAATTTAACGAATGATAAATAACAACCAACTAATCTAATTTCTACAACTAGAAAAGATATTACAAAAGGGTTGTCATCTATAAATCCAACGGTTCGTTCCCAAAAGTATTAAGCGTCCAAGTGCAAAATCCCCAAGCTCTCACCCAAAGCAACTAAGCCTGCTTAGGACCGGCGCCGCTAGAATCTGAGATACACATCGACACCAAACAAGTGTTAGGCCAAAAAGCCTAGTGAGTTGAACAATAATAAACATGCATGAACAATTACAATTCTTATCAGCAGTTAACTAGAGTTCAATATATGTGGAGTCAATAGGGGAGACCCATAGCACCAATCAAGTTCCACCCAAGAGTCGATATACCTTGATGCCCTTCAATAAGAAACACCCGAAAGGCCCGGCACACCCAAGGACTACAACTAAGGAAATTCCTCGAATGACGGAGGTCTAGGCACATACCATCACAATGGCGCTCAAGACTACATCATCCTAGTGTCTACTGACTTGATTCGTCCAACATACGCATATAGGAGGTCCTTCAGGTATATTTC
The DNA here is from genome assembly GCA_954870635.1 of Arctium minus. Classification (NCBI taxonomy): domain Eukaryota; kingdom Viridiplantae; phylum Streptophyta; class Magnoliopsida; order Asterales; family Asteraceae; genus Arctium; species Arctium minus. Next base: position 16,174,668 of record OX941082.1, read on the forward strand.
AACCCAACATATTTCAATATCAACTACGGGTACAATATTACCATCCTAATCACGAGAAGTCTAACAAGAGACCCAAATGACAATCATGCTCATCATACATATGAATATATCACCAACATGGTATTCCAACTAGAAATCATCTTATCACCAAGACATGTATACATTTATCATATAAAAGTACACCATTATATATCCAAGAGAAAAGCCCCAAATACTTGTACATATAAAGTAAATCATGGCATTTCATCAATAACCACATTTCCAACTATCTTCATAAAGAAATCTCAAACACTTGAACATATAGAGATAGAAGATGATGAATAGAAGATTATGATGTGTATCTAGTTTTAACAAATGTTAGTAAACTCACTATCTAGGTTTTGAACCAAAACCTAGAAAATAGATGAAATGGATAAGAATGAAGTCTTGAGACTCCAAACACTTGATTGCTAGGTCTTGAATGCACCCTTGAAGTAGTTGATAAAATATTTGAAAACCCCCTAAATGAAGTAAGAGAGTGGAGAAGTGAAGAAAATCGCCCCAAAATGCTCTCAACCAAACCATAGTTCTAATTTTTGAAGTTATGAAGTGAATAGAGGCTGAAATGGTGTTTTAAATCGACCAGACCACGCGGGCGATAGTGCCCGGCGATAGTGCCAAGGGCACTATCGCGAGTCACAATCACGAACCCAAACACACCCACGGTACATCTTCCGCGAGTATGCCCGGCGATAGTGACGATTGTCACTATCGCGTGTCACTATCGCGAAACTCCCCTCACTCACGGTACATTCTCAGCGATTGTGCCCGGCGATAGTGACAATGTCACTATCGCGTGGCACTCTCGTGCCAAACCCAAAACAACCCGAAAACTTAACCAAATTCGAAAACGAGCGCGAGGTCTAAACACATGCATCTTTAATACTAACCAGATAATATCATATCATTAAAATAAGGTTCATAAGCATATAAAGGTTCATATTTCCAGATAAACACAATTAATGTAATAAGGGAACAAATACTTACCTTAGGAATTTCCGGGTGTTACACTGAAACAGACTCAAAATTTCCACATTCCAGCTTGCATTATGCCAATAAGTCCTACCTCTCCTTTCCTTTTCTATAGAAAAAGAACCGAATAAAGAAAAAGGTTTATATTCTGTATCGAGTATCGAATTACTCTATGAATAGATAAATTCTTTATGACCTCCCATTTGTTCCGTTCCGCTTCGCTCATCCCTCTTTTTGGGTAATTCAGTAATAGGTTTTATACGAATTGAATATCTGTATTTCATTATGATATTTTAAAACAAAGTTTTATTTATAAACTATGCATAGAAAAGACACAAAAATGGCGAAATATCAGGCATAAACATTATATAATGGTTAAAAAGTGGGATGTTGATGTGTGAAGTGGGGTTGTTCCCTAACTAACAAACTATACTTTAATTTGGTCAAATGAAAAGGAAATAAGTATGGGGTTAAGAGAAAACACATGTCCCTAATCATAAAAACATGATAAAGACACTCATTCATGACTTCTTAATCCTTCAACAATCACAATGATGTTAGACTCTACCTAATCTTCAAAATGGTCATTGGATTTTTATAATTTTCTTAATTCAATATTTTTTAAAGATTTATAATTATATCAGTTTACATTGATTTTTTTATTAAAATAATTTATATAAATCATAGTTGAAGACAAAAGAATGAGGAAAAGTAACAGTAATAGTAATAATAATTAAATCGAAAAAGTGATGGAATGATGTCAGTGAACAAAGGAATTTGTTCACTTCGGTGGCAAATTTTAGTTACATATATTTTACAAAAGGACAGACGAAATAGGAAATACACACCTACTTATTAATAATTATTCTCATACATATCAATGCTAAGACATTTTTTTACATTTTCAATGTATGATTTAACCTAATTTTGATGTAAATAGGAGTGCATTTAACAACAACCGCTGCAAGGTGCAAACCAAACAAACCATAAAAATTAAGTCATTTTAATTTTGTGAAATTCTACGAACCAAGTATTCATATATTCAACTGATATTTCTTTATTTGATAATGTGTAATGAAAGTGCGTATGATGGTTTTATTTATTTTGATCATATCTTACTTTAATAATTTGTCCACGTTTAAAGGAGAAAATAGAGATATACTTCAAAAAATTGCTTATTTTTTCATTTGAAAAAATAATCATTAAAATAATATCGTTTTATATACTTTAAAAAAATCTCAATGCATCGCATTGGGACCGTGGTGATGAAATTTCGGGTTTCATGTTCCCTATTTTTTGGTTGATGTAGTGGAATCGTTTCGTATCTTTATAGAGAAAATCAGGTAATTCTTTTTCTTTAAAATATAAACGTAATTTTTAGAGTTATTTTAAATGAATATATAATTACTGTGTGTGTCAAATTTTTTAAAATCTGTAATGATATTTTAAGATATTTATAGCATTATGATCATGGTTTAAAACTTCAGATGGTTTTTTTTATAGAGTTCAAATTCAATTGAGTACAAGTAATCCAAAACATGTAACTTTGAACTCGACTTAAATTTATGTGTTAATATGTATGCATATATAGTCATACTTGAAATAAACTTTATTTATTTATGTATTTATTAAATACAGTTCCAATAGATATATTAAAACTATCTGTGCCTTTCAATAGAGGTATGATGATTTTTTTTAGTTCTTGAATTAAACTTGTATTTTGCTCAATCCAACTTTCAACCAACATCAAGAAGACTTGTCAAACTATTGTATTGAGTTTCAGTATAACGAAACAAAAGCTTAATTTGACTCACTTGTAGCTCTAGCTAAATAGCACGATTGAAAATAACTGATGAGGAAATGGCCCATCGTGATGTAGTAGTCTCTTCTGTTATCATGGTTAATAATTACGACACAAATTTCATTGATAAATATTTATTATTCATGTTATAGAAATTGTTATTATCTTATAATACAATGGTTTTATATAATATTTTTTTTATCTTAGAAGAGATCGAGTGACTAAGACCTTTACATGTATTAGAGATTAAATATTTATCAAACTATTATTCTATCATTTAAAAAACTTTTTAACAAATATTTTTAAATCATGGATCTTATAACCAATCAAAACTTAATCATTTTATGACTCTATGATAGCCACATTTTTGCACTTAAAAATGTTATATAAAAGCCCAATTTCTTTTATCACTTTGTCTCTAAAATGTTGTTTTTAAAAGTCTTGTATTTATTTTGTTAGGTTCCAAGCCCAAAAGCCCAAAAAGACATCTAATAGACTTGACTTGGACCCATTCTCTCCTTGGCAAAAGATCGCAGGCGTGAAAAAACTGGAAGGAGATCGAACAGAGACGTGTGCGACTTCCCGCGCGGGCGAAGCCGCGCCCCCAACCGCACCAAACACTGTTGTCGAGCGTTCCAGATCTCCGCGCGAGTCTTGGCGCGCCTCGAGCCGAGCCAACAACCGCGCCGACCCGAAAACGTGGGCCTGTCGTTTTTTTTGGAGCGGTTTTTGATGGGAGAAATATAAAAACGTTTTGTAACGGCCATTAGAAGGGGAATCACACCATATTAAGAAGAACACAAGAGGAGAAGCCAATTTCTTGAAGGGAAAGCAACAACAACTCATCTGATTTCTTTTCGGTTTAGGTAACTTAGGTTTTTCTTTTTGTTCCAACATTTATTTGCTTTGATTAGAATGGTTTGATACCTTGAGATTCCATTGCAAACATTTGGGACAAGATTATTTGCTTGATTTCTACTTTCAATGTCAATTTCATTTGGGTTTTCAATTAATCTGATCAGTTGATTGAATTTCTTATGAATGTTTGTTAATAAAAACCTATATACGTAATCGTCTAGGGATTTTGATAAAGTAACGAATGAAATCGTTTGGTCTCAATAAGGTTTTCAATTCGATTTCGTGAATTCTTGCAATCGAAGCTCTAATAAGCCGAGCTTGTGTGTTTATTGGTTCGAGCTAGTGATTTTTCTAACTCGTTAATGCTAATCACGCCTAGGAACTTACGAGCTTATAATTTCTTATTCGTGATTAAGATCCGGTTGAGGAGCTTGTTTTAACTGGTGTGAATCTAAGGAAAAATCGAGGTTATCATAACTTATTGATAACTATAGCCAACTTGGGTCCGTTCTTTGTGTTTACGTTTTTGGAATCAATGATATGTGTTACCGTCTTAATCGAAGTCGAACGAATGTTGGGTTTTCTCTTTATTGTTTTTAATTAGTTTTTAATTGAATGTTTAGTTTAGTTAATCTAATCTAACCCCCGTGGGCCTTTTAAGGGAGATCTTACTATTTTGTGCTAACTATGAGATCCAATCTCATCCATCCATTTTAATGATCAATGGTGTAAAATAATTAAGAGAAATAATAATTAAAAACACAAATTTAGGCCATTAAAATAGGTAAAAAGGGTAAAAATGTCAAAAAATATTATAATTAAGTGTGATCTAATTTAGGCGGGTCCGATAATTTTGGCATGAAATCAATTGGCTATAATCTCGAAATATTGAAACTGTATACATATTTTCTTGGTGATATAATAAATCGTTTTACACTGTGGTCTTACAATTTTAAAAGGAAACGAGTTTTGTTACAGCAAATGGGATGTGATACACTATGATCATCTTGCAAAAATCTAGTCTCCTTGATGATACAATGATGGGAAAATTGTTGCTAATTCAAAAGGTGGTGATACGTTGTGATCAGTGCTCTCATTCACTACAAATTTACCCAATGTACCACTGTGATGCACTCAAAAAAACATTGTGTTACACTGTGGTTACTATTGTGATGCACTCAAAGAACATTGTGTTACACTGTGATTAATATACAAATGTGATACCCATTATGATACGACGGTAATACCAACTGTGGTACCACTATGATACCAACTGTGTTACATTGTGATTACCATAAAAAATCATAATCAATGGTAACTGTGAGAACCGACTATTTTGTGGTTTCTATACCTGTTTATCAAATAAAGACATCACAATATGAATCGAAATGGGATGTAGGGGATCATCACAGTGAACCACCATGGATGTCAAAATGGGATTAATAAGATGATCACATTGAACCACAAACCAACTAAGGGGAGCCAACTTCGACAAACACAAGCAGCAACCTTTTTTGAACATGATCCTTCTTCCTCCAATCCAACAGCTTCTTATTCGTTGAGCAGTTCTTCAGACCTGCAAAAAAAAATTGGAAACATGAATGTTGAATAGGTTTGATTTTGATAAATCAATTAGTTGAGTATTATTAGGAAACGTAGTTTTGATTGATTTTGATTGATATAAATCTGTAAAATAAAATAATTATTTATTAAAGAAAAATTAATCAAATTACCAATATACCCTTAACAATTAATATATAAAAAACAGTAAATAAAAAAAAGATTGGTTGTGGTTGGATCTCACGGTTACCAAAAAATACTAAGATCTCATATGATTAGGCCCCTCCAACCCCCCCCCCCCCTTTTGTATTGAAAGTATAGAAGTCGAATAATTGTCACGACCAATCCCTGTGGATTCGACCCGACTTACCACTATTACAATCTTTATTGTAATTTGGGACAGTTGGAAAAATATAAATACTTACTATTTGACGGTCTCAACACCCGTCAAATTTTTGGCGTCGTTGCCGGGGAATGGTTTCGGTGATCGTTATTTAGCTTTTACACTTTGTTTTTCTTTTTATTTAATTTTGTCTTTTAATTTTATTGTTTATATGTGCTAATCGTATACCTAACGCCAATAGTTTTTAAGTGTTTTTGCATCTTTCATGGCAGATTATCCATATAATTATGGTTCACGATATACCACCAACATACGGGACCTGAACAAGGTAAATATCCCTTCCCTGGAGACTCAACTTTCAGATTTAACATCTCTTGTGATACAGTTAGTTTGTAAAGAGCCACAACGGGTGAGAATATGTGGGGCGTACACTTCCAAAGTTTTTTCGACCAATTGGTACCCCACATAACAATATCACACCAAGCAAGCCTACTCCTATGGGGGAATTTCAGGCCAATATCATGGTCCGTCCGAGTCATACTCTAGAACCTACACACTAGGATGGCAACCCCATCCATACTTAAACGAGTATGACTATAACCTGTACGACCCTTCTTAACCTAGCTATGCATCAACACCACCGACAACACAAAGTTGTTATGGGGATTCAGGTATGTCTCTTGAAGAAATTGTTAAATCACTAGCTCTTAGTACATTGGAATTTCAACAGGAGACAAGGGCAAACCTTCAGAACTTGGAGAACCAAATTAGCCGGAACGAGTCTTCAATACGTCGGTTGGAAGCTCAATTTGAAGAAAAGCTAGGATCAATGAATAAGAAGAGGCCATAAATCTCCCTAGAGGAAGAGGATGAAGAAGAAGACACAAACCCACTTACTTCACGAGATGTCAACAAAAAGGGAGGAAATGTGAATATGTTGGAACCGTTGGTGGTACCCCCTCCTTTTCCTACACCGTTGGTTGATCTTATAAAGGAGGAGGAATTTGTAGACACCGGGAGAACCTTCACCATACTAGAAACACCGAAGGTAGACGATGAGAAGGGGAACCCGGATGAAGATACCTTTGCGGAGCTGAAACGTCTAATAACATCATATGGCAAAGGACCTATGCTTGAAATCCGGACATATTTCAAGGCACCCCAAAATCGCGTGAAAACACATGGATGGGGTATTGATTTGTTAGATACGGGATAGCCTGGGAAGCGTCTAGCCAAAGACGTTAAAGAAAGGCGCTGATTGGAAGGCAACCCAATTTTATTGCTTTATTTCCTTTCTAGTTTACTTTTATGCTTTTTTAGTTGTCTTTTAAGTTGACGAGTTTTGTTTCCAGGTTTGACCTTCCTTGAAGTCGGATTTTACCCCCCCCCCCTCCCCAAGTGCAAAGAGGCTCTCACCACAAGTTTGGATCATGTATTGGGCACACGTCATCAAATCAGGGGAGATTTCTTGTTCCTTTTGTGCTTTATTGTTTTTAGACTGTGCCAAAAACATGCAAATATTGAGGACAATATATTATTTAAGTGTTGGGATATTGCATGATTAAGGGCTAAATTTTTCGAATTTTGACTTGTTTTTGGGCGATTATTACGTAAATTGCATGAGTTGACAAGTTTTTTTTCTTTCTTCTAATGCCATAGCATGAATGATTGTGTGGTTTACTTGTGTAGTCATGACTAACACATTTGAGATAACCATTTTGAGACTTGCTAATTTTATGGACAAAAATGCACCTGTGAGCTTTTGAGCCATGATTGAACATTGTATTCAATCTTATTTCATTTCCGTGTGCATTGCATCTTCCATGTCTATGTCATTCTAGAACTTGCATTTTGGCTCTTCGAGATTGCATTTAGGTAATGTTAGTGTGAAAATGAAAAAGGCCATCTTTGTTGCTATTTTAACCCGTTTAGCCTAAAAGCCGACCCTGACGTATGTATTCCGTTTTGATCACCCCTTTGAGCCTAATTACCATTTTTTTGTTATTATACCACAATTTAACCCTTAGCCAAACACTTCACTTACCAGACTTTGGGAATGAGACTTCATGCTTTTAGTTAGACTCCCTTAAAGTGTAGTCCCTCTACATGATCCAAAATGCCGATATAATGATCGGTAGAGGTTTGAGAGAAAGAAAAAATATATACATATATGAAAAAAAAGAAAGAAAAAAAATGAATAAATAGAGACCAACCTCGAGAGCAATACAATTGTCTCCATAGAGTGCTCAGTAAAATAAGAGCTCTAAAAAAACGAAAGATTTATAATTGCGTGGATGTGTAAGATGTGGGAGTATACACTTTGACTATTGGTTTCTTTTTCAAAGTCCAATTTTAGTCACTTTACGAAAATTTTCCCACCTTGAACCTTGGACAAGTTACAACCCCTATTTAAAGTCCTTTTGATTCACACTTAGTGTTTACCGTTAGCAATGGAGAATTGAGACTTGATGCAAGCCTATGGTAGTGCATTTTCATGTGATTGATGCTTTGAGTGAAAACACCTACACCTTTGTGCGAATGAGCGATTATAATAGGTTTATATCTTTTGTGAGGTGTTTGTGGAATTAGCATGTATTCATCTTTGATTTGTCTTGTGTGTTGATTATGGTCATACCGGTTAAGATACACCTTCATGCAATGCTATGTCTATTTTCTCAATTCTTAAAGTCGACTTGTGAGATTACATCGTGCTAAAACCTTAGTGTTTGCCCGAGGACCGTCAAAGTTCAAAGTGTGGGGATATTTTGATAGCCACATTTTTGCACTTAAAAATGTTATATAAAAGCCCACTTTCTTTTATCTCTTTGTCTCTAAAATGTTGTTTTTAAAGTCTTGTATTTATTTTGTTAGGTTCCAAGCCCAAAAGCCCAAAAAGACATCTAATGGACCTGACTTGGACCCATTCTCTCCTTGGCAAAAGATCGCAGGCGTGAAGAAACGGGAAGGAGACCGAACAGAGACGCGCACGACTTCCCACGCGGGTGAAGCCGCGCCACCAACCGCGCCAAACAATGTTGTCGAGCGTTCCATATCTCCGCGCGAGTCTTGGCGCGCCCCGAGCCACGCCAGCAGCCGCGTCGACCCGAAAACGTGGGTTTGTCGTTTTTTTTGGAGCGGTTTTTGATGGGAGAAATATAAAAACGTTTTGGAACGGCCATTAGAAGGGGAATCGCACCATATTGAGAAGAACACAAGAGGAGAAGCCGATTTCTTGAAGGGAAAGCAACAACAACTCATCCGATTTCTTTTCGGTTTAGGTAACTTAAGTTTTTCTTTTTGTTCCAACATTTGTTTGTTTTGATTAGGATGGTTTGATACCTTGAGATTCCATTGTAAACATTTGGGACAAGATTATTTGCTTGATTTCTACTTTCAATGTCAATTTCATTTGGGTTTTCAACTAATCTGATCAGTTGATTGAATTTCTTATGAATGCTTGTTAATCAAAACCTAGATACGTAATCGTCTAGGGATTTTGATAAAGTAACGAATGAAATCGTTTGGTCTCAATAAGGTTTTCAATTCGATTTCGTGAATTCTTGCAATCGAAGCTCTAATAAGCCGAGTTTGTATGCTTATTGCTTCGAGTTGGTGATTTTTCTAACTCGTTAATGCTAATCACGCCTAGGAACTTAAGAGCTTATTTAATTTCTTATTCGTGATTAAGATCCGGTTGAAGAGCTTGTTTTAACCGGTGTGAATCTAAGGAAAAAACGAGGTTATCAGAGCTTATTGATAACTATAGCCAACTTGGGTTCGTTCTTTGTGTTTAGGTTTTTGGAATCAATGATAGGTGTTACCGTCTTAATCGAAGTCGAACGAATGTTGAGTTTTCTCTTTATCGTTTTTAATTAGTTTTTAATTGAATGTTTAGTTTAGTTAATCTAATCCACCCCCCTCCCTTTTGTATTGAAAATATAGAAGTCGAATAATTGTCACGACCAATATCTAGTCATCTCACGCATGCACTATTTTATTTAGGGGGTAATTTAGTAATTACCTAAATACATATAATTACTAAATTATCTTTCAATATCTAAATGGCACGTGGCAGGCTTAACGTTGAAAGGACGATATCATAGTGACATTTTATATTCAAATTGTAACTTCCAATTTTCTTTCTTCGTTTTATGTTCATTTTTCATATTATATCTTAGCTATCTTTTTATATTTACTGACTATTTTATTTAACCAACCAATGGTTTATAGGAAAAAAAAAATTTATACGCCACCATTTGAAACATCTCGTTGTACCAGTCCGAAATAAATATTTGATTTATAATCTAAAACAAACCTATATGAATCAAGTTTATGCCCAAAATTCTATAAAACGAGACCCTTGTACAAACCAAATGTCCCAAGTATATCCATCCGAAGGTAGTATGTAAGTAAGTTTGACCTCTGTCTCAAAGAATAAAGCAATTGTTTCCGTGAATGCCTCCGACTTTGTGAAAAGTATGAGAAAGAGAAAAACAAGGACACTTAAAATTTAGAGAAGATGAATATAGTTGTATAAATAAATAAAAACAATACAAATAGAGGCAAGTACAAGAACAAAGTAAAAATTAACGGTCACCTCACTAACCCTAACCCTAACCCCTACCCTCTATCTAGTTTTGTATCTCTACGAACTCCTATCAAAAATCATGTCCTTAAAAATACGCAAAACGAACCCTTTATGAGCCGAGCAATGTTAGAAGCTAGTACTTGCGAGTCAAACTAAGGTCGAGTTTTAGGCAACTCAATCAAAACTGTACATTATACAACCACGATTTTATGTTAACTAAAATTCACTCCTACCCAAATCAAATTATATTAACCTTGTGGGGTTTGTTCAACTAACAATAAGGTTAGGACCTTTGAGGCTCCTTCCCCAGGTAACCGGTTCCAGTCCCGCTAAGGCCACTAGGAATTTTCCATATTGTTTTTCAGGACCCCATGAGATAAATCGATATGTTGCACAAGTTGGTCCAGAAACTCCTGGTTAACAAAAAATAAAATAAAAATCCAATCATAATATTGATATATGACCTTCAAATCAATAAAAAAAAACAGAACCAAACCAACTATTAGGATCTAAATTTTAATAAACTCTCAAATGAAAAATATAAACATCAATCGTTTAATATTCACCATTGGGCTATGATTTCTTGATCTTCTACGTATTTCTTCAAGATACTGTTGACTAAAATGGTCAACAGGATGAGGGATTCTGCAATCAACTCATCTCCTCAAATTCCATCAACTACAAAAGTCAAACACAAACATTAGATGATTCTGTGTAGGAAGGGTTGGGTTTCGGTGAGAAGTGGTTATCAACCATTGGATGAGAAATGGATGCCCATCAGGATGTGATGCACCGAGATAAGACGCACCGGATCAATTCCCTTCTAAGCCACAATTCATGAGAGGGCATTTGGTTAAAAGTGATCAACAGTTCAGATCCACTTCTCACGCTAACATCAACTTCTCAAGTTGGTTTCTAATTCGACTATTAAAAAAAGCAAAGGTTCAAATCTAGAAAACAGAAAGGAAGTCTTGTCGATTCCGGGTGCGAAAAATGACCCGTTTGACCACAAAAGTCAAAAGGTGTTTCTAATGGGTGATGACGGTTTTGAAAAAAAAAAGCGTTACCTCTGAACAAACCGGACAAAGTTCACTTCTTTGTTGCCACTCCAAGATGCAACTAAGATGAGAATGGTGTGAGCATTTTGTGGTAATCCTTGGATTTTCGTCCGTATATTCTGCAACCAAAAAACATCCCGCTTTCGCCATTAAAGTTTCGGGTTTAATTTCAAACATCAATGTGTATCTATTTTTTTGGAAACTAATCATTAACTTTCTTGGGGGAACTTTCTGTATTTCACACACTTCTCATGAAAACAACTGCTCTACTTTTTGATGATAGAGGTCAGGTATGCGAACCCCCATACCCCATTTTTGGATGGAATATATTGAACTCGTTTAGTTTGGGAATAAAATTGACACGGGTCCATAGCAAAGCATAGAATGCGAAAAAAAGACTTACCTTCAAGACAAATAAGACATTCATCATCTTTTGAAGATGCACAATCTTCGTCACATGCAAATGTTAACCCGTCACTTCCACGAACTAGTTCTGGTTCTCCGTGTGAACGATTTGAACCTTTGCCATCCCTTGTAGAAGACGAAGACTCCGGAGGTCCCGTTACTCTTCCAGAAAGAATGTCATACTTCAAGAAACAAACAATCGGGAATCAGTCAAGTGAAGAATTCAAATTTTGAAGCCTTTAGCTCATTAGATGTAGGAGAAGATACAATTGACAACATCAAACTTAATATTGAGTTTTTAAAGTTCACGAAAACTTTCATGACTAGGGGCCATTTACCGACATAAATTGAGTAAGCGCTAACCGGCTAAGAATACGGGAGTAAGACTCTATCGCTTAGCTTATCGGGTCAGCATATGAACCAGTAAGAGGGGTTTGGTAAACCTATATGGAACAATTTAGGGGCATCACTCTCATTTACCTTACGTGGTAACCCTAGCCATCAAAATAGATTGATGGTAAGCGTTTATCACCCGGTAAGCACTTACCGGGTAAGAGTCATCACCCTCGCTTACCAGGTAAGACTCTTGATCCTTGCCTCCTCTTATCGGGTAAGATTCTCGGTCCTTGTTATTTTCACTTGGTAAGGTAATTGAACTGGTAAGCGCTTACCAAGGTAAGTGTTTAATAAACGCCGATCATATTCATATGTCTCAAATCTGATACTGTAGGTGTAAATTAACACATGCCAAATACAAATTAAAGCTATTTAGATAAGCTTTAAGACACTTATGATTGTTTGATTTGAGACATTAAGGTCAATGTTACATCATGAATTATGGTCAAACATAAAGCCATCTTTAACTAGTTTTATCGACGAAGAAACATAGAAACAACTCAAGTTATAATCAAAACATATGTAATCACTTAATGCAACACCATAAGGCATTAAAACATACCATCTTTCTTAGATCTTGTGCGAAGAAAGCGAAACCGGCTTGGGCGGTGCTTCTATTGGATGTGTTATTCGGCTCTTGAACTTGTTCATTTTCATTCGATCCCCCATCTTCTTCGTCAACTGCCGCGCCACGAAGACAACAAAGCAAGGATCCCATGACTTTTTGAAGCTCGATCAATCTCCTAAAAATATGATTCGGGTTAATTTCATCCTTATAAATTAGAAACAAATAAATCAACCTCATTAGGCTCATTGTTCACACAGAATGCACACCATAACACATATTTACATGCATAAACAAATTAACTAAGCAAATAGATTATAAAAATTGATTAGAGAAAACCAGAGCCAAATCATAGACGCACAAAAATCATAACTTTGACTCAACTAAGACCCCAATGAAATTGCAAATTTGCATGAATGAACATATTATTGTGGCTTCAAGTGATGGATATGATTTAATAAAACAAAAATCAAACAAATAAAACACCCAGATAGAAATTCAACAGTAGAGAAGAAATTCGACAAACAAATGGATCCAAGTTTCCCAGAAAAGTTTACATACCTAAAATTTTCTTTCAAGGGTTTAGAGCTAAACCCTGCTGTATAATAAATAATTAAAAACAAAAAGAAAAGAAAAGGGAACAGTTTAGAATGCTGATTGGAATGCGGTAAAAAGGGAAGAGAATCTTGGTTAACTAGGATTAGTTTATTGAATTTTAGGCCACCAATTTCCTAACAGTTCCACAAATTAGAAGACTATATTGGAAGTGATTCCATTTCCAAATCGATAACACACATATAAAAACACCATTTTTGTTTATAAAAATTTAGTTTTGATGTTAATCTCGAATTATTTGTTGATTTTTTATTTAAATAACATTCAGTACATGCATATCCCTACTAATTCATACTTATCTATATCTATACTATAAAACATGGATAAAAAACTCTTAAATATAAATTATTAAACATAAGTTACCATTATTTTATGTAAGATTTTAAAAATCTCTTAATTTACAAGTATTAAAGCACAAGATATTTCATGTGACATTTTTGGATTATTAGGCAACCTCTCGGCCACATTAAATGTTGTGATGCTTTTTTCCATTTGATAAGGTTCCAAGATATTGCCATGTTATTTTCTTTTTTCCTTTTCAAGATAATAAAAGAGAACATGGGTAATATAAAATAAAAAATATATTGGATAATTTTACATATAATTTCTAAAATTAGACTTTTATCTATAACATTTTTATTGAAAAAAAGAACTTTTTTGTAGACATTTCTATGTAACACTATTAATTAATATATTATATTACTATAATTTTGTTTTAATTATATTATTAAATATGTAATTGATTATTATTTTTAGATTTCATTAAAATATATAAGATAATCATTGAATTTTAACAAAATATTTAATTTTTTTATATAAAAAACATTATATTATTAAGCCTAAATTAAACAAATTTATAAAAAAACATTATCACTTTCTCAAAACCATCCAAAATCGTACTGACAAAAAAATAAAATTAAACATTAAAATCGTGATGTATCTCGCTGCATTGCGCGAGTACACTTCTAGTTATATTATAAAACATTTAAATGTTTTTATAAAACTTTTAATTTTCAAAAATACATTTATCAAAATATCAAATATAAATGAATAATGCATACCGCATCTTATAAAATTTATAATATTTTTATTGTCTTTTTTGTAAAGATTATAAATGGAAACTTCAATGATTTTGGAAACTCATCTTACCTTCCTCCAATAAAAAAAATACTCATCATTAAAACTAAAATGAACTACATTTTTATTTTTAAATCTAAAATATATAAGTTATAATAAAATTTTGAATTCAAAAAACAAGAATATTATAATGTTTAATTTGACACTAATACCATTATATTATTTTTTGGATTTTTTTAATCGATTCTTCAAATTAGCAAAACATAATTTCTATGCTATTCAAATATAAATGTAAATTTTATTTTTTTAATAAGAAATTACAACAACTTGTTATTCTCCATTTATAGTAAAATATTGTACCCCACTGCATCACACAAACACACAACTAGCTCATGTTCTTTAGCTTCGAGATATATCATGTTGTGTTGCGCTCTAGTCCTTGCTAATATTTTTTTTTGAACGGCATCAACACACACACGTTCCCAGGGTATCCGGGCTCCCACTTAAGGGTGTCACCGGACTAATCCCCTGCGATCATGGGCCGGCCCAATTAAGGGAACACGGGCCCATGATCTGGATATCGCTACATGCTTGCCACGGGGTTCGAACCCTGGTAGTCAGGGATACCATCCACTGACCCCCCAAAGGATGTTACCTTACCACTGGGTCAAACATGTTTTGATTCTAGTCCTTGCTAATATGTGTTTATCCATGCTAATACTACATGTTGTTGCAGTATTATACTTTATCTTACTACCAAATAAAAAAACCATTTTACATAAAAACAAGATAATAGACATATAGTACTAGCATGGATAAAAATATTATATATTTTCTATTTACTAACTGATAAAGAAACAATTTTTATTTCTAAAAATTAAGTTTTATGTTAATTTCGAATTCTTCGTTGAATATTTATTTAGATGACATTCAATACACATATCCCTACCAATTAGTACTTATCCCCATTAATATAAGTCTATCCCTGTTAATACTAGACGTTATTGTTGTTACTCTATTTAAACACCGTAATGCTATATATTTTCAGCTCGTTACTTTATACAAATATACAACTTATATATACAATCATTTATTATTATTTCAAAGCAGTTACATTCGCATAACATAAACTTCTGGTTTGGTGGTATTATTAAATATAGACAACCTAAAAAAAGACACATTTAAAATCTTGAAATATAATGTTCATATGTCATGTTTTATATTCAAACTAAATAAATGCATTACTATGTTTTTACTCATTACATATTCAAATAAAGGAAAGATATTATTTACATACACCTTTTTAAAACAAACTAAAGCTATAATTATATTAAGGGATATTAATTGAAATAGCCATTTCTCACACCCAAGTTTACAAAATAGCCATTTTCTCCCTAATTTTACAAGCCAATAAACATGTGAAACTAGTCTCAAAGCGAGGTTCTTCGTAAAGCCACCCCAAAAGTTTCAAAAACAGCCCCTGATCGTGAAAATAGGCCTCACATTTGCAAGGTCCTCCCCAAAAGTTCCAAATATTTGGATGAGTTCATACACAAATACCAAATATTACACTTTTCACCCAGGTTATCATTTCATGAACATGGGCCAAAATTGTAAAATATGATGAGTTAATACACAAAAGCCAAATATACACTTTTCACCCAGGTTCTCATTTCACGAACATGGGCCAAAATTGTAAAATAGGATGAGTTAGGCTATGTTTGTCAAAAATAAGCTAGCTAATCAGCTAGTGTACATGTTTGGATGATCATAAGCTAGCTGATAAGCTAACTTATTGAAACGCTACTCAAAGTAGCGTTTTGAAAAACTAGCTTATCAGCTACAAGCTAGCTTATAAGCTAGCTTAGCTTTTTTTTTGCCAAACATAGCCTTAATACACAAAAGCCAAATATTATACTTTTCCCCATGTTCTCATTTCACGAACATGGGCTAAAATTGTAAAATATGATGAGTTAATACACAAAAGCCAAATATTATACTTTTCATAAAGTTGATGTAAATCTTAAAAATGTGAGCATATTGTTACTCTAGGTTCAGCGTAAGTTGGGCCGGGACAGCGGCGGATTAGTGGGCTGCCCGTGGATGCCCGATACCGCCGGGGAGGCGTGCGTGAGTTCGTGGTAGTCGTCGTTGGTTCGATGCCGCTATGCCTTCCAAAATAAAAAAAAATATTGTCACGTCCTGCTAAGAGGTTCTCCCGAAACCCGAGACATTCCAGATCAATCAAGAGAATGGAGGAAGCTTGAAGAAGGATTAAACCAAGAAGGGACAAGCAAGATCTAGAAGGATCCGCACATGGTTAGGCTTGTGTAGCCAGAACCTTCGTTTTAAATATCTAGATAGATTCTCTAAATAGTTCCATAGAGTAGTATAAATAGATGATAGTCATTCATTTGGATTTCACAATGGAGCATGATCAGGTGGTATCAAACTCCTATTTTAGAAAGCAGGATAAGCACCTAGTAATCTTGATTCACACCAATGATATTGAATGGACCAGAGTGTTAGCAAAGAGCCAATGAAGAAACACTTGATAGGAAGTTGAAGTTGCATAAATGATTACTGGACAAAATACCAAATGAGGCATTTCTTGCATAGTTGGAATTTGCGTCCATCACAGAGACACACTAAAATCAAAGTATGAATGTATAAAGAACGACTTTTCTTTTATTTATAAACTCTCTCTCAAAACTAAATCTCTCCAGGAGCCCTTATTTATAGTTTTAAGCTACTTCCTTAAACTACACAGAAACCTTCTTTTTCCTTATTTCTGTAATTATCTCTAAATAAGCTCATCCTTATCAAGAGATTTTTTGGAATTATCTAACATTCTCCCCCTTAATTCCAACTTGAATTTTGAGGGTCTTGATTTCTTGAACTCCAAGCAAGCTTCTCATTTCCTTGAACTTGATCTTGGCTAGAGGCTTTGTGAGTATGTCTGCTTTCTGCTCTACTCCGGGAACATGCTCCACTTCAATCTGTTCGTTTTCCACACACTCTCGAATAAAGTGATATTTTGAGAGTATATGCTTGCTTCTTCCATGGAACACTGGGTTCTTGGTGAGGGCGATGGCCGATTTGTTGTCAATCCTCAGAACGACCTTCTCATCTTCTTTGCTTAGGATCTCACTCAACAGATCTTTAAGCCATATAGCTTGCTTTGCGGCTTCAGTAGCAGCCATAAACTCAGCCTCACATGACGATAAAGCAACAGTGGGTTGCTTCTGTGAAGTCCATGTGATTGGCGATGAGCCATAGTAGAAGACGTGTCCTGAGGTGCTTCTTCCATCATCAACATCGATATTGTGACTACTATCGCTATATCCAGCAATCCTCCTTGACCCGTCTCTTTTGAAAAACAGACCATAGTTAGTAGTTCCTCTTACATACCTTAGAACATGCTTGATGGCTTGTCCATGAGAGATCCTTGGACTTTGCATGTATCGACTTAGAACTCCAACGGCATATGACAAGTCTGGTCGTGTGTGAAGGAGGTATCTAAGGCAGCCGATTGTTCTTCTGTATGCAGTGGCATCGATTTCAGGCTCGTCTTCTGCTTTTGAGATCTTCAAATTCGACTCCATTGGGACATGAGTCAAATTGCATGTATCCATCTTATTATCGGTGAGAATTCCTTGAGCGTAACCTTCTTGTTTTATCCTTATCCCTTCTGCTCCTTGAATTACTTCTATGCCAAGGTAATATGTTAGTTTTCCAAGATCCGACATCTCGAACCTGCTTGACATGTCCTCCTTGAATTGTTTGATAACCTTGAATGTTGTTCCTGTTACAAACAAATCATCAACATATATAGCCACAATCAATAGATCCCTCTTATCTTTCTTTTGATAGACCGATGGTTCTTTTCTGCACTTGATGAATTCCATCTCCTTTAGAGCGTGGTCGAGCTTGATGTTCCAAGCTCTAGGTGCTTGGCGCAGACCATACAGAGCTTTGTTGAGTTTGTATACTCGATTCTCTTGTCCCTTCTTCTCAAAACCTTCGGTTGAGACACATACACTTCTTCATTCAACTCGCCATTCAGGAAGGCTGTTTTGACGTCTAGATGATGTATTTCCCAACCATTTGTTGCTGCTAGGGCTATGAGCAATCGTATAGTCTCTATACGAGCTACTGGAGCAAATACCTCATCGAAATCTATTCCTTGTTGTTGCACATAACCTTTAGCAACAAGTCTCGCCTTATACTTGTTCACCGTTCCATCTGCTTTTCTCTTGATCTTGAAGATCCACTTTAACCCTATCGGTTTAACTCCTGCTGGTTTTTCAACGAGTTCCCATGTCTTGTTCTTTGTGATAGACTCTAACTCAGCTGCCATAGCCTCAACCCATTCAGGCATAACTGTTGCTTCACCATAATTCTCCGGTTCTTCATCGACGGTAAGTAACAGAATACCGCTTTCATGTTATGCAAGCATTATGTAATCGTCAAAATGTTTAGGTTTAGTTATGACTCGACCATACCTCGTTGTCGCTTGTTGATTGTCGCTTTCTGGATTAGAGTTTTCGGCGTCGTCTTCGTGAATGGGGTTAGAGTCTTGGCTGATCTGGTCGTGATCCATATCTTCTTGTTCATGAACTTGTTGAGCATCGTTTTGATCGATTTCATCTGCTTCTTCATGTTCCTCAACTTGATCATAAGGAAGCCTAAAGGTACCCGGTTCTTCATCTGTTTCCTTTGTTGTCAACCAATCCCATCCTTTCTTCTCATCAAAGACCACATCTCTACTAATAATCACCTTTCTTGTGACTGGATCATAGAGTCTATAGGCTTTAGAATCCGGTTCAGTTCCGAGATTGATCACTGTCCTCGATCGATCATCTAGCTTCTTGAGATTCGGTCCATTGATTTTTGTATATGCAATACACCCAAAAACCCTTAGATGTTCGATATTAGGTTTCTTGGATGTGAAGCTTTCATATGGAGTTTGATTGTTCAAAGCCTTCGTAGGAACTCGATTAATGATGTATGTTGAATGATGTACAGCTTCTCCCCATAAGTGATTCGGAACCTTCATTGCTTTCATCAAACTTCTTGTCATCTCCATCAATGTCTGATTTCTCCTTTCCACTACACCGTTTTGTTGTGGTGTGTTAGGTGCAGTAAGATGCCTATTGATTCCATTGTCTTTGCAGAACCGATTGAACTCAGCTGAGGTAAACTCGCCTCCTCTATCGGTGCGAAAGGTTCTGATTGAAAGCCGTGTTTGGTTCTCGACATATTTTTTGAACCTTTTGAACTGAACAAACGCCTCACTCTTCTCCTTTAAGAGCATAGTCCACATGTACCTGGAAAAATCATCAATCAAGACGAAGGCATACCGATTGTTTGACGGTGTTGGCGGTGATATTGGACCGCACAAGTCGCCATGTATCAGCTCTAATGCTCTGGTCGCCCGAAACGGTGTCTTGGTCGGGAATGGGCTCCTTGTTTGTTTCCCGACTAAGCAAACATCGCATACATTATTCTCATGCAAAACGTGTGGCAATCCTACTACCATCTCTTTATCAGCCATGTTCTTCATAACACCAAAACTTACATGTCCTAGCCGAGCGTGCCATGTCCATGTAGGGTCACTTTCTTTTAGATGAAAACACCTAGGATAATCGATTTCCATGGGTGTTTTGTATAGGCGATTGGCTGATCTCGTCACTTGCACAATTACTCTTCCTTGAGGGTCTCTTAACGTCAAAAAATCTCCTTTCATGTTTACTTCACACCCGTTTTTGGTTGCTTGTCCAAGGCTTATTATGTTGTGCTTTAGATCAGGTATGTAGTAGATGTCTTTGAGTGCTCTTCTCTCTCCAACCTTGCCTATGAAGTTAATCGACCCCTTCCCTATGATCTCCACGTGTGAACCATCCCCAAACCTCACTTTTCCATTGATGTGTTCATCTAAGCTTGAGAAGAACTCCTTGTTTCCTGTCATATGGTTGCTTGCTCCATTGTCGAGATACCAGATACTTGCATCGCCATTATTGATATCGAATTTCTTTGGAAACACTTTGTCTTCATTCAAGAACACTGCCTCATGCATGTAGAGGGCGTCTGCTCCTTGTGTCTCCGTTAGATTTGCCTCTTGGTTTTGTGCTGGTCGCGTAGGGCAAACCGATGCGAAGTGACCAAATCTGTCACATCTCCAGCACTGCACCTTAGAGTGATCTTTCTTCTTGTTGTTTTGCTCGGTGGATTCTCTTTCTTGGTATTGGCCATTGGATCTCCCTCTTCCTCTGCCTCTACCGCCGCCGAACCTTCCTCTTCCTCGGTGACCTCCACGGTTTCCTGTTCTTCCTCGGGTACTTCCACATCCTTCTTGATACTGTTTGTCGTTTCTCACAAACATAAGTTTCCCTTTGTCTTCTTCTTGTGTCTCCTCCTTGATGCGCTCTTCATATGCCTTTAGTCTCCCTACTATGTCCTCAAACCCAGTTGTGTTTAGGTCTAGGACTTGCTCAAGGGAAGCTACAATATGAATATACTTGCTTCTGGGAAGTCCCTTTAGGAACTTTTTCACCAGCTTCGGTTCTTCTATGATTTCTCCCAGAGAAGCCGATTTTGAAGCTATCCCAGATATCTTTCCCGCGTAATCGTCAACAGATTCGTTGTCATTCATTGACAATCTGTCAAAGTCGGCCAATAGGGTCTGCAGCCTCGCTTCTCTTACCCGATCAGCTCCAAGGTGTCGAGATTTGATGGCCTCCCAAACCTTCTTCGATGTGTCTTGCTCTCCAACTTGCAAGATTAGCGCCTCGGGGATAGATTGGAACAATAGCGTCGTCGCCACATCGTTCTTCTTCGGATCGGTGGAACCAGGTTCGATGGAATCCCAAACCTGATATACTCGTAATAGGACTTTCATTCTTATCGCCCAAACTGTGTAGTTTGACGAATTCAACATAGGGCATTGAATGTCCTTCTTGATGGGAAACGCTTCCCCGCCTCTGGCTCGCGGTGGATTTTCCTCCTCTGCTCCAGCCATGTTTTTGGTCGTTTAAAACAAGGCTCTGATACCAAATAAAATCAAAGTATGAATGTATAAAGAACGACTTTTCTTTTATTTATAAACTCTCTCTCAAAACTAAATCTCTCCAGGAGCCCTTATTTATAGTTTTAAGCTACTTCCTTAAACTACACAGAAACCTTCTTTTTCCTTATTTCTGTAATTATCTCTAAATAAGCTCATCCTTATCAAGAGATTTTTTGGAATTATCTAACACACACACTAAGAGAGAGAAAATTGTGGTGGTTTAACACGTATGCAAGCAGTGGCAGACCTATCCTTCCTAAGGGGGTCTCGTGCACCCGCTCAAGTTCATTTCGTAAGGGCGAAATTTTTTTCGGACGTAAGGTGCATCCACTCAACTACAGGGGTTGCTCCATGATATATATACGTTTTTTAGGGGTGAATGGTGCACAAGTCCCAAAAAAAACAAAATTTACTCTTAAATCAACCAAAAAATCGAAAAAATCTCTTGAAATCAATCAAAAAAACCCAAAAAATCCCTCGAATCAACACAAAAAAACCAAAAAAGCCTATCGAATCAACACAGAAGCTTTAAAAAATCCCTCGAAATAAAAAAAAAACATAAAAAGTCCCCCAATAGGGGAATTCGGCTAAAAACACATCGACAAAAATTTCTTAAGTTTTTCGTTTGTGCATCCGCTCACCTAAAGTCCTGGGTCCGCCATTGTATGCAAGAGATAGATTACTACGTATGTAAGGAGGATAGAGAGTATAACAGTCAAAGGGGTGAGGAGGGGGATGCCGAAGAGAACGTGAGAGGAAAAGTTAAGGATGGACATGCCATCCTTAGACAATTCCTAAGTCATAGCCTCTGATAGGAGCACTTGGAGACACATGATTATGGATTAAAACATGTAGCATGAAAAGGAGGAGGGGAGTTTGGAAAAGTTAGACGGTTGAGACAAATAAGGGGATGGTTAGCACGTTGACAATTACATTACAATAGTCTTATATCAGATAGATAGATTACTCGGTGTTTCCTACTTTTCATGCCGACTTTTGTTCCATACTTGTGTGACCTTTTACCATATATTAAATGACTTCCCTTCTTACACTAGTACTTTCAATATTTCACTTTGTGCTTCCATCTTTGTTTGAACCTAGTTTCGCACATTTGTTCTTGTTGCATTGCACACACTCGCACAGGTATGGGGCTGCAAATCTGTGTGTAACTGTCTATAACATGTATGAGACTGCAAATCTATAAATCTGGTATGGTGTGCACATCTGTGTAAATCTGGCATGGGCTGCATATATGTGTATAACAAGTGTGCCCAAATATGTCCAAGTGTGTGCAATAAACAAGTGTGCAAAACACAGGTTCCTTAACACATGCACGAATCCTATTTGAAACGCTACCTTCATTCTTTGTTTGTAGGATGAATATATTAAAAGTATGACCAGAGATGACATAACAAATAATGAATTTAACAGAGTAGAAATATCCACAGTACAGAATACTCAGGTGCAAAAATATTTCAAAAACAGTGTAAACCCGTTGCAAATAGATGGGTATGATATGGTAATTAATTTCCAGGTGTGCAGGTCTGTCTTATAATTAATTTGCAGGTCTTTAAACAGACAACTTGTAAACATGTGCAAACAGGTGCAAAAATATTGTGTAAATAGGTGCAAACACACAAGTTTGTGTATAAAAAGATTGTGAATTTATGGACAACTTGTATATAAAAATATTGTAAAAACAGGTGTGTATAACCATGACAAATTTGTGTATAAACAGATTGCAAACAAATTGACTGTGGACAGATTGTGTATAACAAGTTATGTAAAACAAGTTTATATATTGTGTATAACAGATTTAGAATGTGTATAACATATTCTATAAAACAGAATGTGTATAACATTGTGTATGATTTAGAACGTGTATAGCAGGTTTTGTAAAACAAAATGTATATGACAGCTTCCATAATCTGGTATGGGGCTGCAAATCTATTGAGGTTGTTTGTGCAATCTATTGGGGCTGTTGGTTTAACCCAATTTGGACAGACTTATGTTAAACCAACTTTGAAAAACTACACTAGTTTAAACCAATTTCAAACCCAAATATACTGCACAAGTTTAAACCTGTATTAAACCAAATTTACTTCACTTTTCTTGGTCCAATGTCCAACAACGCATATAGTAGTGAAGTCTGCAATGTGGAATCCTAAATAGACAATTCCCCAAAAAGAATCCCATGTAAAAATATAAATATGCATTGTGCAAAATTTGCACAGGTTTACACCATGTATATAAACAAATTACAAAGTGATGTTCCCTTTAGTGGTTTACATCATGTCATGTGATGTTCCTTTTAGTTTATCCCAAAAGTATAGATCCACATTGAACAACGTGTTGTGTAAAACATAATTCCAAAGGATTCTATAACTCAACATTGAACAAACATGTGTGTTTCTAGGAGATAGCAACATTTAAAATGAGAATTTTCATTAATAAAATAGAAAGTTACATAATTCCCAAGGATTATCATTAAACAAAAACTAACTTATACCTAAAATAACCTATTAAATCATTTTAGGTCAACTAAGAAAAAATCTTCCATCTACAAACTTTTCTCTTCTAGACGATGTTTCAAGTTCTTGCCTTGATGCTTCAAGTTCTTGCCTTGATGCTTCAAGTTCTTGCAACACTGTTCAAAATATTAGATGCAACCTGATTAGATCAAAAAAACCAATTTCATTTTCCAAAATCTAATTAAAACCTTACCTTATTTAGAAGGGAAGAAGAGGAAGAAGAATGTAAGAAATTGCGGTCGATGGGAAATACCTTCAGAAGGAGATGATTGAAAATGGTAGAAGTCGTGGTCTCTCATTTCCACGCTCAAATAATAAGGAATGATATAAACAAACTAAAATGGGTTTTTTGAAATGAAAAAAATGCCCCTCACATGGGAGGCACGTGAGGGGTTTAACGGACCTCGGTTAAACGTTAACAGATGAAGGGACCTGATCTGAAACCAAAATGAAACCACAATGACCATGACTGTAATTAATTCATTTGGGGACCTGTTCCAAAATTTCAAAGAACCACAGGGACCAAATCCGTAATTTACTCAATGACCATATTTCAATATCGTATTACCGAAATGCCCTAAATCTCTTTTGTTTTGCCGAAATACCCTTTTTGGCCGGGATATATGGCCGGAATGAGACCCATCCCGGGGTTATGGAGCTTCGTAGGGTCGAATAGTGCAATCCTGGTGTTAGGGCCGGGATCAATACGGATGTGCCGGGGTAGGGGGCCGGGATGGGAGGGTTTCCCGGGGTGATGGCCGGATGGGCAAGTGGTAACAAAGTGATTGGATTTTATATTATTTTAATATATATTTACATTTTATACCCCTAAAATTATTTAGTTAGTTTATTTTATACCTTTTACTTTTCTATTTTTTGTTTTACACTTTCACCATATTAACACATATAATCGTATATTAACTAAAATACGTTAAAAAAATACGTTTTAATTCTAACAAGTTACACCATTATAATCGTCTCTTCGATACCTTCGAAATTAGTCTAATATTGAATATTTTTGGATTTAATTATTTTATTATATATCATATATATTACATAATTAATATTTTTGAATATCATTAAACCACTAACAAAAATCATGTAAAACTAACAAATAAGGTGAGACTCCCATTAAGCATATTAAGATGCTAACAAACATGTCTTAAATTTGGTCAATTATTTCACCTTATGTTTTTACCTGATTTTTTTTTACCATTGACCCATTAAACATAAAAGTAAAATTCAAATATCCTCATTTTAAAAATAAATGTATTGAAATTGTCGTATCTGTATAATCGATAATTATTAAAAGCTTTTACAATAATAATGATATTAAAACTAAACCAGATATAATATATAATAAATAATTAAATCAAAAAATATTCAATATTGGACTCATTTCGAAGATATCGAAGATACGGTTATAATGATGTAACTTGTTAAAATTAAAACGTATCTTTTTAACGCATTTTAGTTAATATATGATTATATATGTTAATATGATTAAAATATAAAATGAAAAAAAATAGAAAAGTAAAAGGTATAAAGTAATTAACTAAATAATTATAGGGATATAAAATGTAAATATATATTAAAATAATATAAAATCCAATCACTTTGTTACCACTCGCCCATCCCGGCCATCACCCCCGGGAAACCCTCCCATCCCGTCCCCCTACGTCGGCACATCCGTATTGATCCCGGCCCTAACTCCGGGATTACACTATTCGGCCCCACGAAGCTCCATAACCCAGGGACGGGTCTCATCCCGGCCTTACATCCCGGCCAAAAAGGGTATTTCGGCAAAACAAAAGAGATTTAGGGCATTTCGATAATACGATATTAAAATACGGTCATTTTAATTAATTTCCCTTTTTATTATTATTATTATTCTTAATTAAATTAAAATAATATTACTAATTATTATTATTATTTTGCTTATCGAGTATCTCACGAGTTTATCGAGTCGAGTATCAGGTCGCTCGACTCGACTTGTTAGTATATCGAGTCGAGCCTATTCGAGTCGAGTGTTGACCGAGTTTTGACCGAGTCGATCTCGAGTAGCTCGCGAGTTGTCTCGTCTCATTTACACCCCTAGGCTTTTATTAGGCATTGTTGGGTAAAAATAAGTTTGCTTATTTTCTAGGTACACGTTTAGAAGACTATAAACTAGCTTATAAGCTAATTTTTTTATAAACTACTTGAAATAGCTTATAAGAAATTTTTGTGATTATTCCAATTATACCTTTATTAATATTCTTTATTATATATTATATATTAACTATTAATTATTAAAATATGTTATTATTAATTAATAAATATCAAATAATATTATCTGAAAATTATAACATAAATTTTAATTATACAGTGATATTAATTTTTAATTATTTAGAATTATTGATAATTATATCAATTTTTTAATATTGATAAATATATTTTAGTTTTCAATTATTATTATTTTTGTAATTATTAGTTGATTATTTTTTCCATATTATATGTAACGGTTATTTAAAATCATAAGTTAATGTAATTTTTTTCTAAAATTTGGTTAAAATTCAAAATTTATAATACATATAATAATAAATTTCAATATATTATATTATTATAAATTGGTTTAAAATTTGGTTTTAAAATTTATTTGTATTAATTAATATATTATATTACTATAAATTTGTTTTTATTATATTTTTAAATATTATAATTGATTATTTTTTCTAGATATCTTTTTTGGTAATTTTACATGCTTATAATTTAGTTTTTGCCAAATATGATTTTTTCATCAGCTAGCTTATCAGTCACCAGCTAGCTTATCATTCATATTATAAAAAAGTAAATTTAATATATTACAAAGTCTTGTCGTAAATAAATAAATACCACAAACGTGAACACTAATACGATAAAAACTAAAAACTAATAAAAACTAAAAACTAATAAATACTATAAACGATGATTACAACATAAATAAATATTACAAACAGTGTTTCCAAAACAAATAAATATTAGAAACGGTGCTTCCAAAACAAATAAATACTACAAATGGTGCTTCCAAAACATTTCACGTCATTAAAATTAGTTGATGCTAACAAATACTACAAATGGTGCTTTCCTAAACGTTAGTTTATTAATTTTTTATAAATAAATAAAATAATTTTATTAAAAAAATGGCGGGTACCCGTCGGTTCCGGTTTTGAGTACCCACCGGGACCGGGTACCCGGTCTGGGAACCGGTCCCTACGGGTACTCAGAACCGGAATCCGGGAACCGGTCCCGACGGGTACCCAACGGTTAACGGTTCCAAAAAAATGAGAACCGAAACCGGTCTCGATCGGTTCCATATTTTAGGAACCGAAACCAATCACATCGGTTCCTGTTTCGGAACCGATAGTTCTGAAGCGGTTCCGGTTCCAAAGGCGGGTACCCGCTTCCGATGCTCACCCCTAGTTTATATAGGTTTAGGTTCTGGTGAAAAGTTGAGTTAACGGTGAGAAGTGGTTACCAACCGTTGGATGAGAAATGGACGCACATTAGAATGAGATGCATCGAGATGCACCTGATCAAGTCACTTCTAAGCCGCAATTCATAGAAGGGTTTGACATTAAAAGAGATCAACGGTTCAGATTTACTTCTCACGCTTCTCACCATTAACTAAACTTCTCAAACGATCATTCGCCTGTTTATATATATATATAGAGAGAGAGAGAGAGAGAGAGAGGGTTGGGTTCCGATGAGAATAAAAGTTATGGTGAAAAGGGTAAGGATCAATCCTAATTGTAGATCAATACTAATATGGTGCATTGAGATGCACAAGATCAGTTTCCGTGAAAGCGTAATTCATGGGTGGGTGTGAGATTAAGGGGTTGTTTGTTTTTTTAAAAAAACCTCTTAATGGCTCTTAAGTCTGAATCATTCAGATCTTTTTACAGATCACCTCTTATTAATAATAACTAAAATAAGATTTCAGACTTTAGACCTCTTAAAAAACAAACGGCACCTAAGAGTGATCAATGATCCAAATCTCTTCTCACACTTCTCACATCAACTCTTATTCTCACATAATAAAATCAGATATTTATTAAACATAATGAACGACTAAGATTGATTTGTATAGTTTGTATGAATTGTTTGGTTTACAAATGAAACGCACCACACATATATATGTAACCAATCTTATATACGCGTGTGTGGGGATTTATGTAACCAAAAATGAATTATAATTTTTTTTATTAATTGATGATTTAAACGTACACATAATATTTCTTTTAAAAAAAACGTACACATAATATGAATAGAAAAGGTTTACCAACCGTATATACCATAATTAAATAATAAAATAATTTTTCAAAAACAATAATTTTAAAACCATTTATAAAAGTTTTATTATTTATAAAAAAATATAACTTTAATCTTTATATAATTTATAATAACATATTTCAAATCGTGATCTTTGATTTTTACCCACTACTATCGATTAATTAAAAAAAATCATTGCCATTAATAATAATTTAAAATAATTAATAGTCAATGTTAATTAAGATATAATATTAGTTAATTATTTACCATTAATAATTTACTATTAAATAGTAGTTAATAATTCAATATTAAATAATAGTTAAATATGATCTATTATTTAATTATTAATGTTAATTCATAGTTAAAAATTATTAATAATAATCAAAGATATAATTGGAAGGAAGTGACAAAAAATTAATCTAGTTTATTGAATCATCATTTTTATACAACGTTGCAATAAACTAACTTATATTCAACTAAACTTAATTTGTTTTTTTATAAAACTCAAAAAATAAGCTACTTTATATTTACAAAACAATGCTAAATAAATTATGCTACATCATTCGTACCTCAAATAAGAGTATCCACAGTGTGCTCGTTGAGAGGTTTTTGGGAGCTTTTTAGGAGGTTTTTCAAAAAGCAAAAACCTCCTTTTGAGGTTTTTCACATAGTGGAGAGATTTTTCAATTGAGGTTTTTCGTGAGGTTTTTGTCATAGGTCGTAACTGCACGACCTGTTTTTTCGTATCTTTTTCGTATTTAATCAGTTTTAACTTTATAGAATTTTATAAAAATTTCGTATTTAATCAGTTTTATTTATTAATCAGTTTTATTTATTAATATATTTAAAGTAATCCTATTTAAATATAATTATTAAATAAATACATACTGAACGTAATTATATTTTTATATTTTTAAAATAATATCTCAAATTTGACATATTTATATAATTATAACAGATTTCATAATGACTCAATTTTTATTTTCGGTTATACATATTTTTAAGTTTAACATTTTTTAATTTTTATTTTACATACTTTTTACGATACACAAATATTTCAAGGTTCCACCAAAGAGTTCCAACAGTACCTTCAAAGGAATTATGAGATACGTTCAAACAAACTTCATCATCAACTTCGTTCCGACTTGGTCAAACATATTTGGTCTCTTAGTGATCATGAATAAAAATTTTATTATTTCAAATATTGTAATATATAGTATTGTTTAATTTCAAGTATTGTAATATAAAATTTTGTTTAATTTAGTTTTATTTGAGAGGTTAATTGTTTTACAATAAGAAATTTATATATAATATATATTGTATTAAAATATTTAAAAAAATATGTAAAATAAATACATAATTAAATTAATAATATTTTCTTGATATAAATAAATATGTATTTGTATGAATTTTAATGTATTTATTTTTATAAATAAGAATAAAAATGATATAAAGTTAAAATAGTGGGACCCTGAATAGTTTAAAAAAGTAATGAAAAAGCTTGGGTGAGGTTTTTCACACAGTAGAGGTATATAAATGTTTTTAAGTTATTGAGGTGGCAATAATGTTTAAGAAAAAAGTTTTGAAAAAACTTGGTGAAAAAAACACTGTGGATGCTCTAAGCATATTTAAAACATTTTGATATAAGAATAAATAAACTAAAATTATGACGTACATACCTATGACGTATGTGTCACATGATGTGGATATTTCCAGTAGAAATTGACTTAACCATGGGTGAGTGTGACTACTGACTAGGGGTTTAATCGTTTATCAATTTTCAATTTAAGGACTGTAGATACATATTTATAATAAAAGTGGACCAAAATTGATACTAGACTAATAATCAAGGGACTATTTTCGTAGTTAACCTTAACTTCATCTATATAAAGTGGCAAAGAGTGCCAACGACTAGAGAGCACAAATGACGACCACACTACAACGGTATCTAAGGGGAATTTTCACAACCGATCATTCCCCGGAGAAATCGACCAATCCCGTCGGAGACTTCTTCACGCAAGCGGTCACCGCCGTCGGTGACTTCTTCCGGTATATTATCGGTTTCTTCAACCAAGTATTGCCACCGGAGACCCGTGACGAGCACATTCACCATTTGCTCGACGTCGCCATGCCCTATCTCATCGTCGCCGCCGTATTGATCGTAAGTGCTTGGTTGTTCAGATGCATCGCTGCAATTATGATCGGCTGCTTCAATGTCGTTCGATGGTTCTTTAGGTTTATTGGTCGGTGTTTATGCTGTGGAGGAAGAACAATGAAAGCACCCGGTAGATCCTCGGTGAGGATACAAAGGGATGTGTTTCAAGACAACCCTAGAGCGTATTTTCGTGATCTTCGTGGCAAGTCTAATTAATAATAAATCTGTGTACTAAGTTAACGTTGTAGAATAGTATTCACGAAATAAGTTGTTCTACTTTTTCTTTTGGGTAGATGTTGGATCTGTATACGTCGCATCATATCATATCTTTCAAATGGGATATATTGTGTCGGTATGGTCTGGTTTGATGTTTTAATTAACGATGTTGCAAGTTATATGCTACAAGTGTGATGGGTGAATTTTGATCCACCCGGTTGTGTTTGTAAGTTCAAATTCGATTCTCGTTATTGTCATGAAAATTATGATTTTATTTGGCGTTTCAAACGATAAATCGTCATTTTTTTGCCATTGTCTTCTGCAAAATATATGTTAATTGACACATGAAATTGTGATTTATATTGGGTAGAAAGTTTTTTTTTGTGGATGCTTTAATGAACTTTACTTAAAAAATAATAATAATAAATGAACTTTACTTTAAAAAAATAATAATAAATATTTACTTTAAACACATAGCTTTTGTTGTCGTGTGTGCCTTTTATTAGTGGGTTTCTTTTACTAGGGTTATTCACAGTTCGATTTAGTTCAATTAGTATTGAAGTGAATCGATCCGTATGAGGTGGATATTTGGCTATCTGAACCGAAACAGAACAGTAGGTTAAACCAAACCAAAATAAAACGGTTACCCATAATTCGGTTGACGATTATCAAAATTTATAAAAAATATCATCTACAATATAAAAATGGAACGAAATATAACATTTGAAAGTGCTACAAATTAAAATAAGTTTAGTTGTTTAAAAGCATCCATTTTTCGGGTTAACGTCGAGTGTCGACTCCTTTACTACTTCATACCACCAAATTTAACCAAACATCGTAATGCTTGACAGGGGCGGACATAGAGTTAAAAAAGGGGTGGGGGGGGGGGGGGGGGAAAGGACCCCAGTCAAAAAGTCAAAAACTTTATTACCTAGGTTAATTTTTTTTTTATCGAAATTACATTTAGTCCCCCCAATCAAATTTTTTGGGGACCCCATGTTCAACAGCCGACGATTCGTCGTTACCATCCGAGTTCTCACCGCCTGACCGCCGTCGTCCAACTAGCAGTAGCAGCAACCAGCAATCCGGCCGACGATTCCCATCTTCGTCCTTGTCCAACCATCGTTCCCCCCTTATTCTCCAAGAAACGCACGCACAACATAGACCATAGAGACATTCGAATTTCGATTTAGGGTTTCGAATTTCAATTTCTTTTCAAGTTCACCGTCGTCCGTCAGTCGTCATCCTTCCCCCTTAATGGTAACAACTAATGTTGTTGATTTTCTATTTCGATTTCTGATTTTAGATATCCACTTCTGATTTTGAAGACCCAAATGAAATGCACCCGGTTATCTATCGCCTCTGTCAAGTCACAAGTGTCACTGTGTCAACACTGCACCACATAACCTTGAAATCTTCACTTTCACATTTCTTTATGCTTTTATCAATTTTACTTTATGACTTTATGCTTTTATCAATTTCAAATTGCTATACAGTAAGTACTAAGAGCATCTCCAACAGCATTGCTAAGATAGAAAAAATTGGCTTTTGCTTTGCTATTCTTCTCCAACAGCTTTGCTATATGGTTTGCTAAAATAGAGAATCATCAAAAAATCTCTAAATATAGAGAATTCTCTATAATATCGAAATAGGAGAGAGAAAATATTATTTTAATGATTTCCCATCAAAATTAGGGAGAATGACACTCTTAATAGGAGAGAGAAAATATTATTTTAATGATTTCTCATCAAAATTAAAGAGAATGACACTCTTAATAGGAGAGAGAAAATATTATTTTAATGATTTCCCACCAAAAATTTGTTGGAATATTAAATATTTTAATAATATAAGTAATAATTGATTCTCTAAAATAGAAAAACTGTTGGAGTCAAAAAAATATGTTTTTAGAGATTTTGACTTTTTATTCTCTATTTAAGATAAATTTTAGCAATAATGTTGGAGATGCTCCAAGTAGTATTGGGTTAAAATTGCTTGAAGTCTTTTTTTTAAGGGGGTTTTCAGGATTGCTTATTGTAACACAAAAAAAAACGTTATAATTGTGAATGAAGGTTGAGGGAAGAAAATAATTCAAACGCAAGTGAAAGGTGAAAAGTGAAAATAAGAGAAAAGAATAAAGGAGGCAAGGGTAAAACACAGGGACCAAAAGTGTCAACTTTGCATAATTGAATGCATGCGAGGAGGGATGGACGGTTTATGGCTTTATGCTCCAAACCGTCGCAGATTTTTAAATGGATGTAACGAGTTTATTTGGAGTCGATACACTGCAAATTTGATATCGTTTTCTTCGTTTCTGGATTTCGAGCAAGTTCGGTAATGGTGCGGAGCGAAACGGTCGAGTTGTTTGAGAGAAAACGGTGGCCAAAAGTGTGACGTTCCGGTGTTGTCGCGACGGATTACGGTGAGTTTTTCTGTTCGTTTTCGCAAGTAAAAGTTTACGTTTGGTGTGTTATAATTGCTTTACGTTTTCTGGAAGTTTTGGGTCGTAAAAACGACCCGAAAGCCATCGTTTTGGTCGGAAACGCGATTAAGAGAGTTTTCGGTTAAAACCGGGGTGTTTAATCGCGAATTCCGGGTGCTACAGTGCACCGTTTTCGAAGATATTTGGATTTTTAGATGAGGCTTTATGTTACGGTGAATTAATGCAAAAAGAATCGCGGAAAAAGGAGGAGAAACGAGCCCAAAGGGACGAAAACCGAGGTTGTCGCGTGAAACCGCATGGCAACGTCGACCGGGCCGGGTCGGGCGGTTCGGACTCGGGTCTGAAGCATTCGGGCGGGGCGAGCCGGGCTGGTACATCCGGGCGCGGGCGGGTCAAGGTCGGACCCCACCGACCTGTGTGAATCTGATTGGGCCGATATGAACTGGCCCGAAATTTAAAAAATTGTTCTATGGGTTTTCTCAAAATAATTTAAAGACCCAACAGATTATTTATTTATTTTGGGCTATCTTGGTTAATTGAAGCCCATTAGATTATTAATTATTTGGCTTAATTTATTTGGGTCATTTAATTAATTTGAATGAGACTAATTATTGGGATTATGAATTTAATTATAAATTCCTAGAATGACTTTAATAAATCATTTAGTGGATTTATTAAATTGCGAATGGTGACGTAAACGATTTATTAGGATATTAATTAATATTTATTAATTAATCGTTCCTAAGGGGAGAATGAACGTAAATCATTTAATTAAATTAATGATTTAATAATATGTTATTAAAGCGTCGTTTTGGAGTCAAATAAGTAATTGGGGCGTTTTAAAATAGAAGATGGAGTTTATAAAATTATAGAAGGAGCAAATGGACGTTTTAAGACGTCAATGAGCCGAGTGCTCGATGGTTGACCGAAGGTTGACCATAGTTGACTTTTGGGCAAAATAGGTCGTTGATAGAATATTTTTGGTACATGTCGTGTAGGTCACTAAGCGAAGTTTATTGTTTGGACATGCACACCTTCAGGTGAGTCTTCATGAGACTTTTCTGGGATGCATACATACGTAAATAAAAATTATGTTGGCATGATAATTATGTGAAGTTATGTGAAGCATGATGATATATTTTATATGCATGTTACGGGAGCATGTTTACATGTATATAGATATGTTATTTATTTGGAGTTACGTATGTCATGCATAAGGAAATATTTCATGTACATGTTTATGTGTTGATCCAAACTCTCTCAGTGATTTGATAACGACCCTCTTCTATACTTAGTGAAAATTACGTTTTAATATGTATTAGTGTTTCACCATCAGCGATCAGATTGAGTCTGTTCAGTTATCGCTGATGACCTTTCTTGTAAACATTTCATATGTATTAGTGTTTCACTATCAGCGATCAAACTGAGTCTGTTCAGTTATCGCTGGTAGTCTCTGATGTAAACAGCAACGTAATCCCAAAAGACATGTCTCGCGTCAACATATGTTCATAGCTGAATCGAAGACGAAGCTGCTGAACAAAGAGAAGTCTACTAGTGATCTGATGCGGATATCAGTGAATCAAAGACAACTCTACATATACGCAAAGGAACATGAGGAAAAGCTTCAGCGATAGCTGAACTTTATATCTCTGAAGGAAGAGATATTCAGCGATCAAAAGATCACGTAGCTTATGCCTCAAGTCTCCTTTTGTCTTACCTTGCACAACCAGTACGATGTGTCAGAACGGACACGTCTCTGCCACAAATCGTACAACAACTCTGTCAACTACACTGTTCATAATACGGCCGAAAGCATGTCTCCCAAAAGTCAGACTCCCAAAGCCAATCTATGAACGCCACGTGTAAAGTGCCCTGCCATGCATTTAATGCATAGGGTATAAATAGGAAGCTCACCCCTTCATCTGAAGGTGTGCTCAATCCTTGAACTCCATATAGAAACCCTTGTTTTCTATCTCTCTTAATCCCCCATTCTCTGAATTTCTTGTGCAATCATCTTAGTGTTTCTTAAGTTTGTTTAGATTGAGTCTGTCTTAATCTTATTCCGCAACAAACTTGTAAATTGTAGTTTGATTTATCAATAAACAATTTATTAAACTTTAATTTCTGTGTTTGTATTCAACCCCCCCCCCTTCTACAAACTTGTTAAGCACCTTCGGGACCAACAAGTGGTATCAGAGCAGTTTGTTTAATCTAATAAACAAGATCTTGCTGTATACTCTTCCTTGCTATTCTAAAATGGCACTAAACACAAACACAAACTACTATGATAATGGTTCACTTTCTAAACCTCCTCGATTTAGCAGAGATAACTTTTCTCTATGGAAAAATCGAATGATGCTATTTCTTGAAGGTGCAGATCCTACTATACCTGAATATATAGAAAACGGACCCTATGAACCTGTTAGAATTATAGTTGCGGTTCCCGCTACTGCCACCACTGAAGCTGTCCCTGAACGATATGTCGTTAAGGAAATAAGACAGTGGAGTGATGAAGATAAAAAGAAGGTAGGAATAGATGCAAGAGCAAAAACCATTATCTCAATGGCTCTGCCTGATGAAGTTTTCCATTCCATCATGCATCTGAAAACTTCTAAAGAAATGTGGGAAACCATATGTGTTCAATATGAGGGCACCACTGAAATTCAAGAGACTCGAAAGATTAACTTGGTAAGACAGTATGAAAGTTTTATCGTTGGTAAGAATGAATCTCTTTCTGACATTCATCAGCGGTTTAACTGCCTGATCATTGACCTAAGAACTGTTGGAAGGACCTATTCTAATTCTGAGGTCCTAACAAAATTCTTGGAAAGTCTTCCTGAAAGCTGGGACAGTTATTCAATATGTCTTAAGCTGACAAAAGACTTACATACTCTCTCTCTAAGCACTGTGTATGGAATATTGCTCAACTATGAGCAATCTAATCTCCTGAAGAAGAATCTTGTAAAAGATTCTAAAGACTCCAAAAGCACTCCTGTTGCTTTAGTCTCGTCAGAGATAATTCCATCTCAGCGATCTACTCTCACCATCACTGAGTTAGATTCTGAATCTGAGGATCTATCAGACCCTGATCTTTCAGAGTTTAATGAGTCCTTAGCACTCTTGACAAACTCTTTTAAGAGATTTGCAAGAAAGAGTAACTTCCGAAGAAGTAAACCTCTCTCTCTTACTGAAAAGCCAAAATCAACTCCGGTTGATAAGGCTACAGCCACTTGCTATAACTGCGAAAAAATTGGACATTTTGCTAGTGAGTGCAGGTCGAAAAAGGTCTTCAAACCTTCTACCTCAAGAAGATCCAGTGATGACAAATACCATAAGCTGAAGAACAAATATCAAAAGCTGAAAAACTATCAGCGAAAAGGTAAAGGTCTCATTGCTGAAGAACATGACTGGGCTGAATCAGAAGAATCATCTTCTGATGAAGAAGAAGTCGCTAATCTTTGCCTCATGGCTGAGATTAAAGAAGAAGTAGAAGAACCATCTGAACCTTCTATGAGCTACATATCATCTCAGGTATCTATCTCTACAAATCCCTCTCTGCCTGAAGCTGAGAGAAGTCGCGCTGTTGATGTGCTGACGATTGACCTTTATAATGCTCTAAACGACAAAACTCAAGCTGAAAATAAAAATGTATATTTAACTCAAGAGCTAGAGAAATGTCATGAAAAGATCAGTGAACTAAATCTTTTAGAAGAAAAGTTGAAAGATCAAGTCATTATAAATGAAATCATCAGCATTGAACGCGAACAAGCCATCGCTGCTCTAAAAGCAGAAAAGGCTCATGTTGAAAAATGGTGCAAATCATCAACAAAGATCTCTGAGATAATAAATGCTCAAACTCCTGAAAGTGATAGAACTGGTCTTGGTTTTTGGACACCACAGGATGATCCTAAAGAAGAAAGTTCCTCGCTTAAGTTTGGAACTTTTGTCACATATTTCTTTGACACTTCTTATAATCAATTCTATCCCTGTTCTTCTTCAAATCCCATCTCTGAGGAAAAATCCAAAGACACTAAGTCTACGGATAAAGGAAAGTCCATTCTCCTTCCTCAGAAGACAACCAGGAAAGCAAAACTGAAAATTCCTTCTAAACCTTCAGCTAAGCAATCCTCTAGCTCTGTGATAGAAATTTTTGATCTCTGTCCTCCAAAGCTAAAGATTGACCTTAGACCAACGAGATCTGAAGAAATGAAAATCCCTCCCATATCTCATGAGAAAAGCCTTCTCGGACCTGGTCCTGCTCATCTTAAACTTGCAAAACCTTATACTGATCCTAAAACCATTTTCAAATACAGAAAATGTTATCACTGTGGTTTTACTGATCATATTGCAAGTAAATGTCCAAATACCACCAAAGCTGATAAAACAGCTAAAGTGAAGAAAAATGCTTCTAAGGCAAAGAAAGTCACCAAAGTTGAAAAATCAACCAAAGTGAAATATACCACTAAGGTTAAGAAATTAACCAAAGTGAAGATTACCACTAAAGCTGAATCTTCATCAGCTGTGAAGACTGATGAATCTTCCTTATCCACTAACTCTGAAGGACCCATTGAAAAGTGGGTACCAAACAACGCTTAATCTTCCTTATGTATGCAGGGATCAAAGGGCATCTGGTATCTCGATAGTGGATGTTCTCGTCATATGACTGGACAAAGAGACCTGCTCACTGAATACAAGGAAGAGAAAGGTCCCTCTGTGACCTTTGGTGGAAATGGAAAAGGATTTACCCGAGGGTTTGGTGTCCTCAGCAATGGGACAACTACCTTTCGAAGAGTCGCTTATGTAGATGGACTGAAGCACAACCTTCTAAGCATCAGTCAGCTATGTGACAGACTATGAAGTTCGCTTTTCTAAGAAAGCATGTTCAGTGGTAGATGAAAAAGGAAAACTTGCTCTCAGTGGTTATCGCAGAGAAAATGTCTATGTAATAGATATGGACTCTACTATCACTGAAAACTTATGTTTTCTCTCTAAGGCCTCTTCTGATGTCAACTGGCTATGGCATAAAAGGCTCTCTCATCTAAATTTCAAAACCCTGAATTCTCTCTCTTCTAAGGAACTGGTTTCTGGTCTTCCTCAGCACTCATATGCTAAAGAATCTCTCTGCTCAGCATGTGAAAAAGGAAAACAAACAAAAGCTAGTTTCAAGTCAAAACAAGTTTCCTCAGTGACAAGTCCTCTTCAGCTCTTGCATATGGATCTATTTGGCCCTGTCAACATCCAATCAATAGCTGGAAAGAAATATACGCTTGTCATTGTAGATGAATATTCTCGCTACACCTGGGTTATCTTTCTTCGCTGTAAGAGTGATACTCCAGAAGAACTAATATCTTTTGTGAAAAAGATGGAAGTGGTGAACAATCTTACTGTTCGTTCAATAAGAAGTGATCATGGAACTGAATTCAAAAATAGTTCCCTGAACAATTTCTTTGAGAACAAGGGAATCTCTCACAACTTCTCTTCAGTAAGAACACCTCAGCAAAATGGAGTCGCTGAAAGAAGAAACATAACGATCATAGAAGCTGCTAGATCAATGCTCAGCGATTCTCACCTCCCTACTCAATTTTGGGCAGAAGCTGTAAACACTGCATGTTTTACTCAAAACAGATCGCTGATAATAAAGCGATTTGGGAAGACAACTTATGAACTTTTTCTTGGAAGGAAGCCTTCTATCAGCTTTCTTCATATCTTTGGTTGTCAGTGCTTTATCTTAAACAACAGAGATCAACTTGGAAAGTTCGACCCAAAAGCCGATGATGGAATATTTCTAGGATATTCCTCCATCTCCAAAGCCTACAGAGTTTTCAACAAGAGAAGTCAAACCGTAGAAGAAACAATTCACGTCACTTTTGATGAAACTCGCTCAGCGAACTCTAAACCAATCACTGACAATGAAGAGTTAAATGTTTGGATGCTTTCTCACTACAGAGAAACAGAACCTTTCTTCTCAAACCATCAGCATTCTAATCCTCCAACCGCTGATGATGATCCGAACATTATACATCCTACCGCTGAATCCACCTCATGGGTCTCAGCAGAACCTCTAAACACATTACTACCATCAAATCTGCCTTCATCTGAAAACCTTTCTAGTGAATCTACTCAACAGTTAATCGCTGATGAACCTCAAACGTCCTCATCAGTAAACATTCCAATTGTTGATCCAACCTCTGAGTTAAGCAATCATGCTCCTGCTCAGCGATGGACCAAAGATCACCCAATAGATCAAATTCTTGGTGATCTCGAAGCAGGTATTCAGACACGACGAAGCTCAGGTAATATCTGTCTCTTTGTAAATTTTCTCTCTTTAATAGAACCAAAGAAGACTGATGATGCCCTCAGAGATCCAAACTGGGTCAGCGCTATGCAAGAAGAGCTGACTGAGTTCTCTCGAAACAAAGTTTGGAATCTCGTTCCTAGACCATCTGATAAAACTGTAATAGGAACCAAATGGGTGTTTAGAAACAAGTTAGATGAACATGGAACTGTAACCCGCAACAAGGCTCGACTTGTTGCTCAGGGATACAGACAAGAGGAAGGCATAGACTATGATGAAACCTTTGCCCCTGTGGCCAGGCTCGAAGCAATTCGACTATTCTTAGCTTATGCAGTCTATAAAGACTTCATCGTTTATCAAATGGACGTAAAATCAGCGTTCCTAAATGGAAAGCTAAATGAAGAAGTCTATGTAGAACAACCACCAGGGTTTTATGACCCTAAGTATCCAAATTATGTTTATAAACTGGATAAGGCTCTCTATGGTCTAAAACAAGCCCCTCGTGCTTGGTATGACACTCTCTCATCCTTTCTTATATCTGAAAATTTTGAATGTGGCAAGATTGATAATACGTTATTTTTCAGAAAGATAAAAGGTCATATAATTCTTGTACAAATATATGTCGATGACATAATATTTGGTTCTACTAACCCATCTCTGTGTACTCGCTTCGCTGAAAGAATGAAGAAAGAATATAAAATGAGTATGATGGGTGAGCTGACATATTTTCTTGGTCTTCAGATTAAACAATCTGACAAAGGTACTTTTATCTGCCAAGGTAAGTATGTTAAAGATATGCTGAAGAAGTTTGATCTCACACAAACTTCAGCGATGAAAACTCCTATGGCACCACCCCTGACACTTAACAAAGATCCTTCTGGTAAACCTGTTAATGTCACTGCCTATAGAGGAATGATAGGCTCCCTGCTGTATCTAACAGCGAGCCGACCTGACATTATGTACTCTACTTGTTTATGTGCACGCTATCAATCTGAACCCAAGGAATCCCATCTGATCGCTGTAAAGCGAATTTTCAGATATCTGAAAGGAACTCCTAACCTCGGTCTTTGGTATCCCAAAGACTCAGGGTTCGATCTAACTGGTTATTCTGATAGTGATTTTGCAGGCTGTAAACTCGACAGAAAGAGTACCACTGGTGGATGTCAACTCCTGGGAGGAAAGCTGGTAAGCTGGACAAGCAAGAAGCAAAATTCTGTGTCCACTTCCACAGCTGAAGCTGAATACGTAGCCGCTGGAAGCTGTTGTTCTCAAATCTTGTGGATGAGAAATCAACTATTAGATTATGACCTTCAGCTGTCAAAGATTCCTATCTATTGCGATAGCACTAGTGCTATCGCTATAGCAAATAATCCAGTGCTACATTCAAAAACGAAACACATTGAGATCAGATATCACTTTATCAGAGATCATGTGATGAATGGTGATATTGAACTTCACTTTATCCCTACTGACTTTCAGCTTGCTGATTTATTCACCAAACCTCTTGATGAGACAAGGTTCAACTTTCTCATCAGTGAGCTTGGAATGCTGAACCTCGAAGAATAATTCTTCAGCGTTCATGTATTGTGTCAGTAATCAAAAGTTCCCCTCTCATCATTCTCTCTGATAAACATTCTGACTCTCAGGTATGTTCTCTCCTTTCCCTCAAAGATGTTTTTCTTCAAAATATAAACTTTAATCACTGAACTTTCTTCAAATGATTAAAAGCTTTTTGAAAAATACATTAATCACTGATATTTCTAGTCAGTGATCCTTTAAAAGGAAAATCTATCCCTATCTTTACAATCAGGGATACTTTTAAAAAGGAAAATCTATCGCTGACTTTTCTTCAGTGATAATTTCAAAACGGACAAATAAACAGTCTCTCTCTTCTATGACGTCATTTGAACCGACAATCCACGACATGCCTTTTCTGACACGTTCGTCCGTTGCTCTTCTATCCAATCAACTTCGTGGAACGTGTCAATGTCATGATGATCCTTTCTTTTCCCGCTTCATTCCTACTCTCTCTCTTCTCTCTCTTCGTATAAAAGGAATTCTTCTCTCCTTTATACGGTTTACGCTTTCAAAACTGTCAACGCAAGAAACATTTTCTCTCTCAAGAACACTCAAGCAAGTAAACCCAGAATATTGAACCTGCAACTCTTCTTCTTCAAAATAAACAGGTTTATTTCATGTTTATGTGCATTGTTCGTATGCTTTCTATTCTTTTTTAAATCCTACTCGTTCTTGTTCTTCATGGATTTTATAAAACGTTTTTTTTTTAAAAACTAAAGATCATTCTTTCTGATTTTATGTTTTTCAATAAAAACCTTTTGGTTTTTAAAGTGTTCTTCATTCTTTCTACCCAGAACACTATTTTTCTATTCCTAAAAATAACTTGATATTTTTCCAGTTTCCCTTCTTCTATGGCAACTGGTAATCATATTATTTTTAATCTAAATCATTTCTTCTATTATGCTTCTTTCCATAACAGAAATGGCACAGTCTTCAATCGTTGCTTCCAAGCATGTACGATTCGCTCTCACTGAAGTTGAGATTACTAAATGTAATCATTTGGCAAGACTCGAGTTGAACGCTAACAAATACACTCATCTAGTGGAAGCTGCTGAATTTCTCAAACAGTCATATATAGCTTACGCGATCACTGTGGATCCTAAGCCTTCCAAGACTGTACTCCAGCAGTTCTGGTTCACTGCTGATGCAACTGAACTCACCAACAAGAAAGGTGAACGAGTCCCTGCTATCTCTTTCAGCATGGACTTGGGGCCAGGGAGCATGACCGCTCTTAGCCTCAGGAAATCTTTAAGATTCCCTGACAAACCAAAGAGTGGGTTCGACACACTCCCCACTGATGATGAGCTGATATCATTTCTGGACGCAATGGGTTATTGTTGGGAAAACAAACCGAGATCTTCTATTCCCAACAAGAAGCTCACCAAGATCCTCAAAGCTCAGATGCCCTCACAACTGAACTTTATCTTCTCGCACATAATTCAGTGCATGAGCGGGAAGAGTGGTTCGCTGGATCAAGCCAGCAAAACACAACTGCAGATGGCCTACTCCGTTATCGCTGGTCAAAACTTTGACTACGCCACAAAAATCTTTGAAGACCTGAGGTCGAGATTAGAGAAGCCTGAACGAGATCCCAAGATCTCGTACGTACGTTTCATATGTACGTACATCAAGTTCCTCTATCCCAACACCTATCCCACCAAAGATGATGGCACCTTTGCCAGGGTAGGTCAACGATCACTGGAGGTAAAGCCACTCGCCGAAGAGGTAAGTATCTCTCTCCTTCGCTCTCGTCTCTCTATCCATTCTTCTTCATCTTCAGTGACCACGCAGACGGTTCCTTCGTCTGCTATCCCTGTCGCTACCACTACTTCTAAACGACCATCAGCTAGTCCGATTGGTCCTTCCAAAAAGGCCAAAAAGACTAAGGAAAGTACACCCTCTAGTACTATACCTGAGGGAGCTTCTCAAAAAGCTACCTTAGATGCATTTGTGGGTCTTTCCTCCACAACTCCAGCAGTCACTCATACTGCCGTGTCAGCGATCTCGATCGCTGTCACATCATCAGTGACCCCACCTACTATCTCATTCGCTGAGATTAACCCCATCCCTACTTCTATCCCCAAAACTCTTCCCTTTTCTACTCATTTGGTCTCTGAACCCGCTACCTCTTCTTTACCTATAGGACCTGAACATCAAACTTTTGAGGAATCTATGCAGTTCTACAAAATGTTTGATATGTCAGGTACACCTATAGGATTAAACACTTCTTTCCCCACCTCTCCAAATAAGCCCGTATCTGAACTAACATTATTTTCAGGTCCTAGTTTGGCGTCTGTTGACACGCATGTCAACAGTCTGGGAGAGAAGGTGGACGCCCTCACCAACACCATCAACGACACCACCAGCGCCGTCAATCAGGCTGGTGAGGAGCTGAAGAAGTTGACCGCGACCTGCTCATCGAAAGCTGAGAACTCACAACTTTCAGCAGTTGAAGAACAAGTCGTCCAACTCAAAGAGTCCTCTCAACTCTTTCAGGGGCGATTTGAGTCTCTTACCGCTGAAGTTCGGGGTCTCTCTTCAAAGGTTGACCTCTGCACGTCCCTTCTTCAGCAAATTCTACAAAAGGTGAATGCACCAGCTCCAGCGCTGCCTCCCTCCTTCACTGAAGATGATCGGACCAACCCCAACATCGCTGTGGAATTCATCCATGATGCCACGTGCGACATCCCTGCGGTTGAAGACCGGGTCAAGCGTCTGGAGGCTGACGTCCAAGTGCTAAAAGCTTCAACAGCAACTCCGGCAGCTGAGCAACCCCCTACCACTGATAATGACAAAGTGGGGGAGAAAGCTGTAGAAACATCTATCGCTGCTGCTGGGGAAGCTAAGACTCCAAAGAAACCTCCCTCTCAATCTGAGGGGGAGAAGGTAAAAGAACCCTCATCTATTCATTCTATTCTCTTTGAAGATGATGAGGAAGAAGACGATGAAGAGGAAGATGATCTAGATCTTGATAATCAAGAAAAGGATCAACCCTCCGATGACGATGACGACGATGAAGAAGACCAATCTATGTGGTTCTCCAAGCCGAACGTCGCATCAGGGACAACTTCGCAAGAGGCTGTCAAAGCAGGGGTGAGAGGTGATACATCTTCAAGCGCTCCTTCGCAAAGCAAAGACAAGCAACCAATCGCTGAAGAATGCTTGAGGACTGGATCAAAATCTGAGGGGGAGCATCCTTCTCAGGTATGTCTTTCAATTGTACCACTCTCCTACTCTTTCCAAACCCCTATTTCCTTCTAGCCTTTATCTCTCTTTTTCTAAAAATATACACTTATCCCTTCTTTCCTTCATTTTCTATCCAGACAGTTCTCACCCCTGCTTAAGGGTTCTGAACTACAAATAATTCCAGCTACTATCGCTGAAGAAATAATCCCAATCTCTATCACTTAGATTGATGAAGAAGAAGAAGAAGAATATTCCCTGGTCCATCCAGGAAGGCCCTCTCAACCATCTCATTGGTCAGAGGAAGTGGTGAAGAAAAGAGTTGAAATGATCGCTCAACTAGAAAGTCAACGGCTGAAAGTCCC
This sequence comes from Arctium minus, assembly GCA_954870635.1. Lineage (NCBI taxonomy): Eukaryota > Viridiplantae > Streptophyta > Magnoliopsida > Asterales > Asteraceae > Arctium > Arctium minus. The sequence goes on from OX941082.1 coordinate 16,219,067, forward strand.
TCTTCAAACATCCACAGAGCTCGACTTTCTCACTGAAGCCGAAAGAGAAGAATCTGCCAAAGCTGAGAAGCTGATCGCTGAATGCATACAAGATGCCCAACTCGCTTTAAAGATTCAATCTTCTCTTGTCAAGGACAAAAAGCTGAAAAGCAAGCCTGTGGAAGTTCAAGCTGCACTGCTGAAAGAAATTGAAGAGGAACGCTCCAAAGAACAAGAGATCAACGATAGGTCTATCGAATGGTGCAAACAGAAGATGGATTATCGTTCTGATCTTCTTCCGATATCAGTTGTGACTATCTCTGGTCACAAGAAGAAGGATCAACTCTCAGTGACCATGGAGATTACCAGAGAGGATGGAACCCAAAAAGCTATGTACGTGTCCAAACTTGAGAGCTTCGGATTTACGGAATGGTTAGAGTTCTGGGATGCGCTGAAGAAATCCAAATCTACATACAGAGGCTACGTTGAAGGACTTCTTGAAGCCCTCATAAATAGAGTCGCTTCTGTACTAAAGCTTCCATCTCCTCTTCCTCCCAAATCTTTGAAACTCAAGAAAAGAATTGGGTCCTCCTCCTCTGAAGACATCTCCATCATCAGGAATGAAACTTCTATCAAATTTTCAAGAGATGCACTATTTGGTCCTCCTCCCGATCTTTCAGTTCTGGATCTATCTCTGCCTCCTGGTGGTCCTTTCCAAGGTGGTCAAGTAATTGACGATCCTTATGGAGTGTTCTTCAGAGATGATGATGAGGAACTCAGATTTCAAAGAGTCTTTGAGATTCCTATCTGTCCTCTGAATCATCTCAAGGATCTCTTATGCTTATGGTGTGACTTCTCCCCTGCTGCTGAGAAAATCAAAGAAATTATCAGCCAAGAATCTTTGAAACGAAGACAGAAAGGAGAAGAAATACCTGAGTATATGATCAATCCTCCTAAGTCTTCTTTTAATAGCTGATAGATTAGTTTCCTTTTCTGTAATCTATTAGTTATACTTACAGTAGTTAGTTATTCACTTGTACTTATGATTTTCATCTTGTAATTCTATCCCTGAATTAAATGAAAATTGCAGTGATGTACTTAACCCTATCAGTACTGTAAAAGATCCCTCAAAATAGTAATTGGGACATGCATGCTATGAGTCCTTTTTATTCCTATATTTTGAATCATAAAGTAATTTTCTTTAGTTACTTTGTCATTATCAAATAGGGGGAGATTGTTGATCCAAACTCTCTCAGTGATTTGATAACGACCCTCTTCTATACTTAGTGAAAATTACGTTTTAATATGTATTAGTGTTTCACCATCAGCGATCAGACTGAGTCTGTTCAGTTATCGCTGATGACCTTTCTTGTAAACATTTCATATGTATTAGTGTTTCACTATCAGCGATCAAACTGAGTCTGTTCAGTTATCGCTGGTAGTCTCTGATGTAAACAGCAACGTAATCCCAAAAGACATGTCTCGCGTCAACATATGTTTATAGCTGAATCGAAGACGAAGCTGCTGAACAAAGAGAAGTCTACTAGTGATCTGATGCGGATATCAGTGAATCAAAGACAACTCTACATATACGCGAAGGAACATGAGGAAAAGCTTCAGCGATAGCTGAACTTTATATCTCTGAAGGAAGAGATATTCAGCGATCAAAAGATCACGTAGCTTATGCCTCAAGTCTCCTTTTGTCTTACCTTGCACAACCAGTACGATGTGTCAGAACGGACACGTCTCTGCCACAAATCGTACAACAACTCTGTCAACTACACTGTTCATAATACGGCCGAAAGCATGTCTCCCAAAAGTCAGACTCCCAAAGCCAATCTATGAACGCCACGTGTAAAGTGCCCTGCCATGCATTTAATGCATAGGGTATAAATAGGAAGCTCACCCCTTCATCTGAAGGTGTGCTCAATCCTTGAACTCCATATAGAAACCCTTGTTTTCTATCTCTCTTAATCCCCCATTCTCTGAATTTCTTGTGCAATCATCTTAGTGTTTCTTAAGTTTGTTTAGATTGAGTCTGTCTTAATCTTATTCCGCAACAAACTTGTAAATTGTAGTTTGATTTATCAATAAACAATTTATTAAACTTTAATTTCTGTGTTTGTATTCAACCCCCCCCCCTTCTACAAACTTGTTAAGCACCTTCGGGACCAACATTATGGGTGAACGTTTCCATGTATGTAATCATTATGTTGGAGATTGCATGCTATTTGTTTAATTGGTTTATAAACATTTTTCTAGCATGCCATATTTTTGGGAGTTGATTCAAGTGGCACATATTGGTGCCGATATGGGGTATGAGGTCGGGCTTGATATGTCACGTTTAGGGGTGACACGACCCCGTAATGGGTGTCGGACGGATGTGAGTCATGCGACCTAAGGAATGCCAGTGACAGAGCAGACCTACCCGGTGAGGAGGTTTAGGAGATCTCATTATTGTCAAATGTTTTCTGAAAACAATATGCATACTATTTCATTGGTGCTTGATATTTTTATGCTTGATGTAGTGTGTATTTATGTGCACGTAAACCATGAACTCACTTAGCTTTTTAGCTAACTTTTAGTATGCATCTTAGGAGCCAGTGGTTCAGGTTTGGACAAAGGGAAGGGCAAGACATAAATAGATTCCTTATCATTATGTTCTTTTGTGTTTTGCTAGTTGTCAAATGTAACACCCTCGATTTCGGTAAGTTCTAATTTGATTATTAAACTCATGTATCGAACCTAGCATTGGGTCGCGCGTGCTTTTGGATCAAAGTTAGTCAATTTCAGTCTCGGTACATTTGGGGCGACAGTGCCCGCGATTGTGACAAAGGTCACTCTCGCGGGGTTTGTACCACGGGGCATAGAACTCGCGTGATTGTGACAATGTCACTGTCGCGTGGCACTATCGCGATCGGGCCCCAGTGCCTTAAATGCTTATGTCCGAAATTTTAAGTCATTTTGGGGAGCTTTGAAGGGTGATTTTGGAGAGCAAAAAGGTAGGGTTTTCATCCTACTTCATTGAATGCTCCTAGTAGAGATTCTTATGGTTGGTTTGTGGATTTGATTTAGGTTCTTGATTGTGATTAAGAATCTCAAGTGCTATTCCTTCTTTTCCCTCAAGTATCACATCTAGGGTTTGGTGTATAACCCTTACAAGGTGAGTTTTCTTAACCATTTCTCTATTATAAATGCTAGGGTTTATGTATTTATGAACTCATCTTTATCTTTTAATCACATTTGGGTTTTGTTGGGTTTTGACCTAACTATGGGTTTTGGAGATGTTAAGATTATTGGTTTAAACAAGACTTTCAAGGGTTTGTGTTTTAAAGAAAATTTATCATTTCAATGCTTACTAACCCTTTTGACAACTAAAACTTGTCCTTGGAGTTTTGAGGAGACCCAAAGTGAAAACTAGGGTTTTGGTGAGATTATATGTATTGGACTAATTAATGGATTGGTGGACTTTAGAAACGGGATTTACTGCAATATCAATTATGAAGTGGGGTTGTAAAGTTTCCCTAAATCAATGTGAGATAATGTAACACCCGAAAATTTAAGGTAAGTAATTGTATGCGTTAATGTGGCTTTATTATAATTTTATGTGGAGATTTTGTCTTGGCTTGGTAATATCTGATAACTTATGTTAAATGTTATTATTATCAGTTCCTTACAGGTTTAACTCTATCGAAATCATTGAAAATGGGATTTTGGGTGTTGGGCGAGAGTGGCTCGCGACTATGACACTTGTCATAGTCGTTTGGCAAGGTCGCTGGCCGAGGGGTGGTCTCGGTACACCCTCGGCGACTATGACACGCGAGAGTGACATGGGCATTGTCGCCCTGTCACAATCGCCGGACCTGTACCGTGGGCAGGGCAGCGGGCGCGACTATGCCCCGCGACAGTGCCATGGGCAAAGTCGTCGGGCACTGTCGCCGACAGGCCCTGAGGGTTTAAATTCCAGCTTTGACCTTTTTGACTTCATTTCTCACTTCCTTCATCTTAGAGCCGATTTGGGGAACCCTTGGAGGCGATTTTCTTCCATAGTTATACTTACCAAATCCTCTCAAAACCCTAGTTTAGTAAGCATCATTTATTGTGATCCTTTGGTGGTTGGTGAAGCATTCAAGGGAGCATTTAGACATCCAAACCAAGATCTCACCTACACTTTTCTCATCCAAGTTTCTAGGGTTTCCTATAAAACCCTAGTTAGTGAGTTCTCCCTTCATATTTTCAAATGAGATACATACCTTATACATTTACTTGTTCAACATCTCTTGTCTACATAGAAGTTGATCATCTGATAAGTTTTGACCTAACTGTCACTTTTGGGTTATTGGAGATATGGCCTTGGTTATTAAAGTGGGTAATAATGTTATGATTATTATTGATATTTGGGCTAAATGAGATGTGTTCTATGAACCATGGATAATATTGGAATACTTGCATGTTTTAGAGTTTTATATCTAAATTATGCTTGGGATTGTTGGAGTCTTATGCATGTATCTTATGAGTACGGAATTGTGTATAGAGACGGACTTGTACGTACATAGAACGAATCATGAGTAAGTTCTAGGAGGATGTAGTCTTAGGTGCCACCATAATGGTATGCACCTAGACCTCCGCCATTTGGAGTAATGCCTGGGAGGTAGTCTTCAAATGTGTCGGGCCTTCGAGATGTTGCTCAAGCGAGTGAACATCAAGGTACATTGACTTGAGGTAAAACTCATTGGTGTGATGGGTCACCCCCATGATTGGCCCCGTTGGAACTTTAGTGGTCAAAGTGTTATAATCGATCGTTACATGCTTTATCGATATGTATACCATGTTTTCTTATGCAACTCACTAGACCCGTTTGGTCAAACACTTGATTGTTGGTATGTCTCTCAGGTTCTAGTGGCGCAAGCGCCAAGGAAGCATAGACGATGGTAGTGGTGAGCTTGGGAGCATTTTTGGGATGCCAATACTGAAGACTGTTAATGTGGACTTAGTTGACAACCTTTTTGTAATCTTATGTCTAGCTAGATTTAGATTAGAGAGTTGTCATCTATTGTCGCTTCTAATTGCAAACTTGTGATTAACAGGCATTTATCGTTCCCTTTTGTATGAGCTCGTTGCCTCGGCAAATTTTATATATCATATTTCCATTTTCCGGAAATTTTTGTAAGTCCCATTTTTGGGGCGTTACAGATAAGTCTCATGTTAGTAACTTATATATTTGGGAATTGGTTTCAAGAATTTCATGCATAATCAATAATGAATGTATTAACATATCTTGGTATTTGGTTTTAGTGCAATGGATCCATAGGCACGGTATTCCAATGTCTTGTCCGGACATTTGGTTACCCTTGGCACGGGATAGGCATCGGTGTATCACCCTCAAAACTGGAAATAACAACTAATTTAAAATTTTCTAAATACATCAATAAATGATTCATCTACAATCACAATCTAAAATTTAACCTCAATACACACATTCATTCTATACATAAGGTTTATAATACGGACGAGTGCTACTAAAACCCAATAGAAGTCACTATCTCCAAACTGCGGAAGACTTCACCAAATACTACACTCGTGAAAGACTAAACACATCTCTTCATAGAATTGCTAGAACCAACCCCCACCTGGAACCTGATGCACATGCCGACAAATAAAAAGGTTAGGCTTAACGCCTAGTGAGCTCAAGAGTTTTAACATGAGTAAATACTTTTAAAAGACAGACTACTCTTTAAAACACGATCTTTCAATTGATGCACTGTAAAACATAGAAACAACTCTTTTCAATGTCATGCGCTTTCAAAGATAGACACCTTATTTCAAACATGCTTTATAAATTGATTGCAATTTAAATTAACTCGAAACATGCATGCGAACCGACTCTCATTCAAGAAACGTGGATAAAACGTTATATTCCAAAACACCCCAAAAATCAACTTCAAAACCATATATACCGTACGTCCGAAAACACCGACACTAGGCCCAAAACTCACGCGACCATAATAAAAGGAATTTAAATACCAAAACAAGGGGACGACATATTTCATTCAAACCTTAATATACGAGGAGGGAGGTCCAATATTAAGGTCCTCATTCATTGTCGACCATATAGAACAAATGACACTACAGTAAAACATCTTTATATTTAAATTAGTGATAGCCGACAACGGGGGATACCCGTATCCGTTGAGAGTGGAGGAAACACAAAAGTATACCACCCAAACAACGTTAATCGCATGACACCTCACGACATCACAGCCAGTTGTCCCTACGACTTCTTTACAAGCGTCACCCCAAGTTAGTTGACGCTTGATAGGTCTTCCGAAGAATCCCACCCCAAAGGCCCGACACACTTAAAGGTTACCTGTCCCAGGCATTTCAGTGGCGGAGGTCCTAGTGCCTACCGTTCCGGCAGCACTAACAGACTCAACCCTCCTAGTGATCGATTGTAAAGTTTCCGGTCATAAAACATGAGCCCCGGAGTCCAACCCCGTGCCACTCAATTGACCATCAAAACAGAATGACTCACGTGCCTATGGATCCAATGCAACACAGTCTAACCTTACCGGACTAAACATGAATGACCAAAGCACTGGAGCCCGAAATCAACCTCAATACGCAACACAGCGCATTTGTACGTACGTTATAACTAGGCCTTACAATGAGCCATATAAACCGGACAAGTGTCCTCAAGACTCCTTTAAAATGACATCGAGCCAAAATACTCAAAACCTCTTTTTGACCAATGATTGACGCTTTTCAAATCATAAACATACTCGACTCATACTATGAAATCACATACTCCAAAACACTTGAATGGACTCCGACACAATTAAAGTCAGAATAAAAGGTTTTCCAAATAGGTTTATACTCTTTATCCTTTCAACACACCTCATAACACAAAATTAAACCTTTTACTCAAACACCCACCAAAACGCCTTTTAACCAAATAATATTACATAGAAATAAATTACCAAACACACCCATTTATGACTCATTTATCAAAATGCCTAAAAATCCCCAATATGGGTGTTTTACAAGGTTTATAAAACTAAACTTCTCATTTAACCAAAACTCATCAAGTAACTTCTCAAATGAAATTTCATGTTAAACACATAAGTACTTTAAATAAACATTTTGGCATGTACACCATTTTCACAAATCAACTTGAACTCACCTTGCTAGATTTAGGCTAAATCTAGGTTTTACCCACTTAGAGCTTTCCTTGAAGAACTTGATTCTTCAAACCAAATCTTCCAAAACCTAGATCCACAAGGTTCCAACCATAAATATACATAATCAACCACAAAGAATTGTTTCCCAACCTTATACATGAATACCTCAACTGATACCGAAACCCTAACTTCCATAAATGAAGAGAATAGAAGATTACCTTAACCCAAGATTAAATCCACCAACCAAAACACCTCTAGTTCACCAAAATGGTTGCAAACCTCCAATCTACGAAAGGGAGAACAAAGGGTGGATGAAACCCTAGAAAACTTTGGTGAAGAAGATGAAGTGGGAGAGATGAGGAGCTTACCACCACAAAATACTCTTGTATACTCCAATAGATCCTTGAAGATCTCTCAAAAACGAAACCATGGCAACTTGAATCACCCAAATCGGAGTTGTGGATCAAAAGATATGAAGAAATGAAGTTCTAGGGCTGAAAATCGGGTTTTAAGCTCGAACAGGGCTCCGCACGGGTTACCGGGCGGATTAGGTCGCGCCAAAAGTCTCCCGAATGGGTTAACAAGGCTCCGGGAGGGTTACGGGGCAGCCTAAGTCGCGCCACAAGTCGCCCCGTGCACTGTTCGTCCGGTTTCTCCTCGTTCACTGTTTTGGCCGTAACTTCTTCGTTATAGCTCCGATTTTGCTCCGGAAAGAACCGTTGGACTCGTAATTGAATCCTTTATCCATAAAGACTATAAAATCTAGGATTCAAGTCCAAAATCAAAAATCTTATTTTTCCCCTTTAAGGCTACTGATTTCTGTATTAACTTGAAACGATACCTTTTCGACATCGGGGTGTTACAATCAGGCTCCATGGTAAGTAGGGTGTGGGCCTATACGGTCGAGCATCGTCCCATGGACAGTATGGTGTAATCCCAATGTGCATGAGTCCTCCTGTTTTGGGGCTCTCAAGAATAGACCTGGAGTGGTTGACTTGATGTTTTCGGGCAATAGACTTGGAGCAGTTGAGCTCGCTATGTGAATTTAACTGGTGTACGTATTTTTATGGATGCTAATGGTTATTGGATTTGTTTTGATTTAGCTCACGGCTAGATCGGCTACGTGACTTCAATCGGGTTTATTGTTTAAGTTTAATTCCCGTTTAATTATTCTCACTAGGCTCTAGCCTAACACTTGTTCTTGTTTATCACGTTTGGCAGGTCATTCTAGCGGTGGGACTCGTCGGGATTGAGAGGACGGCCTTGGGGTCGAGAACGGTCTTTTTGAGGATATAGTGACCATTGAATTGAAGTATAGAATTCATATATTTTGGAAGAATAGCGACACCCGCAACTAATCTTGCTCGGCTAAGTTAGATTAGTAGGTTGTCGTATTTTATTCTTTATTTGTTTTTGGGTTGTAATTACCGTATTATAATCCACGTGTTGGGTTGACATACTTTGGTTAGATTTGTCGTAACTGTTTATTACAGATTTAAGGATCTCCCTTTTTGGGAAGATTGGTTTACACCATTTATAGACGTTATATAGCAAAATTTTTAAGTTTTAATTTCACCTTAATTTTCGGGGTGTTACATCAAACTTATTATATAATTTGGGTTTTATGTAACATAGTCTGGTATGGGACGGAGTAATGTTGGAGAATTGTTTTTGCTTTAAGTTAAGACTTCCGCTGTGATGGTGATTTGATTGTATCCTAATGTCATATTCGACGACATAAGGTAATATTTAGGAGGAATGATGTGACATTACCCAAGGGTGGATATGGGGGTGTTACACTTATTTGAGGTACTTTTTAGCTTATTGCGATTTGACATCGAAGATAAGCACTTTTGAGTGTTTATATGAGGCAAAATTAAAATGGATTATAGCGGTGTCAAACAGCTGAAAAACACTTTTTGATAAGTCATTTGGTTTTAACTTATCAACTTATTTTAAAAATGCTTATGATTTTTTTGGTTATTTTATATGTATATGCAATCTCAAACACCTTTAAATAACAACTTATTAGATTATTACGTTTTGGTATCACAATAAGCTAATTCAAATATTTTTTTAAAAACTCCGATTTGACACCGCATAAGTTGATAAACACTTTTAAAATAAGTATAAGTTGTTTTAAATAAGCAATCCCAAACACCCCCTAAGTTTATGTTATAATTTCTCCCTGTAATTTATTGTCTGGGACCCATCAATTAAAAAAATACCTCAAAATCAACTAAAAAACCAAAAAGAAAACTCTAAATCAATTAAAAAACCCGAAAAAGTCTCTCAAAATCGACAAAGAAAAACTTAGAAATCCCTTGAAATCAACCGAGAAAACTTTAAAAATCCCTCGAAACGGTGTAATTAGGCTAAAAACATATTGGACAACTTACGGGCCTTTAATCTACCTTGAAGGTGCCCCCACTAGGAAAAATTCCTGGATCCGCCACTGATGCTTGACATCAAAACCAAAAAGACTTTTACTGATTTAACGTTGTGTTAATAAATAAATAATAACATGAAATATTTAATATATCCGGTTCGGTTCGAGTACCCACGGGTACATAAAATTCAAAACCAAACTGATCCCTAAATACTCGTTTTTTTAGTTTTCGTTTTTTTCTTCTTCAGATTTTTTGTTATCGATTTTTCTGGTTTCACATCTAACGATTCGGATAAGTTTGTCGATTTTTCCTTTTTTTTAAACACCTCTATAAAACCTACTTTTTATGATGCCTTGCTTAGTGGTAAAGATATGATCATAACTTAATATTTTTTTTAAGACTAGATCATTGAAACCATCCTTGTGGGTTAAGTAACTTTGAATATGGTCCTCAAATTTTGGAAATTATAATGACTTTCATCGTGCTTTGTATTTCGTTACAGTTTCCATCTTTGGTCCTAACGTTCGTTAACCATTGTTGTTAAGTGTCCTTACATACTAGTTATATAAGGAGAATTTTGGTCATTTTATCTTTTTTACTAAAAACAGTAGTATAAGACTATAAGTGTCTTTAAAATATATACAAATTGTTAAAAACATTTAGGGGTTGTTTGTTTAAAAAAAAAAAACTCTTAATGACTCTTAAGTCTGAAATGTTCAGACATTTTTACACATCACCTCTTATTAACCATAACTAAAACAAGACTTCTAACTTTAGACCTCTTAAAAAACAAACGGCACCTTAGTAAATAATCTAAGGGACTGTTTGTTTACCTCTTAATGGTTCCATTAAGAGACAAACTCTGAATTGCTAAGAGGTAAATTTTGTTTGACAAAAAAAAGGGTTGTCTCTTAATGGTTCCAAAATTCTCTGAATGATTTTGTATCATGACTCTCCCTTAACCATTAAGCGCCTTGATTTCATTATAAACAATTAGCAAACAACCATATTTCATTTTACACTGTATCATGAAAACCTCTTAATCATTCAAACCACTTAATCATTCTGCACTAAACCATTCAGCAACTGTCAAACAACCTCTAACTCCCTCAGTGACATCCCTCCATTGTAATTTTCATCAAACTATAAGGACTAAATTTGTTATTCACTCTTGTAGGAAAATCATAGGAAGAGCTGAGTGGGCTCACCAATTATTGCATTGACCAAAGTGAAAGACTATAAATTATGGGAGTTGATAACCCTACCCCTCTATAATCAGATACCCCCTTCTATATACCTCTCTCACTTAGACTGTCACAACAACATTCCAAAACATGATTTTTAATATATATTTACATTTTATACTCCTATAACTATTTAGTTAGTATACTTTATACCTTTTACTTTTCTAATTTTCATTTTACACCATCATCGTATTAACACATATAATCGTATATTAACTAAAATACGTTAAAAAAATACGTTTTAATTTTAACAAGTTACACCATTACAATCGTTTTCAAAATATTTTCCTAATCGTATATGATTTAAAATTTGAAAAACAATAATTCAAATTAAACATTGAAAAAAAAATAATGAAAACAGAATCATATGTGATATGTAGCAAATGTCGATTAATTGTGGATATCACAAATGTCATATTGGAATTCTAACTGTTTCAAGGTTCGATATCATACTACATGTTCTCAGTATGGAAGACAGTGCGACATACTTACCATTCAGGACACAACCGCCATTATCATCCCAACACGAGTCAATTGCAATAGTGTATGTTAATGGTAATCATTACATAAAGATGGTATTAAACGGAGATTACCCAATGCCCACACTTATACACCATTGGACACGTTATGCATTTCCAGATGCAATGTTGTGGATTATCCCATACAAACGTAGATTAGATGTGTATGAAAAATATATAGAGCGTACTCGTACTCGTGAATATGTTGATTTAAATGAATAATCAATGTTAGAATTTGTTGGAATAAAAAAAAATACGCAATATATTTATTATCTTTATTATCTTTATGTTAAAAACTAACGGTCGATGTGATATATTTTCTCTTTTTTCAAAAAAAAAATAATCAATCAACCAATGTACAATATATGACATATAATAATATAATTAAATCAAAACATATTCAATATTGGGTTCATCTCGAAGGTATCGATGAGACGATTATAATGGTGTAACTTGTTAAAATTAAAAATTATTTTTTAACGTATCTATATATATAATAAATAAGTAACTAAAAGGACACGTGTCACCTTCTGGTGAACCCATTTTTTTCATTTTCCCGCCTAAACATGTATCTGGACGAATTTTACATTATAAGTTCATTTAGCACATCCACACTCATTCTTTCTTAAATCTTTCCTTAATTCAACTTTTTTAATTTATAACTTATATTTACTACCTTTATAATTGGGTATGTAATTTACTTTTAATCCCTTACTTTTTTATTTTTTATTTTAGACTCTTATCATATTAACATAAATAATATATATGAACTAAAATGAATTAAAAAAACATTTTTATTTTTTACAAATTATACCATTGTAATCGTTTCGTCAATACATTCGAAATGAGTCCAATATTGAATACTTTTGGATTTAATTATATTATTAAATATCATAAATATATACGAATTAATGTGTCGTGATTAGTATGAGATTTGATACAAATAATCACTAAATTGTCGTGATTTTCTTTTTGCAATTTCATATCAATTTTAACTATGTATTTTTTTCATAATTTCATTTTCGTTCTATTATAAATTTTGTTTTATAAATTCTTAATATTTATTCATATTTTTTATTAATTTTTTGTAAAACATCATTTGTGAAAACTGCCTAAAACAAAGACATTTTGTAACTAACTGCAAAAAAACAACTCTGAAGGGGAAAAAAGTTTGGAAAAGTAGCATCGTATTTTCGATGATCATTCATATCTGTAAGATAAGTTTTCTGGCATGATTTAATTTTTTAAATTACCTCTTGTAATACACGGGGTCGAACCTAGTTCTAGTTAATATACGATTATATGTGTTAATATAATGTAAACTGAAAAATGAAAAACTAAAAGGTATAAAATAAATCAATCCAAAAGGTTTAGGGACCAAAAATGTAACTATGAATTAAAAAAAAAAAAAAAGAAGTGGATATAATTTCCCTAAATTATAAGGAGTAAACTATATTTTTGGTCCCTTTTGTTATGCTCAAATTTTAAATTTAGTCTCCAAAATTTATTAAACATACTAACGATATTTATTTTGTGTTTTTTTAATATATAATAAAATGGTCCCTCAGGTTAATACCGTTAACTAGATGATTGTTAATCCAATCATATGCCCCTCTAATACGGCCCCTCTAAAACACACACCCCTTCTTTAATTCAAGAAGCCTAATTTCATTATTTGAATTTGTTTTGTGTAAACCCAGATTCAAACTCATCAATCCCTAAATTAAGCCTAGATTCCTAAAATCAACAGTTACATATGAAACCCAGATAAAACCCAAACAAACAATTCATGAAACCCCAAAACCCATGTGAAGATGGAGATGCAAATCGTAAAGTAAAACGGTGTTTTTCATAATATTCGGAAAAATAGATGGAGATGTTTGTTGATGAACAACAAAGGTTATTGAAAAGAGATCCCTATTTAGAATACAGATGCAAATTGATGAACAAAAACGTTTTCCCAAACACCTTCTGTAAACATCAAAACATACTGTCGCAACACAACCGAATTTAAAGATCTCTAGAATCTCTATTTTCTCCCCACTCTAATACGTAAATTAGGGCTCTTTGGTTAATTTCCAATTAAGCCATGTATGGATAAAATTGTTTTTTTGGATTAATTTGTCTGCATAGTTTGAAAAGTTTTTGTTTATGTGTGTTTTCTCATAGATACAATGAATGTGTTTTTTATTAGGAGGGACATGTTTGAAAAACTCGACTTTCTACATAAAGATCCTTTAAGAAGCTTACTGAATAAGTCATTTTATATATCATTAAATCAATACCAAATAAACTTTGAGCCTCATTAAGTTCGTTAAACTGCTACTAAACATGCTGTTAATTAAAAAAAAAATTATGAGTCCCATTGATTAGGGTTGTAATTTGTAAACGAATCGAACGAACACGGACAAAGACTTGTTCCTATTCGTTCGTTTAACATAATCAAACGAGCGAACGAACATGAACGGTAAACGGATGAATTTTTTTGTTTTCATGTTTGTTTGCTAAGAAAAAGTTTTTGTTTGTGTTCGTTATGTTTGTTCGTTAAGATGTTAAACGAACGAACATAAATGAAAATAAGATACTTTTTAGAATGAAATTTCTAAAGTTTCTAAATTACACATTGTTTGTTATTTAGTAAATAAAGTTTTTAGAATAATTTCCATGCATTTTTAGGGGGTTTTCTTGTTATTTCGTTCTTATGGTTTGTTTGTTTATAATTATTTTCATCTCTAGTTTTTAAGAATTGCTTTTTTAGTTACTCTGGTTTCCCATTTCAGTTTGTTTTTTAAAATTAACAAAGTTGAATCTTCGTTAAATTTGGAGGTAACATGATCTTTATAGCTTTTTCTTCTTCATTTTTATTAAGGGTGTTTGGGATTGCTTATTTAAACTCCTTATTGTGTCACCGCCAATAAGTTATTTCTAGTGTTTGGATTGAAAAAAAAAGTTGCTTATAGCTTTTTGTCACTGCTAATAATGAGTTTTTAAGAAGTTAATTCATTTTGACTTATCAACTTATTTGAAACAACTTATTACTTTTTTGGTTATTTTATATGTATAAGCAAACACAAATACCTATAAATAACAACTTATTAACTTATTATGTTTTGGTACCACAATAAGCTAATCCATACACTTTTTATGAAACTTTTTTTGTCACTACATAAGTTAATAAGCACTTAAAAAAAACATAAGTTGTTTTAAATAAGCAATCCCAAACACCCCCTAAATATTCATACCGTTGTACAATCTAATAAACCTTTCGTGTTTACGCTCAATTTTCGACTGTAGTTGCATAATAAAATAGAAGTGTACTAAAAATAATACTAGACTAATAATCAAGGGACTATTTTCGTAGTTAATCTTAACTTGAGTTATAAAGTGGCTACCAATGGAATAATCCCCCATAACAGAAATGACGACCGATAAATCTTAGGTTCCCTTTGGTTTGTAGAAATGAAATGGAATGAATTGGATTTTACATAGTAATTTGGATTTGATAGAATTTAAAATCCTTTTGGTTGTTTGGTTTGTAGGATTGAAATGGATTTGAATTCCATTATTTATAAAAAATCATTCAAAAAAAATATAAAAAATAATTAAATTACATTTTATTTAACTAATTATTAGAAAACAAATATTTTTCGCATATTTTTAAACATTATTATATAAAAATCCTAAGAAATCACTTGAAATCCTAGCAATTCCCTTGAGATTTCAAAGTCCTATATTGGAGAGATTTCAAAGAAAATTCTAGGATTTTAAATCCGGACAATCCTGCAAACCAAACACGGAATTGGAATGGATTTGAAATCCAAATCACTCCAATTCCAATCAATTTTGGCAAACCAAACATGCCCTAAGGGGAATCTTTACAGCCGATCACTTGCCAGAGATATCGACCAATTCCGTCGGCGATTTCTTCACACAAGTCGTCATCGGCGGCAACAACTTCTTCCAGTATATTATCGGTTTCTTAAACAAAGAATTCCCGCCGGAGACCCGTGACGAGCAAATCCACCACTGGCTCGACGTCGCCACACCTATCTCATCGTTGTTGCTATATTGATCGTATGTATTTGCTGCTTTGCTTGCTTGTTCAGATGCATCGCTGCAATTCTGATCGTGTAACACCCGGAAAACTCTCATATAAATAAGGTAACTTTATCTCACCATTGGTAGTTAATTGTGTGCATATTACCCTTGTGTGACCCTCTTGATCCCTTCCCGAAATGTAGCTAGTGGTCACGCGTGAATTGGTCAAGTTTCAATCGAAAAGCAGAACCTGCAGGTGTGAGGCGACATTGCCTCAGCGACAATGCCCAAGGGCAAAATTGCTCGGCATAGTCGCTGGAACATTCCAATGGACTGTTGTCCACCTACGACATTGTCCCAAACGACAATGACCAGGGCAAAGTCGCCTGGCATTGTCGCACAAAGCCTCTTTCAATATAAAAATCGATTTAAGCGAGATTTTAGCTAGGGTTTTCATTTCTACTTCTTCTCTGGCGATTTGGGAGTTGACTTAAGGCGATTTTCTACCCTATAACCCCTCCCATCTTTAATGCAAGCCTCATACTTCATCTAGGGTATTTATTGAGTTCAAGGGGTTGACCAATATCATTTAATTCAAGTCCTACCAAGAATCTCAAGACTTCAAGTCTCCACTTCATCTTCATCTAGGGTTTCTACTTTCTAGGTTTTTTTTATAAACCTAGTTGGTGAGTTTCTAAACCTTTGTTAAAACTAGATACACATCACATTTTCACTATCTATTATTGTTATTCATCCTTATGTGAACTATTCATTTATAATACTTGAATCCTTGTGTATTTCTTTGGGTGTATATCTAAGTCCTCATTGTTTATATGGATGAACTTCCTTAAAATGGTATTGGGGGCTCTTGACATGGAGTAAATGGGAAATACACTTGTATGGGTTAATCTTGGACAATGGTTTATATGGGTGGTTTGACCTAATTTTGGGAAATTGGATTGTTTGATGATTTCATGATAATAAGTTGCATAATACTACCTGATGAAGTAATACTATGATATTGGGATGGTATATTAGCTATAAGTACATTGTTAACAATATTTCTACATTAGCCTTGTTATGGACCATGTGTAAATTGTGGATGGTATGGTCTAATATTGTACCCATGGTTGGTATTGTAATTATTCATGTGCATATGGTTCCTCGAGACCTACTAATAATTATGTTGGACGAACCAAGTCAGTAGACACTAGGAGGATATAGTCTTGAGTGCCACCGTATTGGTATGTGCCTAGACCTCCGCCATTCGGGGTAATGCCATGGTTGTAGTACTCGGGTGTGCCAGGCCTTTTGGATGTCACTCATGGTAGTTGACATCAAGGTATATCGACTCTTTGGGTGGAACTTGATTGGTGCTATGGGTCTCCCCCATTGACTCCACATTAGATGAACTTCCTGTTAACTACTGATAAGAATTGTGCCTTGATTTGAATGTTACTACTTGTACAAACTCACTAGGATTTTTGGCCTAACACTTATTTGGTGTCGATGTGTATCTCAGGTTCTAGCGGTATCGGTGATAAGAAGGTCTATCCGGTTTGAGTGAGCTTGGGGAAGACTTTTGGGACACTATTACTTTATAGAAGACATCCTTTTGGGGGAAATCTGAATGACACCCAAATTGTAATCTTATTTCGAATGGAATTAGATTATTAGGTTGTCATTTTCCCACTATTAGAATTAGATTATTTCGAATGGAATTGAACTTTGCGTTTCATTCATATGATTTGCGCCTCATTCATCATACTTTACGTTTCAGTTCACATTAGACCCGCAAAGTTCATTGTGCGTCTCAAGTGACACACGCAAAGTCAGGTTCTCGGATCTTACTACACGCGCAAAGTTCACTTTGCGTTTCTAGTTAGACCCGCAAAGCTTCACTTTGCGTTTCTAGTTAGACCCGCAAAGTTCACTTTGCGTTTCTAGTGTGACCCGCAAAGTCCACCTTGCGTTCCTCACGGCACCCGCAAAGTTCACTTTGCGTTTCTTGTTAGACCCGCAAAGTCTCATCTTGCGTCTCCCTGACTTAGTTTAAAAAAAAAAGTCTGGAATTTTTTTTAGTGTGTCATCTAAATTTTTTTTCTTTTTAAACTTTGTGTCATATCAAGTGTTTTTCAAATTGTCAATTTTTAATATTTTTTTTTTAAATTTTCAATTCAATCTGATTTTTGATTTTCTGATATATAGTTTGGGACGGTCATTCACTTCAAGTTGATTATTTTATCAAGATGTCTTTGCAAGCACAAATCTACAAGAATGACCTCATGATGTCTTTGGGGTCTGATACTCGTCCACCAGTACTAATCAATGAGAACGAATTCGAACAGTGGCAGGATCGGTTTATCAACTTTATTGAAAGGCAACCTAATGGGGATAACATGATGAAATCTCTGTATGAGGGTCCTATGGTGAGGAAAATGAAAGTGATTCCAGCTACTGCTACTACTCCAACTACAGCAGTTGAAACACCTTTAAGTGAATATGACGAAAAAGAGCTATCAAGATATAAAGCAGACAGTCAGGCTAAATCAAATCTGATTCTTGCTCTTCCCAACTCCATCTATAACAGAATCGATTGCTTCAAATATAACCCTATGCTGATGTGGACACAACTCGAGAAGATTATGCTTGGTTCTGCAATGTCTACTCAGTTACGACAGACCAGATACATGAACAACTTTGAAAAGTTCCAAGCTAAAGATGGGGAAAGTTTGAAAAGTGTGTTTGATCGATTCTGGGCTGTTATCAATGATCTCTACAAGATTAAAGTTACCAAGACTGAATTGGAGGCTAACTTGAAGTTTCTGAACGCTTTACAACCTGAGTGGAACAAGTCATGCCACAGAATGAGAAATGATGTCAGAATCTCAACTATGCCAATTCAGGAATTATATGAAATCTTGATGACAGATGAATCTTTGGTGTTGGAGAAAAAGGCAAAAATGGATAAGAAGAACAAGCCCCTGCTAGTAGATCCCATTGCTCTTATAGCTAGCCAACTGGCTGAGCAAGCATTGACCGAATCAGCTTATGATGGGTCTACAGATGATGATGGTGAAGCTCTCGAAAAGGCCATGACTCTTTTGACTCAGCTTTACCAGAAACGGTTCAAGCACAGATCTGGGTCAAACAACCTATCGTTTACTTCTGGTTCTAAGAAGATAGAACATGGTGCTTCTTCAAAGACATACACTCCAAAGTATGAACAGACTAAGGTTGTTGATCAAAAGAAAGATGACAAAAAGGTGATGAATTGTTTTAACTGTGGTAAGCTTGGACATATGGTAAAGGATTGCAGAGTCAAAATGGTAAAGAATGCTGAATTTTACCGAAAGAAGTTGGCTCTAGCTGAAAAGAAGGAAAGTGGAACCGTCTTGCTGGCTGAAGAAGAGTACTGGTTGGACCATTCGGATAATGAGGCTGATAATGAGGAGGTTGCAGCTATGTGCTTCATTGGTGACGATGACAGTGATAATGAGGAAGATGATACCTCATCTGATGGTTCTGAGGTAATATCTGATTTTAACTACAATTTCTTCTTATCTCAAATGAATGTCTTTATCACTGCTTTGCATGATTTACGCACAAAGTTCGTTTTTGAGAAATTTAAAAATCAAGAAAAGTCTGATTTAATCGAAAAACTGCAAATTTCTTTAAAAGATGAAAAGTCAATTTTAATTGACACAAAAGAGAAATTTAATAAGCAGTTGGTCGAGTTAGAAAATTTAAATCAGACTTATCATGATTCGTTGACTGAACTGACTTCTTCGAATAAAATCCTTTCTGATAAAATAATTGTTTTAGAAAGGAAATTGTATACAAGAGAACAGTCTGAGCACACTATTTTTATGAACAAACCAAGGAGTGAAGAAGCTATAAAGGGAAGATGGGGACTTGGTTTTGACAATCCTCATTTTTTAAATAAAGTAATAGACGAAGTTCCCACCTTATATAAATACGACTATCTAAATCTTGCACACTACGGTCCTCAATTTAAATTCTTTTGGACTAGTGAAAAGCAAATTTTAGACGTCGAAAATGAGAAAATGATTTATAATAAGAAAAATGAAATTCCTTTTGTTTACACTTCTGAAAATGCAAAATATTTTCCTGAAAAATCAAGAAGAGGAAAAAGAGTTCTAAATGATATATATTCTGTTAAATCTTCAGCATCTAATGATTTTATTCCTTCGTATGCTCCTGAATCTGATAAGGAAAATATTTCTCCAATCATTTATGATTCGAAGAAATATACTCCTCCATTAGTGTTGGAAGGGAAAATCATAGATCTTGAAGATCAGATAGAAGATCACAATATTTTGAAGAAAATTGAATCTGATATTTTTATTTCTTTCATGACATCTAGTCTTGAAGAAAAAATATTTTCTCAAAAATCAGATTCTATTTTTAACCAATCTTCTGATTCCAAGGAAAATAAAATTAAAAAGGAAATTTCAAATTTTAAAATTCTTTCTCAGAATTCTTCAGATTCCAAGGCTAGTTCTTCAATATCTAATACTAAGACTGATTTCTTTGATAACGTTTCTTCTTCTAATACAATTATTGATAATTCTTTACTGCTAAATGATCAATTTTATAAACCTAAGCGTAAAAGAAGAAGGTCAAAGAAGTCGAAGAAACGAGATACAGTTCTTTCTGACAGTTCTAATTCTTCCGATTCTATTCTTTCAGATAGGACTGTGAGCAAGTCAAAGAAGCAAATCTGGAGAGCGAGGCGGACATCTGATGAACATATTTTTAATGGGGATAGAAATGTAGACAAACTTTATAACAGTGATTCATTTGCTAAATGTAATAAAATTTCAAAATACTCTATAAAGCAAATGATTCAAATTTCAAAACATGTCTCATGTTCTTCCTCAGATTCTAGTTCTGATGATTATGCTTTCTCTTCTGATGGTTGTGATTATTTTTCTGATCCTATTCCTCGTGTTTTACCTGTTAAATCTGATTATTGTTTCCCCATAAGAACTGCAACTAACAAACACGGGCCCAAATTCAAGTGGGTACCCAAATCTTTATTTGATTCAAAGTTGCAGGCATCACATGTTAAGGGGGAGTAATAGGATTTTGGCTTCTGAGTAATTCAGCTCAGGACCCGCACTTCATAGACATCGAATTCTAAACACAACAGTTTAGAACTCGTTCTTCAATGATTAAGCTTCTGACTTAATGAGATACTGTGAGTACATCAATTTTAATTCCGCTGCATTTATCTCTGATAATGATGTTATTCCAGTTTTTCTCAATGTTTCAAGAATCTGAGCTTGTTTATCGATCTCATGAATTTGTATTACCCAAAATTTTCTTTTAATATGAGACACAAATTTATTATCTTCAATGTAAAAGATGAAATAGTTGAATTTTATTTTGTTCCAACTAAATATCTATTAAAAGTTTAAATCTTTACAAATTTTATTCTATAAAGTAAAGTTTTACATTTTTTCTTTCCTTTGAATAAAATATGTGTCTAGGATAAATTTTCAAGTTCTTTTGCTTATATTAAAGTTTTTATATGGTCAAATTTCAAGTCTTACAAAAGTCGAAAAGTCAGCAACATGTTTGAAACTTTTATTAATGCTTTAAAGATATGTGAGTCGGAATTTTTATAGTTTACTTTGCTTAGACTACCTAAATGAACAGAATTATAGATTGGAATGAAAATATGGGCTAAGCATTTAGACGTTGATCTGAGTGATTGAGATGAATATTACATTCTTAAAATACAGAAATCTCTAAGTTTAAAAGTTTGTACATGTGACCTTTCTGGTTTGGGAAAGTACGTTCCGTGGGATGCTTGTCATCTGGTCCCCTAAGGTCATTTGGTTTGGGAGTGATCGAACAAAAATCCTTCTATAGAACCAGATCGAAAGTCATGTTCTACTGGTATGAATGGGTTTAGGATATGTCGATGTAGCCTTTCTGATCTGGGAGAGTAAGTTCCAAGGGGTGCTTGACACCTAGTCCCCTAAGGCCAACTGGTCTGGGAGCGGCTGACCCAAATCCTGCAATAGGGTCAGATAGAAAGTTATGTTTACGGCATGTTCTTTACTTAATAAACTTCTTGATTAAAAAGATGCCAAAGTGCACGAGCTTAAAAGATGCCAAAGAGCACACTCATGTGAAGATGCCAATGTGCACAATGCTAAAAGATGCCAATGAGCACACATCTCATGATACTTGGTGATATGTTTGAGTTGCGATAAATCTGTAAATTTGTGAATATCTTAATTCTTGATGGCTTAGTGTTAGTACATGCAAAGTTCTCTATAATATTTTTAGAAATGCATTTTCTTGAAGCTAATCGAAGATTCGCATGTGAGCACACTGAATAGATTGCTGGAAGTTTTTGAAACTGAACATGTCTTAACTTGATATGCAATGAAACTTGTTCTTGTATCCTACAACATATGTTTGATTTCAAATGATTGATAAATTTGTAATATTTTACTCTGTAGAATTTAATTTGTTTAGTGTTTAAAATTTTATATGTTTAGTTGTTTCAAAATTTACATTCAGTATATTTTTCTTTCTACATTAATTTTTGATCATTGTGTTCTCATAAATATATTTTAATGGGTTTATGCATTATTCAAGGGGGAGTGAACAAAGAGATGTATTTCAAAGATTTTATCTGTTTTTGAGGGGGAGTGTCTGATTTTCTTTACATGAATGCTAACTCGAATTGTCATATCTAGTGCATTTGTGTAGGGGGAGTCAAAGAGCTTTAAAAGGTAAAATTTTTTCTAAGTCTGCTTTGCGCTTCAGGCATGACACGCAAAGCTTGTTTTGCGTTTCCTTCATGGACCGCAAACCTTGCTTTGCGCGTCACATGTGAACCGCAAACCTTGCTTTGCGCTTCCTGCATGAAACGCAAACCTCCCCGTTTTTCTCTGTTCTTTTGATTTTGCAGATCTTTCGCTGTCTCATCTCCAACATTCGCATGACCAAGTTGATCAAGATCATCAAGGTCATGAGGGGGAGAAGTCAAGGAGAAGTTTAAGAGACAAAGAGCTCAAAAGTTTATCTGCTGATCAAGATTTGCTCGAAGATTCTATTCTCTCAGCTACAACTGATTCTTTTGCTGTTCCTGCTCCGAACACCACAGTTCATTCAAGATCATTCAAAAGAGGTGTATCGTCTAGAGCTCAAGCAGCAAAGACATTTTTATTCTGAAAGATGCTGAGAAGAAATTTTTTCCTTTAAAATTCAGAAAGCTTCTTAAAGCCGCTTTGTTGGTCCGTGCTGATTTAGAAGATTATTTTTAAAGACCAAAGCGCCAATGATTACTAAGGGGGAGATTGTTAGGTCTGATTTTATAGTAATCATTGTATTTATAGGGCTTGGTCTTATACTGTGTTTTAGGGCTTTCTGTGTTGTATCTGACCAAGGGTATTTAAGTCCCTTTGGTCTTTGTTCCTTGTAAGAATTACACGCATACTTGAATAGAATTACACTTTTGCGCTTCTAGTCTCTCTCTACTTTCTCTCTCTAAGGATTTAGAGATTCTTGGACTCTCAGTAACTTATACTTAAACAGGTGATTATTCCTTCCCCATTTTGGGAGTCTCGATTGCTTTGGAAAATTTTATATACCATATTTCACTTTTCCAGAAGTTTTGTTATCCCTATTTTTAGGGTGTTACAGATCGGCTGCTTCAAATTCGGTCGCTCTTTCTTTAGGTTTATTAGTTGGTGTTTATGTTGCGGAGGAAGATGAATGAAAGCACATGGTAGATCTTCGATGAGGATACAAAGGCGTGCGTTTGAAGCCAAGCCTAGAGGATATTTTCGTGACCTTCGTGGCAAGTCTCTATAATTTTGTTCGTGTTTGTAAGTTTGAACTTACGGATCTAGAAACTTAGGGGGTGTTTGGTTCATGGATTTTGAAGGAATTAGAATGGATAATTTCTTTGACCAAATTCCAATTCCTTTGTTTTATTCACATATTGTTCATGATGGAATCATTTGAATTTCATTGAATTCCACAAATCAAGGATTTCATTATTCCTTAGCTAAAGTGAAAGAATTGAATTTACCAACCAAACGCGTGGTAAAATTCCATTCCAATTCTTTCAAAGTCAAATTCTTTTCAATTCCCTCAAATTCAATTATGCGAACCAAACGCCCCCTTTGGGGTTGTTTGGTTCATGGAATTGTTTGGTTCATGGAATTTGAAGGAATTGGAATGGCCAATTCCATTGACCAAATTCCGAGGCCATGTTTGGTTCATGGAATGAAAGCGATTTGGTATCCTTCCAATTCCATTGAATTCCATAATTTAAGGAATACAATTTTTTAGAGCCCCGAGAGGAGTGGTGAGTGAGTTAGAGAGTGTGAGATCTCAATTTTTTTGGGGTGGGGGGAAGGGCTCAAACACAAAGAAAGGGGTGGCTTGGGTAAAATGGGACTGGGTCGTGAGGAGGTCTAAACGTGGGAATTTTTCAAACATCTAATTGGGGTCTTTTGGGGAAATGGTGGTGGAGGTTCGGGGTGGAGAATGAGGCTTTGTGGGTGAAGGTGATAAGAAGTATCTAATGGAGAGAGGGGGTTTAGGAAGTGAGGTGAGTAACTTGGAGAGGGGGGACGGTCGGTGTGGGGTAACATCATCAAAGTAGGTAAAGAGCTAGAGAGCATTGGGTTGGACTTTGCCTCGTCATTCGGGGTAGAGGTGGGAAGGGGGGATGAAACTCGGTTTTGGTTGGATAGATGGACCGGGAGTGAGAAGTTTGGAGAGAGATTCAAGCAGCTATTCCTCCTTGAAACAAACAAGAGTGGTTCAATTAGCGAGAGGGGGGAGTGGGTTGATAGTAGGTGGATTTGGAAGTGGAGTTGGAGGAGAGAGCCAGGGGGAGGGAATTAGGCGAGTTGGATGGGCTAGTGGAGACTCTACAAGGATGGGAACCTAGAGAAGGAGTTCAGGATCAAGCAAAATGGGTAGAGGGAGGGGATGGGAAGTTCTCGGTTCAAGAGTTGAAGGGGTTGATAGAGGAGAGGTTAGCGGTAAATGGGGAAGCTCACGAAGAAACTAAATGGTCTAAAATCACCCCAAAAAGGGTTTGTATTTTTATTTGGAAAGCCAAACAAGGGAGATTACCTTGCAGGGCTGTCCTTGAGAAGATGGGAGTAGAGCTAGACTCCACGCTATGCCCAAGATGCGGTGTAGAGACGGAGTCGGTGGATCATTCGTTGGTAAAGTGCAGCGAGGTAGAAAAGATTTGGAATAAGGTTCTGCTTTGGTGGAATCATAACGAAGAAGACATCAACTCGATTCAAGACTTAATGGAGCTCAATTTTTCCGGATCCGGTACGTTCTCGCAACCTAAATTATGGCAGGAAATGATGTGGTGCTTCCTGTAACACTCTAAAAATTCAACGAATAAAAATTCTTAAATTCGGCAATATGACGTCTAAAATACGAAGGTCCAAACACTCTGTAATTAAAATTTTCAAAAGAATAACAACCCAATATTCAACACAACTAAAACCCTAAATAATCGGGTTAGTTTGCATCACAAGGTTTGCAACAAATTACGGGACATCAATAATACAACGACCTACTCAATCTAAGATTAATTCCAATCTAGATTAAAATGGGCGTTGCAAAGTCACTAAGGGCTCTCTTCACAAAATTCCCCCAAAAGACCGGCACTTAAAGATCTCCTACGTGCCCGGTAGCCAAGCTGACATCCTAAATTCCTCCATGGGTAGGATATGTGAGGAAATCAACAATCACAACAAGTGTTAGGACAAGGCCAAGTGAGATTCCACTGTTACAACAATTACAACATAAAGATATAAACAATAATTATGTTACCGAACTCCAACGCCCTACTAATTACGTTCCACCGCGTCCAAGTTCCCACAACCTGAACAATTATCAATACAAGAGATAACCCTTGACATTCCGGGGGAGACCCGTTTCCAACGGGGTGACCCGTTTCCAACGGGGTGACATATACACAAAGGTGGAGTCACCCACGATGTTAATTGATTACACCTCATGCCCCGATCTTAGTTCCCATGCCATATCGACATCACAACCTCAAACCGTATTTACTGCTATTATTGCCTACTCCGTCGAGTTACACCTCAAGGACTTACGGACATTATTGCCTATCCATATCTAGACGAGTTACACCTCAAGGATCCAAGACCCCTTATTGTCTACTCGCTAGTAATCCACAATGCTTATTGCAATGTACCAATATTGAACAACTACCACCTCGTGCACAAGGAGTAGTGTTCCCATTCCTATCAGGTGATCAACATTTGTTAAATAGTTATAACATTATATGCACCTATTTTCCACATATAAAACAAGTATTTCTTACTTCTCATAATATCACATTCTTCATGATTTCAAGCATGTAGACACATCCAATTATTATCCTTACATCATTTCTTCGTAAACTTATCAGCAGTTGGATTAAACCATGACATTAGGAATTTCCTCATGGACTCAACATATAAGCATGAAATCAGGAATATATAACCTACATAGTTACCACTAAAGAGATTGTTAAAGTCTATTAAACATACTCACCCTTATTGGGTTCATAAAGTTGAGAATCCCACAAGTTAGGTTATAAAACTCAAACAAGTAGCACATAGAAGTAATGTAGGATAAACCATGGTAATAAGCAAATACTAGAGCATTTAAGGAAGGATAACTCACAAACTAGGGTTTGTAAGAAAACCCTAAAAATGGTGGTAGAGTCTTGAGGTTGAAGATGGAGAAAGCAAGATGATGGGTCCTTGAACCCTAGTCTTCCAAGCTCCAAAAGTAGACCCAAAACTTGAAGATTTGAAGAGATTTAAGTGAGGGATAGTTCTAGGTCGGAATTTATGAAGGGAGAGGAGAAGAGAGTTATTTTGGGGAATGTTTGGAGTAAATGAGGTGTTTGGGGCCGATTTCACCTTTAATTGGCCGACCTAGTGGACCCGCACGACTAGACCCACGCGGCAAGTCGCGCCGTGCACTGGATGCGCGCAAAGGCAGTGCTCCGCGCGACTAGTGGTGCGGCTCAACCCGCGCCATAACCCGCGCGGCGCACTGTGTGTCCTCAATTCCACAATTTCAAATTTAAGAAATAATCCGCAAAGAGACCCAATTTCGAAACACGGCTAAACATAAATGCTAAAATAATAATAGAAACATAGATTTAAGATATAAATGCTTATACCGAAAACGGGGTGTTACAATCCTCCCCCACTAGGAATAGATTTCGTCCCCGAAATCTCACGCTAGACAAAAAGGTGAGGGTTACCGACCCTTCATATCTTCCTCCGCTTCCCACGTCACGTTCGCGCCTCGATGGTGTTTCCATTGAACCTATACCATCGAAATCAAGTGGTGTTCTCAAACGACAAAAGTAAATTGGAGGACCGTTTCTTCGAAATGCAGCGACGGTGCTTCGAGTGGCTTTCAAACAGAATTAAAGGCAAGAAACTGGGGTGGACTGAGTGGTTAACGACCCCAAGTGTGGCTGTGTAGTCAAGCAAAGAGGAGGATCAGGGCTGATTAGTGATCGTCAGTGGGTCTGCCCGTGACAGCTTCTGTGTTGTACAAGTTAGCTGATGTTTTTCACGTCTGGACTGCAGTTTCAACCCAGATTATGTTGTGTTCTTGATGTTGGGTGAAGGTCGAGGGCTGTGTGGCATGGGGCTCGGCAGAATCTGGTCGTTCACGGGCTATTTTGGTCACTCTCGGGTAGGAATGGCAACGGGGAGGGTTCGGGGCGGGTTTGTCGTCCCCCATCCCCGAAACTGAAATGCATCCCTGTCCCCGCCCCGTTCCCCGTCGGGTTTTTATTCGGGGCGCCCCGTCGGGGATTTTTTATGCCCCGTCCCCGTCCCTGACCCGATGGGGAATCCCCGAACCGACCCGAACATATTTATAATATATATTAAATATTAATAATATATATTAAACATATTTATATTAATAATATATATATATATATATATTTATATTAATAATAATATATATTAAACATATTTATATTAAATATTAATAATATATATAATTTTATTTTTAATATATATATATATATATATATATATATATATATATATATATATCGGGGCGGGGATACCTTGCCCCGAACCCGATAAAATCCCCGAATTTTTCCCCATTACCCGACCCGACCCGAAATTGTCTAACCCGACCCGAACTTAGCCGGGTTTCGGGTTTCCCCGTCAGGTTCGGGGTTTTCTGCTATCCCTACTCTCGGGGGAGGTCGCAGTTGGGTCTGCAGCTGTTTCGAGACAGCTGCAGTAGCTGTTTCAGATATGCTTTTTCGGTGTCTCTTTCTCCGTTGGGTGTTTTGAGCTTCGTGTTTCTTTTGTTGTGGGTTCGCTCCTTGTGAACCTTCTCGTGGGTGTTTTTTCTTGTTTTTGTGGTTCGTGTGGGTTGTTCCTTTGGCCTTGGTGTGCCTTGTTCTCTTTTGTTTGTTTGACGCTTTTGGTTGATTTTTATATCTTGCCTTTCAAAAAAAAGTTAGTACGTATCCCCATTAATATAAGTCTATCCCTGTTAATACTACACGTTATTGTTGTTACTCTATTTAAAAACCGTAGTGTTGGATTTTTTTAAATTAACAATTGCAGTAATTTTTTTATCATTGATTTACATTTCAGCTCATTACTTTATACAAATATACAACTTATATATACAATAATTTATTATTATTTCAAAGCAGTTACACTCACACAATATAAACTTCTGGTTTGGTGGTATCAATGTTCTAAAAAACTCGCCGCACAACCGCCATGGCGCGCCATGGCACTAAGGCTTGTGTCTCACGCCAAGTTAAGTCCGTGGCACACCATGGCCTAATACACAATTTCGTAATGCAATATTTGATTTTTCTTTATATTTTTAATATCTTATTTGCAAGTTTTTTAATATATACCATAATTTAACTTGCTTATTACTATTGAATAATTGAGTAACGCTAGAAAACATACGTTTTTATATATAATGATATATATGAATTAGAAAAATGATGTCATAAGTCACGCATTGAAAACGTCATGGCTTCGCCATGGCTCCTAAGGCTTGAGGTTTGTCCTCACGCCATTTAGAACGTTGGGTGGTATTATTAAATCTTGAAATATAATGTTCATATGTCATGTTTTATATTCAAAATAAATAAATACATTAGTATGCTTCTACTCATTACATATTCAAATAAAGGAAATATATTATTTACATAATTTTTTTTAAAACAAACTAAAGCTATAATTATATTAAGGGAAATTAATTGAAATAGTCATTTCTCACACTGAAGTTTACGAAATAGCCATTTTCTCTCTAATTCTACAATTATAGCCAATAAACATGTGAAACTAGTCCCAAAGCGAGGTCCTCCATAAAGCCACCCCAAAAGTTTCAAAAACAACCCCTGATCGTGAAAATAGGCCTCACATTTGCGAGGTCCTCCCCAAAAGTTCCAAATATTTGGATGAGTTAATACACAAAAGCCAAATATTATACTTTTCATCCAGGTTCTCATTTCACGAACATGGGCCAAAATTGTAAAATATCATGAGTTAATACACAAAAGCTAAATGTACACTTTTCACCCAGGTTCTCATTTCACGAACATGGGCCAAAATTGTAAAATAGGATGAGTCAATACAAAAAGGCCAAATATTACACTTTTCCCTCCATGGTCTCATTTCACGAACATGGGCTAAAATTGTAAAATAGGATGAGTTAATACACAAAAGCCAAATGTTACACTTTTCACCCAGGTTCACATTTCACGAACATGGGCCAAAATTGTAAAATATGATGTGTTAATTAAGGGTGCTCAAAAACCCGACCAACCCGATCAACCCAACCCAACCCAATGCGAAATAACTCAAACCGAAGCAACCCGATGTCTAATCGAGTTGTAAAATCTTCAAACCGTAGGTATTGGGTTGATATCGGGTTACTTTTATTTGAACCCAACCCAACCCGATAAACCCGATCCTTTTATTTTGTGGATTTAATATGATTATTAAGTCTCTATTAATATGTAAATTAGACAATTACACTATTGTGTACCCTCTTCATTTACATATATTTTCAATCTATTATTCTTCTCTATCTAACTCTTTTGTATATATGTTTAATAAATGTAAACACACACACACACACACACACACACACATATATATATATATATATATATATGTGCAAACTAAAAAATTAACTAAATGTGATATATTTAAGATTTAAGAAGTATGGATAAATTTTACCAAATGGTTGATGATGACACGACCAACCTCAAGGCCAAGAAAGCGAAAACATCGGGGTTGGAGACGTCGAAAACGATTGTTGTTGATTGACATATTATCATTTGGTTTAGACATTTTTATATGTAATATCGTAACATTTTTGATGAACTTACATACTCTCATGAATTATCGGTCATTCGATTGTATTTCAAAGAAATGTTTCATTTATGTTTATATTTCTAAATTTGATTTCATTTTGTTTAAACACAACCCGACCAACCCGATCAACCCGGCCAATCCGAACGGTTTGGGTTGGGTTGGGTTGGGTTGGGTTGTAAAATTTTCAAACCGCCTATATTTGGTTGAGTTGTTAAAAAGTATTCAACCCGATCAACCCAACCCGTGAGCACCCCTAGTTAATACACAAAAGCCAAATACTACACTTTTCACCCAGGTTCTCACTTCACAAACATGGGCCAAAATTGTAAACTAGGATGAGTTAATATACAAAAGCCAAATATTACACTTTTCACCCAGGTTTGCAAATGCGAACCTGGGTTTTCACGAACATGGGCCAAAATTGTAAAATAGGGTGTTCTTAAGGAGGAGTTCGTATTCACGAGGGGTTTCACAAGAATACGAGCTATTTTGATAATTTTTGGAAGATAATGACTAAAACGTTAAGCCATCAACACAAAGTGATTATTTTAATTAATTTCCCATATATTAATCAATCATTTTCATCTCATTATGATCAAATTACATAATATATTTAATTATTAGTCACAAATTACAGTTGATATCACGAACATACCTTATATACAGGCTATAAAAACAATTTGTTAATTTTAAATTAATTTATTAACATGTTATTTTATCAAATTTAATAGAAGACCTAATGTTTATTGTAATATCCGGATCCAAAATTTCGATAAATTTTGATAGTTGGGTGAAAAGTTAAACGAGACCCAAAGTTCAAGGGGGTTAAATGAAACTTGGGTTATATATATATATATATATATATATATATATATATATATATATATGTTTTAACCCTAAGATACTTCTCATTTCCTTCCTGATATTTGTTATGGGCGGTTGAAGGGAGAAGTAGAGCAGGGAGAACGATTGAAGGAGATCGAGGGGTTTAACGTTTTCTTCAATCAAGGTATGATTCTAGTCTAATACTCCCTTCTGCAGTAAGTTAGCCGGTAAATGATCTTGTTGTTGAGTTTGTAACCGTGTTATTGGGCGATTCGAGGATCTGAGTTGTTTTCTCGAAGTTTTGGAATCGCCTGAGCGAGTTTGAATATCGACCAATGTCGACCGGTGTGTCGACCGGTGTGGGGAGACCGGTGTCGACCGGACTCGTGTCGACCGGTGTGTCGCCTGGGGAAGTCTCGACCGGGGGGGGGGGTCTCGACCGGGGAGGTACAGTATGTAGTATTTTATGTTTTAGTCAGTGAGAAAGTGGGTTATCTATGTTTTGGCTTACCGATTTATCGGTGTTGTCGTAGGTAGTGAATCGTTAGAAAGCAGACTTTAAGCGAGAAGGATCTGAGGTGAGTCTTTCAAACTAAATCTTTTACGATTTCGAAAGTTATTTAATAAATGTGAGTTTTCTGAACTGCACGTTTATATTATCGAAAGTTGAGAAGATTTATTGAAAAGGTTGATTTAATTATGTTGGAATATTCATGTTATGTTTATATAAACGCGTCACGCAAGATCACTTGCTCCCCATTCGCTATTTCTACTACCAAAGCATCGTTAAGAGTCTTAGTGGTTACATTTAAGTCTTTGCAAAAATCAAGGGACACAAAAGAGAAATTTGCATCGGAATCAAATAGCACCTTAGCAGCAAGGGAGTTGAGTAAAAACGTACCCGACACCACGTCGGTGGTCTCCTTTGATTATTCTCTCGACATTTGAAAGGCCCTCCCTTGAGCCTTAGAGGTGACTTCCTTCTTCGGTTGGATCGGCGGGTTTCCTCCTCTAGCTCCACCCCTTAGCTTGGGGCAGTCTCTCCTGACATGGCCCACCTCTCGGTATTCAAAACATATTGTCCCCTGAAAGGAGCAATTTTGACTAGTGTGACCCGACTTGCCACACTTGAAACACAAAGGAGGGTTAGAGTGAGAGTTGCAAGAACCGAAGTGCTTGCGCTTACACTTGGAACACCAATTCGCCTCTCGGCGATTATCAAAGTTCCTTGGATTGGGTTGGTATTTCGGTTTCTTGAATGGGGTGGGTGAACTCTCTACCCTCCTCTTATCCGCGGCCTTAGACTTTTCTTCCTTGTCTTTTGCGTAGACTCTTTCCATTATCTTAGCCTCCTCGATGATCTCTCGGAGGTTTGTAACTTTAGAATTACGGACTCTGTTTCCCATGTCCGCGAGTAGACCCTTCAAGTAGGCCTTCATCATATCCTTTTCGGTTGGGGCCACGTGCCCCACAAGGTTTAGCTTCTCCATGAAGAGACGGGTATACTCTTTCACCGTCAATTCTCCTTTCGTTAAAGCTCGGAACTCGTCTTCAATCAAATCCATTTCCTGCTCGTTGCAAAACTCCTCTATGATCTTTTCCTTAAAAGTAACCCATGACATCTTTTCCAAGACAGTTTCCCCTATGGTTGCGGTGTGGACATCCCACCAGATTAGAGTCGCACCCCGCAACATTTGGGACCCAAAATTTACCTTCTGATTATCATCGCAGCCACAAGCCCGGAAGGCTTGCTCAATCTCCCTCAACCATCTCATGCAAGCTACAGGATCGTCTGTCCCGACAAACTCTGGCGGCTTGCAACCCATGAAGGATTTATACGAGCAACCCTTTCCTGTGTGCCTTGTCTCTAATACCACCACTCCATCAGTACGGTTCTCACCCCCGGTATGTAACACCCTCAAAATCCGGAATAGCAACTTATTTAAAATTTCTAAATACATCAACAAATACCTTGAACTACAAACATAAATTGAGAATTAACCTCAATATTCCCATTCATCTTATACATACATTCTACGAACAGGACGGGTGTTACTAAACCCAATAACAAATACTATCTTCAATCCTGCAGAGGACTTAATGCCCATGCATAGTCTCTATCTCCAACTCGAGGAAGACTTAATACCCATGCATAGTCACTATCTCCAAACTGGAACCTGATGCACATGCCGACAAATAAAAAGGTTAGGCTTAACGCCTAGTGAGCTCAAGAGTTTTAACATGAATGAATATATCTTTAAAAGACAGGAAATCAGTTTAAAGCGAGATCTTCCGAATTAATATACTTTAAAATGGAAACGACACATTTTTCCCACAACATGCACTTTTAAAGATAATGCTCCCAAACACACCCTTCATGTAAAATGATGCAATCCGGAACTCACCCAAAATGGGGTCATAGTTCGATATTCCAATTATGAAATTGTACATAAAACCTCATATCCCCAAAACACCCAAAACACGGGCGGGACATAATACTCGACCCATAAATAAAGGAAAACGATTCTTAAATACTATGGTACGTCATTGAAAACATGTAACCCAATTTATTACTCACGCGACCATAAAGTAGAATGAAATCCCAATATTAAAACATGGACAATTAAATATCCAAAATACGACGGGCCGACGACCGGGGCTTCCCGTATCCGTTGAGAGTGGAGGAACACAAAAGTATGCCACTCATACAACGTTAATCGTATGACACTTCACGACACACAAGCCCAAGTGTCCCTACGACTCCCTTCAAGCTACACCCAAAGAGTCAACTGACCTTAGCGATATAACAACGAGAATACCGCTCCAAGGCCCGGCCCAAGGGGGATACAACCAAGGCATTGCCCCACCTGGCGGAGGTCCAAAACGCCCATCCAATGGCTACTCCACGCCACGATAGCACCACCCGGACTCAGTCCTCCTAGTGTACTCCTTGAACGGACAAGGTCATAAAACGTGTGTCCCGGAGTCCAACCCCGTACCACCCAAATGACCATCAAATAAGACTGACTCATGTGCCTATGGATCCAATGCAACACAGTCTAAGATTACACGACTACCCAGGAATGACAACGCACTCGAGTCTGTAATTATAAATATGCAATAAAATGCATTAAGACGTAAATCCCAATTTGAACTCTAAATCGAGTTATAAAAACCCGGACAAATGTCCTCAATACCCTTTTTACGTCAACACCGAGCTAAAACGCCCAAAATCCATTTGACCAACCATTAACGGTTTCCCAAATAATGAAATGTCTTTAAACAACGTTTATGAAGACACATACCTCAAAGACATGATTAACCCAAAACTCAACACATAATAGGACCAAAGGTTTTCCAAAAGGTTTATGAATGCAAATGTACCCGAAATACGTATAACATGAAATAGGCTTCATTTGTACAAAATCACCATGAATGTGAAAACCATGCTATTTACTCATTAGAACATTCAAAACCCAAATATGAGCATTTTATGAGGTTAACACAACCCAAGTTCACCAAATATGAAAACTTATCAAATTACTCACCCTTTGACAAATAACCAAGTAAAACATAATTTACTTCAAAATATTCCAAACTTATCAGCAGTTTACCATTTCGTATAAAACACTTTAAAATAACCATTTTGGCATGTACACCGTTTTCACAAATCAACTTGAACTCACCTTGCTAGATTTATGCTAAATCTAGGTTTCACCCACCGAGCTCTTTTGAAGACCGCTCGAATCCTCAAGCCGAAAACTTCCAAAACCTAGATCCAAACATTTCAAACCATAAATATCCATACTCAACCATATAGAAGCATTTCTCCCAAACAATGTACCAAAACCCCAAACGAGATCAAAACCCTAGTTTTCTCCAAAACTTACCAAATCCGAGATTTGGGAAACCAAACACTAAGAAACCATCAATGGAGCATTTTATGACTTATTACAAGAAAACTTACCCTTGAAGACCAAGAGACTTCCGAGAACACCCAATCCAACACTTCAACCCGAGCTCCCCAAACATCGAACTTGCATACTCCTTTATGAAGAATCCACCATGGATGCTTCCCAAACTGGGATTAAAGCTCTCAAAATCGCCAAGTGAAGAGGAGAGAAATAGAGATGGTGGCTAATGAGAGAAACCCTAGAACTTTGGGTTTAAGATCGACCAGATGACTCCCGCGGCTTTGGCCGCGACCTTGAAGTTGCGGGCCAAGCCGCGCGTGTCACTGGAGTCCCTTCCCACTTCTTGTGTTAAACTGATCACCGACCTCTTCGCTCGGTCGATCGCTGACTGATTTCCTTTGCTGGTCATAAACCGATCTTTAGGGAAATTACGGGTGTTACACGGTACCACCCGAGTCGGCTACCGTGTTCTCTGCCACCACCTCCGGCCTCCGAAGACTGGCATCTCTATCTTCCAACATTTTCAGGAATGCTTCTTGTTGCTTTTCCATGGCCGACGTTACCATCTGCATAACACTGACCATCATATCGGCTTGCGGGTTCGCATCCTGAGTGACCGGATTTGTGGATGCCAACTCCACTCTAGGTATGTGTTCCACGGGTCCGGTAAATATTGGCGGCATTCCGGGAGGAACCACAGTCGCCACCCGGGCTACCGGATTCGGGTTAGACGAAATATCCTCAAGCATCTCTCCCTCGTTCAGTGGTCGACTCCGAGTATTTACCATTTCGGATCTGCCACACAAGAAGGAAGGAGATGGAAATAAGTAACACTAGATATACACAAGAAACATACTCATATGGTCCATTGATCATTATAATCATAGTAATCCTAGTACGTTCTCGTAATCATATATTCATAACAACAATAGCTAATTGAAATTATGAACATACACTACATAAAAATTCTCGCTACCACTTTTACAATTCTTAACGACGTAGTTTCTGTTGACTCTAGGGTCGTCCCATCTTAGAAATTCTACCCAAAGCTCACGGTTCATAACTTAAGAGTCTTAACTTAAGTCTAGGCATTGAGTTAAAGTACCTAGTTCACTTAAACTAAAGCTCTGATACCAACTTGTAACACTCTAAAAATTGGGGTAAAATAAACTTAAAATTTCGACAATATAACGGCTAAAAGGTAAGGATTTAAACCTGTAATTACGGACAACTAAAATCCCAAGACAATGGTTAGTTTGTACAAGGAATTGTAGCGGTATAAATGAAACATAATTTACAACCTAATTAATCTAGAACTTTTCAAATAACTAGATTAAACACTGGTGTTGCTATGTCTCCAAAATTGCTCTTCTCTCAAAATCCCAAAAATGATTGCCCGGGCCGTGGTGCTCCTAGGTGTGCTCTTAGCGGATTAAGATATCTTAGACGCACTGCTAACGGAACCTGTGAGTCAAAGTACACACGTACAAGTGTTAGGTTGAAACCAAGAAAGATACTTAAGAAGTCACATTTATCAACAATTACAAATAAAGCAAGTAAGTGTTACCGATACGCCTTTAGATTTATAAAATCATACCGTTATCCCGTGTGGGATAATCAAGCTCAACCTGTATAAATCATCAGAGATAAACTCTAGTTAACGGGCGTGCCCGTTCCATCTTGGGCAACAAGAACACATGTGTGGAGTTACCCGCGATGTTAAATTAGATTTCACCACGTATCCCGGACCTAGTTCCCATGCCACGCCGGACATCACAATCCTCGGACCGTTTATGCCTCTAACGCTTACTCCGTCGAGTTACGCTCCAAGGACTTATGGACACGGGTGCCTATCCAAAGTAGACGAGTTACAACCCGGCGACTTGCGTCACCTATTGCCTCCTCGCTAGAGACCCAATGGTCGTAAATAATTGCATGATATATAAGAACCGTCTAATTCCTCGTGCACAAGAAATTAGACATAACCTCCGTAATTAACTCTTTGTGTGTGTACATATGAATAACACTTTTCATGCAAGGCACATATACCATTTACAAGCATAATAAAACACACTCATGCATAAAAGTTTCTTGACTACTAGAGTAATATAGTCGGGACCCCATTTGATAAACATTGATCCAACTGCTGATAAGAATAGTCCTACACATTTTCTCAAACCACATATAGATCATCTTCATAGCATTTATTGATATATCACCTTTTACACATAGCATTCCTCTCCACATTAAATGATTTCACCAACCATATATCCCCAAACATGGCAAACACATAAACCCTAATTTTAACTCATTACACAACTTACAATAATCATTTATCACATATTAACACAAGTATGAGTAGTTAGAGTTTAGAAGACTCACTTATAGGGTTGAGATGACAAACCCTAGAAATGGAGAAACCCTAAATCCCAAAACTTGAACTTCAAGAGGATGGAGCTAGCTACCAAGTGAGAGGAACCCTAGTTAGCAATAAATAAACCTCACCAAGATCTTTGGGAGAATTAATGGTAGAAGGGATGAAGTTAATGAAGGGGAGGAACCTTACCTAAGGAGAGAAAATCGGCTGCCAAGAAAACCCCAAAATTTGCAAAGTGAGTTCTCCTATTAAAACCAGGCATTTAATGGCCTGAGGCCCGATCGCGATTATGACACGCGAGAGTGACCCTGGCACTCTCGTCGGTCACTCTCGCCAAGAATGTACCGTGGCTCCCAGCCCACGGCTTGATTTGGTCCATCGCGATTGTGACACCGCGAGAGTGCCACTGGCACTCTCGCCCAGATTGTACCGAGAGTCCACTCGACCTGGCGTGATTATGACTCCGCGAGAGTGACCCTGGCACTCTCGCCGAGCACTCTCGCCGAACAGTTCACCAATGAGAAATTTGACGTTTTCCCAAACACGCAAGTACGGTCAAACTTTGACGACATCACTTAGTAGGATTAAATACATTTATAAGTACGAATTAACCAAAATCCAAAAATTCGGGGTGTTACACACTAAACCATCGGTCTAACCTTCGCTCTTTCAAAACTATAACCCTTTTTCAGGTTATCGCAAGATAACAGGTTCTGGTAAGGATACAGAGAATTTGTGAGCTTTTCCATGAAGCTAGAAGACTCCTTGTACTAGTTTTCCTTTTTTACTCAGTTGTGTAATAAGTTGTAGTTGCAAACCTTGTTTGAATTGTAGCTTGGGGCCATTGTTTTGGTATGGATAATTACATTTTAATGTAATTAAAGTTCGGGTTGTTACATTTATTTTTTGTATTTCATGTGTCACATTGTGAAAAAACACTATATTATTTTATCTCATATAGGGGCAGAGCCACCTTAGCACCAGAAGGTGCAGTGGCTCCCCCTCACCCTTTAAAAAAAATGCATTAGTTTTGATATCCAATTTTTAAAATGTAACGCACTTGGCCCCTTCTCCCCCTAATAATAGTCCCAATTTTTATGTATCTATTTTTTCTCGTTTCTCAGTATCGACACTTTCACAAAAACAGAACAAAACAAATATCTGCTCTATTTGTTTTTATAAATATAAATATAGATATAGTTATTTTGTTTAGGTCACTCATATTTTTCAACTATTTTTATGACAACTATTTATTAAAAAACATATGTACTAAAAAGGGTTTCTCATCCTTGAAATCACACATTTTCTTACATTATTTCTAGGCACCCCTTAGGAAAAAAAATCTAGCTCCGCCCCTGAATCCTGATCCCATACATTGTTAAACAATACATTATCAATGATTTCTCATTTGATTATCCCATTGATATATATAGACTGAATGACAATATTGTGTCCACTATCCAGTTGGTATATATTTTATTTCTCCATTATAACAAACTAGTTGTGTACCCGTGCAATGCGGCGGGATAACAATTTTTTTGTACTAAAAATATAAAACTAATGCATTTGCTTGTTAAAATTCTCAAATTCGTGTTTGAAAAAACATGAAATTACAATATTTACCTCTCAATTAAAGAAGGACTATGACTTTTATTTGCTAAAGTCCAGAGATTATAAATTCAATATTTCCATTTCATGTTCCTAAATACGTTGTTTTTTTAATCTCAAAAGACGAAAGAAATTCAAGTTTACATGATAGAGATAAATCAAAATTAATGCAAATGACGGGCGGTCTTTTATTTAATGTTATCCTGCTTAGATTTAGATTGGTTCTCATTTCTGATCAAATACCACCTTGTATACATAACTATACACATACTCTTCCTCTTCATGACAATTTATTCACCACTCCATTATTTCAATAAAGTGTCTATCTTATCATAGAATTGTACAATATACCATTAATATATAATATAACTAATTTTAGGAACTCATGGATGATCTCTAAAAATTTAATGTTTTCGAAATCTTTCGCAGAAAGTTGAATTAGAAGATGGGATGTTGGAGAGTGAAAACATATAGCGCAAAATGTTGAACACAATGAGTTGCCTATGCCTGCTTCTGATCTCTGCACAATCTTTCTCGGACCTACTCCTGCACAACAATGCTAGAATTACATCTTACAAAGGAAAACATTGATATGAACTTAGGAGTCGTTCACCAAATGCTTACATGGATAAGAGTTACCAAGTCACATTACCTTATCGGATGAATACGGACAAAGACCAAGAACCTAACCTAACCTGGTAAGAGCTAAAACAAGAACCTAGAGTCTTACTCGGTAAGTGATGACGAAAACTCTTATCACAGATAGCGCTTACCGGAAAAACCATTGCATATGATACCGTTTTGGCAGACTATAAGCCTTACCTGGTAAATAAGTAATAGTGTTGAATTTTACATGTAAGCCTTTACCTACCTTTAGCATACGACAACTTACACGGTTATGTAAAATTGAGATTTAATGAATAAAACCAGATTGCAAACGATTGTTAATAAATCATGGGACAAAGAGAAAAGAAGAGCTGCAAGAAGCTTTCTCAAATGGAAATGGTACAACTAAGGTTTCTTGGAACTTGACACATCAAGTTAATATCAATAACCATTACCACCTCATTTCAGTACAAAATTCAAAAATATTTAAGAGGCTATACATGCTTAGAGATTATATTCCAAGACTCCGTTCTCTTACATAATTAAAATTTCAAAAAAGCAACTTCTATCATGTCTAATCCACAGGTTGCTTTCTCATAAATCTAATTTGAATTTGCTTAAAAGAAAATCTCCGGAAAAAAAATCCAATTATTATACAAAACATGAAGATACAAATGAGGACATCATTGAATCAACATTGCTTATCCAAGAAATTGCATGAACCAGAGTAAGGTCATCAAATGTTTGCAGAACCAATGCCCATGTGGTGTTTGTAACAACAAAGTAGTAGATTCAGTTACACCAAATAGAGAGTAATCCAAACATGATGTTGATGCGGAAAAACTAAAAACAACAAAAAAGATCGCTTAAACTTCATAATAGGTTCTAGAAAGGGTGAAAAACCTTGACAGGAGTTTGCAGACCATCAAACCCAAAACGCCACAATATTTGCATCAAACATTTAGCAATAAACATCTTCCGGTAACAACTCCATACATATCTGAACCTTAAATCCCACTACTGTTTCTTGTAAAACCAATACCGGTAAACACATCATTTTCTATTCCCCTTCACCAAATCAACAACAAAACTGAAAAACACAAATCAAAATTCACATTAGAAAAGGAACATGAATCTGGTCGACAATAAAAAAACGCAAATAGGATGTGGAGCCCCGCAGTCGAAATTTCTCAAACAACCCTGGTGAAGAAGGGGATGACCGATTCAACCCTAGATCATAAAAGCAGGTCAAGCCTAGATGTTGAGGATGTCTGCAATAAGATTCATACTATAAAATCCAAGGATATTTAAACCCTCAAAGAATTGAAAGAACCGGTAACATTAAAAGAAATTCCATAATAGAAAACTTCAACTTACAATTCTTCCACCATAAGTTTCAAGTGTTTAAATTCAAAACTATTGGTTCTAACCTACTCAAAAGAATATTCCAAGAACAAAGTAATTAGACTATGAAGACCAACGTAGCTTGAAGCAAGTGACCACACCATTAAACCATGTAGCAAACCGTAAACTTTAGGATATTGTTTATTAAGAAAATTTGAAACTAATGATAAATACTTGAAAGTTGAAATACATGATACATTCTAGAAACACTGTTGTAACAAAATAAAACATAGAATTAATGTGCATCGGGAACTTTTTACAAGACCTACATGGAAAATTTTAGAAATCCCGAAAGCGTCAACTCAAATTCCGAAAACTTCAATTTGGAAACATGGATCTGTCCCAAAAACTAAAACAAAACATAATAATGAGTCATAAAATACAGGCATGCATATCATCAAACACCTTCGAAACTTAACCAAATAGATTGATTCGAAATTTAACCAAATAGATCAAGAAGAATGGCTCAAGAAAAATCCGAGGAATGAAAGA
This sequence comes from Arctium minus, assembly GCA_954870635.1. NCBI lineage: Eukaryota > Viridiplantae > Streptophyta > Magnoliopsida > Asterales > Asteraceae > Arctium > Arctium minus. The sequence goes on from OX941082.1 coordinate 16,260,072, forward strand.
AGTGCATTCATAAAGTGTATAAGATGAACCTTAACCAATTGTCCAATATTGTCATCGGTTGAGACTGAAAACACTAATGAAACCACCAATGAAGTTATGAAACCAATATATGGTTATGAACCAGTACATGGGAAAACCAACATATATGGAACTAACCATAAATGCAATATTGAATAGAACCTCGAGCATAGATAAACATAAATGCAATATTGAATAGAACATATCGAAGATGGGAAGAAATATTCGAACCCACATTTTGATTGTAATTTGTAACAAATGGGAACATTTTGAAGAGGGGGGGGGGGGATAAAAACTAATCTTTTTGAATTAGGAGCGATGGAGGCAACAGAGGAGCGATGGATCAAACGAAGAAAAAACCTCACAGTATGACATAGGAATGAAATAGATCAACCCTTGTAAGGATTTGAACAACACCAACAAGAACATAAAAGGAAAATTCAAAGAAAATCAAAGGAAACTAATAGAAACCGTGAAAGGAAAAACCGATAGGTGCGTACCTGATGATACTATGAAAGGAAAACGACGCAGAAATTGAAGCCCTGAAAAAAATCAAAGAACCGAAACCAATCGAAATCGTGATTGGTTAATAGCAGAACCCAAAAATGGCAAAACTGATAGAGTGTACCAAGTTGAAACCAAACCCATAATCAAATAAAATTGAAACCAAAATTGTTTTTTGATATTATAACTTGGAATCCGATTTGAATACATACCATGAAGCCAGATTAGGAAAATGTTGCTCAAACTTTAAAGCCACAGTTGATACCTCCACGTTATCGAGAAATGGAGCAATGCGAAGAAATGGAGAACAGGGATATGAACAAGAAAACAACCAGAAAGGATCTGAGAGGCCGGATCGTCGTCTTGAGAGGCTGAAACATCGTCTTGGAGGCTGAACCTGATGAACAATCGTCTTGGAGGTTGAACCTGATGGGGCAGTGAAGTTGTACACGCCTGATAAGATAAACCATGCTTAATAAAGTTGTATACCATGTTTAAAGGGTTGTAAAGTTGAAAATTAAGTAAATATGCTTTAAATAGTTGTACATAAAGCTTAAAAAATTGTATTTAAGAAAACTAACCCAAATGCTTTATAAAGTAGTATAGATTATTTGACTTGCAACATTTTAATAAACTAAGGGCTTGTTTGTTTGCAACTTAATGAGCTTAATGAGACTCACAGCTTATTCAGTCAGCTATATATGACTGTTTGGTAGTGGCTTAATGATATAGAAAGTGGCTTATTCAGAAAGATTTCAAGGGGGAGCTTTATGCATGTTTATGCCAAAAATCTCCCAAGGAAAATTTAAGGTAAACGTGAAGCTTGATCCAACCAAAGAAAGTAACAACAATAATCGTACGATTATAATAAAAACAAAGTAAATGAGACGAGAGAATTGGTGACGCGGAAAACCCCTAAAATGGGTAAAAACCGCGGACGAGTGTGAGTTGTCGTGTACTATGGACGTCAATCAGGGACGTCGTCCTTTATAACAAGTGTTACAAATGTAAAACAATACGATAAAGTAAAGTCGTTCGTGCGTCGTGTGTAATTAGACTTCGGTCGTGCGTCGCGTGACAAACGGCAGTAGGCTTTATGAATTTCGAGAGAAACTGAGTGAACTAGAGAGCGTAACTTGTGAGCTTGTAAGGTCTGAGAATCAGATGTCCGAATCTGAGATTCCATCTTCATATTTATACTCTAATTTTCCGTTGACAAGTCTTGAATGCGTATCTTTAATAGAATAACCGTTTGATATTGATGATAGCGTCCGTTACGTCCGTTGTTTTTTATGATGGCAACCGTTACAATCTTTGGTCATGAATGTCTCTTGAATCCTACATTAAACATGACATAACGTATGCCACATGTTAGTAACTGAAATTCTGTCGTACGACTAACTTTATCGGACGAATATTTGTTCATTTAATCGAGGTCGCCTTAAAGGAAGGGCGTCGGTTATCGCTGGTCGTACTACTATTTTACCCCCTTGTGGGGACTGTAGGACGACACCTAGGCCTGTTCCTCGTATGTTCGACGAACCATCGACGTCGAGTGTCCAAGTGGTGTCGTGCAAAGTCGCCACAATTAACTCGTTGGATGTTGTCGCTTCTTCTACTTCTGGACATAAATCTGTAACAAAATCTGCCAAGACTTGTGATTTGATCGCCGTTTTAGGCTTAAAATCCAAATCATAATTATTGAGGTAGATGCTCCATTTAGCTAGTCGTCCTGTTAACTCGGGTTTTCTTAACACATATTTCAATGGAAAGTTAGTTACAACAGTTATAGGATGCGATTCAAAATAATGCCGTAACTTCTTAGCAGCCATAACTAACGAAAGCAATAGTTTTTCTATAGATGAGTACCTGGTTTCAGCGCTAATAGAGTTTTACTTACATAGTAATATGGAAATTGTCGTCCGTCGGTTTCTCTTATAAGGACTGCACTCACCGAATTAGTACTGACATCTAGATAAAGTTGAAGAACTTCACCTTTCTCAGGTTTGGAGAGGAAGGGAGGTGATGTCATATATTCCTTGAGTTGTTTCAACGCCTCCTCGTGCTTATCAGTCCAATTGAATCCTTTGTTTTTTCTCAGGACATTGTAGAACAGGTGACATCTGTCGGACGACCGAGAGATGAATCTGTTTAAGGCTGCTATACGTCCTGTTAGGCGTTGGACTTGTTTAAAATTTCTGGGCGATCTTAGCTCGATAATCGCTTTAATTTGATCTGGGTTAGCTTCAATTCCTCGTCGTGTGACCATATAACCGAGAAATTTGCCAGCTCGAACTCCAAAAGAACATTTTGTCGGATTCAACTTCATTTTGTATTTACGCAAAATGTCGAACGACTGCTTCAAATGTCCTATATGGTCGTCCGTATGTTTCGATTTAACGAGCATGTCATCGATGTATACCTCCATAGTGTCGCCCAAATGTTCTTTGAACATCATATTCACTAACCGTTGATACGTCGAACCTGCATTCTTAAGACCAAAAGGCATTACTTTATAACAATAAATACTTTTATCTGTTATGAAAGTCGTTTTTTCCTGATAATCGGAATGCATCAATATCTGGTTATATCCAGAATATGCATCCATGAAGGTGAGCAATTCATGTCCAGCTGTAGCGTCGACCATAGAATCAATGTGTGGTAACGGAAATGGATCTTTTGGACAGGCCTTGTTAAGGTCTGTGAAATCAATGCATACTCTCCATTTGCCATTCTTCTTTTGGACAACAACAACATTGGCGAGCCAATCTGGATATTTGACTTCTCGTATCTTTCCTGTTTTAAGCAAATTATCAACTTCGTCGTTGATAACTTTATTTCTTTCAGGAGCAAATTTTCGTCTTTTCTGTTGGACGGGTTTGAAGGATGGATCGACGTTGAGTTTATGAGAAATAATACTCGGATCGATACCCACCATGTCTTCGTGCGTCCATGCGAAGCAATCATAATGATCCTGCAAGAAAGAAATTAGTCTATCTTTGAAGGATGGATCAAGTGTCGAACCTATGTAGACCATTTGATCAGGCTTATCCTGGTTTAGGACGACAACTTCCAAGCGATAATCGTCGTCAGTTCCAGGAATGTCCTAGTTTTGTAATTGCTATATTGTCTACTTCGGGGCTTCAAAGAGACTTTGTAACATTCTCTAGCGACTTTTCTTTTGCCTTTGATCTCCTGTACTCCCCATTGTGTAGGGAATTTCAAGGTTTGGTGGTACGTCGAGGGTACGACTTTCATGTCGTGGATCCATGGTCGCCCAAGGATAACTTTATAAGCTGATGAACAGTCGACGACGTTGAACTTCGTCTGCCTGTTGATTCCTTTAGCATATACTAGTAGTGTGATTTCTCCCATGGTATTTGTTGCTCCTCCGTTAAATCCAACGAGTGTAGTCGAGTGTCGAGTAATCTCAGACTTGTCGATCCCCATAGCTTTTACTGCATCAAAAAAGATAATGTTAGCGGAACTACCTCCGTCGACGAGTATCCTCTTTGTCAGGCAATTTCCAATGCTCAATTGGATAATTAGTCCGTCATGATGTTTCTGGTGTACGTCGTCGAGATTTGCTTGGTCGAATGTCAAGGGCATAGCTTCTAATTCTGCGTCTTCCTTGGGTTTTACCTCCTTTGGAATTGGTCGGTCGTTGGGACCGCGACTAGCATGTCTCTTAGCAGCTGAATATGTGGTCCCACAGACATCAGAACCTCCGATGATACAATTAATCACCTTAGCATGCTCTGGGGATGTGGGACGCACGTCCTTCTTTTCCGTCAATTCTTGAAAATAACCTTTCGAGTTAAGCCAGGACAGTTCTTTCTTCAGGGCGATGCAATCATCCGTTACATGACCGAAGTCATTATGGAAATCGCACCATTTTGTTTTGTCTTTCTTATCACTGTCCTTATCGCTTTTCTTTGGCCATCGAATGTTTTGCTGAAGCTGTTTCAGGGACGCGACGACGTCTTTGGCTGACCCAGGGAAACCATAAGATGATACCTTAGGATATTGGACAAATTTAGAAGTCGTCGGCCCTTTCTTTTCGAATATGACGTTTGAAATATGTCGGGCAGGCTCTGATCGACCGGTCGGTTTTAGTTTGAAGTCTGGATTTTTAACACCTAGACCTTTCCTGTCGTTTGAATGTTTGTTTATGAAAACGAGGTCATCCTCGACCCTCATATGGGCAAGCGTCCTTGCTCGTACGTCTTCAAAGGTTTCTGGAGGATATTTTGTAAGGTCAAGATATAATCCTGAACTATCATCCAGACCCCGTTTGTATGCCTCAATGGCTGTTTTTACGTCGCAATTTCGGATACTGATCATTTCTGCATTGAAACGGTTAAAATAATCTCGGATGGACTCTCCATTTTTCTGTACGACATAATAAAGGTCGCTCGTCTGTTTTTCCATTTTTCGGCTGCTGGCGAATTGTTGAGTAAATTGGTTCACCAATTCTGCAAAAGATCCGATGGTTTTGGGTTTGAGATTGATCAAACATTGTAACGTTGCTCCAGTCAAGGTCGCTCCAAAACTCTTGCACATACAGACTTCTTGAAACTGATACGGTATCGAGACAATCCACATAAGTTGTTTGTATTGGGCGACGTGTTCTGTCGGATCAGTGATGCCTGAATATTTTGGGGTGAAGGTCGGGATGTTATATTTCTTTGGAACGTCCACCAACGCGATCTCATCAACGAATGGCGACGCCTGAAATCCTGTACGTGGCTCGACATCAACTGGAACTGCTGCCCCCGACAATTTGGCCAGCATCGACAAGACACGCTCATTCTATTCTTCCAGAAGTTTCAACCTTTGTTTAACGGGATCTGTTGGGATACCCCCAGAGACACCCAATGGAACATAACCTGATCCGTTGAAGTTAGTTGGCTGTGAAGAATCAGAGGCATACCCATTGAATGGCATAGAAGTCATAGGCATGGTTGGGATTACGAAGGTCGCAGGATTAACTGGTGGTGGACGAGGATAATTAGGTAATGGAGGGGGTACAATCCAAGCACCGATATAAGCATTTGTAGTCCCCATCACATTGTTTCCGCCTTGGTTTCTTAGATGCTCAATGGTTTCAGCCGCCTGTCGAGCCTGGGCTGTTAGGGCGTCAATACGGGCACGAGCAGCAGTCAGCTCTATATTCATTTGGGCCACAACATGATATTGAGTTCCTTGGAATGACATTGTCCTGAATGAATAAAAAAGAGAAACACTCGAAGAAAAACGTTAGTACGTCGTATGATTATCAAGGATTTTCTTTGGATGGGGTCCCACGGATGGCGCCAAACTGTTTATGCCAAAAAATCTCCCAAGGAAAATTTAAGGTAAACATGAAGCTTGATCCAACCAAAGAAAGTAACAACAATAATCGTAAGATTATAATAAAAACAAAGTAAATGAGACGAGAGAATTGGTGACGCGGAAAACCCCTAAAATGGGTAAAAACCGCGGACGAGTGTGAGTCGTCGTGTACTATGGACGTCAATCAGGGACGTCGTCCTTTATAACAAGTGTTGCAAATGTAAAACAATACGATAAAGTAAAGTCGGTCGTGCGTCGTGTGTAATTAGACTTCGGTCGTGCGTCGCGTGACAAACGGCAGTAGGCTTTATGAATTTCGAGAGAAACTGAGTGAACTAGAGAGTGTAACTTATGAGGTATGAGAATCAGATGTCCGAATGTGAGATTCCATCTTCATATTTATACTCTAATTTTCCGTTGACAAGTCTTGAATGCGTATCTTTAATAGAATAGCCGTTTGATATTGATGATAGCGTCTGTTACGTCCGTTGTTTTTGATGATGGCAACCGTTACAATCTTTGGTCATGAATGTCTCTTGAATCCTGCATTAAACATGACATAACGTATGCCACAGGTTAGTAACTGAAATTCTGTCGTACGACTAACTTTATCGGACGAATATTTGTTCATTTAATCGAGGTCGCCTTAAAGGAAGGGCGTCGGTTATCGCTGGTCGTACGACGATAGACTGTTGGAATTTTTACCCAAACAATGCAGAAAACCAAGTTTTTTCCAAACCAGTCCTTCTCATTAAAAAACACGTTCCTTCCATTTATGAAAAAACTCTCTCAAATAAAAATCTTCTAAATCTATACAGACAGATTAATCCACACAGACAACTTTATTCATACAGCACTTAATGGAAAACCAACCAAACAGCCCCTAACTTATATCCAATCAAACATAATATTTTTATTTTTATAAAGCTTAAAAAAAATAAGATAATTTATGTCTATCAAACAATGTTAAATAAATTACGCTACTTCATTCCTACCTCAAATAAGCATATTATATATATTAACATTTATTAGGATGATGAACAATTTATCAGGATGATGAACAGTAACTTACAGATTTGATCCTTGAGGTTTTAGTAAATTACAGATTTGGTCCTTGAGGTTTTATCTCCCTGTTAGATTTAGTCCTATGTTTGTAGAGTTACAGATTTGGTCCCTATAGTTTTATTTTCCTCTTGGATTTAGTCCCCATAATTTGTTAATTCCAAAATAGACTTTCGATTTTGCATTTGCGTAACGTTTTGGTCCTCGAAACTAAAAGTTGTTAGCTCCTGACCGTTAAGTAAATGACATTTCGATCATTTATAACTTTTTCATTTTCTAATTTAAATAAATAAAAGTTATATTATAAAAATTATTTTTATTATATAAGCATAAAATAAAGATCCCTTAACATGCATCGCATCTCAATGACTGTGTCTTCTCCAACCCAAAACCTTCCGCCTTCCCCATCAATCCAAGCATATAGTCGTAGGTGATTCACGCACCAATTTTGTATTTATTAATAAAGTAATTTATCATAATTTATTTTATGTTTAATAATGATGTAAAATTTGTTTAATTCATATTTTTATTATAATTTAATTTAGGTTTAATAACAATGTAACTTTTTTTAGGTTTAATGATGTAATGTACCATTTGCCAATTTATTTTCGCTTCCTATCATACACACACATCATCTTCATAGGGTATTTTGTAAATTATAGTCATGCTGCTAACAGACACAAAATGTTTTGTTCTCATAATTGGTCATGCTCAAATTTATGGTCTTAATATTTCTTTCCATCCGCAGCAACGCGCGGGCATTAATCCTACCTCGTTTAAAACATTTTGATAAGAATAAATAAACTAAAATTATGACGTACATACCTATGACGTATGTGTCTACATGATGTGGATATTTCCGGTAGAAATTAACTTAACCATGGGTGACTACTAACTAGGGGCTTAATCGTTTATCAATTTTCAATTTAAGGACTGTAGATACACATTTAAAATAAAAGTGGACCAAAATTGATACTAGACTAATAATCAAGGGACTATTTTCGTAGTTAACCTTAACTTCATGTATAAATTGGCAAAGGGTGCTAACGACAAGAGAGCACAAATGACGACCACACTACAACTAAATCTAAGGGGAATTTTCACAACCGATCATTCCCCGGAGAATTCGACCAATCCCGTCGGCGACTTCTTCACGCAAGCGGTCACTGCCGTCGGCGACTTCTTCCGGTATATTAGCGGTTTATTCAACCAAGAATTCCCGCCCGAGACCCGTGATGAGCAAATTCGCCATTGGCTCGACGTCGCCAAGCCCTATCTCATCGTTGCCGCGGTTTTGATCGTATGTATTTGTTGCGTGCCTTGCTTGTTCAGATGCATTGCTGCAATTCTGATCGGCTGCTACAACGTCGTCGCTGCAATTCTGATCGGCTGCTTCAACGTCGTTCGATGGTTCTTTAGGTTTATTGGTCGGTGTTTATGTTGTGGACGAAGATGGATGAGAGCACCCGGTAGATCTTCGATGATGATACCAAGGGATGTGTTTGAAGCCAACCCTAGAGGGTATTTTCTTGATCTTCGTGGCAAGCCTAATAATTTTGTGTACTAAGTTAACGTTGTAGAAGAGTATTCACGAAATAAGTTGTTCTACTCTTTTGGGTAGATGTTGGATCTGTTTACGTCCCATCATATCATATATCTTTCAAATGGGATATATTGTGTCGGTATGGTCTGGTTTGATGTTTTAATTAACGATGTCGCAAGTTATATGCTACAAGTGTGATGGGTGAATTTTGATCCACCCGGTTGTGTTTGTAAGTTCAAATTCGATTCTCGTTATTGCCATGAAAATTATGATTTTATTTGGCGTTTCAAACGATAAATCGTCATTTTTTTGTAATCGTCTGCAGAATATATGTTAATTGACACATGAAATTGTGATTTATATTGGGCCGAAAGTTTTTTGAGGAAGCTAAGGTAGCGTTTGGTATGCAGACATGATTGGACGGGGCTGGACAGAACAAGAGACTAGGACTGGACAAGACAATTGTCTGTTTTGTATTTGGTACGACTATGATTGGATAAGACAGGACTGGACAAGTTTCCTAACAAGTTGTTTGATGATTTTATATGTCATATAATAGTTATAAATAACACAAATAAAATATATTTTTAAATAATTTAATTAAAAAAAAATTAGTGGTGACGACGGGTAGTGGTGACCCTTAAAGACTAATACCAGATATCAAATGGCTGTAGATCATTGATTTTTAATTTGTCATACATTTGTCCTGTGTTGTTTCACCTATTTTGGTGGAACAAATACCATTTTTTGTCTCATGTTGTCTTATCATGTCCAGTCTTTGTCTATGTCCCATGTCACGTCAAACGTGATATAATGAATTTTTGTCCTTTCTCATGTCACGCTAAACGTGAGACAGTGAACTTTTGTCACGTTCCATCCCACCTCGTCTGCAAACCAAACACCCCTAAAGAACTTTACTTTAATAAAAATAATAATAAATAAACTTTACTTTAAAAAATAATAAATATTTACTTTAAACACATAGCATTTATTGTACTGTGTGCCTTTTATTAGTGGGTGCCTTTTACGAAAGGTGTTCACAGTTCAATTACTTGGCTGTCTGAAAACAGTAAGTTAAACCAAACCGAAATAAAACAATTACCCATAATTCAGTTTACAGTTACCCAAATTTATAAAATTTATCATTTACAATATAAAAATGGAATAAAATATAACATTTAAAACAATTGCACAACAACTATATAAATATAATAAAAGTGCTATAAATTAAAATAAGTTTAGTTGTTTAAAAATATCCATTTTTCGGGTTAATGTTGACTCCTTCACTACTTCATAACACCAAATTTAATCATATACTGTAATGTTGACTTCAAAACCTAAAAAGAATTTTATTGATTTAATTTTGTGTTAATAAATAAATAAATAAAGACATGTAATATTTAATATATCCGGTTCGGTTTGAGTACCCAAATACTCGGCATTTTTAGTTTTCGTTTTTTTTTCCTCGGATTTTTCGGTTATCGATTTTTCTGGTACATCAAACGGTTCAGATAAGTTTCTTGATTTTCCGATTTTTTAAGCACCCCTCCTTTTTATGATGTCTTCCTTAGTATTAAAGATATGATCATAACTTTATGTTTTTTTTCAAGACTAGATTATTAAAATCATCCTTGTGGGTTAAGTAAATTTGAATATGGTCCTCAAGTTTTGGAAATTATAATGACTTTCATTGTGCTTTGTATTTCGTTACAGTTGCCATCTTTGGTCCTAACATTCGTTAACTATTGTTGTTAAGTGTCTTTACATACTAGTTATGTAAGGAGAATTTTGGTATTTTTACCTTTTTTTACTAAAAACAGTAGTATAAGTGTCTTTAAAATATATACAGATTGTTAAAAACATTTAGGCATTGTTTGGCAAAAATAAGCTAGTTTATTTTCTGGGTACATGTTTGGATGACCATAAGCTAGCTTTTTGATAAGCTACTTGAAGTAACTTATGAAGAGTTTTTTGTGATTATTTCAATTATGCCCCTCATTAATATTCATAATTATGTATTAACTTTTAATTATAAATAAATAATTAATGTTCTTTTTGGTAACTTAAATTCTTATAAGCTAGTTTTTGTCAAACGTGACTTTTTCATCAGCTAGCTTATCAGCCACCAGCTAGCTTATCAGTCATAAGTTAGCTTATCTGCTAGTTTGCCAAACATAGCCTTAGTAAATAATCTAACTCCCTCATGACATCCCCCCATTGTAATTTTCATCAAACTATAAGGACTAAATTTGTAATTCATTCTTGTAGGAAAATCATAGGAAGAGCATGTGAGTGGGCTCACCAATTATTGCATTGACCAAAGTGAAAGACTATAAATTGTAAAGAGTAAACTACATTTTTGGTCCCTTTGTTATGCTCAAATTTTAAATTTAGTCTCCAAAATTTATTAAACATACTAACGATATTTATTTTGTGTTTTTTAATATATAATAAAAATGGTCCATCAAGTTAATACTGTTAATATGAGACATATCCGTTTTTTCCCGTCTTCTTTCTCCACACACCTTCTTTAATTCAAGAAGCCTAATTTTATTATTTGAATTTGTTTTGTGTAAACCTAGATTCAAACACATCAATCCCTAAATTGAGCCTAGATTCCTAAAATCAATAGGTACATATGAAACCCAAATAAAAGCCACAAAAACAATTAATGAAACCCCAAAACCCATGTGAAGATGGAGATGCAAATCATAAAATAGTGTTTTTCATAATATTCGGAAAAACAGATGGAGATATTGGTTGATGAACAACAAAGGATAATGAAAAGAGATCCCTATTAAGAATACAGATGCAAATTGATGAACAAAAAAGTTTTCCCAAACACCTTTTTTAAACATCAAAACCTATGACATCATCTATCAACTGTAAGCTACAACCGAATTAAGGCTATGTTTGGCAAAAAAAAAGCTAGCTTATAAGCTAGTGTACATGTTTGGATGACCATAAGCTAGCTTATTGAAACGCTACTCAAAGTAGCGTTTTGAAAAGCTAGCTTAGCTTATTTTTGCCAAACATAGCCTAAGTTTTGAAACATAGCAACCATAATCAAAAGATTGGAATTAAGAGGTTTCTTGTTCTTCATCGATTTGTAGATATCTTGCTGAACATATATAGATACAAATTGCAACTCACTCGATTCCCTCCGTAGATTTTCCATGCAGAAAGGAAGGGGTGATTCTCCCGAATAAAGGAAGGGTATTTTGTCTAAGTTTGGGGTGGGGTTTCTGCTGGAGTGGGACGGTATAATATTAGTTTGTTTTATACAAATAATATAAAATATAAATAAATTAATTTGGTTTTAATTTTTAAAGGAAAAAGAGATGGATAAAAAGACCAAATTGTCCTCACGTGAGGGGCAAGGTGTTAATGGAGTTGAAATTATTGGTGTTAACTGAGGGACTAAATTGTCTTACAAGACACAAAACAAGGACCATTGGTGTATTTAATGTGTTTTAAGACCAAATTCCAAATTTTTGAGCATAACATATGACACAAGTTGAAAGGAAATAGTGAACTTTCAAGTCTTGTCAACGACCAGTGGCAAGTCGTTTGGCATTTAATATGTTTTTATGTTATGGGGAGGCTAATGACACCCTTAACTTTGCTAATTGCACTATTATAATTAATTTTTTCCTCACACACATCAACATCAAAATCTGCCTTTTACATTCCTAATGCATGAATTACATTTCCAATGCATGAATTGACATGTTTTTGACATAATTAAGGGTGTCATTAGCATTAGAGCATCTCCAATGGAGGTTTCTTATAAGAACCTCATTTTTGTACTTTTTTGTGCCACATCATTTCCACCTCATCAAATTAAAAATTCACAAAAAAATCCACAGTGGTAGTTCTTATAAGAACCTCTTTTTGTGGGTCTCATACATTTTTTTCAACTTCAATAATAATTATTATTTATAAATGAATATTTGATTTCAATAAATTTTTTGATATTTTATCATAATTTACATAATAATTTATTAAATGTTAAATTATAATATCAAAATAATTATATAATAATTTATTAAATATTAAATTATAATATCAACGTTGATATTATAAAATGTATACGATTATATATATATATATATATATATATATATATATATTAAAATTAACTAAAACATAAACACAAATTTTCATTACGATCATAGAAGTGCAATATAACAAACATATTAATCTTAATAAGTAATAGATCACTCGTAATCACAATTGAGCCAAATATGTTCAATCAAGTCAGCACGAAGTTCATGATGCATTTCATTTTATCGCATCTCAGAATTTCGTTGAAGATATTCTTGAAATTCGTGGGTGGAGCCTTGAAATACTTGTGTAGAGTTATTTGTTTCATCGTCGATCCAATTAATCAACACGTCACCCTCGTCCTCGACAATCATATTATGCAAAATTATGCATGTATGCATGATGTCCCTTAATTGTTCTTTATACCACATTCGTGACGGTCCTTTAATAATAGACCAATTGAAGCACTCCAAATGCACGCTCAACATCTTTTCTTGCACTATCTTGTCGTTGCTTAAACAATTTTCTTTTTGCATCTTGTGGGCAAGGAAAGCTTTTCACGAACGTCGCCCATTCTGGATATATACCATCAGTAAGATAATATCCCTTCATATAGTGCGTACCATTTATCGTGAAATCAACTGGTGGTGCCTCCCCTCGTAAGACATTATTAAATAAATTTGATTCGTTGAGTACGTTGATATCATTACATGATCCTGCGATCCCAAAGAATGCATGCCATATCCACAAGTCTACAGATGCAACTGCTTCAAGTATCATTGTTGGGGACCCATGATCACCGCGAGTGAACTGACCTTTCCAAGCAACAGAACAAATTTTTCATTCCCAGTGCATACAATCAAGACTACCCAACATACCTGGAAATCCATGTCTTTGTTCATGCATTTGAAGCAATCGTTGGATGTCGGTAGTATTTGGTTTTCTCATGTACTGTTTACCAAATATTTGTATCACGCCTTATATCATTTATATATATATATATATATAATATTAACAATTAGATATATCCATTCACGTAATATATATATATATATATGATATTATATATATATATATATATTCATTCACGTAATATATATATGGTATTATATATACGATATTATATATACATATATATATAATAAATAAATAAATATATTGTAATATTTATATAAATAATATATATAATATTAATAATTATTATAAAGTCAAGAACAAAAATAAAAAAATAAACATGATGTCAAATCTCACACATTTCATGGTAAGAACCAAGGTTTTTGTTTAAGCACCTAGAGGACTTTAGGTTCTTATAAAAACTTTCCACAATGCTAGTTCTTATAAGCGATTGCACTTTTTATTTATAAGAACTTTGCATTGGAGATGCTCTTACCCTTATGTTATATTAAAAGTATTTTGTTCATATTTATAAATACAAGAGTAGATTATAGTAATCATGTTTATGGTTTACTTAAATTTCACTGATTAACAATGCAATTTTGAAACTACGTTATATTTAATTTCAATAATTCTTATTGATTGCAATAAAAAAAAAACTAATTTTGTTATCATAAGCAATAACTTGTGCAAAGTTATTCTAATTAAAAAAAATTAACATCTTTTTTATATTTTCTTCGTTTTAAATAAAGTACATAAAATCTTTTGTAAAAAAAAAAACGGTTTAAAGATCTCTACAATCTCTATTTTCTCCCCACTCTAGTACGTAAATTAGGGCTCTTTGGTTAATTTCCAATTAAGCCATGTATGGATAAAATAGTTTTGTGGATTAATTTGTTTGCATAGTTTGAAAAGTTTTTGTTTAGGTGTGTTTTCTCATAAATACAATGAATGTGTTTTTTTATTAGTCTGGGCATGTTTGAAAAACTCGTCTTTCTACATAAAGATCATTTAAGAAGCTTACTGAATAACTCATTTTATATATCATTAAATCAATACCAAATAAACTTTGAGCCTCATTAAGCTCGTTAAACTGCTAGTAAACATGCGGTTAATTAAAGAAAACTTATGAGTCCCATTGATTAGGGTTGTAATTGTAACCGAACCGAACCAACACGAACAAAAACTTGTTCCTATTCGTTCGTTTAACATAATCAAACGAGCGAACGGACATGAACGGTAAACGGATGGATTTTTTTGTTTTCGTGTTTGTTTGCTAAGAAAAAGTTTTTGTTTGTGTTCGTTTATGTTTGTTCGTTAACATGTTAAACGAACATAAATGAAAATAAACGACAAATGATACTTTTTAGAATGAAATTTCTAAAGTTTCTAAATTACACATTGTTTTTTATTTAGTAAATAAAGTTTTTAGAATAATTTCCATGCATTTTTAGGGGGTTTTCTTGTTTGTATGTTTATCTACACAAATCTTGAATTTGTTTGTGTAAATACAGACATGGCTTTGATGTTTAGCTGACTTTATGTTTTATGACTATTTTTTAACAACTATTTAAATGGATAATTATTCAACATAAAACATTTATTTTAAAAGGTCTTCCTAACCTTAAAATTATGAATTTTTCTACATTGTTTTTAGACATTCTCTTAAATAAATTTTCTTGCTCCATCTCTATCCAAGAATTCTATTTAAAATATTTTTATATGAATAAATAAATTGAAGTTATGACGTATGTGTCTGCATGATATGGATATTTAATATAAATCAACTTGGGGTTGAATTGTTCGTCAATTTTAGAGTAAACTACCATTTTCGTTCTTATGGTTTGTTTGTTTATAATTATTTTTATCTCTAGTTTTTAAGAATTGCTTTTTAGTTACTCTGGTTTCCCATTTCAATTCGTTTTTTGAAATTAACAAAGTTGAATGTCCGTTAAATTTGGAGGTAACATGATCTTTATAGCTTTTACTTCTTCATTTTTATTATGGGTGTTTGGGATTGCTTATTTAAACTCCTTATTGTGTATCGCTAATAAGCTATTTCTAGTGTTTGGATTGAAAAAAAAATTGCTTATAGCCTTTTGTCACCGCTAATAATGAGTTTTTAAGAAGTTAATCCATTTTGACTTATCAACTTATTTGAAACAACTTATTACTTTTTTGGTTATTTTGTATGTATAAGCAAACACAAATACCCATAAATAACAACTTATTAACTTATTATGTTTTGGTACCACAATAAACTAATCCATACACTTTTTATGAAACTTTTTTTGTCACTACATAAGTTAATAAACACTTTAAAAAAACATAAGTTGTTTTAAATAAGCAATCCCAAACACCCCCTAAATATTCATACCATTGTACAATCTAATAAACCTTTCGTGTTTACGCTCAATTTTCGACTGTAGATGCATAATAAAATAGAAGTGTACTAAAAATAATACTAGACTAATAATCAAGGGACTATTTTCGTAGTTAATCTTAACTTGAGTTATAAAGTGGCTACCAATGGAATAATCCCCCATAACAGAAATGACGACTGATAAATCTTAGGATCCGTTTGGTTTGTAGAAATGAAATTCAATGAACTGGATTTCACACAGTGAATTGGATTTGAGAGAATTTAAAATCCTTTTGGGTGTTTGGTTTGTAGGATTGAAATGAATTTTAATTCTATTATTTATAAAAAATCATTCAAAAAAATTATAAAAAATAATTAAATTACATTTTATTTAACTAATTATTAAAAAACAAATGTTTTTTGCATATTTTTAAACATTATTATATAAAAATCCCTTGAAATCATTGCAATCCCCTTGAGATTTCAAAGTCCTTATATTGGAGGGATTTCAAAGAAATTCTAGGATTTTAAATCCAGACAATCTTGCAAACCAAACACGGAATTGGAATGGATTTGAAATCCAAATCCCTCAAATTCCAATCAATTCCGACAAACCAAACGCGTCCTAAGGGGAATCTTTACAGCCGATCACTTGCCGGAGATATCGACCAATTCCGTCAGCGACTTCTTGTCAGGATCGAATTCTCAACAAGAATATATTTTCAGAAACTAATATCAAAGGAGTTTGCGGAATAACACTTTGATATTCAATGAAACAATAAACAAACAGTAAATATGATGAATAACTTGTAAACTTGTATTGAATGGCTTAAATCACAAGATTACACACTCAACCTCAATCTTGAAGAACAGACTCTTTCAAGACGAATTCTACTTCTCTAGAATTAGGAACTATGACTTGAGGTTGATTTTTTCTCTAAAACAAAAACTTAGAATAAACTCTTATTCTAACTATTCTAAACAATTCTATACATATACTGAAGATAAAGATAATTACAAAAGAATAAAAAGATCTTCAAAATATCTTCCATTAATATCTTTAATCTATCCAGCTGTCATTCTTTTAATCCGGATCTTCATCTCATAAGCAGCACTAATCACCTTGGAAGTATTAACTCAAACTTGGCAGCATTAACTACTAAGCAGCACTAACCTCTAGCAGTACTAACTAGCTAAGCAGTACTAACTTTGTTCAAGCAGCACTAACTTTGACTAGCAGCATTAATTCTACTAGAAGCAGTAATACCTAGCAGTATTAAACTTGAATTCCTCTGGCAGTAGTAATTCTGTACTAGCAGCATTAAACACTTAAGCTTTTCTTCAGTTCCCAACAATCTCCCCCTAACTTGACTTTTAGAAAGAGAAGTCAAGTTCTTCAGATCTGATCTTCAAGATGCTTTCAACACCTCATAATCAGTTTCCCAAATTTGGATCTAGGCCCATACTTTGATTGATAGTTCTTCTCACCACAATTTTGGCCATTTCAGAATCCTTAGCACATACTAGCTTAGCTTTCAGCATCCCTTCAAGTTTCTGCTTGCTATGATCATATATTTTGTCAACTAGGTAGTATTCATGATAACATTTGTCAATGGTAATCATGTATACACCACAGTTTTCAAATAACATCCAGTGAGTAATCTTCTTAAATCCATACTCATGATGAAGATCTTTAATTCTGTGAACCACCTTCTCTGGATCAAGCATCATACATAAATATTCCATTGCCACCTTGAGAAGATTTTCTTCATTACCTTTCAACACAGGCTCATAGAGTTTCATCCCCACTTTATACATTTCTTCTATGTCTGCTCTTGAACAACCTCTGGTAACTCTCCCCCAGGTTGAAAATGCTTCAAATGAACCATCAGCTCTTTTGATTCTGAAAAAGTCCTTTCCATTATCTCTTAGAATGTCCCAAAAGATGATCTCGGGAGCTTTCATGGAGACTGGAACAACCTTAATGGGTTCTACTATAGTCATGTAAACATCCATATTCTCATCAGTTTGTTTATTTGACTGTTCTGGATTATGCACTGGTTCTGCTGCAGTTTCTTCTTTTTCCTCCACTCTTGGCCTTTTAGACTGCTTTTTGGAAGCAATTGTCTTCACCCTCTTTCCAGATTTGGCTTCTACATCAACATTTTCATGTTCTTTCTTCATCTCTTCAGCTTTGTCCTTTGAGGGTGTGGTCTCCTCAGGGAATGGTTGTTGAATATTGAGGTCATGCCTCTCCTTCATTCTTCTCTCAGCCTCTTCCCTTTGAGTTGAATCACCTTGAAGCTTTGCCATTTCTTTCTTGTATAACTCTTCAACCTGATTGTATGCCATGTTTGTAAACATCTCCCCCTTGACTCCAATTGCACCTTTCAGGAAATTTATCATTTTTCTTCTTTCCTGATTGGCCAAAAAGGTCTTGGATGGTTGTCTTTTCTGCTTTTGAATTGGCATCTTTTTGACTTGAAGTTTCTTGGCCTGAGTTGCTTCTTTGATACTTTTCTGATACTCTGCATTTAGCTTTCTGGCCATAATCTTTACAAGTTCTCTATTTGTCTCATTTTGCAGCTGTTCCTCCTTTTCCATTTGATCTTGAAGCTGCTTTGCTATTTCCTCATCTAATTCAATCTGAGTCTTTTTCTTTGCAGACAGTTCGGCTTCAACCATCTTTTCCTTTCCTTTTCCCTTTGTATCCTTCAAGATTGCCTTTTCTTTTCCCTTCTTTGAGATCCCTTCTTCATTGATGACTACTCCCTTGGCCTTTTGACTAGCCTTAGGAGTATCATTTTTGGCTTTAACTAAAGTTTCTGCAATCTCCATTTCCTCTACAGAGAGCCCTGTTTCTGCTTCTTTTGCCTCAGCAGCATTAACTGTTTCTGCTGTTTCAGCAGCATTAACAGTTTCTGCTTCTTGGACAAACTCTGTTTCTGCTTCTATTCCATGCTTTGTCTCCCCCTCAGCTTCAACTCTCTTTTCAGAAGACCTTTCTTTCTCTGTTTCTCCCTCTTGCTTCTCCCCCTTATTGAAAGGATCTTGAACATTGGATCTCTTCTTGAGTACAAATTGTTTTCTCCTCTTCTTTTGTATCAGCCTAGTCACCATTTTCTTTAACTTGGCTATCTGTACTTGTTGTGACAGGATTACCAGCTTCATTTCATCTATCTCTTTCCCCTGTTTAAGAACATCCATGTTGATGTTTCCCATGATTTCCATCAATTCATCATAGTTATATCTGTCCTCACCTTCTCCAGGAGTGTTACCCCCTTTTGAATGATCATTGGATCTTTTATTAGTGGAAACCTTCTGCCTAGCAGAAGCACTACCCACCCCCTTGGTTTCTTGGCACCGGGGTCCTTTGGTTGATGTCTCACCCAAAGTTGCCATGGGGAAGGTCTTAGAGATGTTACCACTGTCCTTCTCTGTGCTAGCAGAAGTAGTGGCAGCCTTCTCACCCATATGCTCTTCCATCTCCTTAGAGAGCACCTCCTGAGGGTTGGGAGACACCCTATTGGTTTCCCTTTGGATATTCTCTAAAGGAGAATTCTCCCTTAGAGGGCTTAAAGGCTGAGTGGGTGAAGGTACAAGAAGGGAAGGAGCCTTATTTACCTGTTTCCTTTTGTAAGTTTGGGTAATAGGAGAAGCGGGCTTATGAAGTAGGGACTGTGGGATAGATATAGAGTGGGAAGGTTGGGTTTGGCTAGCAGTGGGAATGTCTAATGAGGGCCTTGACCCTGCTTCCATACCTTCTTGTGGTTGGGACACCACCATCATTGTTGAGAACAATGGGGTGTCAACTCCTTCCGAGTCCCTAGCAGATCTTCTCATGTTTGAGAAAACCTTGCCTTTAGGGGGTTTAGGTACATATACCCCATCAAAGTGAGGTATGTCCGTCAACTCATTAGTAATAACTGCCTGAACAAACCTGGGATACATGAAGAAACTCTTCTTGTTGTCCAGATTTGAGACAAGATCATTGAAGATCATTTGAGAAAAGTTGTATTTTCTAGCAGTGGATAAACATACCAATGCATAGGCAATTAGACTGCTAAATTGGCTCCAGCCAGTTGTTTTCTTAGAAATACAATGCATCAAGGTATGAACAAAGAACCTCCATTGGGGTGAAAACTTAGCTTTGAAAAACTTGAAAATCCCCAATGGGCCTTCATACCCCATTCTGGTGAGGATTGAAAACAAATCCTCATTTGGGATAGAAGAAATACCTGAAGCATCGTCTAGACGTAGACAGATGGGAATAGTCTCCTCAGTAACTGTCAAGGGTTTGTCACACACCCTTGTTTTGATGCATGTCACTCCATTTTCAGAGCTGGTAGTGGCATTGTCCCAGAATTGCCTCTGATGCTCTATGTAGATGGTAGGGGACACAGTGAGACCATGAGCAATATGAATTGTCCTCAAAAAGTCGACTCTCTGGTGAAAACCTTCGGCTTGTTTTGGCTTTTGAAGCATGGCTATCTCGTTGTGTTCATCAATAAACGCCATTGAAGCCATTGAATTTGAGTGTTCTTGCCTGAAAACTTGGTACTTGAGAGAAAAAGGTTAGAGCGCAAGTGAACAGTATGAAAAGAGTCGTTATGAACTTTTTAGGCGGGCAAAGGGTATTTATAGTATTCGGATTAAAAGCAGTATTAACCTTAAAAAAATAGTGAAAGCAGTATTAACAGAGAGCAGTATTAACCACTAGCAGTATTAACTGAGAGCAGTATTAACCACTAGCAGTATTAACTAACTAGCAGTATTAACTGAGAGCAGTATTAACCACTAGCAGTATTAACTGAGAGGAGTATTAACCACTAGCAGTATTAACTAACTAGCAGTATTAACTGAGAGCAGTATTAACCACTAGCAGTATTATCTAACTAGCAGTATTAACTGAGAGCAGTATTAACCACTAGTAGTATTAACTAAATAGCAGTATTAACTGAGAGCAGTATTAACCACTAGCAGTATTAACTGAGAGCAGTATTAACTACTAGCAGTATTAACTGTGCACTGGCAGTATTAATACTGTAATGGCAGTACTAATACTGTACTGGCAGTACTAATACTGTACTGGCAGTATTAACCATACTTACACTTTTAAGCTTGTGAAAAACTGAGTACTGCTATACATTTCCTGAGAAAGAAAGTTAGTAACACCAAGAATAAACTATATATAGGTAGTGAACCACTTTTAGGAAGGGGCTTATTCAGAGTTGATCATTCCCACACTTGTTACCAAGAAAGTGAATCTACCCACATCAAAGGCTTTGGTGAATAGATCAGCAAACTGGTTATCAGTATGAACTTTTACAACTTGAATAAGTTTCTTTTCATTGCAGTCTCTTATAAAGTGATACCTGATCTCAATGTGCTTTGTCTTTGAGTGCTTGACAGGATTGTTAACAATGCTAATAGCACTGCTATTATCAATAAAGATTGGAGTGTGTAGAAAGGTTACCCCATAGTCCAGCATTTGATTCTGAATCTACAACACTTGAGAACAGCAACTTGCAGCTGCTATGTACTCTGCTTCTGTTGTAGATGTGGACACTGTGGTTTGTTTCTTGCACTGCCATGAAACTAGTCTTGCACCCAAAAACTGACATCCTCCAGAAGTAGATTTTCTGTCCAAGTTTGCTCCACCTAGGTCACTGTCTGAGTATGCAAGTAGGTCAAATGATGAGTCATGAGGATACCAAAGTCCTAATCTAGGTTGCCCTTTGAGATATCTGAATATCCTCTTAACAGATTGATAGTGTGATTGCTTTGGCATAACTTGAAATCTTGCACACACACAGACTGGAAACATTATATCTGGCCTAGAGGCTGTAAGGTACATGAGAGAGCCAATCATGGATCTATAGTGATGCACATCCATATCCTCCCCCTCAAGATCTGCTGTTATCTGCTTGTGTGTCTCCATAGGTGTGCTGGCAGGCTTTGAATCTGAGAATCCAAACTTGGTTAGAATGTCCTGCACATACTTGGACTGACTGATAAAAATACCATCTGACTTCTGTTGGACTTGGAGTCCAAGGAAAAAGGTAAGTTCCCCCATGGAACTCATTTTGAATCTTTGATGCATTAGTTCCTCAAACTCCCTGCACATACTTTCTCTTTTGGATCCAAAGATGATATCATCCACATAGATTTGGACCAGCAAGATGTCCTTCTTCTTTCTCTTGATGACTAGAGTCTTATCAATTACTCCTCTTTCAAAGCCATTTTCCAAAAGATAGGATGACAGAGTGTCATACCATGCCCTTGGTGCTTGATGCAGTCCATAAAGTGCTTTCTTCAGTTTGTATACTCTGTCTGGATAGCTTGGGTTTTCAAACCCTGGTGGTTGACAGACATATACCTCTTCTTCAATTGAGCCATATAGAAATGCACTTTTTACATCCATTTGGTAGACTTTGAACTTCATATAAGAAGCATAGGCAAGGAACAATCTGATTGCTTCTATCCTAGCCACTGGTGCAAATACTTCTTCATAATCTATTCCTTCTTCTTGTGTATACCCTTGTGCTACCAATCTTGCTTTGTTCTTTATTACTATCCCTCTTTCATCTCTCTTATTCCTGAAGACCCATTTTGTGCCTATAGCTCTTTGACCTTTAGGAAGGTCTACTAGATCCCAAACATCTTGCAGCTTGAATTGTAGCAGCTCTTCTTGCATAGCTTCTATCCAGCTGGACTCTTTCATAGCATCATGAGCCTTCTTAGGCTCAAGTTGGTATAGAAAACAAGAAAGCACTGTATGTTGTTGATCTTGCATATCTTGCAGCCTGCTTTGATGTCTAGTCATCATAGAATAAGAGATATCCCCTATTACCAGCTGAGGAGGATGATTCTTTTGTGTTCTTGATTGATGACTAGGTTCTTCATTGAGTTCCACCTCTAGATTGGAATCATTCAACTCAACTGAGGTGATTTCAGCAGCTACTTCAGGTTCTTTATTTGCTTGAGTCTCCTCATCTCTCCTTTCTTCTTCACTCTGATTTGATTCAGTAGATGGCTCCTTTTCACAGTCTTCAACAGGATTCACTTTAGGTATGGGAAAAATCACAGACTGAGATATACTTTCTTGAACTTGTGTAGTCCCTGATCCTCCATTTCCTGAACCTGCATACTCATTACTACTGAAACCAAAAGAGTTAGTTAGTGAATCAATGTCAAACAGCCACTGAGGACCAGACCCAATAGGATTTGGTGTGTTCTCATTGCATTTGACATTGTCACTTTCTTCAATTATTCTAGAAGAGGAATTAAAAACTCTGTAGGCCTTACTCTGAGATGAGTAACCAATAAGAAATCCATCATCTGCCTTGCTATCAAACTTACCTAAGTGAGATTTGGTATTGAGAATTGTACAAGGACACCCAAAAGGTTTGAAAAATCCAATAAAGGGTTTTCTTTTATTTAAAAGCTCATATGGGGTCTTGTTCTTTGGTTTGACTACTAGTACTCTGTTTTAGACATAACAGGCAGTATTAACTGCTTCAGCCCAGAAAGTAATTGGCAATTTAGAATCAGCCAACAGAGATCTAGCAGCCTCTATTAGTGTCCTATTCCTTCTCTCAGCAACTCCATTTTGTTGTGGAGTCCTAGGAGCACTATATTGTCTCTCAATTCCTTTTTCTTCACAAAAGGTGTTTAGGTCAATATTTTTAAATTCAGTTCCATTATCAGACCTAATGACTTTTACTTTTTGATTAGTCTGGTTTTCAATTCTTAGAATAAAGGATTTGATCAGTCCACTTGTCTCATCCTTAGTCGTTAGAAAATATACCCAAGTAAATCTAGAGTAATCATCAACAATAACTAAGCAGTATGATTTCTTCCCTATGCTCATCACATTTGTAGGGCCAAACAGATCCATATGTAATAACTTGAGGCAAGAAGAAATTGAAATTAACTCTTTGGTCTTATGAGAAGTTTTGTGCTGTTTGCCTTTAAGACAAGCAACATAATGATCATCACATGAAAAGACTTTTGATGGTAAACCTCTTACAAGATTGTTTTTAACAAGTTTGTTCATTGTCTTGAAATTCATGTGACATATCCTTCTGTGCCAAAGAGAGGATTCATCCACAGAAGCTTTTGAAACAAGACAGTTCAGGGATGAATCATTTGAAACGTTGTCCATATCTAGACAATACACATTGTCCTTTCTTGGAGTTCTAAGTAGTATTATGCTTTCATCAACTACCTTGAACCCTGGAGCAAGGATCATACATTCTGTATTAGTAAATAATATACTATGTTGTTTGTCACAAACCTGTGATACACTTAACAGGTTGTACTTTAGTTGATCAACATAGTAGACATCCTCAAATGTCATCTTACCTTTTGTAACATTACCTTTCCCACTTATTTTACCACCTGTGAGATTGTCTCCAAATGCAACATGTCCTCCATTGATAGACTTGAAATCCTGAAGGCATGACATGTTGCCTGTCATGTGGCTAGAGCAACCACTATCCACATGCCATATGCTCTTCCCCTTGAGCTGTTGGTTGCCCTGCACATATGATAAATCAGTTAGTATGGACTAGGAACCCAAGCCAAAGTGGTCTTGGGTACCCCTTTCTCATCAAAATATTTACATTCTTTCTTGACAAGATTTTTAAACTTTGACTCCTCATTACTGGAGTACTTTGTTATAATAATGGGTTTGGATGCATATTTTCTAGAAGCAGTACTGTTTTTAGAAGAACTAACTGCATTAGCAGCACTTGCATGCTTAGCAGTACTAACCTTGTTAGAAGTATTAACTGTTTTAGCAGGAGTAACTGTGTTAGCAGTAGTAACCTTTGAAGAAGTACTAACAGTGTTAGAAGCATTAAAATTCTCAGCAGTACTAACACTGTTAGCAGCAGTATTGCTACTGGCAGCACTATCCCTGTCAGCAGTACTAACAGTTTTAGTGCTTCTAGGCACCCACATTTTAATACTCTCTTTTAAAACCTTTTTCTTCATTTGGCCTTTGGTTTCAACAGACTTCTTAGCCACATGTTTCTTTCCAGCCTTCCTATAACCAACAGGTTTTTGCACAAATCTTTGAAAGTTCATCTGTTGGTTAATAGGGTTAAAGAAACAGTATTTAGCCAAATGATTCAACTTGCCACATATGAAACAAGGTTTTGGTCTGATTATTTTATTCAGACCAACTCCTTGTTTCTGAGCCCATTGATTATTCCAGTTTCTTTGGTTACCTCTTTTTATACCAGAATTTAGGCTCTCAAATTTATTGCAAGCACACTGTTTACAAGGGCCAGGATTCACAACAGTGGTCTGTTTGTAATGGACCTTGTTAGCCTTTCCTTTGGTCTTCTCTATCTCTTTAGACTTGACCCAGATCCTTCCACCACCCTCATTGGTAACAATGTTGTTTTCTAAGGGTATCTCTTTACTCACATCATTGTTCCTCTTCTTACTGGCTTCTTTCTCAGTCATATCTTTAACAACTACCTCATCCAAAGGATCTATCTCAAAAGCTTTCTCAGACAAGTCCTTTTCTCCTTGGTCTCTAACAGATCTGATGTAGGAGAGATATAGTTGGTCTCTTCTTTGGACTTAGACAGTTTGGTCTCTAACTCCTTCTTTTCCCACTTCCAGTAGTTTGTGTCATAAGAGTGTTGAAGTTCATTGGCTTGAAAGCCTTTGATTTGTTCTTCAAACCTCTCCACTATCAACACATAATCTCTTCTGTCCTTTTCTAATCTTTTGAGGTCATCACACATGTTTTGGTTGTGATCCTTGTACCTTTTGACAGTGTCTATGCAAGATTTAGTACAAAGATTAGAAATTACCTCAGAAGGGATATCAGACACCTCTGCCATAAGAGCTTGGTTCTGAATGGCTTCCTCAGCCTGGTCACTCCAATCAAATCCCATTCCTTGTTGAGAAACAAGGGCTTGAGCAGAGTTCTTGTTTTGATTGAAACCACCATTCTGGGCTTGTTGGTGGTTGTTGTTTGGCACACAACTTCTGCACTCTTTAGCAAAGTGTCCCTTCATGTGGCACTTGTAACATTCCACCTTTGTTTTGTCAAAACTAGCTCCATCTTCTTTTCTTTGAGAGAAGTTGTTCCTCCCAGTTCTTTTAATAAACTTCTTTACCCTCATAGATAACATGGCCATCTGCCATTTAATGTCCATCTCCTCCAGATCATCAGGGTGAAGTTGTTCCAGATCATCGTTAATCAAAGAGTTGTTGCTGTGACTGGATAAAAAGGCTTCAAAGATAGTTTCAGTGCCTTTTTCTGAATTCACTCCACTGGCAGCACTAACTGCTTCAGGGTTGGCAGCAGTATCAGTAGATGTTGATAGAAGTGCAACATTGTGAATGTACCCAGTGGGCTTTTTCTTGGCTTCTACCTCAGATTCAAATACTCTTAGATCATTATACAAATCATCTAGTTCCTTCTCCTCCAGATTGTCACTCTGTCTATATGAGACAGTGTACATAGTCCATTCATCCCCAAGAGATCTGAGGAACTTCCTGTTGATATCATCTTGCTCCATCTTCACTCCAACAGTAGCCAGTTCACCAATAAGCTTGTTGAATCTGTCAAAAGTTTGAGTCATTGACTCATTCTTTGAATAAATGAAGTTCTCATACTGCTGCTTCAGAACATCCCTTTGATTTCTTTTGATGCTTTTAGTTCCAGCAAATCTTTTCTCTAGAGCATTCCAGAGAATCTGAGCATCAGTGCAGTTGCAAAATTGATGCTGATATTCATTGGGGATGGCCAAGAGCAGAGTGCTCAAGGCCTTCATCTCTGTTTGTCTGATCTTTCTCTCACCATCTGTCTTTGGTGGAGGTCTTTTCCCATCCGGTCCAATCTTTCCTGCTTCAGAGGGTCCATTCTCAATGATGTCCCACATTGAGTAGTCTGTGAGAAGAATGTATTGCCTGATTCTGATCTTCCACATGTCAAACTCACTGAGTTTGAGCATTGGGACCTTAGAAACAAGAGTACTGTTTGATTCTGGAAAGTTTTCCATGATGAATGAATAGATGTTTCTGAGAGAATAGGCTCTGATACCACTTGTCAGGATCGAATTCTCAACAAGAATAAATTCTCAGAAACTAATATCAAAGGAGTTTGCGGAATAACACTTTGATATTCAATGAAACAATAAACAAACAGTAAATATGATGAATAACTTGTAAACTTGTATTGAATGGTTTAAATCACAAGATTACACACTCAACCTCAATCTTGAAGAACAAACTCTTTCAAGACGAATTCTACTTCTCTAGAATTAGGAACTATGCCTTGAGGTTGATTTTTTCTCTAAAACAAAAACTTAGAATAAACTCTTATTCTAACTATTCTAAACAATTCTATACATATACTGAAGATAAAGATAATTACAAAAGAATAAAAAGATCTTCAAAATATCTTCCATGAATATCTTCAATCTATCCAGCTGTCATTCTTTTAATCCGGATCTTCATCTCATAAGCAGCACTAATCACCTTGGAAGTATTAACTCAAACTTGGCAGCATTAACTACTAAGCAGCACTAACCTCTAGCAGTACTAACTAGCTAAGCAGTACTAACTTTGTTCAAGCAGCACTAACTTTGACTAGCAGCATTAATTCTACTAGAAGCAGTAATACCTAGCAGTATTAAACTTGAATTCCTCTGGCAGTAGTAATTCTGTACTAGCAGCATTAAACACTTAAGCTTTTCTTCAGTTCCCAACACTTCTTCACACAAGTCGTCACCGGCGACAACAACTTATTCCAGTATATTATCGGTTTCTTAAACAAAGAATTCCCGCCGGAGACCCGTGACGAGAAAATCCACCACTGTCTCAACATCGCCACACCTATCTCATCGTTGCTGCTATATTGATCGTATGTATTTGCTGCTTTGCTTGCTTGTTCAGATGCATCGCTGCAATTCTGATCGACTGCTTCAACTTCGTTCGCTCTTTCTTTAGGTTTATTAGTTGGTGTTTATGCCGCGGAGGAAGATGGATGAAAGCACCTGGTAGATCTTCGATGAGGATACTGATAAGTACTCAATTTTGAGTACTTAAGCACATTTCTCATAGTCTTTTAGATAGGATTTTTCACTTTCAAATCCCACTTTGAGCCATTTTCTACCTTGTTTTCCATTTATTTGATATTGGAGCTGAATTTGTGTGATTTGCTTGTTCTATTAAGATTGGCTTGGATTTGTGTTCTCTGTTTTTCTCTCAAATACACCTTTAGGTGTGTGTTTGTATGTGTGAATTGTGATATGATTTGTTAGAGAGATTGAGAGATATCACAAATCTACCAAGTGTGTCTAACACACTACCTTAGATAATATCTAGATATTAGATCTAGATATTATTTTCTAATATAAAGTAAACTAGAAACTAACTAAGTAACTTTATCTAACTATTACCATACTATAACTTAGATATTTAAATCTAAGTAAACTAAAACAATTACATTGACATTTATTACAAACGACATAGACTTTAACATTGAGAGTCGACGATTCGGCTTTAGCTTCAGATTGCGATCTTCAGTTTGGATGATCTTGAATCCAATGAGACTGTGGTCTAACAATATCCCCTTTTGGATCAAGATCATTAAATAAAAATATTTATCCAATTCAGTCTTCTTGTTCAGCACAGAAGATGCAATCTCTTTCTCTAGCTCTGAAATCAGCATGTCTTCAATCTACTTTCTTTAGAAGAATTCAGTCTTTGACGTGATTCTTGAAACATGTGATCTTTGCCATTTCTTGTGTAGTCATTCTCCCCCTTTTTAATGTTAAGTGCAACGACTTCATCAAAATTAGTTGTAAGAAATGTCAATTTTTCGGTTAGAGCCCCTGATCCGTCAATTCAAAAGATATTCATCCAGATCTTTTCAAATCCAGACAAAATAGTCGTGTAACACCTGAATCAACTAATGAATCAGTTAACATGCCTGTCAGTAACATGAAGTCACTGTGTGTAACGAATACACATTGGAAAGGAGTTGTTTGATGTTGACACCCCCAGGGCTTCCATTTAATCATCGAAACTCCACAAAGGTAATTTCTATAAACGTTATGACAAAGAAACTAATTCCTTGTGTGTTCGTGCTTGTGTTGAAAGAATTAAGCACTTGATGATTGCTTATAGGCTCAAAATTGTGTAAACCACTGAGACAACAGTAAGTTAAACACAGACTCAATGTGCATGATTGAAGTGCGAAGGTGGGGCGTACTTCCTTCTTTTCAATATCCAGAATTTCCAAATGAAAATCAGATAGCAAATGTGTTGCATCCCCTTTGAAAATGTGAAACATTTTCTTGTTGAGAAGAAAATGAGTAGATGGTGAGGTTTGATCAAGAGTTGGCATGGGTTAGTTGCCTGTTTCAATAATGATCACCAAAGAATTGTGAATCACTAGAATGGTGGCTACCCGACTCAGAAAAAGTTGGTGCAGAGTTGTGATATTCTTTTAACTCTGTTCTCACACGCTCTTTCTTTTAAACATTTTGCTTTCTCTAATCACACTCATTTCTTTTCTATTTGCACACTCAATCACTAAGGATTAACTTCTTGGGTAGAAATCACTGGTTAAGGTGATTCCATTGAAGTTGTGTTAATTCCTAGCACAATGATTCTTTGTTTTCCTATGATGCATGTGATGCTCAGATTGGTTTAACTATGCCAGTTAAAGCACAATTTAGATCATGAAAACATCTAAAATTACACTCCCAAAATATAAAATCTGTTGAAAAATCGGGAAGTGGTTTGAACATTAAAAACAATGTTTTCCAATGATTGAAAGTTGTCCTTTTTTCAATCATATATGAGATGAAGATTTAGAATTATACCTTGATGTACGATCTTCAATCTCATGAAGCTAAGCTTTAAGTCATAAACATATGAAGTTGTAAGCATCTCTCAAAAATTCTACAAAAGTCTTATGTCAAGTTAAAGTAAAATTTATTCACTTAAAATGAAAAGACAAAAAACAGTAAAACTTTTTAAAGTACGAGTTCTGATCAGAAATAATCAGAAGTCATATCCGTACTCCTTGACTTGAAGAGCTCCCCCTAAATTCTTGCATTACAAAAAAAAAATTTGGCATTAAAAGGTACATGCAAAATTTTATGAGCTCCCCCTCGAAGTAATATTGACCACTTGTCAATTTCTTCTCATTCTCCCCCTTGGATCATGAACATTTGATAGAAGTACAGATATCAATCATAGTTAAGAATGAAGAAATGATGAAAAAGTATACAATTTAGAAAACTTTGATAGGTAACTACTGATTAAATCTTAAGATTTAGCATACCAAGCTTAGAGATAAGGAAGTTAAACCTCTTTTCGTCTAAGGGTTTGGTGAACAAATCGGCAAACTGATAATCAGTTTTTACAAAGAAAATTTCAATTGTTCCTTTTTCAACATGATCTTTAATAAAATGATACCTGACATCTATGTGCTTAGTCTTGGTGTGTTGAACAGGATTCGCTGATATTGCCATGGAGCTCTTGGAGTCACAGTATATCGGGATCTTGTTGAAGTGGAAACCGTAGTCGCGCAATTGAGTTCTCATCCATAAGACCTGAGAACAGAAGGTAGCAGCAGCTACATATTCTGCTTCGGCCGTGGACGTTGAAACACAAAGTTGCTTCTTTGATGCCCAACTGACTAGTTTGTCACCGAGGAACTGTACATGTCCCGACGTGCTCTTCCTGTCTAACATACAATCTGCATGATCTGCATCTGTGTAGGCTGTTAGTTCAAAACTAGTATCTTTAGGATACCACAGACCAAGATCCGCAGTGCCTTTCAGATACCTAAATATGCGCTTTACAGCAGACATATGGATTTCTTTAGGATTGGCCTGATATCGTGCACATAAGCATGTTGAAAACATTATATCTGGCCTACTAGAAGTAAGATACATTAAAGAACCTATCATCCCTCGATAAGTCCTAACATCAACAGCCTTTCCCGAAGGATCGGTGCCAATCTTAGTACCTGGTGCCATTGGGGTACCAATCGGTTTTGAATTTTCCATTTGGAACTTCCGAAGAATATCCCTAATGTATTTTGATTGATTGATAAAAATACCCGATGAAAATTGTTTTACTTGTAAACGGAGAAAGAAATTCATCTCTCCCATCAAATTCATCTGAAATCTAGACACCATAAGGTTTGCAAAATTCTTACAGTACTTAGTATTTGTAGAACCAAAGATAATATCATCTACATAGATTTGAATTAAAATGATATCGCCTTTTTCCTTTTTGATAAACAAAGTGGTATCCACCGTACCTTTTGAAAACCCAGACTTGACTAGAAAAGTGGAAAGGACATCATACCAGGCTCAAGGTGCTTGTTTCACACCGTAGAGTGCTTTGTCGAGAATGTAAACGTGATTCGGCTTCTCTTGATTGACAAAACCATCTGGCTGAGAGACGTAGACTTCCTCCTTCAGAATTTCATTGAGGAATGCTGTCTTCACGTCCATTTGAAAGACCGTGAAGTTCTTGTGGGCTGCGTAGGCTAGAAACATTCTGATTGCCTCTAATCGCGCCACAGGAGCATATGTCTCATCATAGTCAATTCCTTCCTCTTGTCTGTATCCTTTGGCTACTAGTCTAGCCTTGTTTCGGATAACGGTACCATCTTCGTCTTTCTTTATCTTGAAAATCCACTTCGTACCTATAATGGTTTTACCTTTAGGCTTTGGTACGAGTCTCCAGACTTGAAGTGCGTCGAACTGATTTAGCTCTTCTTGCATTGAGATCACCCATTCTGGATCAGCAAGTGCTTCCGATACGCGTGTTGGCTCGAACTTGCTCAGAAAGGAGTCATGCATGCACATGTTCATTGATGCTGACCTAGTTTGCACCGGTTTTGATGGATCGCCAATGATCTGGCTTATCGGGTGCTCTTTGGTCCATTTATGTTCATGAGGTAGTGGATTAGATGGTTGTATGTTCGTTGTATCATCTACAAATCCACTTGTACCTTCTTCTGTTTGTTCAGGAGGATTGATGGTTGCAGTTGAAGTGATAGGTTCAGAAGGCTCAGCAGGTACAACTTGATCTGGCTGTAGATTGATCTGAATAGTATCTCCTACTGTTTCAGCTACTTCTGTCTCTTTATCATTTGTCACTTGTTCAACTGTTGGAGTCGGCATTTGAATTGTAATTTCTTGTTGAATCGGGGCGTTTGATTCAATAGGAACATCTGAACTTGTTGGATGAGTAGTCGTGAAGTCTTCCATCCTGTCAACCACAACAGATTTATTTACATTAGATCCAAGAAATTCATCATAAAACAATTCAAATAATAAATCTAAATCAGATAAATGGTTAGTAGAAGTTGATGATTCATCTGATTTATTCTGTTGAAACGTAGGTCCTGGACTGATTTGCCCAGAAGCTAGTATTCCTGTTATAACGGGTTTTGAACGTTGTTGTTCGAAAGCCATTTCTTCATCAAACGAGACGTTGATGCTTTCAATCACCGTCTTTGACTTCTTTAGATAAACACGGAATGCAGTTGATGTCGAGGAATAGCCAATGAAGATTCCTTCGTCCGCCTTAGCACTGAACTTATTTAGACTCTCCCTATCGTTTAGAACGAAACACTTACACCCAAATATATGGAAGTATTTGATTGTCGGTGTTCGGTTGTTGATTAACGCATAAGGAGTCTTTTTGAACCTTCGATGTACCATGGATCGATTCTGTGTGTAGCACGCGGTCGAAACAGCTTCTGCCCACAAAAATAGAGGTAAGTCTGATTGACTTAGCATAGTACGAGCAGCCTCGACTAGCGTTCGATTTCTTCTTTAAACCACTCCATTTTGTTGAGGCGTACGTGCAGCAGAGTATTGATGTGAAATCCCGACAGATTCGAGATATTCTTCAACTTTGTTGTTCTTGAACTCTGTGCCGTTGTCTGTTCGTAGAAACTTGACCGGTTTCTGCAGATTCACTTGGGTCGTCTTCAGGAATGTAATGAGTACATCAGGTGTCTCATCCTTTGAACGTAGAAACTTGACCCACGTGTATCGCGAGTAATCGTCCACGATCACGAGTATGTACTTCTTTCCCCCTAGACTCTGAGTTCGCATCGGACCACATAGATCCATATGCAATAACTCTAACGGAGCATTAGTACTTGGTTCAGGCTTCGGTTTATGTGGTGCCCTCTTCATCTTGCCCTGTTCACAAGCTGCACAAAGATGTTCTCTTTCATATTTGAGCTCTGGAAGTCCTTTGACGAGCTTTACACTGACCAGATTGTTGATGTACCGAAAGTTGAGGTGAGAGAGCCTTCGATGCCATAACCAGCTTTGTTGCATCGATGCTTTCGTCAGTAGACAAACTTGCTTGTCAGTCTGGACATTTGATAAGTTTATTGTGTAGAGGTCTGTTTCTCAAGTACCGACCAAGAGTTCTTCGCCTTCTTCATTGCGAACTGAACATCTCTTGGCTTTGAAGTTGACCTCTAAGTCTTTGTCACAGAACTGGCCTATACTGAACAAGTTGTGTCCTAAGCCTTCTACATAGCTCACCTTCTTGATAGTGATATTGTCATGTTGTACATCACCGTATCCCATGATTGGAGAAAACTGGTCGTTGCCGAATCTTACTGTTCCGCAATATTTGTCTTTAAAATTGGACAGTATCTCTTTTTGCCCTGTCATGTGCTTGGAACATCCGCTGTCCAAGAACCATGTATTACTAGTCTGCATAAGAGAAATTACAAATTTAGATATTCATACGACAACATTGGAATTTTCACTTTGATTATCGAAGTACGGGTCTTGAACTGATTTGTTCAAAAGCCTATTTTGACTTTGATGTTCGGGTTTTGAACTGCATTATCCAAAAACCTATTTTTGACATTGAAGAACGAGTCCTGGTCTGTACATAATCAGAAGTCGTATTCTCTTTAAGCTTTGTGTGCCTGCAACACAGATTTAGCCTTAGGTACCCATTGGAATTTGGGTCCTTCTGTGTTAGCACAAGATTTTGGTACCCATTTCAAATTGGGTCCTCTTTTCTTTTGAAAAGCATTTGAAGAATTAGTATGAGATGAATGCACATGATAATTGCCAAACCAATCTCCAGAATCTTGACAAGGAATAGAAACATGTTTATCATAAATAGAAGACTTTCTAGCAGATAAAGATAACTGGAATAATTGCTTCATTGTATATTGTTTACGAGAAACAACAAGTTTTGAGTTCAAAAGAGCAACATCAGCAATTAAGACATCTTTACTAAGCGAAGTCTTGCTACAATTAACACTACTAAACGATAAAACGGTCTTGTCAAGCTTCCGTTTTGGTTGCCATTGAGAATTAACTTCTGGCCTTTGCTTGCTTAGATCTGAAACATGTGAAACTGGTGAGTTAGACCTTTGAGCAACAAGCGATTGCTTCTTCTTAGGATCACCAGTAGTGTTCGGTTTCTGTGAATGCTGAGATATTTTCTTACCTTTAGCATGATTAGCTTTCACAGAGACTGATTTATCAACTTTCGTTGATTTTGCACTGTTCACAGGCATACTGGTTTTTCTCAAGGATTTCTTAACAAAAGATGAATGGTTAGGAAGTTTTGTATTAAAGTCAAATTGATTACAACCATTATCTAAACCACCGTCAGAGTTTAAAAAATCAAATCTTTTATTTGATGAACCAAACAAATCCTCAGAGTTTGAAGTCTTTGAAAGAACAGAATTTGAAAACACAGTTGAAAAAACATTTTGCTCAATATTTATCAAAAGTCTTCATCTGATAAAGAATTCTCGAGTTCAGAAATTTTACTTTCTAAAACAAGAGGAGGGACATATAGTTTACCTTTAATAGGCTTCGCCTCCATTTCCTTTTCAGAATAACTTGGAAAGAAATCACTTGAAAGAGTTTTCTTCTTTTGATATATTGGATTTTCATCATAACTATTATTCAGTTTCGCATAACAAAATGGAAGATGAACTTTAGCTGATTTAAACCGTTTTTCCGTTTCATTGGCTTCATCCTTTTCCGATAGTTTAGTCCAAAAAGTTTTAAACTCACGGATTCTGCGAGCTAATAGAATATTAAGATGATCATAAAGTCCTGGCACTTCAGACATCCCTTTTTGTAGACAGTGAGGATTCTTATAACTGATTCCCCAATTGCCTTTGTTTTCTAACGGTTTGTTAAGATGAATGGTTTGTTCACTCTGACCTAATGAGTACAACTTCTTTTCCAAAGCATCTATTTTTGCAATTAAAGTTTTGTTTTCTTTAACACATGAAGAATGCAATTTTGTAAGCTCATATTTATCAATCTCACATTTTAGCAGTTTAGACTTGAGATCTGAATTCTCTTTAAGAATTATTGTCTTTTCCTTAGCGTTGGTGTCATTATCTTTATGTAAAACCTCAACCAATACTTTCTTCTCAGCAATTTCATTGCGAAGTTTCTGTATCAATTGGTTTTTGTCAGTTCTAACACCATTTTCTCGCTTAAGATTAGATTCTAACTCTTTTTGTTTTAAACTCATGGCATGCATTTTATTCATAAACTCTAAATCTGATAGATTACATACCTCTTCTTCTTCATCATCTGAATCAGCATCAGCATCTGATTCTATCTGGCCCATCAAACACATGTTGACGGTTTCATCTTTTTCTTCATCCTCTTCTTCTTCATCTGAGTGATCAAGCCAGTATTCATCCTCAGCCATCAGTGCCTTGCCAGCCTCCTGTTGCTTTGCAAGAAGCATCTTGTTCTTGTAGTAGTCGGAGTTTCTGACCTTTGATTTGCGGCAGTCCTTGGCAAAGTGACCGATTTTGCCACAGTTGTAGCACGTTGGTGGTTCTGGCTGACTGGATCCTTCAGCTTTAAACTTTCTCTCTTCCGGTTTCCTCTCCTCTAATATCTTTCCTTCATACTGATACCTTCTCTCTTCAGGTTTCCTCTCTTCTGTTCTCTTTCCCTCAAATCTCTTCCCTTCATACCTACTGCCTTCAACCCTTTCTTTGTGGATGTAGTTGTTTGGACCAGAAGAGTATCTTTGACTGTTTGAACTTGGCTTTGTGTAGAACCTTTTCTGAAATGCACTTGTCAGCATAAGCATTGCTTGCTTCAGTTGGTCATTTTCATCAATGTCAGAGTTTGCATAAGCTTCATCTTCTTCTGATTCATATACAATCGCCTTGTTCTTCTTCTTCCTGACTACAAGAGCGACTGTATCATCAACTGTCTTTCCTCTCTGTCTATTCTCAGCTAGAATTTCATCCACCTCTTCTTCATTCTGACGGAGGGTTTCATACACCTCGTGAAGTGGAATCTCATTCAAGTCTTTGATCTGCTTCATCTGTCTTGCAAATCTTTTCCATTCTGGTTGAAGAATGCTCAGGAACTTGACATTCAACTCAATTTGAGATTTGTGGACTTTGTTCTTGCTAAGTTCGTTCAGCAAAGTCACAAACCTGTCATAGGTTTCTTCTAAAGTTTCTCCCACTCTGCCTCTAAATTATTCATAGTTATTTAGGTAGTTGGAGATTTTCAGCTGATTTCCAACTTTTGAACCCAGCATCATCTTTTCAAGCTGATCCCACATTTCTTTACCGGAGGCCTTGTAGCTGTCAATCTTTACGTATATTTCATTTGGGATTCCTTGTAAGATGTATGACTTAGCTAATCTGTCGCCTTTGGCTCTTCTGAGGTTATCATCTTGTAGTTCATGATACTTAAGTTCAACCTGAGTCGGCACATTATCAACTACACGAGTCGTTATTGGTGGTCTCATAACCCCTTATTCTATAGATGTCCTGATGAAATCACCTAGCTCATGTCTGTCAATGAAGTTCAGAAACCGATCCTTCCACTGTTCGTATTCTCCTTTGAAGAGAACTGGTGGCTTGGTGTCAGTTCCTATTGCAAGGGCTTCTCTGGATGTCATCATGTATAATTTGATGTGCAAAAAGAACTTGGATTTGACCGTTAGTCCAGATAAAATTTGATCACACAAGAAATTTTGTCCCCCTAGGCAGACTTAGCACGGGGGTCCCGCTACCCGGTTAGCGGGTGGGGTCAAGGGGAAACGCCCTTGCGGGGTTATGGGGGCAGCGCCCCTAGAGAAAAAATTTATGACAATTAAAGACCCTATTACAGTTTTGAAAAATTCTCAGAAAGAAAAAAAAATATTCTAAGTATTGAACAGTGATAGGCGCAAAATGGAGGTTTGCGTTTCAAGTGAGGAGCGCAAACTGAGGTTTGCGGGTCTAGTGGGAAGCGCAAACTGAGGTTTGCGGGTCTAGTGGGATGCGCAAAGTTGAGCTTTGCGTTTCTTGAAGAGAAGTACACGTGAACTGAGGTTTGCGTTTGTCTTGAGATGCGCAAAGTTGAGCTTTGCGTTTCTAGTTGGGAGCGCAAAGTTGACTTGTCTTTTGAAGAGATGAACACGATGGCTTGAGGTTTGCGTTTCTGTTGGAACCGAGAAGTGGACTTTGCGTATGCTTGAGGACCCGAGAAGTAAGGTTTGCGACTGAAGTTAGAACCGCAAAGTAAGGTTTGCGATTGATGTTGGAACCGCAAAGTAAGGTTTGCGTTTCCTTTGAGAAGCGCAATGTAGGACTTTGCGTTTGATGTGGGAGGCGTAAAGTTGGACTTTGCGTATGTTCTTCCTCTGCTTTGCGCTTTATTCGACCTGTACTTCAAAAATTTGTCTAAAATCTGTTCCTGTAACGATTAGCAAATCCAAACACTACCCTTATGTCTAGAAACACTTCTAGAACTGAATGTGATCACTCGATCTCTCTAAAACACATTTTTTCGAAAATAATTTGATGGCACAGTGAACTTCTAAACTCGACTGTTTGACTCGAAAACCATCGGCGGAGGGGGTCCCCCTTTTCACCAAGGAAGGGAGAGCGATGACAGTGACTTTCTCCTAGCTAAGAAAGGTAATCGATCCCCTTTCCCAACGGGAGAGGATGGAAAGGTCTTCGGCGTTGATCCGGGCGAGGTATATCTCTAGGGGGGAAGGCGCGGTTTTGGCACTAAATCCACAAAATGGAACTCGATAAAAGCTTAAAAGTGAAATCAAACACTCACAACTCTATCTAGCATGCTAATCGATCACAACCTGATCGATTTTAACACCTAAAACAGTTTAAATCTCGAAATTGATTTTCAATAAGAACACAGAGTCGTTTTTCTTTTAAAACTTGATTTGATCTTAATCAGGCTCTGATACCAATTGTCGGTCCACAACAATACTAATATCAAGTTCTTAGAAACAACAACAATAAGATTACCAACCTGTATTGATTATAACAAATGAGTTACAAGGTTGATCGATTAAGGCTTGGATTTGTGTTCTCTGTTTTTCTCTCAAATACACCTTTAAGTGTGTGTATGTATGTGTGAATTGTGATCTGATTTGTTAGAGAGATTGAGAGATATCACAAATCTACCAAGTGTGTCTAACACACTACCTTAGATAATATCTAGATATTAGATCTAGATATTATTTTATAATATAAAGTAAACTAGAAACTAACTAAGTAACTTTATCTAACTATTACCATACTATAACTTAGATATTTAAATCTAAGTAAACTAAAACAATTACATTGACATTTATTACAAACGACATAGACTTTAACATTGAGAGTCGACGTTTCGGCTTTAGCTTCAGATTGCGATCTTCAGTTTGGATGATCTTGAATCCAATGAGACTGTGGTTTAACAATCTCCCCCTTTGGATCAAGATCATTAAATAAAAAGATTTATCCAATTCAGTCTTCTTGTTCAGCACAGAAGATGCAATCTCTTTCTCTAACTCTGAAATCAACATGTCTTCAATCTACTTTCTTTAGAAGAATTCAGTCTTTGACGTGATTCTTGAAACATGTGATCTTTGCCATTTCTTGTGTAGTCATAGGCTAACTTGGTCGTCTTTTGAAAATCTATTTGGACACAGGGCATGCTGCAGCATTGGCACAACATGGAGCTGATCGTTTTTGGATGAAAGAATCGAAGAAGATGGAGGCTAATCTGAATTTTTGGCTTGGAACTAATCTTTTGTAACCTCTAAACACTTGTTTAATCTGGTTTGTAATAGTTTAGTTAAGTTGGGACTAGCTTTTGTAGCCTTAGTTGGCATTAGACTAGACTAAGTACACTAAGATTCCCTTTAAATTGCAAGTTTGCCACTCTCTTTGGTTATAAAAGGAGGGCTTAGTTGCATTTAAGGATATCTCTCTCTCTCTACTTCATCTAATTATTATTAGTTAACTTAGGATCTGATCTCAAATCAGTCCTACATTTTCTTTAATTTCTAGTAGTTAATGTTCTTCAAGTTCTTCATATTGTTCTTATGTTCTTCATCTTGTTCTTCTTAGTTTAGCTATCATCTTATCTTCTGTTTAGCTCAGGAGCTGATCATAAATCAGTCCTGCTTCATCTTTAATTTCCAGAATTCATGCATCTGTTCTTATGATCTTCATCGTGTTCTTCATCATCTTCATATAATCTTCATCCTTAAATATGAATGCTTGTAGCATTGAAACAACATCCACCTGCACATTTTATTTTCTTATATTTTCTTTCTTCATCTTGCATCTCTAGCCTTTCTTTTACTCTTTAATTTAGATTTCAGTAGTTAAAGTTCATTGTATTTACTTTCCATTCTTACTTTCTTGTCATTTCCATTTCCTTGTAATTTACTTTCCTTTGTCTTTACATTTCAAGCAACATATATATATATATATATATATATATATATATATACTTTCAAGTCATTTACATTTCAAGAGCATTTTACATTATGTTTACCTTTGTAGTTCTTAGCATTTTTCTTTATTTATTTATTGTAATGAGTAGCTAATCATTTTAGCTTGGGTGTGAGGCAAATGGTGGTATTGTGGATCTAAAAGAAAGTGGGTTTTTGTGACTTTAACCAAGTTTTATTGTTCCAACTCAAGTTTTATCAAGATAACAAAACTCTTTGACAAATTGATCACTTTGATAGTGTTAAAGTGTGATGGACCTAGAGATAGGCCATTAAATAGCACGTCAATTTGAATGACATGGGAGGTAATATCGAAAGAGTTACTTGCAACGAGAGTTGTCACTTGTGTCTTTTAAAATGATTCATTCTTGATAAATGGTCACTTTTTCAAAGGATTAAAATAGTATAGACTTAGAGATAAGCTATTTGGAATACATCAACTTGGGAGGTGCGAAGGTTATTTCGAAAGAGTAACTTTTAACAAAGAGAATTTGTTGTGCCGTATATTTTGAGAACTTCACTCCCATCATTCCCTTATCTTGAACTTTGCTCAGAGATGAGATGGTTCATAGCTACTGGAATAATGGGATGGTGAGAGTCCGAGAGGAACGTGTCTTAAAATCGATAATAAAACTAGTTATAGTCAGAAGCATGCTGCAGCATTTCAATAGCATCATGTTATGACAGTGTTGTAGCATTGACCTGCTGGACTTTGGATTCATATAACATCACAAGTCTTACACCCTTGCTTCTCGTTTAATCTTGTTTAATTAGATCTGTGTTAACCAACCAACCAAAAATATGTCT
Source organism: Arctium minus (assembly GCA_954870635.1). Taxonomy (NCBI): domain Eukaryota; kingdom Viridiplantae; phylum Streptophyta; class Magnoliopsida; order Asterales; family Asteraceae; genus Arctium; species Arctium minus. The sequence goes on from OX941082.1 coordinate 16,300,430, forward strand.
TCAACATCGCCATCTGAAGTTAGTTTTTCATCTCAAGATCTTGCAACCTAAGATACCTATCCCTGTGGAATACGATACTTGGTTCTTACCATTTTATTACTTGAAAGACGACATTAGATCTCATTGTATACTTGCTTTGAGGTTTAATTAGCACACGTCTATAGGTGTGTAAAAAGCACCCATCAGATACGAAGGCGTGCGTTTGAAGCCAACCCTAGAGGATATTTTCGTGACCTTCGTGGCAAGTCTCTATAATTTTGTTCGTGTTTGTAAGTTTGAACTTACAGATCTAGAAACTTAGGGGGTGTTTGGTTCATGGATTTTGAAGGAATTAGAATGGATAATTTTTTGACCAAATTCCAATTCCTTTGATTTATTCACATATTGTTCATGATGGGATCCTTTGAATTTCATTGAATTCCACAAATCAAGGAATTTATTATTCCTTAGCTAATGTAACACCCGTAATTTTCGGTAAGTGATTGTCACCCGGACGCTTCTGTGACATGTAAACAGTGGGGTTTTGTTGGGAATTGTATTGTTTAAAATCCCTTGGAGTATTAGAAGTATTGACAGTGAAAAAGTCGGGTTTCGGGGCTCCGGGAAGGTCTCGCGACAATGCCCGGCGACTATGACAATGTCATAGTCGCACTGTCACAGTCGCAGAGGAGGTACCGTGGCCTGGGGGCACCTGGCGACATTGCCAGGCGACATTGCCCTGGGCAATGTCGCTGGTCATTGTCGCACAAAAGGCCCAGGCTGCTATTAAGTCGTGAAATCCAGCCTTTTTCTCATTTCCTCTCATCCAAACTTCTCCTATCTTCTCCCAAATCGTTTTCCCTCTTTCCCCTTCAAACCCTAACTTACATTTGGCTCAAATCCTTGTATTTTGTGAAGATGAAACACCATCAAGTGATAAAATGGAAAACTTTGGTCAAGAATTCACCATCTCCATCTTCATCTTCAACCTAAAGCTCATTGTTGGATTTCTAGGTTTTCATCAAAACCTAAGCGGTAAGTATATCTCTTTCATTTCTAAACCTTGAAATAAGTTATAAATACTCCATTGATGGTTCCCTAGTGTTTGATTTCTCTATTTTCGGTTTATAAGATTTTGGAGGAGTTAGGTCAAAATTAGGGTTTTGGGTATAAGTTGAGGTTTTGATGTAAAATGTTTGGGGAATGTTTCTATATGGTTGAATATGGTTATTTACGGTTGAAAATTTTTGGATCTAGGTTTTGGAGGTTTTGGCTTGGAGGATTCAAGTTTCGTCAAGGAAGCTCAAAGTGGGGTAAAATCTAGATTTAGCCTAAATCTAGCAAGGTGAGTTCAAGTTGATTTGTGAAAACGGTGTACATGCCAAAATGTTTATTTTAAAGTGTTTTGTGTTTTACATGAAACTTGTTAACTGCTGATAAGTTTTGGTTATTTTGAAGTGTTCAACTTTATAAACGTATATAACATACATTCTTGGGTATTTTGATAAGTAAATCATATAGACATGTGTCCTTGACAATTTTATATAAATGGAGTTTATTGGACGTAATTGTCGTTTTTGGGTACTTAATTTTATATAACCGTTTGGGAAAATGCATATCAATATGTCATATGGTATTTTGGAAATAAGGGTATGAGTTCATTTGGAAAAGGGTTTGCCTAAACCAACTTTGTGTTTTGGATTAATCAAACTTTTAGTCGTTGGGTTTCATGACCGTTGGTTAAAAATATTTTATGGTTTACACCGACATTTATTGTACGATAAAACAAGCTTTGTTGAGCTCTGGCTCGGTTTGATTAAAATGAGTCTTTGGAACATTTGTTCAATATTGGTAGCTCGTTAAGGAGCCTTGGTCGTATGGTGTACCTAGATGCATCTTATTTGTGAATTACATGTTTTGAGTGCGTTGTCATTCTTTTGAGTCATGTAGCGTTTTGACTGTAATGCATTGGATCCATAGGCATAGAGGTCGGTTTATCATGTAAATGCGGGATGAGGTCCCGAGTTGTAATTTGGAAATAGGCATTGGTGATACGATGTAAGTTTTCAAATGAACAAGCGTGTCAAGGATGGTGAGGTCCCAAGGTAAAGATCCATGAATAGGGTTGAACTTGGTGATTCTTTGGAACTAAAGATCCATAAATAGGGTTGATGTTCCAACGGCTAAAGATCCATGAATAGGGTTGATGCATATGATGACTAGAGATCCATGAATAAGGTTGATGTCTACCTTGACTAAAGATCCATGAATAGGGTTGATGTCAATGGTTGCCCATCCTTGAAGTATGCTTATAACATAGATACGTGGCTTATCTTTATGTGCTGCCACATTCGATGGAATCGGGTCTTCCCGTCACCGAAAGGTGTTATTTTTGGGTATTGTATTTTGGTATCCATGTTTTCGGTGACATTTTATCTGTATGGGTTTTATTCATGATTTATGAGTTGGGTAATATGTTCCACCCGTGTTTGGGTGTTTCGGGAAATTAAGTTTTATCTACGTTTTTATAAATGGGGAGTTCAATTTCTATTTAATGCTTTGAGTGAGTTTTGGGTTGAATTTACTCTACGAAATAATATTTTATGTTGGGGTATTCGTCTTTAAAATGTGCAGATTTGGAAAATGAGTCGTCTCATATTAAAGCTAATCATTTTGGAAAATTATGGCTTACATGATAATCTTTACTGTTAACATTAAGTATTCATATATGTTGAAAAACTCTTGAACTCACTAGGCGTTAGCCTAACCTTTTTATTTGTCGGCATGTGCATCAGGTTCCAGTTGGGGGTTTTGGTTCTAGCAGTACTATGAAGAGTTGAGCCTTAGTCTTACACAAGTGTAAGTAGTTGGTGAAGTCTTTCGTAATTTGGAGATAGTGACTGTTATTAGGTTTTAGTAGCACCCGTCATTATTATAGTCTGTATGTATGGAATGGAATGTGTGTATCACTACAAAACAGAGGCTTATCACCGACGGATGAATCCGTCGGTGATCCGTCGGTAAAATGGAAATCCGTCGGTGATCCGTCGGTAAAGAGGTGATCGACGTTCAAATTACCGACGGATCACCGATGGATATTACCGACGGATCACCGACGGTTATGTTTTTCGACGGTTACCGACGGCGAGGTTATTTCCGACGGATCACCGACGGTCTTCCTTTAGCGACGGATTACCGGCGGATTATTTCCGACGAATTATTTCCGACGAATTTAGCGACGGATTTCCGACGGATATTTATTAAATAAAAATTAAATTAAAAAATACTTTCCGACGGATTACCAACGGATAATTCGTCGGTAATTTAATTTTTTTTTAAAATAATTAAAAATTAAAATTTTCCAGTTTTTTATCCCATACAAAACCTGCCAATTTTTAAATATTACTAATTCTTAAAGTGTACAAAATATCTATAAATACATAAACATAATCCTACGGAGGGGGAAAGGGGTGTTGACTGTTAAACTTGATCATGAACGCGTCAAACTGAGTCATTCGTTCCCGCATTTGTCTCTTCTCTACTTCATCTCTATCCATTCGCTCCTGAATCCCGATCTTCTCTGCTTCTTCTCTCTGTAGTCGCTCCTGCAACTGGATCCTCTCTGCTTCTTCTCTCTGTAGTCGCTCCTGCAACTGGATCCTCTCTGTTTCCTCTCTCTCTAACCTCTGCCTCAGCTCCTCCAACTGAAATTCAACATTTGACAAACATATATAGAACAATGTCAGACAACATTTAACAAACATATGATTAACAATGTTAAACAGCATTTGACAAGCATACCTCCTCATCGCGACGGCCGCGCGTGCTTCCGCTCGAACTGGCACATGAATCACTGGTCATAGCATAATAGGGATCCTGACTGGTCCCCCATCCAAAAAGACGGCCCTTACGCCGTCCTCCGACACTACGCTCCCACAACTCGGCGTCATTGGGAGGTACAGTGCCGGGAGGTAAGTCCGGGTACTCCTCCTCCCTATTCCGATGGTAGGCATCCTACAGTTTACCAAATTAGACATTGTCAAGTCAACTAACCTATAGAAATTTCGGCAACATTTCAACTGTGATTTGAACATATATCCATGACCTGCTTTTATCAAAACAATCATATCGTCTGCCCAACAATTGGCAGCCCAAACTAAGTTTGCTATAATTTCTATCTATCTTATAAAACAAACAAATATCTAGTCATGCATAATTGAACTTACCATCATATGAGCCGCCTTTGGATAAACGTAGATCGGAGGATCCGTGGTCAGACCAGTCGCACCCGGAACAAGCTTCCTGTTGGTACAGTGTGTAGCCTCCCAAACCTCGTCGCTGGTAGGCTCACGGCCCCATGCATCTCTCTACAATACACAACTTAAATTGTTAGTAGGTAATAAAATCATGTATATAGTACATATATTCATCAATTATATACATTTAGTCTAGTGTATGATAAATTACCAAGCGGTCCCGATGCATAGGGATACTAATAGATCCAGTACAGTGTCTGGATGTCATCCCCTCATACTCGGTGGCCCGATTGGCTGTATTGGCCGAAACTACACGCCGGAACGTGTCGGTGTTCCATACCTGTTAAAAAGAAGACATAAATCAATATAAATCCTAGTACAACCAGATACAAGTATTCAAAACAAAACAAACCTGCTCAATCATCTGGACCCAAAACTCACTCCGGATCCACTCTGGAGGGTGTGGCGCAAGAATCCTGTAGTCACGTCTGTCGAACTGGACACCATCAATGGCTAAAGACCTTTCCTCGGAGAAGACACATGCATCTCTCATCATGTCGGCGTACCTATTATTTAGGTGACGCCGATATGCAGCTAATACATCGGCGTCCATCTCAGGAGGCCAACTATTATACAACTGCAAACACATTGTTTGGATTAAGTAAAAATAAATCCACTCAATAAGTTAAATAGAGTAAAATACCTACCCGAAATCGATCCAGCAACCATGGATAGTGCTCATTAGGGACATCCCTAAAATGAGCCCAAGGACCATCAAACATGGACTTAAAGACGGCAATGGCCCTCCGGACTGCCGACTTGTCCTTAAACCTTCACAATTGTAAAATATACAACATAAAAAACATTAGGGTCGGTTTATTATGTACTAGAATAAATAATAGATCACATCTACTTACTCGCCCGCATCAGACAACAAAAGTGGCGGTCGCTGACTAGGCTGGGGCTTCTGTGATGCCACATTCGGGCCTCTAACCCTCGAGCCCGCTGCTCTATCATCAGACTGGATCTGATCTAGGCCGTCGCCGGTGAACTCATCGGTCTGGGGGTCACCACACCCAACGGAGCTGCTACTGCCCCTACCCCTACCACTCCTACTACCCCTACTACCCCTAAAAGGGTGTCCAGACATCTAAAAATAGAGAATGGTTAACACAAAATGATATAAGTGTACATAAATCATAAGACCCAAAAATGTCTACATAAGAACGGCAAAATAGAGAATGTTTAACACGAAAATGTCTACATATGAAAGACACACTAGTTATCAGACGAGTGATCAAATAACATAAGTTCGTCTTCGTTATCTTCATCATCTTCATCATCATCCATATCTTCAAATTCTTCTTCCTCATCGTTAGCTTCGTGATCTGATGCAGCTTCCTCGCTAGCTTCATCATTTGTGGAGACTACGTTGAGCTCCCTAGTGACAAGAGGTACGGAATCGAGGTCCTCATTTACCCAGTTATTTGTATGATGAGTTACCCGTTCGTTGGTTTGAAAGAACGGTTCTCCATCCATGTTATCATCATCCAACACATTGATAGCCCGTTCTGCAACTTCATATATTCCACGGGATTTGGTCTTTACAACTGCCCACCATTCCTTTAAATCCTTACTTCCTGAAGGATAGGGTGTCTAATACACTTGTTCCGCTTGTGATGCTAGGACGTAATAGTCCTCACCTCTGAGTCTAGACTTGTATAGCCCTCATCTCAAAATTATTCTTACGATAAGCATCATACATAAGAGCGCCCAATGTATACAACATCTTGAGATCATCTATTAGCGGCCTAAGAAAGACATCCAAATTCTGACCGGGGATCTTTCTACCTGGAATGACCAATGCAAGTTTCACATATGAATCTTTCAAACTCAACCAAGGAGGTAAATTGTAGATGGTAAGAAAAACTGGCCAAAGTGAATACGGATTCGAATTTGAATTATTCGGGTTGAAACCGTTGGTGCATAAGCCAAGACGCACATTCCGGACCTCAGAAGCGAAGTCATGATGTACCATGTCGAAATGCTTCCAAGCCGCACCATCACTTGGATGTACCATCATACCCGGTTCTGTCTGATGATCCTTGTGCCAAGTCATCTCTTTAGACGTCTTCTTTGACATATACAATCTTTGAAGTCTAGGAACAATCGGCAAGTACGTCATCACCAAGTTAGGGACCTTGCTTCGACCACTTGTCTTGAAACGATATTCATTGCACACTCGGCAGTGGGTCAACTCAGAATCATCCTTATAAAATAACATGCAATGGTTTTTGCAAGCGTCGATCTTTTGTTTTGGCAGAGCAAGCTTTTTCAAACTCTTTTTCGTCTCATAGAAGTTACCGGGTAGTTTATCACCCTCGGGTAACATCTCTTTAATTATAGCAACATTGCCGTTATAAGTCGTCTCGGGTACATTACATTCTGCCTTCCAATTCAACAATCTCGTTGCAGCTCCTAATTTCGAGTAATTTGGACACCCGTCCCATAGTGGCTCGTCAGCAGCTTGTAACATGTCATAAAATCCTTGGGCAGAAGGATTAGGGGTTTCTTCTTCCCATGTCATCCCACTATGTATCATGTGATCGTTCACCATTTCAACATAACCTTCATTATGATCTACTACCGGAGTAGAAGATTGACCCACGTCTTGATGCCCTTCATTATGGTAATAAGTTTCATCATGTGCCCACCATGTGGTATAATCAGGCATGAAACCGTGCTTCATCAAATGCAGCCTCATGTCAGTCCTTTCTTTATAGCGTAAGTTTTGACACTTCTTACAAGGGCATCTAATACGAATCACTATCCCATCACGTGTAGGTTTCCTTTCAACAGTCCTTTCATCGGCATAGGCATAGTCCAAAAAACTGTCCATTGCAACAATATAGTTGACGCTAAGAAACCCCCGACTGTCGTTCTTTCTATACATCCATCCTCTATCTGTTGACATATTCAACCACTACAACGAAGAAATAAGTAGTTAATCGACATAATCAAGATAGAGGTGGTGTAATGGTTTGACTATTGAAAAGTCACACCGTAGGTTTAGATGAGTTGTGGATGACTTTAAAACCCTACGTGTAATGGTTTGACTATTGAAAAGTCAAACCGTCGGTTACAATAACAGAAAGGTGTTTTGGAAAGTTTAAAAACCCTACGTGTAATGGTTTGACTATTTAAAAGTCAAACCGTAGGTGTCAATGAAGTTAGAAGTCTAATGAACACTACATGTAATGGTTTGCCTTCTTGAAAGTCAAACCATAGGTTTAGAGGAGTTTTGGATGACTCTAAAACTCTAAGTGTAATGGTTTGACTATTGGAAAGTCAAACAGTAGGTTACAATCACAGAAAGGTGTTTTGGAAAGTTTAAAAACCCTACGTGTAATGGTTTGACTATTTAAAAGTCAAACCGTAGGTGTCAACGAAGTTAAAAGTCTATTGAACACTACATGTAATGGTTTGTCTCCTTGAAAGTCAAACCATAGGTTTAGAGGAGTTTTGGATGACTCTAAAACTCTAAATGTAATTGTTTGATTATTGGAAAGTCAAACATATGTTTTTTAAAATTTCGGCGACATAACGGCTATAAAATGAATATTTCCATACATCAACCTAATGTTTGCCCAACAATTGGCAACCCAACTAAAATAAATAAATAAAATCAAGTATAATCAAATCCTAAATCATACCAAATGTCTCCATTTATCAACCTAATGTTTGTCCAAAAAACGACAACCCAACTAATTAATATCACAAGTTTATCAAACCAAAAATGGCGTTTTCATAAGCTAAAACAACTCATATCAATTTGAATATACAATATGCTCATATCAATTTCAATCTACAATACATACATACATACATACATACACTTTGTTCATTTTGACGTGTAGTCATAGCAATAAACCATTTGCACACATACATATTTATAAACTTATCCATAAACTTATCAATAAACCATTTGCACACATACATCAAATATGGATCAAATATGGAAAGATTCATTTATTTATTCACATACACATACACATATACATTTATTTCATTACACACATACAAAACCAGGGATACCTGTAAATCGCCGCTGTGGCGAGATCGAGAGCGAGAGTGAGATGGCGGTCGAGAGAGGGAGAGAGGTCGCCGAGAGAGAGAGAGAGAGAGAGGGCACTGTGGAGAGTGTGAGGTCGTCGAGAGAGAGAGGTCGCCGAGAGAGAGGGCATTGTGGAGAGTGAGAGGTCGCCGAGAGAGAGATGGAGGTCGAGAGAGACGGGACGGAAATCGCCGGCGGCTGTGGAGGTAAGGTCGTCGCCGGTGGTGGTGAGGTCGTCGCCGGTGAATCGAGAGATTGTGAGGGAGAGAGTCGAGAGAGAAATGGAGGTCGAGAGAGACGAGAGGGAAATCGCTGGCGGCTGTGGAGGTGAGGTCGTCGCCGGTGGTGGTGAGGTTGTCGCCGGTGAATCGAGAAATTGTGAGGGAGAGAGTCGAGAGAGTCGAGAGATCGCAGGGATTTAGAGGGAGAGAGGTGAATCGAGAGATTGAGAGGGAGAGACTGAGTTAGGGCTTTAAGCCCGCGTATTATTTTGGAAATTCACCGACAGATTTCCGACGGAAAGTCCGTCGGTAATTACCGATGGATTTCCGACGGATAATTGTTTTTTATTAAATAAAATCTTTTAAATTAAAATTATATTTAAAATTATAATTATTAAATAAATTATTAATTAATATATTATTTAATATTAAAATTAATAAATAAATTATTAATTAAATAATTTATCAAATTATATTTAAAATTATTAATTAATTTATCAAATTGTATTTAAATTGACTAAAATACCCCTGAAGTAACTGGGCTTTAAACGAATCCGGTTAGATCAGGGACAATATGTGATCAGTTAGGCTTTAACGTACCCAGTTGGGCTTTAAACGAATCTGGTTGGGCTTTAACGTACCTAGTTAGGCTTTAACGTTACCAGTTGGGCTTTAATGGATTCAGTGGGGCTTTAACGTTCCCAATTGGGCTTTAACTTATCCAATTGGGCTTTAACGTACATAGTTGGGCTTTAATGAATCTAGTTGGGCTTTAATGAATCCAGTTGGGTTTTAATGGACCCGGTTGGGCTTTAACGTTACCAGTTGGGCTTTAACAGATCTAGTTGGGATTTAATGGATTCAGTGGGGCTTTAACGTTCCCAACTGGGCTTTAACGTATCCAATTGGGCTTTAACGTACACAGTTGGGCTTTAATGAATCCAGTTGGGCTTTAATGGACCCGGTTGGGCTTTAATATATCCAGTTGCTTTTAATGGATTCAGTTAGGCTTTAACGTACCTAGTTGGGCTTTAATGGATTTAGTTGGGCTTTAACGTTACCAGTTGGGTTTTAACAGATCCATTTGGGCTTTAATGGATTTAGTTGGCCTTTAACGTTACCAGTTGGGCTTTAACAGACCCAGTTGGGCTTTGGGGCTTTAACGTTCCCAGCTGGGCTTTAACGTATCCAATTGGGCTTTAACGTACACAGTTGGGCTTTAATGAATCCAGTTGGGCTTTAATGGACCCGATTAGGCTTTAATATATCCAGTTGCTTTTAATGGATCCAGTTAGGCTTTAACGTACCCATTTGGGCTTTAACGTTGCCAGTTGGGCTTTAACAGATCCAGTTGGGCTTTAATGGATTTAGTTGGGATTTAACGTTACCAGTTGGGTTTTAACAGATCCAGTTGGGCTTTAATGGATTCAGTGGGGCTTTAACGTTCCCAACTGGGCTTTAACGTATCCAATTGGGCTTTAACATACACAGTTGGGCTTTAACATACATACTATACATGATCACATACGTACTTGTATATACATGATCACATACGTACTTGTATATACATACATGATCACATACGTACTATACATATACATGATGTACATACATACTATACATATACATGATGTACATACATACTTTATATATACATGGTGTACATACATTCATGATCACATACGTACTTGTGTATATACATACATGATCACATACATACAAACATATATATATACATACATGATCACAGAAAAAATAAATATTTATTAAATTATTAAACTTACCGACGGATTACCGACGGATTTTTAAAGGCCGTCGGTAATCCGTCTGTAATTACCGACGGTTTACCGACGGACGTCAAAATTTTTTTTTTTATTAAATTATATAAATTACCGACGGATTACCGACGGATTTAAAAATTAAAAAAAATAAAATAAAAAAAATTTAATATCCGTCGGTAATCCGTCGATAATTTGTACATTTACCGACGGATTACCGACGGATAGTCTATCCGTCGCAAAATTTTCTTTACCGTCGGTGATCCGTAGGTAATTACCGACGGATTAAATCCGTCGGTAAATGTGGTCGGAAATAAGCAATTTTCCAGTAGTGTATTGAAGTTCAATCTTAAATTATGATTGTAGATGAATCAATTATCGATGTATTTAATTTTTTTTTAAATTAGTCGCTATTTCCAGAATTGAGAGTGTTACAACTAAAGTGAAAGAATTGAATTTCATTCAATTCCTACCAACCAAACGCGTGATCAAATTCTATTCCAGTTCTTTCAAAGTCAAATTATTTTCAATTCCATCAAATTTCATTCTGCGAACCAAACGCCCCCTTAGGGGTTGTTTGGTTAATGGAATTTGAAGGAATTGGAATGGTCAATTCCATTGACCAAATTCCGAGACCATGTTTGGTTCATGGAATGAAAACGATTTGGTATCCTTCCAATTCCATTGAATTCCATAATTTAAGAAATACATCTTTTTTTGCTTAAGTGAAGGAATTGGATTCTTATCAACTAAAAGCGTGGTCAAAATCCATCAAATTCTATTCCAATTTCTTCAAAGTCAAATTCTTTTGATGAATTCCAATTCTATCAAATTTCATTTTGTGAACCAAACGCTCCCTTAGGTGATTGGGGTCAGACTTAGGAGTGTTAAAAAATTTCCGGAACCGAATAACCTAACGGAGCCAAAATGATTTAGGGTTTATTTGGTTTTCGGGTTAAACAATTCAGTTTCAGTTACTTTTTTTTTTACTATTTCGGTTAAACTAAAAAGCAAATTGTAGCATAATTTTACATGTTTTATCTCTAGATAATTGGTTTTGTAACATATAATAAACCAATTTATATTAAAATAACAAGATTTTGAGATTGATTTAATAAAACAATACAAAAAAACTAGATATTGAGATGGCTGATATTAAAATGGATTTAACAAAATAACACACAAGAAATTGAAATGAATTTGTTTCTTTTGGTTTTGGTGGAAATAAATCAAATATATGGATCTTGTAAAGATTGAATGAGTTCTTTTAATTATGAAACCAAATCATTTGTGAAGGATAAAAGAATTTTTTTAAGCAAAATCAAGATTTTTTAAACTTTTGATATTAGGATCAAGAGACCCCATTAAATGTGGCTCCACCACTACTTGTTATTATCATGAAAATTGGTGTTTTATTGGTGTTTCAGTCAATAAATTGTCATTTTTTATGCGATCGTCTTCTGCAAAATATTAATAAATCATAGGGACGAAAATCATAATTCACACTAACCTTTATTTTAAACACATAGCTTTTTACTGTTGTGGGTGCTTCTTATGATGCCTTCCTTAGTATTAAATATATCATCATAAGTAGGGGTGTTTGCGATGCGGTTTAGGATCAAACCGTAAACCGCACCGCATATGCAGTTTGAGAATTTTCTCAAACCGCACTGCATATGCCTGAAACAGTAAAAAAAACCGCACCGCAAAATGCGGTGCAACATAGTGTAGTTTATGCGTTTGAACCTAATGCATTTCAATCCAATAATTATAAAATCTCAACTTCAAAATAAATTCTACGACGATGCTCCTGTATTCCATACAATAAAAACTTCTGATATGTACAAAATGCGTATTAAAAGGGTGTAATGTAAACTAAATGGTTAGGTAATGAATTCAAATATATATGAAAAATAATTTTGACCACGATGTTTTACAAAAGACAAATGAAAATAACTCAAATAAGGAGTTTGTAACGTAAAAACTTAAAAGGAAAACTAAAAAATTAATAATGTATCAACTATTTTCATTTTGTTAAATGACTAAATATATATTTAAAAAATATGCGATGCGATTTGCTTTGAACCGCGGTTTGTACGCACTGCGAAAGTTTAAAACCAGTTAATTATTAAGTGGTGCAGAATAATTAAGAGACTCTTATGTTATGGTGCAAAATGAAATACAGTTGTTTGTTAATTGTTCAGAATGAAATTAGAGTTCTGAATGGTTAAGGGAGGGCCAAAATTCAAAATTATTCAGAGAGTTTTGGAACCATTAAGAGGTAGACATTTTTTTTGCCAAACAAGATTCACCTTTTAGCGATTCAGAGGTTGTCTCTTAATTAAACTATTAAGAGGTAAACAAACAACCCTAACATTTGTTACTGTTATCGTTAAGTGCCTTCAGGAGCTAGTCATATGAGGAGAATTTTTGTTTTTTTATTATTAAATGAATGTAATGCACAAGTCTCCAAAATATATATACAAGTTGTTAAAATATTTAATAGAAAACCTAACCCACCTCGGTCCCTCTATCATAATTTTTGTAAAACTTTAAGGACCAAATATGTAATTCACTCTTAGGAAGAGCATAAAGTGGACTCACCAATTATTGCATTGACTAAAAAGAAAGACTATGAAATATGAATTACAACTACATTCTTGGTTCATGTGTTATGCTCGAACTTTAGATTTGGTCTCCAAAATCCAATAAATATACTAATGATCCTTATATTTTGTTCTTTATAATAAAATGGTTTCTCAAATTAATATTGATAACTAGATAACAAAATCATATGGCCCTCCCTGTTTTCTTAGAGCATCTCCAACAACTATGCTAAAATTATAAAAAATTGGGATTTTAGCATTTTTATTGCTCCAACATCTATGTTATCCTCTATGATAAAATAGAGAAAAGATGAGAAAGATTGTAAAATTCTCTAAATTTAGAGAAATCTCTAAATAGATAGTTTCCCCTCAAAAATAATTATTACCCTCCAAAAAACAAAATTTTCCTCTCTCAACTTCCATATATCGAATATTTTAATAATTTAATTAAATAAATTGAATATTTTAATAAGATAATTAATACTAGAGTTGCTAAAATAGAATAACTGTTGGAGTTGGATGCAAAATATTTAAAATATTTTGATTTTTTTACTCTATTTTAGAAAACTTTAGCTTAGTTGTTGGAGATGCTCTTATCCATCTTCTTTCTCATCACCCCTTCTTTAATTCAATAAGCCTAATTTCATTGTCTGAATTTGTTTTGTGTAAAGTCATATCTAAACACAAATTTAAACACATCAAACCTAAGATCGAGTGTAGATTTCTAAAACCAATAGGTACATATGAAACCCAGATAAAATCAACATAAACAATGGTTGACCCCCCCTCCCTCCTAAGAAAAAAAAGTGAAGATGGAGATTCAAATCGATTACTAAAATATTCAAAGAAACAGAAGGTGATGTTGATGGATGGATAACAAATATTATTGAAATAGATCCGCAAATTGACCACATATGCAAACGAATGAACAACAAAGTTTCCCCAAACACCTTCATTAAACATCAAAACCTGTTGCCACAACACAACCGGATTAAGTGTTCATCGAACATTGTAACACCCGACTTTTCGTAAGTAAGTTTCCGCCTTTCGTTGGTAATCTCTCCGCCTTTCGCCTATCTTTTGAGTGGAAAACGTTGTGCCTTCGAATCTTAAATCGACCCATGCGTGAATCGCGAGTTTTTGGACTTTTCGAGCCTCGGTACCTTTGGCGCGATTGTGCCACGCGATAGTGACAATGTCACTATCGCCAGGCACTGTCGCGTGCGGGGTCTGACCGAATTAAAATCGGATTTTAGTCTCATTTCTCATTCAAAACTCATTCTCTTCTATTGTTATTCTCTCTCAACCTCTCCCTTTCATAAAGACCGAACCCTAACCCATTTTGGGGGTTTTCTCTCCTCAAACCTCATGATTCTCAATCATCTAGCTAGTTGGAACCTTGAACCACAAAACCTCCATCTTCATCTTCCTCATCAAGTTCTTTCGGTTGGGAGCTCAGGTTGGAGTGTTGGATTGGGTGTTCTCGGAAGTCTCTTTGTCTTCAAGGGTAAGCTTTCTTGTAATAAGGTTATAAATGCTCCATTGGTGATTTCTTAAGGTTCGATATCTCAAATCTCGGATTTGATGGTTTTGGAGAAATTAGGGTTTTGATCTTGTTTGAGATCTTGGTATTTTTATGTTTGGAGAACGTTTTCTTATGATTGATTATGGGTATTTATGGGATGAAATGTTCGGATCTAGGTTTTAGAAGATTTCGGCTTGAGGATTCAAGCGGCCTTCAAAAGAGCTCGTTGTGTGAAATCTAGATTTAGCCTAAATCTAGCAAGGTGAGTTCAAGTTGATTTGTGAAAACGTTGTACATGCCAAAATGTCTATTTTAAAGTGTTTTATGTGTTTTTCATGAAATTATCAAATGTTGGGTTATTTGCTAAACCTTGTATAACACCCACATTGGAGATTTTTGGGCGTTTGCTATATGTGTCACAAACGAATGTGTTTTGGAAGTCTTTTTACATGAATGGATTTTTGGTCAAAGAAATACACTTTTAAATATTTGTCGAGTCTTATGCATCGTCATGAAATGGAGTGTTTTATAAAGTATCACTTGCACATTTATGTGAGGTAACTTGAAATAATGTTTATAGTCTCATTTTATGATTTTCATTCTTATCAGCAGTTAAATTTGGAAAATGCATATTTTGTGTTATGAGTTCATTTGGAAAATGGATTGCCTCAACTAATGTAGAGTTTTGAACTAATCTCACTTTTGGTCGTGATGTTTGCATATCCGTTGGGTGAGTGCGTTTTATCGTGTTTTTATTTCATTTATTAATGAATCAATGGGTTGCTAAGTCTGCGGCTTGGCATTGTTATTTTGATGGGGTTTTTGGACAATAATCCAGTTTTTGTAGCTCGACTTCGAGCCTTGTTGGGCCTTATGCGTATTATTTGGCTTATTTGATGCATTGGGAGTCATGACCCCGTGTTTGGTTTATTATTGTCCGGTGTTGGGACGATTAGTTTTCCACGTCGAGGCACGTTAGGCACCGGATGTGGGTGTAAGTCCTTCGTGCTGCACGTTAAGGTACCGGATGTGGGTATAAGTCCTTCGTGCTCAAGTATTACGATATTAGATGAGGGACTCGACATAGGAACCCGACGGGGTTGAACTCGAGTTTCCGTGGGTGTACGTTTAAAGCTACTGAGTCTGATATCTCTTGCGTGTACTTTTGTTTACATGACTAGTCATAACAACATAAAATGGGCTTACTTTGTGGACCGTCACATTTTATGGAATAGGGAATCCCCCGTCACCGAAAGGTGTTGTTTTTGGGTATTGAGTTTTATTATCCAAGTTTTCAGTGACGTTTTGTATATTTGGGTTTTACCCTTGATTTATGGGTTGAGTATTATGCCCCACCCGAGTTTTGGGTGTTGTGAAATATAAGGTTTAACCGTACCTTCTTAAATGGAGAGTTCAATTTATATTTGCACTTTGAGTGAGTTTTGGGTTAAAGCTAATTTATGAAGGGGCGGTTTACATTGGTATCATTCTTTTGTAGTAGTTTGATTTTGAAAAATGTCCAAATTGGTGTTCTCCGTCTAAAATGCATATTAATGGAAAACGAGTCGTTTGCATATTCAAAGTATACCTTTTGAAAGATTATGTTTTAAACTGCATTACCTCTTTTCAAAGATATCTTTATACATGTTGGAAACTCTTGAGCTCACTAGGAGTTAAGCCTAACCTTTTTATTTGTCGGCATGTGCATCAGGTATTCAAGGCTGAGAGTTGGTTCTAGCAGTCCTATGAAGAGTAGAGCCTTAGCTAGATCCGAAAGTAAGTATTCGGTGAAGTCTTCCGCTGTATGGAGATAGTGACTATGCATGGGTATTAGTAGCACCCGTCCCTTATTGTCCGTATGTATAAGATGGTGTACGTGTATGGAAGATGAATTTAAATTCGTGGTTGTAGATGATCTATTTATTGATGTATTTAGAAAATTTTAAATAAGTTGCTATTTCCAGATTTGAGGGTGTTACAAACATCGAAACCCACAACTTCATGTATCAACTGTAAGCTACAAACGAATTAGGTTTTGAAACATGGTGACCATAATTAAAATTTAAAAGATTGGAATTAGGGGTTTTTCTTGCCTATCAACTGTGGATTTCTTTCTGAAGATATATACATACAGATTGCAACCCACTCGATTCTCTCCATAGATCTTCCATGGAGAAAAGGGTAGGGCATTTTGCCAAGTAAAGGAAGAGTGTTTTGCCGATGTACGAAGGTGGGGGTCTCTGTTGTAGGGGACAACATATAATATTAATTCGTTTTATACAACTAATATAAAATATTAATTTAGTTTTTATCTTTTAGAAGAAAATAAGAGATGGATAAAAAGACTAAGGGGCTATTTGATTGGTTTTCCATTAAGTTCTGTATGGATAAAGTTGTCTGTGTGGATTAATCTGTCTGTATAAATTTAGAAGGTTTTTATTTGAGAGGGTTTTTTCATAAATAGAAGGAACATGTTTTTTAATGGGAGGGACTGGTTTGGAAAAACATGGCTTTCTACATAAAGCTCCCCCTTGAAATCTTGTTGAATAAGCCACTTTTTGATATCATTAAGCCACTACCAAACAGTCATATATAGTTGACTGAATAAGCTGTGAGTCTCATTAAGCTGCTAACAAACAGGTCCTAAATTGCCTCTCATGTAAGGGGCAAGGTGTTAATGGAATTGAAATTAATGGTGCTAACTCGAGGCTGTTATATAAAAACAAAACAAGGACCACTACAGGAGTATTTAAAACGTTTTAGCTACCAAATTCCAAAATTTGAGCATAACATAGAGACCAATAATGTAGTGTACTCAGTTATAAAATATGACACAAGTTCGAAGGTAATAGTAAACTTTCAACCCTTGTCAAGATGTGGTGGCATAACGTGTTTGGTATTTATAACAACCCAACTCTCACTACAAGAGACAGACCCAACTTTAATAAATAATAAAGCCAAAAGGCATAATACAACATCCAAAATACAAGGTTTGCGGAAAGACAACCTAGTACACAACTGAGAATATGCCGACAAGAATCTATAATGGAGGTCCTCTAATTCAGCTCCAGCTCGAATCTTCTCTTAAATACTTATCCGCTCCTCCTACTGCCACTCTTTACCGGAAAATGGTTTTAGATTTGAAAAGAGCGAGGGTTAGACCGAAAGGTCTAGTGAGTCCCCTCTTGTAACAGTTTTTAACTCAACAAAACATTCAAGAATTTATCATAAAAATAAACCATTTTCAGCTTCCAGGAAACCTTTAACTTTAAGCAAACTTCTTCGCTCACACTACCGCCACCCTAAGGTGACAGCGTGTCTGTGACTCACACTGTCTTTGTTGGGACACATCCCCAACGGCAAAAATGAAACACCCCCCCCCCCCCCCCGGTATGAACACAGGCGGGCCACACCCCCCGACTTTGAGCCTTCACACTTAGGACCATGTATGCATACATTTCCACTTTGACAATAATAATATAAAAATCATCTTTAACATTTAAATAAATCTCGCAAGTAAGTACTAAAGCAACATCATTTCAAAGCTTCCATATAATTTTCATAATACTCATGCCATCATATAAATCAAAGTTTAAAATGAAACTTTCACATGCTTTCGTTAACAGAAGGATTTAGTTCAGAAAAACTCACCTGGTGTCCTTTGCTTTAAGCTTTACGTCTACTTTAAAACCCGAACTGAACCTATAAAACAAGGCATCACCCGGTGAATTTCCGATACTTTCTATTTTAACGAAGTTTAACCTTAACCCCCTTACCCCAACGCCATCTATCCATTGACCGAACTTAACCCGCTAAATCTTACTTGACATAATAAGTTGAGTCCTTGACATAAAACAACATAAAATGAAATGGGCCACCCTTACCAATCCAAACCCATCAAAACCAAATAAAGTTTCTAAAAGAATTATGGCCCAACAAAAACTTAAGTCAAAATAATTGGTAGATGGGCTACGGCCCAGATGAGGAGACCGGGGCCAAGAGGCCGACCGGTGTCTCTTCCATTGACCGGGGCCTCCCCCCAGGAGCGCCGACCGGGGCCATTTCTTGACCGGGGCCTCCCCCCCTGTGCGCTGACCGGTGCCTTGAGTCGATCGAGGTCTCCCCTCACCGACCGGTACCCCTAATTCGACTTAGTCTCTCTCGACCGATGCTTAAATAGTCGACCGATTTATCGAACAGAAAACTCGGGGATTCGATTACAACTCACGAATTGCAGAATAACTCCGAAATCAAAACAAACCAATAACCCAAAAACAGATGCAAAACTTGGTATCATCATGCCTTTTATTAATCACTTAAATCCCAATTATGGACTCTTACTAGACTCAAACCCAGAAAACTCAGTCTTAAAACTTTAACCACATATATAAATTTCACCAACAGACTGAAACACAAAAATGTTGAACTCTTACTAATGGAAAGAAGAGGATTGAAATTTACCTTGGGGATTTGAAGATCACCAAAACACTGCTTCTTTTGCTCTCTTCGATCGAATCGCCTTCACCTTCTCTCCCTATCCCAAAACTTTCCAGCCGCCAACCACACTAATTCTATTCCCTCTAGGGTTAAAACCCCCTTTTTCCAATATTTCACAATAGACCCCCTCCTTAAGGTCTTTTACTTTCTTACCCTAAACTTTTATAATATAGTTTTAAGCACAGTTATTACAATATCCCCCCCCCCCTTCAAAAGAATTCCGTCCCCAGAATTCTTTCTTCAAACAAACTGGGATATTGGCTCCTCATATCCGACTCTAACTCCCAAGTTGCTTCTTGACCCTTGTGGAATTGCCACTGAACTTTCACCAAGGTATTTCCTTGTTTCTCAACTTCTTTACTTTACGATCCAAAATAACTACTGGTTCCTCTACATAGCTTATCTTCTTATCTATTTGGCCATCTTCTAAAGATATAACGACATCGCTTTCTGCTAAACATTTCTTCAAATTCGACACGTGGAAAACGGGGTGCACTCCTTGCAGATCCACGGTTAGATCCAGTCTATGCGCTACCTTCCCAACGCGCTCCACAATAGTAACGGCCCAACAAATCTAGGTCTTAGCTTCCATTTCTTTTGGAATCGGGTCACACCTTCCAATGCGATACTAATAACTTTACATATGTCACCGCTTGAGACTAATGACTCATAATTCTCAATCTATCCGAAATAGTACCATTCAATTATCCAAGTCATTCTGAACAATACATAGTCGTACGCAACCATCAAATTTACCCCTAGATTACATCAACTTTCTTAACTGATACAATTTTGCCGGAATCACACTACGACAACATGCATCACTGACTAAGTACTCACCCAACTCTCAAACATAACACGTCGGCAACTGAAGACATCACCAACAACTCACAATCACGAGTTTCTTCATCATGCAACTTGCCCTCGCAAGCAACCCCTCTTAGCACGACATAAAACAAACGTAGCAGCACTTTCTTTTTCGAACCACCTTGATCCCAACTCCTTGGCATTATCCAATTCTTACACGTTGAACATATATCGCCCCAACGTCATCTCTTCAACTATTCACATATTGGTAGAAACTTCCATAATTCAAAACCTTCGTAATCCACCGGTTCCAACTGGCCAAATAATACGGCGCATACCTCCCTTTCTCATTACATCCACAATCACTTAACTAGAAGCGCAATAAAATCCAGCTTCACCCGCTCATCAACGAGTAGACAAGCTCATCCAAACTATTCCAAATAGTTTAATACTGGACAATTGTCTCACTTGGAATTCCCTTTTTTCATGCATTACCCAAAACTGACATTATGGTCCTTCGTTTCGTGCACTATATTCCACCACCTCTACCTTCCTCCTTGAAGACTTCAAACCCACTTCTAACGGTCGACTCACTGATTAGAGGCGTGAACTTTTGGGCCAGCCGCAATTTTTTATTTATTTATCAACACTCACACCGCACCGAAACACCATCTTCTCTCTTCCATACTTACGCTAGGGATTTATAAACTTGCTAACAGCCGAATCTGAAAACGTACCTCCACATTTTGAATCACTTGTCGAACTTCTTACTCTCATATTTCCCACCTTTTCGACATGATATCCTCACTCTCTCCTTGCTGCAAGAAACACTGCTCACCCAACATTGCTTACTCAATTCCTTCATTATTCCCAAACGTATCGACTCACATTTACATTACTTGCTTGATCAACCGACTATCCACAATTCTCACGCGAGATAGTCAACCCAACTCTTCCAAAACATTACCCACTATTCGAAAGTGTCGCACAATTCTCGCTCGGCAAACAGGATTGCCTAATCTGCTAGAATCCCTTCACTCCCAAAGAATACTCCAACATGCCCCCGGATTTCCTATCTACTACACAACCCCCTGAATTAAGTAGTTCGACACTTTCAACAATCATTCTAGGGATAGAAGATAATCCTGCCCAAAACTTACCGTAACCCAGAACATACGGTTCCTCTCTTAGATACCCGCCAACCATCATTTGACAAAATTATTCTCAACTTAGCATCCCAACCACATTTTTACCACTTACAACTCATTCCCCATAGATTTTTGGACGAGGACGTTCCTCCTATAACAATAACGTCAACCTTATACATATCTTCAAGGAAGCTCCTTACCCCTTTAATGATTTGCACTCCCCGATATGTCATAAAGGCATCACCAACACATGGGTACAACCATCACTCTACTACCACATCCCAGAGTAACTACACATCTCCACAACCCCTTAATAACCATACATACGCCTCCCAGAGTAACTACAAATCTCCACAACCCTTAATAACCATACATACGCCGTCCTACTCACACTGGTCATAATACTAAAATCAGACTTCTAGGCATTTCACGATCTTGTCTTTCTCGAACCTGAATAAATCGCAAAACTGCGATCCTCAAAACCATTCAACAAGATATCACTCCTTGTTGGCACATCGCAACTACGAAAATCAAACTCCAGTAGCCCGAAAGATTAAGCATACTACCTCGAAGACTTGAATGCTCAAAGCGCAACCCCTCCCAGTCGTGCTATAAATAAACTTCACTCCCACCTAACCAATAAAACCTCATCAATAACGAACCACCTGACTGAACTAGCGATCTTCCATTTTTTTTTGTAAACTCCACACAAGATTGTCCAACATCACATTAGGTTCACACCTTTTCTGAAAAACTCTTTGCTTCCTCGCAAATCTCCTCAAAACTATCCATAACCACTACTTCAATTTCAGCATCCCGCTATTAACCACAAAAATGGTCTTTGACTTTCCCAGCAACAGTTGACATTGAGATACTTCCACTATGCCTCCAACCAACAAAGATCTCCAATAAAACCTACAACTCCCACTGCAGCAACTCAGTGACAAAAATATCTTTACAACTTCAAATTCCACTCCAGACACAACCGATTACCGACATCCACATCTCAAGTCATGGTGCCAACGGTAAGCCATTATAGTACAATCATCCTTAACGTCATAGGTCAATGCCTCCATTAACCACCTCCGCTATTCACCACCCTTACTTAGAAGAATCCCAATATCAAGCATTTACTACCCTCTGATCGAACGACACACTTCCATTCTCAAAACTTTCATCATTCTTAATTGCAACCTTTACCACGACCTAGAGAGTTCATAGCCTTCATGCATGACACACAATTATAAAAATATTTAACTCTTGACACGTTTGAAAATTTAGAAGACACCTACATTTTAAGAAAATCTTGAGTGTTCACGACACAACTCTGACTTAACCATGCACAACGATTTCAAGAATCGTTCAACCTCAACTTTACGACAAATTTCTCTTCATCACACCCCAATATCGGTGTTGGCACATATGAAAATATCTCTGATGAACTTTACGCACACGATTTATAAAATACTACAAAATTGCTTACATTGAGAATGTCAAACGACTCTCACCCTCATTGATATGACAACACCTGTCTGAACTAAACTCACTTATAAAATCATGCGACCATCTTTCGTTTTGATTTTCATCACCAAAAGTTAACTCATTTACGAAAAGATACATAATATTTCCCTCTCCCAGAAAAATTCGAAATTTATCACTCAATGCCATAAACTTGTCTTTTCAATTCAACACACATTTGCACGCATCAACACGTTTTTAAAACAAATATCTCGTAAGGCACACACACGCCAAAATATCTGATGTGAATGATATCAAAATCTCTAGCAATTTATTTAACACACAATGCATGGGACTCAATGACATTGAAGGCTATTTACTCTAACAAGGTCAACTGTTTTCATTCTCTATAATCTATCCCTGATTCCTTGCTTCCGGCCAATCAGTAGGAGTCCTCTACTGAGCCACAACCTCCGGCACCATCGTCTTCTAACAAGCTTGGAAGTCCAACAACTAGTCACCACCGTGACTATTGATTCACAAATCAAGCGTTCCCACCCTGGCCCCAACAAACTCACCCACTATAGCTCATTTCCAGCCGATCCTTCCTACATATTATCAGTCAACACTGATATCATCTCTCAACCACCATTCAATTAACCACAACTAGAAATTTCACTTCCATCCTTCGATTCTTGAATTAACGCTCTCCTGCTTCTCACTAATCAACATACCACTCTACCGTACCGAAGACTCCCTTGGAGCGAAAAGATCACTTCCTACCATCATTCTCTTCCTTATAGACTCAAGAGGTCCTTTCTCAACAAAATATCTACATCCCGCCCGATAATCATCCTAAACGGTATTAACCTTACAACCATAAGCGAACTCACACAACATTCCCGATCAACACTATCAATTCATAGATAGGACTCTCTACCCTAAACCACACTAAACAATAGCAATCGAGTATGCCCATGTACCTGTAAATTCATAATGGCATTGGCCAGATGCAATTTTGAATTTACCTTACATGAGAATCCTCACTATCGTTATCACGCCTCACGATGATCAAGGTCTTTCTTAAAGGCTCCCTAAATCTCAGTTGTGTCCATCTACTCCACAGTTTAAGTTTAGGCCCATCCGGTCACCTAAATCCCTTAAACTATGGCTCTGATACCAATTATAACAACCCAACTCTCACTACAAGAGACAGGCCCAACTTTAATAAATAATAAAGCCAAACGACACAATACAACATCCAAAATACAAGGTTTGCGGAAAGACAACCTAGTACACAACTGAGAATATGCCGACAAAAATCTATAATGGAGGTCCTCTAATTCAGCTCCAGCTCGAATCTTCTCTTAAATACTTATCCGCTCCTCCTACTGCCACTCTTTACCTGAAAAGGGTTTTAGATTTGAAAAGAGCGAGGGTTAGACCGAAAGGTCTAGTGAGTCCCCTCTTGTAACAGTTTTTAACTCAACAAAACATTCAAGAATTTATCATAAAAATAAACCATTTTCAGCTTCCAGGAAACCTTTAACTTTCAGCAAACTTCTCCGCTCACACTACCGCCACCCTAAGGTGACAGCGTGTTTGTGACTCACACTGCCTTTGTTGGGACACACCCCCAACGGCATAAACGGAACACACCCCCCGGTATGAGCACAGGCGGGCCACACCCCCCGACTTTGAGCCTTCACACTTAGGACCATGTATGCATACATTTCTACTTTGACAACAACAATAAAAAAATCATCTTTAACATTTAAATAAATCTCGCAAGTAAGTACTAAAGCAACATCATTTCAAAGCTTGCATATAATTTTCATAATACTCATGCCATCATATAAATCAAAGTTTAAAATGAAACTTTCACATGCTTTCGTTAACAGAAGGATTTAGTTCAGAAAAACTCACCTGGCGTCCTTTGCTTTAAGCTTTACGTCTACTTTAAAACCCGAACTGAACCTATAAAACAAGGCATCGCCCGATGAATTTCCGATACTTTCAATTTTAACGAAGTTTGACCTTAACCCCCTCACCCCAACGCCATTTATCTATTGACCAAACTTAATCCGCTAAATCTTACTTGACATAATAAGTTGAGTCCTTGACATAAAACAACATAAAATGAAATGGGCCACCCTTACCAATCCAAACCCATCAAAACCAAATAAAGTTTCTAAAAGAATTATGGCCCAACAAAAACTTAAGTCAAAATAATTGGTAGATGGGCTTCGGCCCAGATGAGGAGACCGGGGCCATTTCTTGGCCGGGGGCTCCCCCCTGTGCGCCGACCGGTTCACCGACCGGTGCCCCTAATTCGACTTAGTCTCTCTCGACCGATGCTTAAATAGTCGACCGATTTATCGAACAGAAAACTCGGGGATTCGATTACAACTCACGAATTGTAGAATAACTCCGAAATCAAAACAAACCAATAACCTAAAAACAGATGCAAAACTTGGTATTGTCATGCCTTTTATTAATCACTTAAATCCCAATTATGGACTCTTACTAGACTCAAACCCAGAAAACTCAGTCTTAAAACTTTAACCACAGATATAAATTTCACCAACAGACTGAAACACAAAAATGCTAAACTCTTACTAATGGAAAGAAGAGGATTGAAATTTACCTTGGGGATTTGAAGATCACCAAAACACTGCTTCTTTTGCTCTCTTCGATTGAATCGCCTTCACCTTCTCTCCCTATCCCAAAACTTGCCAGCCGCCAACCACACTAATTATATTCCCTCTAGGGTTAAAACCCCCTTTTTCCAATATTTCACAATAGACCCCCTCCTTAAGGTCTTTTACTTTCTTACCCTAAACTTTTATAATATAGTTTTAAGCCCGGTTATTACAGTATTTTGCTCAGATTCTTAAAAAACGAGAATAAATAATAGCAATCGTCTTTGTGATTTGCTTAAATTTCACTAGTAGTCAATACAACTTTGAAACTACATCATATACTCTATTATTTTAAGTTGTTTACATCATCCCTAATAAACGTTAAGTCTATCCATTAAATTGAAGGTATTTTAGTTATCCTGAAGTATCCATGCATGTTAGTTAATTTTAGTGGAAATAAGATAGAAAACATATAATTGTATACTATTATTATATTAACTAATTAAATAAATAAAAAGAAATATAACTATTGTTCTTATTTATTAAACTGACAATGGGAACCAACTTTGGCTTTTGCTTTGCAAGTCTTCATTGATAATAATTCATAGCAAATATATTATTTACAATATTTTTTCGCTGCAGAAAATTTTGTTTTTAAAATGTTTTTATTGGAAGTTTAATTAACGCCATATAAAGAAAAACTAAACTAAAAAGACAATTAATTTATCGTTCAATTTCATCCTAACAATCTATTATAATATTTTATTGTTTATTGTTTTTGTATGAATTAACAGTTAAGTGTATAAATTGAAGAAATGACCAAGATGAAGACTTTTGGTGAGGATGAAGATGAAGATAGAGTAAATTACATTATTGTCCTTGTGGTTTTTAAATCAAAGAAGAATTTTTTAATAGAAAATAAAAAAAAAAACAATAAAAAGACTAAAATATCCTTAGAGTTAACTTAGGGGCTGTTTGTTTACCTTTTAATGGCTTCATTAAGAGACAACCTTTGAATCGTTAAGAGGTAAATCTTGTTTGGCAAAAAATAATGTTATCTCTTAATGGTTCCAAAATCCTCTTAATGATTTTGTATCCTGACCCTCCGTTAATCATTAAGAGTCCTGATTTCATTATGAACAATTAGCAAACAACCATATTTCATTTTACACTATATCATAAAAACCTTTTAATCATTCAGACCACTTAATCATTCTGCACTAAATCATTCAGCAACTGCCAAACAACCCTTTACTCTAACTGAATCATTTAACGGTGTTAGGACAGAGGGACCAAGGGGGTGTGAAATTGCTAACCACAGTGGTCATTTCTATAATTATTTCAAATCTGGGAACAACAGTGCAATAAAATGTAAACGTCAGGGACCAATCGCATAACTTACTCATGAGCCCAGTGACGATATGATGCGGTAGCGGTATTTTCGAATGCACAATCTCTAACGTTGAAATCGGAGTTTAGGGTTTTGACGATATCCTCGTTTGAAATTGTATTTGGAACCCTAATCAATCAACGGCATCTGTGGCTAACTTTACCAACGGAATCTCCGACGACTGTAATTCTGTAAATGATGAGCACACTGCATCCAAAGCTCACCCGATTCTCCATAGCCGACGACTTGCCGGAAAAGTTAAGCATCGATTTCGATGACATCTTAACACAAATCATCTCCACCGTCTGCAACTTCCTCCAGTATCTGATCGATCTCTTCAACAAGGAATTTCCGCCGGAAACCCCCCGCCACTGGTCCGACGTCGTCGCACCGTATCTCCTCGCCGGCGTTTCCTTCCTCACGTGCCTGTTCGTCTTCCACTGCTTCTTCTCGTGCATCTCTTCCATTCTCGTTGGCTGCTTGAACGCGGTGTGTTCATGCTTCCCCTGTTTTGGTCGGTGTTTGAGCTGTGAAGAGAGATCGGAGGAGAGGATGATGATAGGTCCAGGTAGATCTCCATGGATGTTGCCGAGATCTGTCTTTGAAGCTAATCCGAGAGGGTATTTCCGTGATCTTCGACGCCAGCCTAATGATTTTGCTTATTCCACATCACATACTAATTGGTATTCATAGGTTAGGTTCAACACTATCCCTATTTATCGTATTTATATGTGAATTGATTCATCATTTGAAGAAAACACAAAATCGTCGGATTTTGTTTGTTAATAGAAGCTGATCGATTCTGGCTCTGTGTGTGTGTGTGTTTTTTTTTAATTTGTTTGTTTCCAAAAACTTGATGCTAATCAAGTAATCAACAAAACCCTAGATCTGATGGTGCACAAATGGATATTTTTCACCAATCATCGTGTTGGTTAGTTTATATGTAAGTTCTTGTTTTTAAGTCTTATATTACAAAAAGTTTGGATAATAATAAATCTCAAATTAAAATATGAAATTAAAAACTAAAAACAACATCAATGTTTCTTATCTATGGATATATAATAAAAACTAATTATTATTAAGGAATTCTCTTAATTTGGAGTATTTCTTTCATGATTTCTACATTTTGGAACTGTTTTTGGAGAATCTTTCAAGGATACTTTGAACTATCATTTTTATCTCCACATTTAATTTTATAGACCGGTATTCATGGGAATAATAAAATTTTATTTTTGACTCCTAACAATTATATTTTTAGGGAGATCTCTAAATTTGGAAAGTTTTACTTTCTCCG
Source organism: Arctium minus (assembly GCA_954870635.1). Classification (NCBI taxonomy): domain Eukaryota; kingdom Viridiplantae; phylum Streptophyta; class Magnoliopsida; order Asterales; family Asteraceae; genus Arctium; species Arctium minus. The sequence goes on from OX941082.1 coordinate 16,328,145, forward strand.
TTTTGGAAGTTTTTTTTTTTTTTTAATGCGTTTGTGTTGCTCAATTATGTTGTTGACAAGGGACTCTACGCGGCAAAGCCGGAGTGAAGACGACTTGATCTTTGGATGGAAAATACTTCAGTCTTGACTATGTCCGTCTAAAAAAATGAAATTAACGGATTTGAAAGAAAGAAAAAAAAAAAAAAAAAAAAAGTAAAAAACTAGAGGAGTATTTATCTCGTCTAAGTAGAGATGCACAAAGCCCGGGCCTAACAGGCCCATTTCAATAACCAAAAAAAAGCGGTCTTTTGTAGGCTCAGACCGGACTTTGAGATTGAAAGAGGGCCCGATCGAGCTTACTTATGCCAAGATTTTCCAGACAATGTTTTAACCCAGGCTAAAAAAGTTGGTTCGATAAGGCTTTAAGGTCCGACCTGAGCCTAGGCTTATACTGCTAGGCCCGGGCCTTTTCAGAAACGTTTCAGACTTGGGCATTTTTGTGCATCTAGAAGGATTGACAAAGTTGGTTGCAATAATTCAATCAATGAACAATGTTCCCATAACATGTTAAAACAGATGGTGTCACCACAAATTATATATTTCTTGGATTTCATTCCGTAGACTTTAATTCATTATATATGATAGCATCAGACGTTCTTATGGCAAAAACATACAAGTTTTCATAGCTATGGCTCCAGTTGTGGCTCTCGTAATCTTCGTTTCGAGTCTGTTTCTTTTTCGGATTCTCCTTCGGTTCGTTGTTAAAGTATGGTGGACCCCGATCCGTATCCAGAAGGTGATGAAATCGCAAGGAATCGAAGGTCTCCCGTACGCATTTCCTCACGGAAACACCCGAGTGATCACCGCCATGAGAAACCGATCCATGAAGCAGCCGATGGAGTTGTCTCACGACATATTTTCAAGAATTCAGCCGCACGTTCACTCTTGGATCAAAATCTACGGTACCCACGAATGGTGTTGATTGTCTGTTAATTTTTTTGGCGGTTTACCTCGGACTCTATTGCTTTTCTTGTTTTCAAGTTCTTTTTTTGATTGTTCTCCCCTGTTCTTTTTTCCACTTTTCTTCCCACACTTTTCAACTTATTGGATAAAGGTCTGGTCTGTGTATATGTCATCGTGTATATGTTAGTAACTGATATCTCACCCTAGACCCTAGGGGTGTTCATCCAAACCGCCCACACCGCACGGTTTAGAACTTTCGCGGTGCAGTTTGCGGTTTTCATTTTTACCAAACTGCACTATGCGGTTTGCGGTTTTAAGTTATCAAACTGCACCGCACCACATATTTTGTGTATTTTTAATTTTTAATTTTATATATAACTTGTATATATAAAGAATAATTTAGTATTTAATTATTTTAACTTTATATATCATTTTTGGACTTGAATGAACAATTGGCCAATTGAGAGTGGGGGCTTAAGGATTGAGATGAAAGAAAAACTTGGACACTTTAACAATTTATAGTTTGATTTTTTTTTTTACTTCTTAAACTATTTTTACTTATACAATATGTATTCGGAGGTCGGATGTATGGAAACTATTTATTTTTTTGGACTACGGTTACTTTATTGTTGATTTTATAATGTATTTTTAAACTTATAATTTTTGGATTGTAGGCCTAAAATAAGATAGGGACAAACCGCATAAACCGTGCGGTTTGGGAAAATGTTCAAACCGCATATGCGGTGCGGTTTGGCTCCAAACCGTACCAAACCGCACCGCGAACACCCCTACTAGACCAAACCACACCGTGGACACCCTATAGACTTCAAGTGGGATATACTGGGTTTGTTTAGTTTACTTTATGAGCCATATTGATTCATATGCTTATATGCATTCTTTTTCCCGTTTTCCGTAGGGATTAATTTCATAAATTGGCATGGTTCGCAAGCACAACTTTTTGTTACGGACCCGGAGCTCGTAAAGGAAATACTAAGCAACCGAGAAGGGGCTTACCCGAAAATGGACATGGAAGGGTACGCAAAGAAGCTGTTAGGGGAAGCAATGATAACGAACGAAGGCGAAAAATGGGAAAAGGTTCGAAAACTAGCTAACCGCACTTTCCATGCCGAGAGCTTGAAGGTGAGCATCGTCACTTTCACAAGTTATTTGATGTCGTGTATTTAAAACCCGTTAGAGTCCCACATCGTGTAATTTTGGACACATTCTCTTAAATATATTTTGGAAGTTTGGAACCCCATTCTCTCCTAAAGGGTCGTCTTGGAGGGTAATTTAATGGGTTTCACATATTCTCACAAGACTGAACAATATGTTTTCATAGAATATGGTCCCGGAGATGAGTTCAAGTGTCCAGGCGATGCTAGGGAGGTGGAAGGACTACGAAGGCCAAGAAATCGACGTGCACAAAGAATTTGGAGTCCTAACAACGGAGGTGATATCGAGAACTGCTTTCGGCAGTAGTTATGTCGAAGGAAAGCATATATTCGAAATGGTGTCTAAACTAACAGCGATAACAGTTAGAAACATCTATAACTTGCGGTTTCCGGGGATCAGGTAAGATATCGGCTTCAGCAATAGACCGCCGGCCCTCTTTTTTGCTGCATTTGTAGTAGAATATGTTTGAAACTGACTACTATCAGTTTTTTCAGTTCAATTCTGAAGACAGATGATGAGATTGAAGCGGAGAAACTTGAACAGGCGATAAAGAGATCGATTCTAGAGATTGTAAAGAAACGAAAGGCGAATATGGGTGAAGGGGTCGATGAGTTTGGAAGTGATTACCTTGGACAACTCGTGAAAATCGCAGATGGTTCTAACAGAAGCAAGAGGATCTCGATAGAACAAATGATCGATGAGATCAAAGCGATATATGGCGCTGGGCATCTCACGACCACGAACCTGCTTTCATGGACCGTGTTCCTTCTAGCCATCGATCAAGATTGGCAAGACAAAGCAAGGGAAGAAGTGCTCGAGTTCTTTGGCCGCAGAACCCCGACTTCAGATGGCATTGCGAGACTAAAAACCGTAAGAAATTGTTTCCTTTTTTCTTGGGTAACCGTAGACGTCCAGACCACCTTGCGTGTACTTCGACTAATACCTAACATCCAGGAAAGTCCCCAATGGTCCTAAGAAGACTCGAACTAGCAACGTATACGAAGGAACTTGAGTTGACCCTCAAGGTTAAGTTGTCTCCTTTTTTAAGGGTACGTTTGGTATGCAGACTGAACCGGACGAGAGAAAGTGAGGTAGGAGAGTGAAAGAATTGTAGAAGGTTTTAGGGTTTTTATTTGACATGGGCATTTTAGTAATTTACCAAGTTTGTCTCATCTCCCTGATTTTTATTAGAATATTTTGTCCCCATGAGTTCTGTCCGGTCCTGGTCTGATTGTCGCACCAATCGTAAGTTTTTGTTCTGTCTTGTCTTTTACCGTCCTGCAGACCAAACGCACGTTCAACTGAATCCAAAATGAGGGTATGCTTGGGGGGCTGTTTATTTACTTTTGGCAACCTCTGAATCTCTAAGAGTTAATCTTGTTTGAACAAAAAAAAAAGTTTGTCACTTAATGATTCTAAAACCCTCTTAATGATTTTGTATCTTTGGACTCCCTTAACCATTCAACGCCCTAATTTCATTTTGAAGAATTACCAAACAACCATATTTCATTTTGTACTATATCATAAGAGTATCTTAATCATTCTAACAACTTAACAAACAGCCTCAGTTTTCATAGTGTTCGCTCGTTTCTTGAATGCAGATGAACATGGTGATCAACGAGTCGCTCCGGCTCTATCCTCCGGTGCTTATGATGACCCGGAAAGTCGAGAGGGAAATCAAACTCGGAAACCTTACGCTTCCCGCTAATATAAATATCTTCATCTCCATTCTTGCACTTCATCACAGCCAAGAAATTTGGGGCAACGATGTTCTCCGTTTCCGGCCAGAAAGATTCGCGAATGGCGTCGCTCGAGCTACCAAAAACAATCCCGTGGCATTTCTTCCTTTCGGGATGGGACCACGAACGTGTGTTGGCCTAAACTTCACCACCAACGAAGCCAAGATTGCACTCTCGATGATCTTGCAGCGTTACAGGTTCACCCTTTCGAGTAATTACGTTCATTTGCCGGCCGATGTGTTCATCCTTACTCCTAAGAAAGGTGTTCAAGTCATCCTCCACGATGTTTAAAAGACGAATATGTTTGTTCCTATTCTCGTGTGTGTTTGAATCATTATCTTCATAAGATATAACTGTGATTATCGTTAAAGTTATATCAGTTAAACTTGAACCATTTTTTCTTCAAATTTCTCTGTTTTGAAAAGTAATCTAACCGGAAGAACTGAATTATAATAATCGTCTCCAAATGGAGAGTGCTAAATTATAATACTTTTGACATATATTAATTAATTTATCATGTAAATATAATTATTTTTGTCTATATATATTAATTCGTTTAAGAGTAAATTAGTTAAATTTATATTTATATAACTATAACAATATTTTATGTATTTTAGTTAGTTTTACTAGATTAGTTAAGTTTATATTTTTACTTTTTATTATATCAACACATTTTGGTTTTACAACTTTTTGAATTATTAAAATTTTAACCAATTAAAAAAAACATGTATTAAAATTAGATTTTATTTGAGTTAAAATGAGGTTCATCACAGTGTTAGCATGCTTTAACATATACTGACCTACCAAAAAACATTTTAACACTAGAACGTCAGTTAGAAATGACTTATTATATTATGACACTTTAACTTTTTAACACATCGGTTGAAGACAGCTTATTAAGCAGGCAGAGTGCCACCATGAATGGACCACCCAACTAACATCATATATCTAAAGCATATATGTAATGGCTCCAAACTCTTATTACAGTGATCGTACATTCTTCTATCAATAAATATTCAATCATTGTCATAATATGACTCGATATTTTTCGGATATTGATGGAGCAAGTTGAGCATGATTCATGAGAATATATAGGTGGTCCATAGAGATATACCATATTATCAACATCTTTGATGTCTAATTAAAAGATGAAGTATACATTTTGTCATCTAAAGAAAAGAAAAAAGTTAAATATATTATAGATATAGAGACGTTATTGCACTCTCCTATGTTGTCATATTCATATAACGTTTTTATAGAGTAAAGTTCAATTTTGGTCACTAATGTTTGTAATTTTCAACGAATATCGTCCATAAGTTCAAAAAATCGGATTTGTATCTCATGTTTGTCAACTCCCAATGGTTACAGTCATTGACTTTCTCTGTTAAGTGTAATAAATGAAGGATATTTTAGTTATTTTCACTATTTTTATTATATTAAAATAAAGAATATTTTAAAGTTTAAATTGTAAAACAAAAAAAAAGGAAAAAGAAAAACGAAAAACGAAAGGTGGTGATTATTCTTTTACTTTACTTTTTTTGTTTTACAATTAAAAATAAAAAATATAATATGTTTTCTTTATTTTAAAACGAAAATTGTAAAAAATGACTAAAATATCTCATTTAATTACACTTAAATGAGAAAGTTAACAACCATTAGACAGAAGGACCAAAGCCGTTGGGAATTGACACGCATGAGGGATCAGATGCAAGTTTTTGAAGTTTAGAGATGAAATCCGTTGAAAATTACAAACGTTAGGGATCAAAATTGAACTTTACCCTTTATATGTAGGGCTGTAAACGAACTGAACGTTCAACGAACCGTTCGTGAACTGTTCGGCAGGAAGTTCGTTTATGTTCGTTTATTTAATAAATGAACGAACATGAACACATTTTTTTGTTCGTTTAGTTAAATGAACGAACATGAAAAATGACCTCGTTCGTTCATTTATGTTTGTTAATTTTCTTTTACGTTCTTTTACGTTCGTTTATATTTATGTGTGTATATATATGTATATATATATATATGTATATATATATATATATTATGGCATTAATGTGTCAAAGCATTAATTAAATTAAATTTTTAAAATTCTTTTTTATACCTCCTAAGTTTATCCCTTTTTTTTTATTTTGTTATGTTATTTTTTACGAACGAAATGATGAGTAACGGTGGTTGGTTTTTATTCATTTGTGTTTGTTCGTTTACGTTCGTTTATGTTCATTTATGTTCGTTCGTTTACGTTCGTTTACGTTCGTTTACGTTCGTTTAGCTCTTAATGAACGAACATAAACGAACACGAACAAGCATATTTTCTTAACGAACGAACATGAACACAAAAAAATTCGTTCGTTTACCGTTCGTGTTCGTTCGTTTGTTCGGTTAAGTTAAACGAACGAACACGAACAAGCCTCCGTTCGTGTTCGTTCGGTTCGTTTAAAGCCCTATTTATATGTGGTATGTCGGTTAATGCCTCTCAATCAAGGTGAAGGATCTTGTGAGAAATTGAGGTTAACGTGAGAAGTGAATCTAAACCGTTGATCACTTTTAAATAAATGTCCTCCCACGAATTGCGTCTTAAAAGGGAATTGATCTGATGCATCTCGGTGCAACTCATCCTAATTGCATCCATTTCTCATCCAACGGTTAATAACCACTTCACACTTTAACTTTAACTTCTCACCAAAACTCAACCCGTCAATCAAAAGTCGTATTTTACCTTGATCTTAAGAATCTAACCCTATAACATGTTTTCAAACTTTTACAAGGTTTTACACCGGAGGCAGACTCTTTAATGCCAGAGATGAAAGTCGCAGAGTTTCTTTCGGGAAATCATGTTTTTAATTGAAAGCTCATTTAAGATCGGTTAAATGACACCATCTCTATTGTCAATCAAGATTATGAAGAACTTCACATTCAGATAGGTAAAAATGTAATGACATAACAAATACTTTCATAATAACACAAATTAAGACTCCTTACAGAACTTTATTGTTTCAACTTGACAATATGCTGAGAGCAAGATTATGGCATTAGAATTCATGCATCTATCTCTGCTATCTTTTAACCTCCACAGCAAGATCCGCATGCCGGAAGAGAATCTGGAGAGATAGAGAGAGTAAAAGAGTCATAAACATTGCTAGATTTTACTTTCTCCGTCCCAAAATAAATGTCCACAATGAAAGAGACAGTTTTAATTATACCCTTAATAATAAATTGAGTAATGAATTTATCCTTCTCATAATTAAGGGTAGAATTGAAAAGTTGACATTTTCTTTTGAAAATAGAAACTTATTTTAGGGACAAACTGAAATAGAAATGTGGACACTTATTTTGGATGGAGGGAGTATGAGTAAAAATTGAAATTCTACAAAAACGAAACACGTAAATAACATACTGTGGTCTATGCCTCTAACGTTGTCTAGTCCACGCGGAGGTCCGCGTGGGCCACCACCATATGGGCCACCAGGGCCACCACCATCCCATTTCTTGCTGGCACCAGATAGCTTCTTATACCCATCAGATTTCTCCATCTATAAATGCATTGAAATATAGAGTGAGTTGTTTAATTAAAGAGCAATGCATATAGGGGACAAATCTCAGGAATCAACATTACCGAAAACATGGTGGCAAAGAACACACGGATGAAAGCGATGATTGCCCAAAAGAAATCAATGATTGTTCTGAGTCGCCATATGGATCGATTGGATTTCACGACACCTGCGAAATCAACACAAAGTAACTGTAATTCTACATGCATGACACTCGTGTATGGAGATGGATAGAAGAGAATACAAAAAGAGCAAATTTTGGCATCATTTTGGGTTTCTTTTGCTTGTTTATGTATAATATTTAAAATAAAAAAAAAAAACTTAAGATTACACTGTAAATTACTTGCCTGATGAAATTATCAAATAGCATTTTTGGGATTAGTTGAAGTTTTGGAAAATAAATCTTGAATAAAGGATATTCACCTTATATGTGGAGAGATTAACTTTTCATGCAGAGCAAGTACTCCAACATTAGTGTCAGAGACTTTAACATTTTCCCTTGTAGATCCATGCAGCCTTAGTAATGTCTTTATTGTACCAAGTAAACCTCGAGGGAAACCCCAGACAAAGCCCGTGCCTTTGGTACAAAGGACAAGTGAAAGTGAGGTAGGCAGGTGAAAGAATTGTGGAAGGTTTTAAGGTTTTAATTTGACATTAGTAGTTTAGCATTTTACCTATCTTCTCCCATCTTCGTGATATTTGTTCCACTTATTTTGGTGGGACAAAAAAATCTGCATTTTGTCCCACTCAGTCAAGTCCTATCCCAGTCTAACTATCACCCCAAATGTGGAACAACAAGTTTATTTTCTGTCCTTCCAGCGTACCAAACGCACCCGTAAAGAACAAAAGTGAAGAATGAGAGAACGCTTAGGAAAGCTTATTCTTTATAACACTCAACCACGCCTTAAATATATGCTAAGAAACAAGGAGCTCTGCCCCTTTTATGCAAGACTTAAATCCTTCAAGGAACATTCTAGTCCATGAAGAATCTGCACTCCTCTTACAAAGTCTAGGACCATTAAAAATATCACTATTATTCTAGAGGATACAAGATATAACTCAAGCACCAGGTTAATAGTAGAGCTCCCTAGATATTTATAGCCGACTCACAATCTTTCCTTAGCATATTGCACATGTGCCGGCCAACTACACAGCACATCCAGACCCGAAGGGCGTAGGGTTTGGTACTAGATAACGAGATGGAACAAAAATGCCAATGTTGGATGAACAAGAGCTATAGATCGATAAACCATTGGTATTATTCTTATAGGTTAACTTCAGGTGTGTGTTCTCTTCCTAAAAAGCTTAATTTCACTACCCAATTGTTTCATTATTAGCGTGCAATAAAATTTGTGTATAAAATAATCTACGGAGTGGAGTTTGTTAAACTCAACCTCTAAGTCATTCTCTACCAAAATGAGCAAAATGTTATCATGGAAGCTTTGTGTTCCTCGTTATAAATCACCAAAAAGCGACGACAGATGAAACATTCTACAAAATGTACTCATGTTGAAACAATTAGTGCTCAAGATTATATAATAAAAACAAAATAATATGAATCAGTTATACTGATGTAAAAAAAAATGAAAACAAACAGGAGACTAATTTCATTGTTGGATCGAAAATACAATAAATAACCAAAGTATTGTTATTGATCTTGAGAATTCACACTTTGGAATGTACACAATTGATACATATTTATAGACACCGAAAAGGTGCCATCGAACCATCGCAACGGTTCGGTAAAGGTGGTGTTGTTTCATGAAGCATCACACCTCTTCATGAATGGTCACACCCTTTCACTAAAATAACTACCTATAAATATATATATACACTAATTACATATAAATCGAGATTAATCTAACATTCACCCCCTTAATCTCGATTATGTTGAAGAAGATCTTTAACTCCGAGTAGTTGTCTCATAGTGACAAATCTTATCCTTGGTAGTGGTTTTGTAAGTATGCCGGCTCTTTGTTGCTCTCCGCTGATATGCTCGACCATTAAATCTTCATTCTCGATGCATTCTCGTATGAAGTGATACTTAGTATCAATGTGCTTGCTTCTTCCATGAAATACAGGATTCTTCATAAGAGCTATTGCTGATTTGTTGTCAACATAGATCACAATCTTCTCTTCCTTTGTATTAGAAATATTACTGAGAAGCCTTTTTAACCATAGTGCCTGTGTTGATGTTGCTGTTGCAGCAATGAACTCTGATTCGCATGATGATAAAGCTACCGTTCCTTGTTTTTGAGTGTTCCAGCTAATAGGCGAGTTTCCAAAGTAGAAAACTATTCCAGTTGTACCTTTTCCTTCTTGTGTGTCACCATAACTGTTGTCATTGTAGCCTTGTATCTTGTTTCCACCTTCATGCCCATAGGTTATACCCAAGGTTCTAAAAAACGCGCCATGGCACCGCCATGGCGTCGAGGCGCCACCTTGCCGCCACATTTTTGCCCTTGGCGTCGATATTTGGCGTTAAGTCTGTTGTGGCGCGCCAAGGTGCGTTATGGCGTTAACTGACGTTATGACGTTATGGCGTTATAAGGTTTGGGGGGGGGGGGGGGGGGGAATTGTAACTTTTTAAAAGTTTTAATTTTAGATGGTCAAAAGACTCAAAACCCCAAAAGTCAAAATTAAAAAAATTGAACCCTAATTTTTAACTTCCTTTCTCTCTTTCTCAGTCAAGACTCAAGACTCACGACCAGGTTCGAGACTTCGATTTGCTGCTTCGTTCGTTCTTCAATCGATCACACAGCCAGCGGCCAGGTTCGAGACTTCGAGACTCGAGTATATGAGTTTTGGATTTGGATTTGGCCGATTTGCTGCTGCTTCGTTCTTCAATCGATCACACAGCCATCGTGTTTTGATTTCTCTGTTCGTATGTAAGTGTGCCGATTTGCTGCTGCTTCGTTCTTAAATTATGTATGGGTCTGCTCATTGTGTTCGATTTTTCTGCTCATTGTGTTCAAACTTCAAACCACTACTTGTGGCCTATGAATATGATTGTGTTCGATTTTTCTATTTGGGTCTGCACATAAATTTTGTATGGGTCTGCAGTTCTGCACATACATACAGAGATGATAATCACAATGAATATGTGATGTATTATGTAAATATGAGTATTATGACTTTGAATGTGAAGAATATGTGATCAATGTGAAGAATCTGTGATGTATTAATTTTATGTGAAGAATCGTAAGTTCTGGTTATATACATAATATGTTGACATTATATGCGGGATTTCACTGCAAGAGTTTATAGCATGTTTACTTGGTTAAAGGAATGGTTCCATACTTCCATTAAAGGCTACAACTCCTCTTTCTCCAGATGCTGCATCTTTGTGAAACTGAAGTAGAAAGGGGCTCTTTCTTGGATTTGGCTGCCAGCACCACTGGAGGCTTGGATTTAGATTTAGCCAAGTCTATTGTATTCCAGGTTTATTTTCAAACCTTGTGAAAATTTAAGTTTATTTTATGACATTACCATAGCCAAATTAGTTGGCATTCTGCTTATATTCCTACACTCATTCATTGTGATTCGGAAAAGCTTTTTGTATGGGTCTGCAGTTCTGCACATACATACAGAGATGATAATCTCATGGGGACACATGCTTAGGCAATTAAGTTTATATGCTCTTGAGAATAATCTATTTTTGCTGATGACTTGAGTCTGTCACCATTTTTTATGAAATTTAGGTGTCTTTTTTGAAATCTCAAAAGACACAAACAGAATTAGAATCGTTAGAAGATTTTCATACATATCTATACTACCTTATAAAGCATAAAGTCATAATAACAACTCGTAATACTTTTAAGTACAACTGTTTTATGCATTTAGGGTTTATTAAGTGCTACCATTTGTTTGGCCGAACCATGAGATGTTGTTTAAGTTTTGTCCACTAGGTCCATTAAGGACTGTTTTGTAGTTCTTGCCAATGCCCATGAGCTGCAGCTTTGGGACTGTTGTAATCAGGTCTGTAAGTCAATTCGGGACTGACTGTATTCTGTTCTGAGTCCATGAAACAGCAGCAAGGTGCAGCCTTGGTTCACGGATTGTGTAGGCTCGAAATCGGCAGGAAAAGGGACTGATTTGTGGGTGAAAAATAGCAGGTGAAGGGGCTGTTTTATGGGTAAAAGTCACAGCAGCTAGAGGGGCTGTTTTGTGGGTAAAAGTCAGCAGCTAGAGGGGTTGTTCTGTGGCTAAAAAAATCAGCAGCTATATGTATTGTTTGGATGCCATTTTGAGACTGTTTTGGGCCATGTTTTGAGGCTCTTCAGAGCTTCTTCCCTAAGGGGGCTGTTAAGAGATGTTAGTAGTGGATTACCGGGTGAGCAGATTCTAGAGGGGCTGTTTTATTGCCTAAGTATATGTATACCAAGGTTAATTGATGTTGACTCTATCTTTTTCTTCATGTACATATTCTAACAGCCTCTTTCAAGTTCTTTTGATCTTTGCAAATAATTATAATTTATGTAGACGCAATTTGCAAAGAATTATAATTTATAAACATAATGTCCAAACCATTACTATTGAATATTGATTTATTCTTTTTGATCTTTTCTAATTTGATTTTGTATAGGTTTTGCAAATGCCTATATAGTTAGATAATGGCTAGTGGTAGGGGGGGGGGGGGGGGTCGACCAAACCGACCGGAACAACTGACGCAAGTTCTTGCGCAGAGACATTCTTGAAAAGGAATTCGGGTGATGCGGGATGGAACTATGGTACTTTGTGTGATCCTACAAATAAAGATGCGGTCAAATGTAACTTGTGCGGGTTTATATGTAGAGCGGGAATCACAAGGTTAAAGTATCGCGGGAATAAAAGGGAAGGGTGTTGCCATATGTAAGAATGCTAGCAAAGAAGATAGAGATGTGTGTGCGGCATTAGTTGAGAAGCCAAGAGAGAAGAAAAAAGAGAATAGAATCCGAGAAGAAGAAATGAGGGCGGAAGTTGAATTAGAAAAGGAAGAAGATGAGGTGACCGTGGGTTCAAAAAGAAAGAAAGCATCATCTTTAGGGCCCATGGACAAATTTGCTAATCCTATTAATCCCGATGCTCCAACTACGCGTCAACAAAATATTGTAGACGCAATTTGCAAAGAAAGAACACATCAAGTGCATCAATATTGTGCACGATGGGTTTATGAATCGGGCATTCCTTTTCATGCCATCGATAATGATGGATTTAAGAAGTTTGTTGAAGCAGTTGGACAATACGGTCCGGGTTACCGTCCTCCAAGCCAATATCAACTTAGGGAACCACTATTGAAGGAAGAAGTTGAGAGGACTAAAGGACTTCTCAAAAATCAAGAAGAGTGGGCACAAAATGGTTGTTCGGTCATGACGGATGGTTGGACGGATCAAAAACGGAGAAGCATAATGATTTTTTGTGTAAAATCGAGAGTAGGTACAACATTTCTTTCTTCGGTTGAATGTTCCAAAGATGCACATACCGGGATGTACATCTTTGATTATGTTGACAAATGTATTGAAAAAGTTGGGCCACAAAATGTCATACAAGTTGTCACAGACAACGCTTCTAATAATATGGCCGCCGCACAATTGTTGATAGAGAAGAGGCCGAAAATGTTTTGGACATCTTGTGCCGCACATACCATCGACCTTGTGCTTGAAGCAATTGGTAAGGAGGCTAAATTTAAAGGTTTGATTGCTAAGGCAAAGACTTTAACTATTTACATTTATGCACATCATAGGACGTTGGCATTGATGAGAAAGTTCACAAAGTCTAGAGATATTGTGAGGCCGGGAGTCACTAGATTTGCTACCTCATTTCTAACTTTGCAAAGTTTGATGGAGAAAAAAGAAAAGCTAAGGCTTATGTTCACTAGTGATGATTGGACACAATCCAATTGGGCCAAAACGAGCAAAGGAAAAGAAGCATATGCGATTGTGATGGGTGTATCATTTTGGAATGGGATTAGCTTATGCTTGAAGGTGATTTCTCCTTTAGTGAAAGTCCTTCGACTTGTTGATGGAGATCGAAAGCCATCAATGGGTTTCTTGTATGGAGAGCTTTTGCAAGCAAAGGAAGATATCAAAATGGCTTATAACAATGTGGAGATTAACTACCGTCCTATTTTAGACATCATTGAAACAAAAGCAAAAGGTCGACTTGATGGTCCATTGCATATGGCGGGCTACCTATTGAATCCTTATTACTTCTTCAAAGATCCAACTATAAAAGATTATCTTATAATCTCGGATGCGGTTTTCACGTGTGTAGAGAAGTTCTTTATTGATGAATTTGAGAAGCAAGATGTAGTGATGAATGTGGAGCTTCCAAAGTACAAAAGCAAAGAAGGAGATTTTGGAATAATGTTAGCCGCAAAGGGGTGTTCGGAAAATAGTAGCCCTTATGATCCTGGTATACAACTATACATTCATTTCTTGTTTACATATGTAATATGTTAGATGACTTAGATCTTAAACTCTTTTATTTCTTATATGTGTTTATTTTTATTTGAGTAGTTACTTGGTGGATGACTTATGGAAATGCCACCCCGACTTTGCAAAGGATGGCAATAAAGATTCTTTCGTTGACAACTAGCTCTTCGGGATGTGAAAGAAATTGGAGTGCTTTTGAGGGGGTAAGTATTTTTATGTTTAAGTAAATATTAATAATAGTTATTAACAATTAAATACACACATATTTGTAGATAATTTTATATTTAATTTTTTTGTTGTTTAACTTTAGATACATACAAAGAAGAGGAATAGGCTTGATATTGCATGATCTTGTATTTGTTCAATTTAATACCAAACTCATCAACAAGTGGGCAACAGTCAAGAACCAAAATATGGATGTGTTACGTTCTCTTGATGCTAGTAAGGCACAATCATGGATCGTTTCTATTAGTGATGAGGAGGAAGAAATGGAAGAAGGTGGTACTTTTGAGGCTAGAGACCATGAGGCTAGAGAACTTCATGAGGATGATTTTGAGTTGGATGAAGAACCACAGGTTGAAGTTGGCGAAGAGTTTGAATTCAACTCCGATGAAGAAAGACTTTTGGATATAATTGATGATGATAACATGGAAGGATAGTTTGCTTAGACTTTAGATGATACATCTACTCTAATATAACATGTTTTTTGGATGATAGAAGTATATAATTAATTATAAACCATGGGTAGATTGTTCTTTTTGTTATGATTTCCTGATATCATTTTTGTAAACTTTGTACATTTGATATCAATTATCAAATCAATTCATGGTTTAAAACTCCCATTATTATATAATTATATATATAATTAATTAATTATACATTTATACTGTTACATATATAATATTATATATATATTTGCCGCCTTGGCGCCGCCATGAAAAACGCCATGGCCTCGCCGTAACTCGTAAAGCTTGACCTCGCCGCCGCGCCACGCCGCGCGCCATTTAGAACCTTGGTTATACCATACTCTTTTGTTCCTTTGACATAACGCAGCACTTGCTTGATTGCTTTCATATGCTGTTCTTGTGGGTCTTGCATGAAACGGCTAAGTAATCTAACTGGAAAACTTAGGTCAGGTCTTGTGTGTAGTAAGTATCGTAAACATCCAATTAGGCTTCGATATTCGGTGGCGTCTACAGATCTTTCTTTGGTTGCTTGTGTAAATGGAGCTCTGTTGTGTTTTCCTATTAAGCATATGTCACAAATATTTGACGTATGCTTGGTGGGAGGTATTCCATGAACCAATTTCTTTGAAACCATTTTCTTCATTGAGTCAAAATTCAGATGACCCAACCTTGCATGCCATAACCATGCTTTGTCTTGAAGATTGGCTAATAAACAGACGGGTTTGCCTGTCTTCAAATTTGCCTTGTATAGACGGTTCTTCGATCGCGCGACTCTTAGTAGGATTTTGTTGTTTGAGTCATATAGTAGTAGTAATTCGTCTTCCATGACTACCTTACAGCCATTTTCTGTCAATTGACCTAGGCTTAGTATATTACTCTTTAGACTTGGAATGTAATATACCTGTGAAATGACCCGTTGCTCTTCATTTTTGCATTCCAAAATAATAGATCCTTTCCCTTTGATCTCCACGTATGATCCATCTCCGAATCGTACGTTTCCGGTAGTCCTTTCGTCAATCTCGTTGAAATGATCCTTGACTCCCGTCATGTGATTACTTGCACCGTTGTCTAGATACCATAAACTTTCATTATCTGTAGTTGTCTTGCTTGGTTCGAGATTTTCCTCGTTTAAGCAAAGTTCGTGGTGCTCTTCAATAGTTGCCATTAGGAGTGTTGGTTCTAAATCCTCTTCAATGAGATTTGATTGCTCTCTTTCTTGAGTCTTCTGTGGACATTGTCTAGCAAAATGTCCATTCCTTTTGCAGTTGTACCTCGGCCTCGTGATTGGTTAAATCTTCCATGACCACGTCCTCTAAAAGATTGGCCTCGTCCGACATGCTATGTGAACATTAGTCCCTCCTGACTGTCCACCGGTCTTTCTTTCTTAAATTTTAGTCTTTCTTCAAATGTCTTCAATCTCCCGATTGCTTCATCTAACGACATAGTGTCTAGATCTTAGTATTGTTCAATGGATGCGACTATTTGAAGGAATCTGTCTGGTACGGCATTTAGTAGTTTTCGTACGAGAACAGGGTCTTCATATGTCAATCCAATACTTGTTGCCTTGTTGATAATACTCATTATCTTTGAAATGAACAAATCTAATGATTCATTATCTTTCATCTGTAACATCTCAAATTCTGATTTGAGTGTCTGTTGCCTTGCTTGCTGGACACGATCTACTCCAACGTGTCTAATCTTTAATGCATCCCAGACTGCCTTTGCGGTCTTGTATTTTGAAATGTGAAGCAGTTGATCTTCTGGTAGTGATTGGTAAAGGTATGCGATAGCGGTTTTATCCTTCTTTATATTCGCTTTTGTTGTTGGTTGTGGTTTAATCATTTCCCAAAGACCATTTGCTTCCAGTATTACTTGCATTCGGATTGCCCAATTGTTGTAGTTTGAACTTTTCAACACAGGACATTGGAAATGGGTATTTGACCCGATTTCCCTAATCTTGGAACTATCTTCACGTTCCTTGTCTTTTTCCCCCGTCATAATTTTATCTGTTCTCCTTTGTTTAATTTTTCTCAAAATTTTATAATTGGCCGGTTATAAAATTCGAAAAAAAAATATTATTTGTTTTCCTTTTGAATAAACAAATAAAAATCTTGTGTTTAGAAAAACGAGAAATAAAATTATACAAAGGTTAATTCCTTTTATCTTTCTCCCTTTTTAACCCAAATAGAAATTACGTCAAGATGGAAAAAAAAAACTGAGACGTACACCTTCTGTGTGCGTGATGCGGGAACAAAGACAGGGTCGCGATTCCCTTCTTCTTCCTCGTTCGATTTTGCCGATCTTCCTTCTGAACGGCGCGATTTTGCCGATCTCCTTCTTCGAGCGGCGGTTGCCGATCTTCCTTTCGAGCGGCGGTTGCCGATCTTCCTTTCGAGCGGCGGTTGCCGATCTTCCTTTCGAGCGGCGGTTTACCGGTGTTGGTATCCCCTTCTCCGGTGACTGGTTTGCCAAGTCGTATGGTTGCCTTCGATTTTTTGCCAACCCGTATGGTTGCGATTGAGAAATTCCTTCTCCAATTTCCGAGACAGGTATGTTTGCCTCTGTTTTGGTGGGTGCCAGATGGTGGTAAAATTTCTTCTGAAATTTGGCCGACCTGGGTATCCGATTGTGGAATCTGATTAGCCCCAAAATGATCGATGATGATAGTGGCTGATCTCGATCCGACTTTTCTTGGTGACGTTCTCTGATTTGATTTATGGGTAGATGATGAGAACTTGGTATGATGATAACCAATGCTCTGATACCAAATGTTGGATCGAAAATACAATAAATAACCAAAGTATTGTTATTGATCTTGAGAATTCACACATTGGAATATACACAATTGATACATATTTATAGACACCGAAAAGGTGCCATCGAACCATCGCAACGGTTCGGTAAAGGTGGTGTTGTTTCATGAAGCATCACACCTCTTCATGAATGGTCACACCCTTTCACTAAAATAACTACCTATAAATATATAAATCGAGATTAATCTAACATTCATGCCATGGATTCGGTAGCTTTGATTAAGATAAACATGAACCCAGCCTAGTGTAGGTTTAGACAGAAATTGTTTTAAAACCCTTTCATCTTCGTGTTAGTAAAAGTTACGATATAAGATGACATTTATTTTCTACACTCACCAAGAACACAATTCTCAAGTAAAATCGAAAGTTTAATAGGGAAAAGAATCAGAGTTCACAATTTGTATCAACATGCATAAAGACATAATTAGGGCTTGAAATCGGCTAGTTAACATCACATCTTTTAATTTCAAGCATAGGCATGGGTGAATCTGAGTTAATTTGCCATTTAGAATGGAAAAACACCCCCATGGACCGCCAATCCAATCATAAATGGAATTAATCATAATTAGGTGGAATTTACTCAGCGTCATTTAACAAACAATAAACACTCTATTATTGACCAAACCCTAAATTCTCCAAGATTTCGCTGATATCCATAAATCATACGACCTATCACAAAATTCAGGCATCGCTTGAATTTACATACGCATAAATAAGATAACGATGATCTATCAAAGGATCTAACCATGTAATTTACCAATTTATGAAATCAAATGCTCCAGAGGACCAGAAGAGCCTAAATTCAATTCTCATAGTGAAATTTTAGGATCAGGGAGCAACAGTTTCCAATCTCAAATTGATCCTACTATCCACAATCCCAGATCGAGGAATCATCATTTTATAGCAATAATCAACAACTGGGGTGAAATTTCGCCCCCAAAAACAAGAAATTGAAAGATCACCAAATCAAATGTTCATACAATAAAACCAGAAAACGTAATCTGACGATGAAATTATGCAAATTGAGGGACAGCAGACGCACCTCTTTCGACGTAAGCCATTGAAGATTTTACGGTCTTTGAGTTCCTCGGTCTTCTCACGCATAAAATGGTTTCTATGTCGAGTTTGGGGAGGAGACGATTTTAAATTTCCGGAGACACAAAAAAGAAATCTTACGTGGCCAATTCTGATTGGTTGTGTGATGTAGAAGTTTTTGGTAAACGTTTGAGTCGGTTCTTTATCTAAAAAGGTTGTTTTTATACGAGGGTCGGTTCCGATGAGAATTTGAGGTTAACGTAAGAAACGTGAAAATTGATTATCAACCGTTGGATAACAAATTGATGCAATGAGATACACTTAGATAAGATGTACGGAGATACACCAGATCAATTCCCTTATGAAGGTTAATTCAACGGTTCAGATCCATTTCCCACACTTCCCACGTTAACCTCAACTTCTCATACGATACTTCGCCCTTTTATATAAACCCCAAAAAATTTCCAAAAAGGGACACCAAATAACCAAATATTAATTTTGTTTATGAGAGATTATGTGTTTGCCTCTCTAATTATTAACTTTAAAGTCCTACGAGATTGGTCCAAATGTGCATAAGTTGATCCGGACATCTACGATTGTGATAGAAAAAAACAAACCAAAATTACTATATGATTCAAAACTCTCCATGCTATCAAAATTAATTTTCCCACATTGTTTACATAACTATCAAAGGATTTATCTAGCTATTAACTACTAGATTAATGAGATTAGTCGACTACGTTAAAACATAAACATTCAAAACTATCGTGTTGATTTCCAAAATTATTTTTGTTGGATGTATGGAACGAAAACAAACTTGAGGACTGATTTGGCACTGCGAATGTTCAAAGCATGTCGTTTGCTAACGTCCGCAAGCTTCTAATGTTTTTGTATCGCCAATTTTTCCAACACGGTCTCGTGTATGTCATATAACGATGATTAAATATAAGACTACAAAAAGAAAGAATGAAATATAGAACAAAGCATCAAAAAGTAACGAAAATCATCGTAACACTTACGATCAATGAATAAACAACAAAAGATAGAAATACAGGACCCGTTTTCTTTGCGTGATTTTTTGGTGGATTTGAAATATTATTTTATTTCATTTCCGTGATTGGTTTAAAAGAATGTCTGAAATTGCAATCCCGTGATTTTAATAAAATTGCACAAATATTAGACTTGGAAATTCATGAGGGTAGTTGATATTTCACTAGATTTTATAGGATTTATTTTTAATGATGTTTTAAAATATTCTAAAAACATAAGTTTTGTAGCAATCAATTAATTAAAAATAATAATTTAATTACTTTAATATTTATTTATAATTTGTTTTTATAAATTACGAAGAATATAATTCAATTTTATTCAAAATCATACAAATCAAACACCATACCACAGATTCCGAATCTTCTACGAAATCCAAATCCCTTGAAAACATTCCGTCAAATCAAACTACGCCTTAATTTTCTTTTGGATTCCAATCTTGATCCAATCTTTGAATGATAAACGAACCCATACGTTCATATCATGCACTCGATCTCGATCTTATTTGTGGATTGAACTTTTAGGTTTATAGAGCATCAAGAACGATTTGAACTCCATGTTGGGGTCTAACCATGAAAAGTTGAACGGGAGAATGAACGTAATTTGGTGACAGTTTAAACTTAAATCTCTGTAGAATCATCGCAAGTGCAATCTTGGCTTCGACCAGTGCAAAATTTAACCCGACACAAGTCCTTGGTCCGAACCCAAATGGCAAGAATGTCGCAAGTGTGTTGTTTGTTGCTTTAGCTATGCCCCCTTCAAATCTATCGGGATTGAACCGATGAACATCGGCTCCCCATATTTTAGGGTCATGGTGAACCGCTAATGGCGAAATGTAGAGCTCCATGTTCGATGGAAGGGTCATCTCTCCTAATCGAACTTGTCTCTTGACTTTCCTTTTTATTGCAGGAACCGGCGGGTATAGTCTTAAGGATTCTTCAACGATCATATTCATCTGAAAAACATGATAATTAAACCACTGTAATAAGATCCGCTTTATATGATGTCAAATATATATAAATATTTTAATAGACGGTTTTACAAGACATAAGTCTACGTGACTAAACAATTATACGTCATATGGAAAATATTACAATATGTTGATGAGACGTTTTGGACGTTCTAACAACTTTCTTTTTACACTTTTAAAATAAAGTGTCCTAATTTTTGTACCAAGACATTTTTTCAAATAATGTCATATAACAAGACTAATATGAAATTTTATTTCAAAAGTGTGTTAAAAACTTGTTAGAATGCCCAAAAGCTTCGTATTAACATATTGTACACTTTTACATGTGACACGAACATTTTGTTGTATAAATTTAAATCCTATAAAGCAGTCTATTAGGACATTTAAACATATTTGATATATTATAAAGTTGATTTTGTTGTAGTGAATAAAGAAGAAAACCAAGTGCTTAGTAATTGATGGTAAAGATTTGTGTTAAAAGAATGGAATTCAAAACCAGCAAAGGGTTATGATTGTTACTGTTTTGAGTCTTGTAATTGAATCTGGAGTTGGGTTTGTTTCGCCACAGAATTCGAACACTTCGTCTCGTGCTTTTTCTTGCCAATCTCCGTGAACGGCTAGAAGAAGAACCGTCCATCCCAGTAACGATGTCGTTGTTTCGTGCCCAGCGAAATAAAATGTTTTGCACTCGTCCACCATATCTTCTAACGAGATCCGTTTTTCTTCATCGTAATCACGAGAAGCCTCCAGCAGTTCTCCAAGAAAGTCTTTTCTGCTATCGTTATTGCTCGTTTCTTGATCTCGTCTTTGTATGATCTCAACGATGCATTTTTTGATTCCTTGCTCGAGTTTCTCCGACTCTATGTCGTCATCGTTCTTAAACAAGCCGCTGCAATAAAAAATCAGATACTTTAGATAACTCACGTTACCACAAAATCGGCTTATTAAAATATTGTTTTATAACACTTAAGTTTATAGGACCAAACAATTGTATGTCCAAAAGTGCTACGATAGTATTTTAGCATCCTAACAATTTTTTATGATACTTTTGAAAAAGTGTTATGTTAGCTTTTTACATGCGTATCATGAACAATACATATTCTTTTCAAATAATGTCATATAAAAAAACTGATATTACGTTTTATTTCAAAAACGTTTGAACACAAAATGGAATTGTCAACTTATTATAACACAGTTATACAGGATCTTTGGTCTTATAAAACATTCTGACATTCAAATATTTTTGGTGTCCTATTTAAGGGCATGTTTGTTAGCAGATTAACGAGCTTAACGAGACTCACAACTTATTCACGGTCAGCTATATATGACTGTTTGATAGTGGCCTAGTGGTATAAAAAGTGGTTTATTCAGTAAGTTTCCAAGGGGAGCTTTATGCTGAAAGTTTTTTTTTTCTTCCAAATCTACCCCTCCCAGTTAGACACACGTTCATTCCATCTATGGAAAAACCTTCCCAAACTAAAACTTTCTCAATCTATACAGACAGATTAATCCACACAGAAACTAAGGTGCCGTTTGATTTTTAAGAGGTCTAAAGTCTGAAGTCTTATTTTAGTTATGATTAATAAGAGGTGGTGTGTAAAAAGGTCTGAACGATTCAGACTTAAGAGTCATTAAGAGGTTCTTTTTAAAAAACAAACAACCCCTAAAACAACTTCTAAATTTTTTTAAAACAGTTTATTAAAACATTTAGATATTTTTGACATCCTATAAACCTAATTTGGTATTTAGTGTCAAACATTGAATTCACAGGATTTTCATGGAAAGATTGATTAACCTGATGCCCGGAAGTCTAATTTTATGCGCATTTCTTGAAACGATAAGTGTTAACTTCATTAGCATATCGAAGATTTTCTTCCCTTCTAAGTAACTGCTTCCGAACGCAGTTTTGGAAATGACTTCCGATGTTAATACTCTGAATTCTTGAAATACTTCTATTTCTTTCCCATCGTACGCTTTCCACCTTTTGAGCATCGTTTCGCTGCTGGAAATCATTGCTGGAATCATGCTCTACACCCGCAAAACTTCAGTTAGTTTTATATGTTTCTGTTGTTTACTACAACAAAATATGCTTCATAGAACATCAAATATTTCTAAATATAATAAATTGTTTTCTGGGACTTAAGTTTATATATATGCCCGAAAACAGTTATGCATCTTATATGATGTGTTACAATAGGTTGATCAAACAGTTTTGGGCATCATAACAAGTTTTCTTAGAACTATTTTAAAAAAAAATGTCATATTAGTCTTTTTTTTATATGACATTATTTGAAAGTATCTTATAAAAACATCCTATAAAAAGACGTATTCATAGAACACATCTCAAGAATGTCCTATAAAAGAAACTAATACGACACTTTATTTCAATACTGTCCTAAAAACTTTGTTAAGATGACCAAATACGTCCTGACATCCTATTGTAACACCTTGACATGTGACACACAACTGTTTGGTCCTATAAACTTAACTCCTATAGAGCAATCTATTAGAAGATTTAAACATATTTGGCATAAGCCTATTTTGTGGTAACATGTCCTAAACTCAAGTTCAAATCTCTTCGATTTGTCAAAAACATTTGCCGGATCAAGTTTCAGGGATGGACCCAGGAATTTTTTCATACGATGTCACCAGTTGCACCTTTTAAAAGAATACGGTTGCATCTTTCACGAACTTAGCTTATGACAGAGGGACAATACGGTGACACATGCCACCGTAGCCACTTAATTGGGTCCGTCCATGTCAAGTTTCACCGATTAACTTCATTTTTTTCTATAGAAACCGAGAATATAAAGCTAATTGAACACTTACCTTTAAGCTCTCGCCATGGAAGACACCGTTGGCGAGCTTTCGAAGCTTTGTCCACTTATGACCTTTCGTCGAAGAAAGCCCGTCTCCTAGTAGCTTCTTTGCATGGCCTTCGAGATCGATCTTCGGGTATACACCATCTTTATTGTACAATATTTCTTTAATAAGCTCAACATCTGTAACCACCAGCTGAGCTTCAGCACCATACCAGTTCAAGAAATTGCTTCCTATATAAATTCAACAAATTAATTCGAAATAAAAAACTTAGCAACGATTAATTAAGAAAAGATTTCGATATAACAAAGTTAAAGATGATGAAATTCGAATGGAAATAGAATTAATTACCGTACAAGTTCATCCACGAGTGAACATGAGGTAGAATCCTTGGAAGGATTTCGTGCGATAAATGATCCATGGGTCGACCCATGGATTGTGTTCGCATTGCGTGTATCTCTTTGGTGTTTCCATGGAGGAATCGGTAAGAAGGGCCTTTTATTCCTTGAGATCTCATCGTGTATTGTATACGGATAGGCAACAAACATACTTTGTGGAGAAACCTAACGAGCATCAGTATCAGTATCAGTATCAGTATCAGGATGAGGAAACTGGCCGGAAAAACTGTGAGATATTTGATGATTGAATCCATTTTTTTGCCTTTCAACCAGGTGTTTTAAGCCAAAATGATTTGAAAGCTTGATCATTTATGCATAAAATATAAATGGTTGATTATTTTGCATTATTTAGGATGAAAGCGAGTCTTGTTTGTTGGTATTCGATATGGGTTTATCAAAACGAGTAGAAATATGATTAATTATAGATGTGGTCCAAAATTATAAGATTCTTTCAAACAATTTGCGATATTAATTAGTAATTTATGTTATAGAGTCCTTATTTTAAAAACTCAATAATTCATATAAACCATTTTTCATAAGGTGTTCATTAAGTGTTATTTCATATGTGAAACGTTTAAAAACAACATTGTTTAGACAGTGTATTTTCACACTTATTATTTCATATATGAAATAGCATATATATATATATATATATATATATAAACTAATTTGTAACTTTATATAATTTATTGGATTTATAAATGATTATGCATCATTATCAAAATTAGTTTAATTACATGTACCAATCAAATTTTGCACTCTTTGATAGTGTATATGGTAAGGGAATCTTCAAATTTTCTAATGAATATGAAATGGTGATTATTGTATTCGTCTAGACGAACAACACCATTATTGAGAGGTTACGTATCTTAATCTTGACTTGATAGTCAAAATTTTCGACTTCTTTAAATTACATTGTTGAGAGGGAATATATATATAGTGGAAGGATATTTTACAACCCTTAAAAAGGTTGCAACCCTTACAACCCACATCTTAACCGGTGGATTCATAATCGACGGTTATTTTATTTTTATTTTTCTATTTTTTTAATTAAAAATAGTGGGCCCCATATTTATTGTAACCGCCGATCATGAATCCGACGGTTAAGATGTGGGTTGCAAAGTTTGCAACCTTTTTAAGGGTTGCAAATTAAACAACCCATATATATATATATATATATATATATATAAAACAAACAAACAAAATTAGATTGATTAGGAGAAAGGATACATAGTATAATTTTGTGTAGGACTTATGTTACGTATGCTTGTTAAAATTTAAAACAAAAATACCATGACACACACTTCATTTAGTTAACCGTTAGCTGATAATCTAGTTGACAAACTCAAAAAATAAAATAGCTTATTATTGCCAAACACCGTCTTAATTGTTGTGATATTTACATCGGTCTTTATATCACTAACAAATATGGTTGTGGTAGGGTTAAAATATGGATGTCCGAACTCCGAACAAGCTTGTGCATACTTGGAGTAATCCTATGTGCCCCCGAGAAAAGCTAGAAAAATCCCCTAACAGCTTGGAAGAACTCGAACACGGGACCTATTTCCAAAGGTTCCACAAAGCAGAGTTGAATCACTATGCAACAAGATACTAACAAGATTGACCTTTTAATCACGATTAATCTAAAGAAGCCAAACATAAAAAAGAATGATGAACCACTTGAGTGCACTGGTTAAGACTTCGGGGAGTTAAGGGGAAACCTCAGGTTCTTGACTACTAGACATTGCCAAAGCCCTTATGGCCATGGAGGTTCACATGCCATTTGTGGTCACCCAAGAATTAGTCGATGCACATAAGTTTAGCCCAGAAACCCACAATTACACGAAAAGGAAAAAAAGAATGATGGGCAAAAGATACAATTTACCCAAATGAAAACCATTGCAGATAATGTGTTATATGACAGCTTCAAGATATGCACCCAACTGTAGAAACATATGTAGTTGAATCATAATAGATCACATTACAAAGAGTAATTCATATATATATATATGTTCAATGATTTGCTTATTTTAGGGTTCAGGTTTAGGGTTAAAGTTACATATAACGTAAGAATACACATACCGACTCTCAACTACTTCCTTTTTCGGCCCTCGGAAATATTCGTGCATGCAAAGGATTCTTCATAACCACAGTAAACTCAACCTTCTCGGAGAGATCAACACCATAACCATCATCAGCAGTCCACCGGAAAAACCAAATCAAATTGGCAACAAAATATTCCAAATGAAGCAGAGCCAAATCAGAGCCAGGACATATCCTTCTTCCGGCACCAAATGGCATCATCTTTATCCCTTTACTTCCACTTACATCAAAACCACCATTAATAACATCACCATCATCATTCATCATAAATCTTTCCGGTTTGAACTCCATCGGATCATCCCACACCTTCGGATCCCAACCCATATCCGCCACAAAGAAATTAATGGTGGCACCCTCCGGAATCTTGTATCCTTCCACCTCCACCTCCTTCACCACCCTATGCGGTAACACGAAGTGCGCCGGCGGGTGTCGCCGGAGTCCTTCCAAAACCACCGCTTTCAGAAACGGCATTTTCTGTAGATCGTCTTCGTTTATAACCGATTCTGGCTCCTCCGTCACCACCGGCGGAGGTGGTGGTCCGACGACTGTAACGATCTCGTCGTAGAGTTTACTCTGAATGTCGGGATGCTTCACGAGATTGGCCATGATCCATTGTAGAGCGGTGGAGGTGGTGTCGGTGCCGGCGTTAAGGAACTCGCTACACATGCTTACCATCTCTTTGTCGGTGAGCTTTCCGCCGTTTCCGGCGGTGGCTTCCACCTCCGGAAGATGGAGGTTTATCAGGGTATCGACGTACGCCACGATTTGGGGATCGGAATTGGGTGCTTCGATTCGAGATCTGATCAACGGAATCAACACTTGTTCTTTATCCTCAAGCAATTGTTGGAATTGTTTCCATCTGTTCCTGAACAATATCTTCCCCAATTTCGGGAACATGGTGAGAACGGTAAACCGGCCGGAGCCGACGATCAACAGCATATCGCGCTGAACCCTAGCGATTTCATTGATTTCTTGCTCGCCAAGCTTCTCTCCAAAGCACATCAGGACCAACAAGGAGAACATGGCGAACTGGAAATGATCGACCACCTTGATTCCGGCGGCAGCCTCCGCCGGATTCCGCTCCTGATTCAGGCGATCAATCAGAATACGTAGGATCCATTTTCGCGCCCACGAGTATGACTTGACACGGGAGGGGTGAAGAACCTCCGATGCAAGGTTACGACGGAGGAGCCGCCACGTAGGGCCGTAGGAGGCGGAGGAGATGTTGCGCTGGGCGAAGGTTCTAGGGCGGTCGGAGAAAACGGCGCCGTTCTGGATGAGGATATGGTGGGCGAGAGAATGATCGGCGACGAAGATGGAAGGACGGAAACCGATGGAAAAAGTGATGAGTGGTCCGTATTTGGATTTGAGGTTTCTGAGGATGGGTTCGAGGTTTAAGCGGGAATTGGTTAAGAGTAGGAAGTTGGAGGAAAGGTACGACGGTCCTGGTGGTAGGATCTTGCCGGCGCTCCGGCGGAACAGGGTGGATCTGATAAGGGCGGCGACGCAGAGGGAAACGACGATGACGAACCAGGTTTCCATCGTCGACGAACGAAAGCGGATGATGGCTGGCCAGGGGTATATATGTTATTCTTATTAATTTTCGTCCAAGTCACTTCAAAATTTCAAATGGTCAAATGTTGATGTTTGAGTTTTTGGCAATGTGGTCGACTCGGACACTTGAACCGGATCGGGGAAGAGAGCGGTTCAATTGCAATCAGGTTTATGGCAATTTATGGCATGGAGTGAATCGGCCGGTTTATCAAAAAACTGGTTGAACCGGTTGATGTATTTGGGTTGATGAAAAACTTATGCTTATGTCAGTTATGTGTGTTTTTTTAATGTATTTGGTTGAATCGTGACCCGGTCACCACACTGGGTCAACCAAAAAATTGGGTTTTAAAACATTGGTTTCAGGACATCCCAACCCAACTATTAAAACAACAATACTATAAACATTAAAAATAAAACAATATTATAATCACTTAGAGCACGGCCGGCCCTGGCCACGTGCAACCCGTGCAACCGCACAGGGCATCAAAGCATAAGGGGGTATCAAGTTATCATCTATTACTAGTTTTAGGCTTAATAATTTGGGAATTTGACAACTGTGTTTTAACTATAAAAACAGACTATGGCCTACTTAAATAAGCATCGTGAACCTGTGAAAGCCAACATTTTAACAACTCAAGATGATTTTTATTTAGCATCTTCATGAACAAACAAAATTTCTTAATGAACGAATATGATCACAAAAAGTTTTCATTCGTTTACATTCGTTCCTTTAGCATCTTAAGAAATGAACATTAATGCATTTTCTTTACGAATGAACAAAAATATAAAAAAAATGTTTGTTTACCGTTTGTGTTCGTTCGTTTGTTCGGTAAAGTTAAATGTACGAACAAGAACAATAACACAAAAGCTTTCGTTCATTTATCGTTCACATTTGTGTAACATCCACCCTCCTAAATATGCTTAACTAGTGATTCTAAATATGTATTATATGTTAAAACATGCTTTATGTGTTAATTATGTAAAAAGAGAATTTGCTAAAATGTTAAGTGTTATAGTGAGCTATAAGTAGAGCCCATAGTTGGATTGATATGTAGGAGGTAAGATTGGTGCTAACACATCACAAATGACATAATTAGATGATGAGAGGGTTCAAAATACAAAGTGCATTGTTTAAATGGAAATCGGGTAGGTCACTAGAGTGCCTAAATGGGAAAATTCTACCCAAAACTTGAACGGATGATCTAAATTGAGTGAAACAAGTTGGAACACCCTAGATCAATATATTAAGAAGTGTTAGAAGTGACGGAACTTAAAGAAAGTCAACCGTTTGGGAGTTATAGAAGTACGATGTTATAAGTGATAAATATCAAAGTAAGATTGGAAAATGGACTTCTGGGTCGAATTAGAGGCTAAAATTTTATACTTAAGCTTCTTATAGATTAATTAAGAGATCTGGAAAGTTTCGTGCGAAACGGAGTTGAAACGACCAAGATACACATGAGTGACTAAATCTGCCAACAGTGGAAAAATAGGTTGACTTGTTGACCAAAATAGTTCAAAAACGGGATTTTCACTTTTATTTGATAATTTTCAGCTCCAAATCAGTCACACACACTCAAGGTGCAATTCTCACATAGTATACTCATCCAAGCTCAAAATCAAGAAGATTCAACAAGATTTTGGTGAAATTGAAAGATTAAACAAAGGTATAAACACTATCTTGAACCCATTTCTTGATTTTTGGTGTTTTTATGATGATTTGAGGAATCTAGGGTTTCATGTGGTTAGGATTTTTGGTATTTTCATGTTAAAAATGGTTGTATAACATGATATTGATGCTAGATATGATTAGTTTATGTTTTTCACTATTATCATGAAATTGGGGTTTATGATGGGTATGAAGTTTAGTGATTAAGTGTATTTCCTGTTAGAATATGGTAGTGTATCATGATTATGATGGTAATGATGAATACATTCAAGTAAATTTTGCAAGCTTATGAACAAAATGTACAAGTCTTGAAGCATTTGGTACAACTCATGGGTATAGGTTATGGAATGAGAAATTATACAAGATTTCATGAAGTTTTGCTAGCAATAGTTAAAATATGATTGTTCATGATGAAAATATGAAATTAGGGGCATTTGGAGTTGAATTGGCTTTTGGAACATGTAAAAATGAAGATTTTCGAGTGGAATGACAATGTAAATACGCAAACTTTAAAAAATTGTATAAAATCATAGAAAAATCGTATAAGGGTGATTCCAGTGGCGTTAGAAAGGTATAAATATATGTCTAGTTTATTTTATATGAAGACATAATAACCTAATTATAGCTTTAAGATGTGCTAAAAGTGCACTTTGTACAGGGCTGTCAAGCTGAATTTTGACAGCTTGTAGCTGCTGTGTTATAAAATCTGTATAAAATCAAAGAAAATTCATATTGATATGAGGTTAGTTGAATCAGAACCATATGAGAGTCTAAATTATTTCATCTTTATAAATCATTAAGTGATTTTGAGTCTAAGTAGGGCAAAATAGGGGATAAACAGTGGGCTGTAATGGAAAATGCAAGAAAGAAAGTTAACTAGTTAAGGTATCATCATGAGTATTTGTTACCCAAAGCTCATGATACTTGTTGAACTCACTCCAGGGATCATTTGAAACATGTTGGTTGTATTTGGAGGATACCTCAACGTGGGATAACGAAGTTGGGACGTAGCTTCTGAATTGACTTCCGGTTGACAACCGGTAGCACTGTGAGTTAAATGACTGATTTATATATATTTTGTATTTATAACTATTTATGCATTTCCTTCATGTGTATTTGTTCATGTGTTTTCTTATCTTGATGGATGGTCTTTGATTCCGGTTGAGTCATTTCCATTACGTGATTCTTTCTACGATGATGGTCGGTTTTGGATCCGGATTCCGTTGGTTTTATTTATTTGGTTTCTTTGTTATGCCGGGAGTACGGGTACTACTTTGTGTAGTATGCCGGAAGCAACGGTGGATGTCAACAGCCCAGATGAAGGGGGAGGCCGGTGAGACATTCGGTTAGCCGTACTCATTGCCCAATGGTTAGGAGGGGCATGAGTATAGGACTTTGGCACACCCGGAAGGGGAAGGGCGGGTTGGTGCAAAGTCTAATAATTCCTGATAGTTATGTCGTATGGTCATGTGTGATAAATTGTGATATGTCTTGTTTAATTTAGATGGCATGACTTCTTGAATAACTCGTATTATGGATTTGTTGTTGCCGAAAATGGTCGATTCACAACATTTGAGCTCTTGAGTATGGTAATCGTATACTCCATCCGATATGAGTTGGTATAATGTTCTGGTCAGTTTGTTCTGTGTGTTGTGTAACGTCTTGATTATATATCCGTACCATATACATATATTTATAATGCCTATATATATTGATTAGTTCATTTATCTCACTAAACTTTAGTGCTTAACCCGAATTATCTAACATTTTTCAGGCAAAACAGTATTAGATAAGAGCAAGTTCATGGAAAAGTAGATCGTGAAGTTGATTAGAAGTGACAACTCGATCTTTTGGTATATATGTCATAATGTTCTTTTGGTGGTTATGTATATAGTTATATCGGGTAGAAATGTCCCCGAAGTATTGTAAATATGTCTTTTCTTTTTTTTGGGGGTTGTAAGCATTAAAATCGTGGTTGCTTATACAATTTACCGATGCGGTTAGTAGTGGTTATAAAACGATATTTTAAAGCGTACATTTCGAAGTTTCGACTAAAATTAATATCCCGTATTTTGGTGGTTTTAAAATGATTAATTTTGGAGATTAAAATAGAGATTTGGACGTTTTGAAAACCGTGATGTTACAGTTTGTTTGTTTGTTCGGTTAAGTTAAATGAACAAACACGAACAAGCTTCCATTCGTGTTTGTTCAATTCGTTTTGCATATTGAAGTTTGCAATGCACATGAACATCATTGTATCGGCACATTTGGAGCACGTTGCACAACTATAACAACATATTGTGATATTGTCTTATTGGGCACTTGTTATTTGCAATTCACTGTAGCAAAGATTGTGAATTTTATAATTTATCATTTTTTTTTTACTTTTGTTTACTAGACGTGTAACTTTCTGAGTTTGGCTCTTTGCTTACTATGAGATTAACTTCGATGTAATTTATTATATTAGCTAAAAACTAATTATAGTTTTCTTTATCTTTTAGTTTCAAGTTCCATATATTGAAGTAAAGATTCTATTGTGCTGGAAGCACGCTCTTAAATCAAGCTTATCCTTTTATCATTCTATATTTTGTAATTTGGGATTTTGGTTTTTATGTCCTCCATTTGTATTTTTTAATTATAATTAACAAAACTCAACGTGAGAATGAGCTATCTAACTTGACTAAGTTCCAAGCCCTTTGAAAAATTGTATTTTTCGTCGTTTCATTTGCTTAAAAAATTAGACATAGGGGCATTTTTTTAGCATTTTCGCACAAGGCATCAAAAACCCTGGGACCGCCCTGACTTAGAGGTTGTTTGTTTAAAAAAAAACATTTTAATCGCTCTTAAGTTTGAATCAGTCAGACATTTTTACATTCAAAATATTTGTTTGTTTTTCCCAGTTTTCATAACCTCTTAACTCTTAAATACATCTGAAATAAGAAGTGGTGATCTAATTTCTTAAAACCTCTTATCGTCGTCCCATTTCTTATGTTCTCTTTTCTCTCAAGATGCCTCCAGAATTACAAAAACAAAGTCTTATTAATTCATATTTCAAATTTCAGCACCACATCTTATTAATCAGAAGTGAAATAAGACTTCAGACCTTTTAAAAAACAAATGCCACCTAAAAACAAGGGATCTTTTAAACACTTAGGGGGCGTTTGGTTCGCAGATTCTGATGGAATCTGATGGAATTGGAATGTTGAATTCCGTTGACCAGATTTCATTACATCGTTTGGTTCATTCTTTTTAAGGAATTGGAATGTTGAATTCCAATGAATTCCACAAATGAAGGAATTCAACATTCCTTGGGGGGAGATGGTATTTCATTGGAATGAAATGTCATATTTTTTTTGGACAAAATTGCCCCTCATCCTAATATGCACCACCACCTCCGGCCACCGCCATCGGCCACCATTGACCACCACCTCCGGCTACCAACACCGGCCACCACCTCCGGCCACCACCACCACCACCTCCGGCCACCATTGACCACCACCGACCACCACCACCTCCGGCTACCAACACCGGCCACCACCACCGCCATCGGCCACCACCACCTCCGACCACCACCGCCACCGGCAACCACCACCACCGACCACCACTACCGTTCAACATTATTAGCAAACACCAACTCTCTCTCTCCTCTCTCTCTCCCCTTCTCTCTCCTCTCTCCCTCTTCTCTTCTCTCTCTCTCCTCTCTCTCTACTCTCCCTCTTAATCTATCCTCTCTCCCTCTTTCTCTCTCTCCTCTCTCTCTCTATCCTCTCCTCTCTCTCCCTCTCTCTCCTCTCTCTCTACTCTCTCTCTCTCAATCTATCCTCTCTCTCTCTCTCCTCTATCTATCCTCTCATCTCTCTCTCCTCTCTCTCTCTCCTCTCTCCCTCTCCTCTCTGTCTCCTTCTCTCTCTCATCATCATTCGTGTGCTAAAATAATCAAAGCAATTTTAGTTAAAAATTAAACTATTTAATGACTATTTCATTAAAGTAATTTTTGTTGAAAAAAATTAAAATAAACAAAAAGGGTATTTTGGTCATTTACCAAAATTTCATTCCAATTCTAAAGCTACAATCTGTGAACCAAACAGAAAAATTCTAATTCATTTAACAGATTCCATTCCAATTCTGTCAACCAAACATGTGGTCAAATCAGACAACATTTCATTCCAATTTCTTCAAAGTCAAATTCTTTGACAGATTACATTCTATCCAAAAACATTTTGCGAACCAAACGTCCCCTTAGGGATTTTGAAGAAATTGGAATGGATAATTCATTTGACAAAATTCCAATTCTTTTGTTTGGTTCACATATTGTTCATGATGGAATCCTCTGAATTCCATTGAATTCCACAAATGTATCGATGAGGTTGTGATACATCAAATCATTGAAGACTATTTATGGCAGAAAGCAAATCTGAGGTGATACACCAAAAACCAGGAGATTATGAGATGAGCGAGGGAAGAAAGCGATTATGATTACACCCAAATTGGTTTTGGCGCATATGAGAGACCTCAAATAAGGATCTTGAAGACTGTGAGGGAGAAAGGAGCGACTGAAACTTCCAATTTTGTTTTGGTGTTGTGGGTTTAAAGTGTGTAGAAGAAATGAAGCCAGCCCTTAAAGCCTTGCATTAAAAACTTGTAAGTTATGCATATCAAGTTGTCTTTAAAGGTGCGTTTGGTATGCAAATAGGAGAGAACAAGACGGGTCATGACAGAACAGTTGTTCAGCATTTGGTAAAACAGAACTGGACAAAACAGATAACATGTTTCAAATGTGTTTCAAATCCCAAACAATCAAAAGTTCAATAATCAACAATCAAATGTTCAAAAATTGTAGGAAGCATTAGATTTGATAGAAAAATTCAAATCTCAATTTTTTAAACGGGTAACGAAAATATTAAAATACATGTTTTTAAAAGGTGAATTCTATTCATAGATGGTAAGAAATATATGTTTTTAACCAAAAACATAATTGAAAAAGGTGCAAAAGTTTAAAACTTACTTGAGTTTGATCCATAGAGGTGCCGAATATCGAATCTCCAATCCCGGATTTGTCGATGTTTTGATGTGCACGTAGGGGGTTGATTTTTTTATGGTGATAAAAAAAATTGGAGATGATCTACATAATTAAAGAATTTAAAAAGATATTGCCTTTAAAATTCCGGTTCGGTTTCGGTTTTTGTCAGGAAAATCCCGGTACCGAATACCGATTTTGAGGAATATGGGATCGAAAGTCGGACCGAATACATGGTGCCGGTTCGGGTACGGTACGGTACCGGTTCAATCCCGATTCAGTACGGTAAATCCTTTCCAATAGGTCGGGATTTGAAAATCCTTTCCAAGAGTCGGGATTTCAAATCCCCCAAATCCAAAACCAAATTTGAAATCCAATTCATTCCCGGAAACCAAACTCGCACTCCATATCAAATAAAAACCAGCTCTAGTACCATATTAAATTTAAACATGCAAATTCAAATTGGTTACCTACATTTTATAAGACCAATCATAAATGTACACATAAAACATATATCGACTCAAATGGTTTCACTTCTCAGCCCTCGGAACTATTCGTGCTTTTAAAGGATTCTTCATAACAATCGTGAACTCAGCCTCCTCAGAAAGATCAACACCATAATCATCATCAGCACTCCACCGGAAAAACCAAATCAAATTCGCAACAAAATACTCCAAATGAAGCAAAGCCAAATCAGAGCCAGGACATATCCTTCTTCCGGCACCAAACGGCATCATCTTTATCCCTTTACTTCCACTTACATCAAAACCACCATTAATAACATCACCATCATCATTCATCAAGAATCTTTCCGGTTTAAACTCCATCGGATCTTCCCACACTTTCGGATCCCAACCCATCTCCGCCACCAAGAAATTAATGGTCGCACCTGCCGGAATCTTGTACCCTTCCACCTCCACCTCCTTCGCCACCCTATGCGGCAGCACTAAATGCCCCGGTGGGTGTCGCCGGAGTCCTTCCAAAACCACCGCTTTCAGGTACGGCATTTTCTGTACATCGTCTTCGTTTATAACTGATTCCGGCTCTGACGCCGCCGGCGCCGGCGGCGGTGGTCCGACGACTGTAACGATTTCGTCGTAGAGTTTACTCTGAATGTCGGGATGCTTCACGAGATTGGCCATGATCCATTGTAGGGCGGTGGAGGTGGTGTCGGTGCCGGCGTTAAGAAACTCGCCGCACATGCTTACCATCTCTTTGTCGATGAGATTTCCGCCGTTTCCGGCGGTGGCCTCCACCTCCGGAAGATGGAGGTTTATCAGGGTATCGACGTACGCCACGATTTCGTCGGAATTTGCTTTTTCGATTCGAGATTTAATGAGCGGAATCAACACTTGTTCTTGATCATCTCGGATTTGCATGAGTTCCCTCCATCTGTTTCTGAACAAAATCTTCCCCAACCGTGGGAATATTCCGAGCACGTTAAACCGGCCGGAGCCGACCAACAACAGCAACCGCCGTTGCACCGCCGCGATTTCCTCGACACGGTGGTCGTCAAACTTCTCTCCGAAGCACATGAACACCAACAAGCAGAACATGGCGTACCGGAAATGATCAACCACCTTGATTACTCCGGCAGCCTCCGCCGCCGGCGTGAAGCGGCCGATTAGGATCTGTAGGACCCACTTCCGGGCCCAGGAGTATGACTTGACACGAGATGGGTGAAGGACTTCGGCGGCGAGGTTGCGGCGGAGGAGGCGCCAAGTAGGGCCGTAGGCGGCGGAGGAGATGTTTCGGACGGCCAAGGTTCGAGGGCGGTCAGAAAAGATGGCGCCTTTTTGGATGAGAAGTTTGTGGGCGAGAGAATGATCGGCGACGAAGATGGAAGGTCGGAAACCGATGGAAAGAGTGATGAGTGGTCCGTATTTGGATTTGAGGTTTTTGAGGATGGGTTCGAGTTCCGATAGGGAGTGGGTTAATAATAGGAGGTTGGAAGAAAGAAACGACGGCCCCGGTGGGAGGTTGTTGGCGGTTTTGCGGCGGAGGAGGAATCCGATGAGGGCGGCGACGGAGATGGTGAGGAGGAGGAAGGGGATGTCCATGGTGGTGAACGGTGGGTGTTGTTTTGTTGATGTTATCTTTTTTTCTACATTATTGGGAAATTGTTTGTTGCTAGATTTACCACAAAAAATAAGTTATCTTTTTTTTTTTTTTAATTATCTTTTTTGAGAACTAAATATTTAAATAAAATTTAAAAGCTATTATATATCAAAATATTGAATCGACATCATGATGAAGAATAATAGACTGTTGTACCATCATGGGTGGTGTTCATTTAAACGTCCATGGTGTTTCGTAATTTGTGGTTCAAAACTTTTGTAGAATCGTGTTTACGGTTTGATTTGTGATATTGAATAGTGGTTTAAACCAGAGTTTATGCTTATTGAAATATATGTATTGTATATATTTATCTTTAGTTAATTGAGATTAACTAAAATATTATTAATTATATTATTTTAATTATAGAGAATCACTTTTGGTCATTGAGGTTTATTGGATTTCAGATTGAAATTTTTGGAGGTAAGATATCGTTCCACTTGAACTTCTTCCATTGTTTAGCCTTTAAGAGGGGAAGAACGTTCTAACTTGTTATCACGTAAAATGAACATAGTTTTTTTTATTACTTTTCTTGGATGGTAGCATTTAGTGGTAATAAATTTTGCCAAATGGGTGTTTGATGGCTGAAAATGGTACCTGCAATTGCAAGTAATCCTGAGATAGAGCCGGAGAGGGTGATCCAACACTGACCAAGGTTTTGGTAAATGTCTCTTGCTCACTTTTGCAACTATTATCTAAATATGTTTAGTTGTTTATCTTCACTTGTAATAAGTATACTAATTTGTTTTTGTATATATTATAGGAGAATGAAGAACAAGTCAAAAGAAATATTCATTTCGTTACCATTCACAGAACCCGAAAATTGAATCGAAATGATATCTTATTGTGTTTTGCTTTGTTGATGGATTTAAATTGCACTTGGTTTTAATATTGTAATTTTATGGACTTCTTTTTTATTTTGGTTGCAAGTTAAAGATAGTTTCGACTTTATTTTGTATTTGGTTGTAAACTCTTAATTTTCTGGATTTACTATGCTCCTATTTTAAATTTATTTCGAACTTTTAATATTGATATGCATTAAACGAGTTTGAGCTTTGATTCGAGCTCAAGTTCAATCTTAATTCGAGTTTGAAACGAGTTCGAGCTTTAGAAATGATTATCGAGTTCGATTCGAGTTTAGATTTTCAATACTCGCGAGTTTTCGAGTCGAGTTCGAGTCGAGTATAATGATACTCGAGCTCGACTCTTATTATTTACACCCCTAGTGGGACCTGTACTTTAATAAGTGAAGTTCTAGTCCTTGAGGTTTGAATTTTGCTTTGAAAGTGGGACCTGACTACTAACTCTATTAAGAAACTCAGTTAGAGTCGGGGTATTTTCGTCAAACCATGTGTTATCCTTTATTTTGCATTTTTTTTTTGTAAAAACCATAAACATTTAGGGACCTGTTATGTAAATAACGATATATCTATATAGGGGTGGGTTCAAACGAGAATGAAGGTTGTTTAAAAGAATAAAGGCACAAATCTCAACCAATCATTTTTAAAAATAATTCCCAAAATAGAACTTTCCGAAATGAACCTTAAAATGGTATTAAGGTCATATTATAATATGAATTAATTTAGGATAGTATTGACTTTCTAAAAATTAGGGTTTACTATATACCATCTTTTTCCTTTATTCATGCAAATCTGGTAAAATTCATATTGGTAATTAATCTTGTTCTGTTTGTTTTTTCAAAAAAATCCTGAATTTGCACCCCAAATCACAGATGATTATATGATAAATACCCAAAATCACATATGATTGTACCATAAATAATTTGGACAGATTGTTTAAGTGTAATATGCATCACTAAATCACATGTGATTATACTTTATATTAAAATAATGCTTAGCTATAATTCTTAACACCAAAATCATGTGTGATTAGACTATAAATGAATTAACAAAATGCTTATCTATAATTCTTAAAACCAAAATCATATGTGATTTTGTTGTAACTAATTTGGGCACAATGTTTTTACTAACTTTGCAGCTTTAAATCATATATGCTCA
Source organism: Arctium minus (assembly GCA_954870635.1). Taxonomy (NCBI): domain Eukaryota; kingdom Viridiplantae; phylum Streptophyta; class Magnoliopsida; order Asterales; family Asteraceae; genus Arctium; species Arctium minus. Next base: position 16,366,208 of record OX941082.1, read on the forward strand.
TCCATTTAAGATCATAAATGATCCAAACGAAAACAAAAATCCTTCGACTGCTCACCGCTTTCCTCGTACTTATCAAACGCTTCTTTAAACCTCCCCTTCTGATTTCCGACCTCCGTGGGTTGCACGTCATAGAAGATCGGAAAAACCTTGTAACGATCATCGGACCTTTTCCGTTTGAGAATATTGAGGAGCTCATTAAGACACCATTTGGAAGAAGCGTAGTGTTTGGAGAACACAATAACTGAAATAGTCGATTCTTTGATGGCTCTTTGAAGTTCAGGTAGGATTCGTTGGCCTTTCTGGATCTCATCGTCGTCTCGGAAAGTATGGAATCCGGCGTTGCATAAGGCCGTATATAGGTGATCAGTGAAGTTTTTCCGGGTGTCGGCGCCTCGGAAACTGAGGAAGATGTGGTAAGTGGAACGAGAAGATGAAGACGGAAGTCGGGTTTCCATGGCTACTTACACACGGTGATTTTCAAATTAAAACCAAAAAATAAAACTTTAAAATTGAAAACCTAAATGAGATACAAAGTGAAGAAAACAAAATCGAAATCATAACCCAAATAAGATTTAACGTTGAATGTTGATAGTTCCTGGCAAACTAGGGTGGATTTCGCTGCAACTTCTTCGACGCGTTGACTGGAAGATATTGGCGTGAGTCGTGCGAGATTGTGACTAATGGATATCATGTAAGCTATATGGATTGGGATGAAATTGAGAATCCCATTAATTTAGGACGTGATTTACTAATTTCTTAAAATAAACAATTACTAATGAAAAATGACATTTATACCTTTTTTTATTAAAATAAACAATTATTAATTTCTTAATTATGATTGGTCCAGAATTGTCCCTTTATTCCTTTAAATCGTTACCATTCTCGTATGAACTTATCTCTCTCTCTCTCTCTCTCTCTCTCTATATATATATATATATATATATATATATATATATATATATTGTTAATCACAATTGTTACCAGGAAGTATTTCACAACTCAAACTCTTGCTTTATTGAAGGAGGAGAACAGGGCTATATATAGCCCGATACAAAAACAGAAAAAGCTATAAAAAAAGGAACTAGCTAACTGGCTATGAAGACTAATTCAAAAACAAGCACGACCTAAACGTTCCTAAAACCTAGGAAACTTATTGAAAGCAACAAAGAAATATTCAAAATACTTCAATATTTCCTCCCCTAAATCAAACATGCTGACAACATTTGATTTAGGGGTCGTTTACCCAAATGCTTACCCGGTAAGCGCTTACCAATAAAGCTCGACATACTAACTTGCTTTAACCGGTAAGATTTTAACCATCACGATGGTATCTTATACAACAATTTACCCGGTAAGCGCTTACCCGGGTAAGAGTTGTCATTCTCTCTTACCGGGTAAAACTCTTCATCCTTATCCTCGCTCTTACCGAGTAAGATCCTATCCTCTTGTCATGTTCATCCGATATGGTAAATTCCCCGGTAAGCACTTACCGGGTAAGCATTTTGTAAACGGCCCCTTAGTCTTCAACTGCTTGAACACCCAGTAGTCCTCTGAGCTTTTCAAATTGATCAAATTTCAGCGGCTTGGTCATAACATCTGCAAGTTGGTCATCAGTTCCGCAGTACTCCATGGCAATTGTACCTTCTTTTGTAAGATATCTCAGGACAAGTTACATTGCCAACCGCCTTCATCGCCATGTTCCTTAGTTGATTTGTTATCCCGGAGATTTGGGCTTTCAAAGAAGAGATCTCTGATGAATCTTGTGAGCTAGATCCAATTGGCCTTCTTAGTTGGCCACTCTTTTCGGAATGCCATTGATAGTTGTTGTCGGCCATTTCGCATATCAAAGCATAAGCGTCATCATAAGACTTTGACATGAGAGATCCCCCCGCTGCAGAATCAACAGTGGCTTTAAAGTTTGGGAGGAGGGCATTGTAGAACATTTCGATGATCAACCATGGTTGAAGACCATGGTGGGGGCACTTTATGAGCAATTCCCTGTATCTTTCCCAAGCATCATAGAGTGATTCTTGGTCTAATTGCTTAAACTGCGTAATTTCTGCTCGCAATCCTGCAGTACGAACGGGAGGGAAAAACTTTGATAGGAAGGCCTTCACAAGTTGGTCCCATGTGGTGATTTGTCCGGCGGGGATACTTCTTTGCCACGACTTGGCCCGATCACACAAGGAAAATGTGAAGAGTCTAAGACGAATGGCCTCCGTTGGGACTCCGTTCATCTTGAAAGTGTTGAGAATCTCACTGTATCTCTCAAGATGACCAACCGGGTCTTCATGCGGTAGCCCCCCAAACTGTTCTTGCTTTATCATGCTTATGATGGTCGGCTTGATTTCGAAGTTGTTAGCCTCCACATTAGGAGCTTGAATGCCCTGTTGTGAGCCATCATAAGTGGGACACGAGAAATCTCTTAAAGCTTGATTGTTCGCCATCACGCGTTCTTGTTCTTGCTCTCTTCTCCTTAATCGAAGTGTGCGTTCGATTTCCGGATCCAAGGGCAATATCGCTCTTCCTCGGTTACGTCTCCTTGGCATGCACTAGAGTGAGTGCCTGAAAACAAACCCAAAGAATAGTAAGTAAAAATAATGGAATTAAAGAATAATGTCCAATCTAGCAGCGCTATAACCGGTAGTGATATTAACACTACAATAGTTCCCCGGCAACGGCGCCAAAAACTTGATAGACGGTTTATGCAACCCTCCAAATCTACCGCAAGTGTACGGTGTCAATCAAGTAATACGTACTAAGTACGAGTATCGATCCAAGGAACTACGAGTTTAAGTACCACAAGGGCTACCACAACTACTAACTGAACTGCTGATAAAATTGGTTTGAGAATGATTAATTAACTACTTATCAAGAGACAATGAAAGCAAGCACGGGAATACTATTCAACAACTGATTCAAACACCACAAAGAGAATACTTATGTGACTAGGGAAAGGCTAGGGGTCGGATTTCATTTGGATTCCACCAACAAATAAACAACACACATTCAATGACTCAATACACAAGGTTAAATTTAGTAATTCCAATTATACTCACTACTCTCTCTCGAGCAATAGCAAGAATGTATCATGCAATATATATTGAAGTCTCTCAACCAATACACATAAACATTCAACTCATTAAGCATAAGAATCACAAACACAAACTAGGGTTTACTTGGTATATCTCTATCCAATATCTCACCCTAGGTTTATCTAACTTTTATCAAGTTATAAAACCAATTTCTCAAGAGGAAATACAACCAAAAGATGAATAAGATGGCCAATCTCATAAACAATAAGAACAAGATAGACAAACTTCAACCAACAAGTGTATTAACTCAATAAAATGCAATAATCATATATCTAACGGTATAAAACCAAAATCCATCCTTCCCCCAACCTCAAAAGGTTTAGTTCATGTTACTAGTAGCAAATATAACCATAGAGAAGAAGATGACAACACCCAAATACATCGTTTCTCAACAAAATACAAGTGTAATGATAAAACTCCCTCAATGATTGATACACACTACCAATTTTGAGCTCTAAAAGTTGTTTCCACCTTCCCAATCAGTAAAAGTCTTCTATTCTGCTCTGAAAACGGTTTAGAACAGCTCCCCTAGGGTCTAGCCTCCAACAATCCCGAGATAACCCTAAACATTAACTTTCTGCAGCTTTTTATACCCTCAGACCATGACCGCGACAGTGCCCGGCGATTGTGACATGGTCACAATCACCAGGCTCAACATGCCCGCGGTACATCTTGGGCGATTGTGCCAGCAATAGTGACACATGTCACAATCGCCTGGCACAATAGCTAAGGTTATGATTTTCGTTTTTTCTTCACTCGTTCACTTGGTTCGATATCGTCTTCAACCGGGACGTCAAAATGGAGTATAAGTAAGCATTTTTCCTTCCATCTGACATCTTGTATGCTACATAACACTTGCACAAAATATTAGTCCAAAATACCAATTATTGCTTCAATACGAGCCGTAAACTTATGATTTGGAGGATAAAAATCCGTCAGATAACGAAGTTATCAGGGTTGCACGTCATAGAAGATCGGAAAAACCTTGTAACGATCATCGGACCTTTTCCATTTGAGAACATTGAGGAGCTCATTAAGACACCATTTGGAAGAAGCGTAGTGTTTGGAGAACACAATAACTGAAATAGTCGATTCTTTGATGGCTCTTTGAAGTTCAGGTAGGATTCGTTGGCCTTTCTGGATCTCATCGTCGTCTCGGAAAGTATGGAATCCGGCGTTGCATAAGGCCGTATATAGGTGATCAGTGAAGTTTTTCCGGGTGTCGGCGCCTCGTAAACTGAGGAAGATGTGGTAAGTGGAACGAGAAGATGAAAACGGAAGTCGGGTTTCCATGGCTACTTACACACGGTGATTTTCAAATTAAAACAAAAAATAAAACTTTACAATTGAAAACCCAAATGAGATACAAAGTGAAGAAAACAAAATCGAAATCAGAACCCAAATAAGATTTAACGTTGAATGCTGATAGTTCCTGGCAAACTAGGGTGGATTTCGCTGCAACTTCTTCGATGCGTTGACTGGAAGATATTGGCGTGAGTCGTGCGAGATTGTGACTAATGGATATCATGTAAACTATATGGATTGGGATGAAATTGAGAATCCCATTAATTTAGGACGTGATTTACTAATTTCTTAAAATAAACAATTACTAATGAAAAATGACATTTATACCCTTTTTTATTAAAATAAACAATTATTAATTTCTTAATTATGATTGGTCCAGAATTGTCCCTTTATTCCTTTAAATCGTTACCATTCTCGTATGAACTTATATCTCTCTCTCTCTCTCTCTTTATATATATATATATATATATATATATATATATATATTGTTAATCACAATTGTTACCAGGAAGTATTTCACAACTCAAACTCTTGCTTTATTGAAGGAGGAGAACAGGGCTATACAACAATTTACCCGGTAAGCGCTTACCCGGGTAAGAGTTGTCATTCTCTCTTACCGGGTAAAACTCTTCATCCTTATCCTCTCTCTTACCGAGTAAGATCCTATCCTCTTGTCATGTTCATCCGATATGGTAAATTCCCCGGTAAGCACTTACCGGGTAAGCATTTTGTAAACGGCCCCTTAATCTTCAGCTGCTTGAACACCCAGTAGTCCTCTGAGCTTTTCAAATTGATCTAATTTCAGCGGCTTGGTCATAACATCTGCAAGTTGGTCATCAGTTCTGCAGTACTCCATAGCAACTGTACCTTCTTTCGTAAGATATCTCAGGAAATGGAACCTTACGTTGATGTGCTTACTTCTTCCATGGAAAACGGGGTTGTTTGCAAGTTTAATGGTGGAAGAATTATCACAACGAACTCTAACACACTTGGACATGCTACCTTCAATCTGATTAAGAACTTGTTTCATCCAGATGAAGTGACTTGCATAGAAGGTAGCAACAATGTACTTTGCTTTTGTTGGTGAGAGAGTCACCACAGGTTGTTTCTTGGAGGCCCAAGCTACTACTCCGCCACTCATCATAAACATGTAACCAGAAGTACTTTTAAGATCATCGATATCGCCCGCATAATCGTTATCGGTATAAGCCGATAGTTCAGCTGTGCACCCTCTTTTATAAAATATATCGAGATCGATAGTACTTTTAATGTACCTTAGAATCCTTTTAGCCGCCAACATGTATGCCTCCTTCCGGTTTACTCTCTTATTGAGGCATACCCACTTCACCATCTCACGCTAGCCCGAAACACTGGTTTTCCTCATTAACGTACTCGGTTTCGCCGCAATTTTTACTTTGGGCAATCATTTGGGTCATCCCAAAACAATACTCAATTCTCAACATATCATGCACTACTCACTCTTCAAGCAGAATCGACCTATCCACTGAGATCCCTTTACACCCAATGAATACTTCAACATTTCCATCTAGACTTCAAATCCACTACAGAGCATCATAACTTAACCGAGTTGGACATTCTCCTCGGTATTTGATTGGAATACGAGACATTCACCTGAAACTCAACGCAACTAAGAAGTACACAGGTTCCTCTTTTAGATGGTCGCTAAATACCACTCACTCTTATACACCTCAAAATAACAACAATGCAACATCCATATCAGACATACTTGTCACTTATGAATCTCTCCTCAAAATCTCTAAACCAATATTTACACTTCCGCTTATCCCATATTTCAACAATAATCCACCACTTAACACAACGGTAACGCATTATCACTTCGATGACTTACCTGCCTTAGTGTAAAACACCACTAATTTGCCATACAACTAATACACCTCACTATCACACCCTGACACAATCCTCCTGATCCTCTTGACATACATATCGTTACCATATTTTTCGCAACAAACACTACACATTTACCTATAGACAAGGTCATATCCCAACTTTGTCTTCTCAGATTAGATAAATCACAAATCATGATCACCCAATACTCAAGTAAGTTCAGGATTCTCGTTAGCTCATCTCGATCTTCGAGGAACAATTTCAGATAGTCAAAGAGGATAGGAAGTCCTCCCTTGTCGATCGACATAATTGACGTGCACTCACTTCGACTGTGCGATATACCTCATTCCCATACAAATAACCAAACTTCATAAGAAATCACCTCTTCAGACTAACGATCTTGTGCTTTCCAGCACTCCTTCCATGTGGTTCATCATAAAACAAAGTGCACATTTCTCCTGCAAAAACCTTCTACAACCTCGAAAAATATTGTACTAGAGATACCCCTTGATTTCTCAGTTATTTGGCGACGACCCCAACACCGGATAATTTGAATGGTCGTTGCTTTCGATATTACCATTAAAGGGTGATGTTTCAGTAATTTCCCCAACAGCGAGGATTCCACGGAATCTCCTCTCCCAACGCTCCATAACCCACTTTATACCTCACAGTCCTTGGTTGATGAAGACATCGTGTTCACTCTGTACATAATCTTATTACAAGACCTTGTCAACACTCAGGCTCAATCATCGGTAACTTTTCATTAAAGGACAGCGACGCCACCTATTAACATACTGCGATCAGAAGCACCTTAACAACCTCGTAATTCACCCCAGACATAAACACTCATAAACAAACACTTCCCGAATTACCGGATCAAAAGTCCACGCCACCCCCATAAGAACGTTACCACCACAACATCTGAGATTTTCATTATCCACCACCCTCCTCTGACGAAAACACTAGAGTTATAATTCGACCAAAAACGGCTCAATCAATAATTTCAACTCTTAAAACATTTCCTTAAATTAATTTTAATATCCTCCACGACCTAGCGAGTTCATAGCCTTCATGCATGATGACACAATGATTGAAATTGTTTTTGCACTTTACAATTTTTTTAAGAGCACGACATCATGAAATAAACTCGTGTATGCAAAAAGCAAGTCATCACATTTTAATAGCCAAACACTAGGAAACACGAGGATTTCAAGGATCCTTCCCACGTCACTCCATAAAAGAAATATCACACTGAACATCCAAGCCCATGATGATGACAATAAAATGTGTGCAATGAACCCCTCTATGCGACTTTAAAAACTAAGCGAATTTCCCGAATGAGTCAACCGACTCCCACACCCATGGATGTGACAATGACATGCCCATTCTGATTTTAGTTATAAAAACTATGAGAGCAGTTGTTATGACCGCCACAATAAAACTTGACTCGACAAGAAAAGATGAAATAGTTCACCAATTATTGAATCCCAAATTTCTGTTTGCAACACAAATAATTTTCCATACATAGACTACACGTTTGCCTGCGTTGCATTGGCTTCCAAACAAAACTCAACACACACATAAATGTTTTAATATACAATGACTTATGCAATCTATTTAAAACATAATGCATGAGACTCATCTCCCATTAACACCCTGCTTTTGACCCGAAGGTCGATCTATCTATCTTGTGACAATTTCTAATACAGGTTCTTTCCTTAGTACTCGCTTATCCCCAACTTCATCGCTCCTATCCCGACTGTGGGTTTGCAAAACACCCGGTTCCAAACTTGGATCGTAAAGATTACCGCACCCACTTGTCCTTCATAACATCCTTACTCCCTATTTCATATTAACATCGTTTCTTTTCTCACACGGTCATACCACCCCACTGCTTATTTGACGAGCCCAGAGGTTACTGCTTTCACTTGATCCTAAGTTGAGAAATTCAAGATCCAAACACACCTCTTCTTCCACACAGACTTTGTCAGGATCGAAATTCTAAACAAGAATTTAATAAACACTCAGAAACTTTATGTTAAAGAAGTCGCGGAAAAACACTTTAACAATAAATTAATCAAACAGTGTATAAACTCAAATCACAAGTTATATTGATTTAACTTAATGATTACAAACTAAACCGCAATCTGTTGAACAGGCTCAACAGACGTTCAATACTTCTCTATTGAAAGGACTTCTAAGAATCTTGAGGTTAATTCTCTCTAAAACAAACGTATATAAAAAAACTGTATTTCTATCAAAGACTTCTAGACTATATATACAGAATTAATTACAAGATAATTATCAAAACAAAATTGATCTTCATTCCATAATTATCTTCATCTCTATCTCCAGCTCCTATTCTTTCGTTTCCAAGTCATTATCTTCATAAGCAGTATTAATCTTCATCCTCATCCAGCAGCATTAATCTTTAACAGCATTAACATCCTTAGCAGTACTAACTATGCTTGCAGTATTAATTCCTCTCTTGCAGTAGTAATCTTTAAGCAGTACTAACTTCTAGCAGTACTAACTCTTCAAGCAGTAGTAATTCTACTAGCAGTAGTAATCTTCCAAGTAGCAGTACTAATTTTAAGTAGCAGCATTAACCATACTTAGCATATTTCTGGCCCAACAATCTCCCCCTAACTTAACTTTTCAAATTGAGAAGTTAAGTTCTTCAGCAAAATTGTGGTCTTCATGATGCTTTCAAAACTGCTGCTCAGTTCCCCATATTAGGATCCAGACCCAGACTTTGATTAATTGTTCTTTTGATCACTATTCTGGCCATTTCTGAATCTTTAGGACATACCAGCTTTGCTCTCAACATTCCTTGTAGCTTTGCTCTACTATGGTCATACACCTTGTCCACCAAGAAGTACTCATGATAGCTTTTCTCAATAGTTAGCACAAAGACTCCACAATTTTCAAACAACATCCAATTATCTATCCTTTTGAATCCATTCTCAAGATGCAAGTCCTTGATAACTTATTGCACTCTTTCAGGCTCAAACATCATGTACAAGTACTCCATGACCATCTTTGTTAGACTCATCCCAACTTCTTTCAACACTTTACCATATAAGCTCAGTCCAACTTTGTGCATTTCTTCCAAATCAGACCCGGAACAACTTCTGATAATTTTACCCCATGTAGCATATATTTCATAGTGATCACCCATTCTCTTGATCCTGAAGTATTCTTTGCCTTGGTCTTTCAAAATATCCCAATGAATTATTTCAGGAGCATTCACTGAAATAGGATCCACCTTCAGAGGTTTTTTATCAGATACTGTCATGTACAAATCAAATTACACATCAGATTGTCTTGGTTGACTTGTAGGATCTTGATTCTGCTCTAGCACATGTTCTGCTGATTCTGCTTCTGCTCTTTTACTTTCATTCTCCTTTTCAACTTCATCAATTCTTGACCTCTTTGCCTGTTTCTTGGTAGCAATGGATTTCTTTCTTTTTATAGCTCCAATTTTCTGAGCTAAGGTCTCTTCTTCCTTCACGTTTGCCTTGTCTTTGGTAGGAGTGCCTTCTTCACTGTCAGGAAAGGGCTGTTGTATGTTGAGGTCATGCCTTTCTTTCAACCTCAACCCTTTGAATGAAATCCCCTTTCAGCTTGGCCATCTCCTTCTTGTATAGCTCTTCTATCCTTCCAAATGACGTGCTGGTAAACATTCCTTCAGGAACTCCAATAGCTCCTTTTAGAAAGTTTATCATTTTCCTTCTTTCTTGATTGGCCAGGAAGGTCTTTGAAGGCTTTCTTTGGCTTTCTTTAGTTGCTCTCAATGTCACTTTCTTAGCAGCAGCAGCAGTCTTCAACCTCCTTTGATATTCTTCATTAAGCTTAGTAGACAAATCTAAAGCAATTTCTCTGTCTTTGGCAGATTGAATCTCTTCCTCCTTTTCCAACTCTTCTTGCAACTTTTTGGCCATTTCTTCATCAAGTTCTATTTGAGTCTGCTTCTTTGATGGCTTCTCAGACTCAATCATCTTCTCCTTCCCTTTCTTTTTGGTCTCAGCTACACTGAATTCTTTTCTTTTCTTTTCTGTTTCAACTTCTTTGTTACCATTCCCTTAGCCTTTGGAGTAGCTTTGGGAGTGTCAAGCTTTGCCTTCACCAATGTTTCAGCAATTTCTATCTCTTTCCTGGATAATTCTGTTTCTGCTGCAGACTCAGATACTGTTGCTTTACTTATTTCTGCTGCTTTTTCAAAAGTTTTTGCTGCTGATGTAGTTTCTACTGCTTTTTCTGTTTCTGTTGTTTGTTTATTTTCTGCTTCAGTATTCATCTCCCCCTCAAACTTAAATTCCATTCCAACTGGCTTCTCCTCCTTATCTTTAGTTGCTTGAGTCTCCCCCTTTTTGGAAGCATCATGATCAATGTTCCTCTTCTTCAAAACAAACTTGGTTTTCTTCTTTTTGTGCACCAGCCTTAGAACCATCTTTTTGAGTTTGGTAATCTGCACTTGTTGAGAAGTGATCACCTTTTTCATCTCATGTATCTCCAAATTTTGATTATGAACTTCCAGACTTATTGTACCAAGAGTATCCATCAATTCATCATAAGTATATCTGTCCTCACCTCCTTTAGGTGTTTTTACCACCCTTGAAGGATCATTGGATCTTTTAGTAGAGGCCTTCTGCCTAGCAAAAGCACCTTCTACCCCCGTGGTTTCTTGGCACCTGAGACCTTTAGATGATTGCTCATCTAAAGTTGCCGTGGGGAAGGTCTTAGAGATGTTCACACTGTTCTGTCCTACACCTTGTGCAGAAACAGTAGTGTGAGCCTTTCTGCCCACATGCTCATCCTTATCCTTATAGAGCACCTTCTTGGGGTTTGGAGACACCCCTATGGTTTCCCTTTGGATATTCTCTAATGGAGAATGCTCCATTAGAGGGCTTGCAGTCTGTTGGGGTGAAGATACAGAAAGGGAAGGAACTTTCTGTACCTTTTTCCTTTGATATGTTTTGGTGATGGGGGATATGGGCTTGACAATAGGGATCTGAGGAGTATTAATGGAATTGAATGGTGTGGGTAGGTCATCAGTTGGGTGGTCAGATGTGGGTTGTGACCCTGATGCCTCACCATGGAAATGAGACATAACCATCATTGTAGAGAACAATGGTGTCTCTTGGCCAGAAAAGTCCTTACTTGGTCTTTTCATATTGGAGAATACCTTCCCTTTGGGAGGTTTTGGTACATACACCTCATTAAAAGAGGGTAAATCCGTCAATTCATTATTGAGTACTTCTTGCACAAACCTTGGATACATGTAAAAGCTTTTGGTTTTGGTATCCAGATTTGACATTAGATCATTGAAAATCATTTGAGAAAAATTAAACTTTCTAGAGGTAGCTAAGCAGACTAGAGCATAAGCTAAGGTACTGCTGAACTCACTCCATCCAGTTGTTTTTCTAGAAATGCAGTGTTGTAGGGTATGAACAAAGAATCGCCACTGAGGTGAAAATCTGTTCTTGAAAAACTTGTATACATCAGTGGGACCTTCATACCCCATACGACTAAGGACTTGGAAGAGATCTTCCTTGGACAGAGAGGTAATACCTGAGGCATCATCTAGTCGTAGATGAGTGCGAATGCATTCCTCTGTGATGGTAATGGGTTTATCACACACCCTTGAATGAATGATCTGATTTTCTTCAACATTCCGGATGGACGCATTTGCTCAGAACTGTCGCATGAGTTCCACATAGATTGTGGGATTGACAGTTACTGCGTAGGCGATGTGTGAGGATTTTAAGAAATCCACAATCTGATGAAAACCCTCTGCTTGCTTGGGTTTCTGTAGCATTGCCAACTCATTGTGATCATCAACGAACATCAGTCATGCCATCTTCTTGATCGATTAGTTGAAGCTAGGGTTATGCACTGGTAAGAGTTTGAGAGAAAGAGAGAGAAAGAGAGAGAAAGAACACTCGTAGGAAATTCAAAGAGTCGTTTGGATTTTGGCGGTCAGAGAGGGTATTTATAGGTGGAGGGTTTCAGTTATAAGCAGTACTAAGTACCCTAGCAGTATTAACAGGCCTGCAGTATTAACTCATATTAGCAGTAGTAACACATACTGACAGTATTAACACAGACTAGCAGTATTAACACATACCAGCAGTAGTAACACTGATTAGCAGTAGAAATAAGGCAAGCAGTAGTAACTTTGCACTGGCAGTATAAACCACCTAGCAGTAGTAACCATACTTAACCATATTTGAACTGACATTATGAGTAATATAGAGAGCAGTATTAACTTAACTAGAAGTATCAAGTATCCAATCAAAGCAATCTGAAACACTTAAACACACAAGGTTAGCAGCACCATGCACAATAAAATGTGAGAAAGTAAACAGGAAGGAATCTATACATAAATGGTACATAAAGAAAATCAAAGGAGGCTTATTCAGTGTTTATCATGCCCACACTTGTGACCAAGAATGTGAATCTACCCACATCAAAAGCTTTGGTGAATAGATCAGCAAATTGGTTACTTGTGTGTACTTTTAAAACCTGAATTAGCTTCTTTTCATTGCAGTCTCTAATAAAATGGTACCTTATTTCTATATGTTTGGTTTTTGAGTGCTTCACTGGATTATTAACAATGCTTATGGCACTGTTGTTGTCAATGAAGATTGGAGTGTGCAGAAAAGTAACACCATAGTCCAACATCTGATTTTGAATCCATAGCACTTGTGAGCAGCAGCTTGCAGCTGCTATGTACTCTGCTTCTGTTGTAGAGGTGGACACTGTGGTTTGCTTTTTGCACTGCCATGACACTAGTCTTGCACCCAAAAACTGACATCCTCCTGATGTAGACTTTCTATCCAAGTTTGCACCACCCAAATCACTATCAGAATAAGCAAGTAGATCAAATGGTGAGTCATGAGGATACCAAAGACACAACCTAGGTTGTCCTTTGAGATATCTGAAGATCCTCTTGACTGCTTGAAAATGAGATTGCTTAGGTCTTACTTGAAATCTGGCACACACACAGACAGCAAACATAATATCTGGCCTTGAAGTTGTTAGATACATGAGGGAGCCTATCATAGATCTATAATGATGAACATCTACATCCTCCCCCTCAAGATCTACAGTGATCTGTTTGTGTGTTTCCATAGGAGTGCTTGCAGGCTTTGAATCTGAAAATCCAAATTTTGTAAGTATATCCTGCACATACTTGGATTGGCTGATGAAGATACCATCTTTCTTCTGTTTAACCTGTAGCCCAAGGAAGAATGTAAGTTCACCCATAGAGCTCATCTTGAATTTTTTGTGCATTAGCTCCTCAAACTCCTTGCACATATAATCTTTTGTGGATCCAAAGATGATGTCATCCACATAGATCTGCACACGTAGGATGTCCTTCTTCTTCCTTTTGATGAACAGAGTCTTGTCTATTATTCCCCTTTCAAAACCATTTTCCAAGAGATAGGTAGACAAAGTGTCATACCATGCTCTTGGTGCTTGATGTAGCCCATAGAGTGCCTTCTTTAATTTGTATACTCTGTCAGGAAAGTTAGGATTTTCAAACCCTGGAGGCTGACAAACATATACTTCTTCATCAATTGTCCCATAAAGGAATGCACTCTTGACATCCATCTGATAAACTCTGAACTTCATGAAAGAAGCATAAGCTAGAAACATCCTAATTGCCTCAATTCTGTCTACTGGAGCAAATACTTCTTCATAGTCTATTCCTTCTTCTTGTGTGTACCCTTGTGCCACAAGTCTGGCCTTGTTCTTTATTACTATTCCTCTCTCATATTTCTTATTCCTGAAGATCCATCTTGTGCCAATTGCTCTGTGTCCTTTTGGAAGATCAACCAGATCCCATACATCTTGCAGCACAGACTGCAGTAGCTCCTCTTGCATTGCTTCTATCCATCTTGGGTCTTTCATTGCATCATAGGCCTTCTTGGGTTCAATCTGGGATAGAAAGCAAGATAACAAGTCTGTCTGTATGTCTTTCAATCCCCCTAACTTGCTTTGTTGCCTTGTGATCATTGGGGAATTAATGTCACCAATCACCAATTGAGGAGGATGATTCTTCTGAGTTCTTGTAGTATTGACAACCTCCTCATTAAGATTTGCTTCAAGGTTGGTGTCATTCTTTTCTGGAGTGCTTCCACCATACACTAAAGAATTTTCATCATCAGTGTCATCTTCTGATAGTATGGGCATCTCAGGTCCTGTGTTTCCTGAATTATGAGCCTCTTCTTCATCACCTTTTTCCTCTTCATCTGCTTTAGCATCTTCATATGGATCAGAATCTTCTGATTCTGAATCATCTTTCTTTTCTTGCTGGCAAAATTCAACAGGATCTACTGTAGGTATTGGGAACAGCACAAACTCTGAACTCTGTGCTTGTACCTTTTCTGAGCTTGTTCCTGCATTTTGCACATTACTAAAACCAAATGCATTAGTTAGTGAATCAATGTCAAACAACCAATCAGGACCTGTACCAATTTGATTTGGTGTGTTCTCATTTCATTTGACATTGTAACTTTCCTCTATAATCCTTGAAGAACTATTAAATACTCTATAAGCCTTACTCTGAGATGAGTATTCAATAAGAAATCCATCTTCAGCTTTGCTTTCAAACTTGCCTAAGTGAGATTTGGTGTTGAGAATAATGCAAGGACACCCAAAAGGTTTGAAAAATCCAATAAATGGTTTCTTCTTGTTAAAAAGTTCATAAGGTGTCTTGCCTTGAGATTTGACTACTGAAACCCTGTTTTGGACATAACAAGCAGTATTAACTGCTTCTGCCCAGAAAGTAATTGGTAATATTAAATCTGCCAATAGAGATCTAGCAGCCTCAATTAGTGTCCTATTTCTCCTCTCAGCAACACCATTTTGTTGAGGAGTTCTAGGACCACTGTATTGTTTCTCAATACCTTTAGTCTCACAAAAGTTGTTTAAGTCATTGTTTTTAAATTCAGTTCCATTATCAGATTTGATGACTTTAACCCTTAGATTAGTTTGGTTTTCAATCCTAAGAACAAAGGATTTGATCAGTCCACTTGTCTCATCCTTAGTCCTCAGAAAATATACCCAAGTAAATTTAGAGAAATCATCAACAATGACTAAGCAGTAGGATTTCTTACCAATACTCATCACATTTGTAGGACCAAAGAGATCCATATGCAATAATTGAAGAGGAGAAGAGATTGTATTTATTTCTTTGGACTTATGAGAAGTTTTGTGTTGCTTGCCTTTAAGATAGGCAACACAATGATCATCACATGAGAAAACTTTTTGAGGTAAACCTCTTACAAGGTTGTTTTTCACAAGAATGTTCATTGTTTTAAAATTCATGTGACACATCCTTCTGTGCCAAAGAGATGATTCATCTAAGGAAGCTTTTGAAAATAAACAGTTTAATGATGAATCAGATGATACATTCTCTAAATCCAAACAATAAACATTATCCTTTCTAGGAGTTCTAAGTAGTATCATATTTTCATCAACTATCTTGAATCCTGGAGCAAGGATAATACATTCAGACTCAGTAAATAGTATACTATGTTTCTTGTCACAGACCTGTGATACACTTAACAGGTTGTATCTCAATTGCTCAACATAGTATACATCTTCAAAGGGCATCTTACCTTTTGATACCATACATTTTCCACTGATCTTACCTTCTGTTGGATTGTCACCAAACGCAACATGTCCTCCATCAAACTTTTTGAAGTTTTGAAGGCAGGTCATGTTACCTGTCATGTACCTAGAGCAACCACTATCTACATGCGATATGCTCTTCTTCTTGAGCTGTTGGTTGCTCTGCACATATGATAAAACAATTAGTTTTTAGAGGGAACCCAAGCCAAAGTGGTCTTGGGTTGCCCTTTCTCATCAACATATTTATAATCAGTAATCTTAGTCTGGATGAGATGATCAGATTTAGGAATCTCATGGCTGGAATACTTTGTCAAAATTATGGGCTTGGCAGCATTAACACTGGTAGCAGCACTATCCTTGTTAGCAGTACCAACTGGGTTAGCAGTACTAACTAGGATAGCAGTACTAACTTGGTTAGCAGTACTAACTTGGTTAGAAGTACTAACTTGGTTAGCATTAGTATTGCTATCAGCAGCACTATCTCTGTTAGCAGTACTATTTGAGGTAGCAGTACTAACAGATTTCTTGACTTTTGGAACCCAAACCTTGACAAAGTTGTTTGCTTTCTTGTTCTGTGAGTTACTCCTTGACTTGCTTGGAGTATTTTCTTTTGATTTAGCAAACTTATTCTGAATATGAGCTTTCATAGGTGTTGTTTTCACATTCTCAGCCATGTGGTTCCTTTTTCTTCCTATAACCAAAAGAATTTTGTGTTTGTCTTTGAAAAGTAACTCTTTGGTTAATAGGATTGAAATAACAGTATTTGGCAAGATGATTCAATTTGCCACAGATAAAACAGGGCTTTGGTCTATTGATTTTGCTTAGATCAATTCCCTGTTTTTGAGCCCACTGATTATTTCTGTTTCTTTGATTTCCCCTTATTTTATCATGTTTATGGGGCTTGTTCTGTTGACAAGTACAGGGATTTATAACAGAGGTTTGCATGTAGTGAATTCCCTGTACCTTTTCCTTTCCTTTCCTGGAGGTTTCAACTTTCTCACTCTTAATAGTCTCTTTCTCTGTCTTGGACAACTCCACTTTATTACTTTTGATAAATGGTTTACCTCCCCTCTCATTTGTAAGAATGTGGTTTTCTAAGGGAATATCTTTATGGTCTTCCTCATTCTTACTCTCAGAGTCTTCTTCTTCAGAATCTGCCTCAACCACTACTTTGTCTAAAGGATCTACTTTTGTGGCTCCTGTAGGTAAGTCATCCTTATCTGTCTTTCTAAGAGGTCTGAGGTGGGTGGAATGTAGTTATTGTTGTATGGTGGAGGGGTGGTGTTGTAGCCTATTCCTCTTCTCAGTTTGTCATGAATTTGAGATTTAAGTAAAGAGTCCATTGCTCTAGAAGCATTGGAATATTTCTCAATGTCTAGTTTGGCCTTCTCAAATTCATTCTTAACTTTTTCACACTCCTCTCTAGACTTCTCTAGCTTACTCTCTAACTCATTCTTCTCCCACTTCCAATAGTTGAGATCATAAGAATGTTGAAGTTTATTGGCTTGATATGCCTTTATTTGTTCTTCAAACTTCTCAACTATCAAAACATACTCTCTTCTATCTTTCTCTAACCTTTTAAGGTCATCACACATGCTCTGATTGTGATCCCTGTACTTTTTAACAGTTTCAAGACAGGTTTTAGAGCAAAGGTTAGATTTTACCTCAGTGGGGATTGTAATGCTTGATGACTCTGAAACTTCAGCCATCAATGCTTGGTTCTGAATGGCCTCCTCTGCTTGATCACTCCAATCAAAGCCCATTCCTTCTTGTGAGACAAGAGCTTGAGATGAATTCCTGCTATAGTTAGTGGACTTTGGTTGATGATTATTGCTTCCATGTTGTTGGGCAGTTCCTCCTCTGCACTCTCTGGCAAAGTGTCCCAGATTATGGCATTTGTAGCATTCCACCTTGGATTTATCAAATCCAACACCATCTTCTCTTTTCATGGCAAAATTGTTTCTACCTGTTCTTTTGATGAATCTTTTGACTCTCATGGTGAGCATTGCCATCTGCCACTTGATATCCATCTCTTCAAGATCATCAGCATTGATTTGCTCCAGATCATCATTGATAAGAGCAGATTTAGCATGACTAGCAAGGAATGACTCCAAAACATAATCATTGGACCCATCCTGTTTTGAGCCATAAGCAGCACTAACTGATTTTGTATTAGCAGTAGAATCAGTAGTAGATGATAGGAGGGCAACATTATGAGAGTATCCAGATGGCCTTTTCTTAGATTCAACTTCTGCTTCAAATACCCTTAGATCATTGTAGAGATCATCAAGCTCCTTATCCTCCAGATTATCATTCTGTCTGAAGGATACAGTGTACATCACCCACTCTTCACCAAGAGATCTTAGAAATTTTCTGTTGACATCATCCTGGTCCATCTTGACACCAACAATGGCCAACTCTCCAATCAACTTGTTGAATCTATCAAAGGTTTGAGTCATGGACTCATTCTTTGTAGACATAAAATTCTCATATTGTTGTTTGAGAATTGCCTTCTGATTCCTCTTAGTGCTTTTAGTACCTGAAAATCTCTTCTCCAATGCATTCCAAAGAATTTGAGCATCAGAACAGTTGCAGATTTGATGTTGATACTCATTAGGAATTGCCAAGAGCAAAATGCTCAAGGCTTTCATCTCTGTCTGCCTCATCTTTTTTTCTCCAACAGTCTTAGGTGGAGGTCTCTTGCCATCTGCGTCCATCTTTCCTCCATCAGAGGGACCATTCTCAATGATATCCCACATTGAGTAGTCTGTAAGAAGAATGTACTGCCTGATTATGATTTTCCACATGTCAAACTCATTGGGTTTGAGCATGGGGACCTTTGAAACAAGAACACTGTCATGAGATCCGTCCATGATGATTTTTGATTTCTGAGTTGAAGGCTCTCATACCACTAGTCAGGATCGAAATTCTAAACAAGAATTTAATAAACACTCAGAAACTTTATGTTAAAGAAGTCGCGGAAAAACACTTTAACAATAAATCAATCAAACAGTGTATAAACTCAAATCACAAGTTATATTGATTTAATTTAATGATTACAAACTAAACCTCAATCTGTTGAACAGGCTCAACAGACGTTCAATACTTCTCTATTGAAAGGACTTCTAAGAATCTTGAGGTTAATTCTCTCTAAAACAAACGTATATAAAAAAATTGTATTTCTATCAAAGACTTCTAGACTATATATACAGAATTAATTACAAGATAATTATCAAAACAAAATTGATCTTCATTCCATAATTATCTTCATCTCTATCTCCAGCTCCTATTCTTTCGTTTCCAAGTCATTATCTTCATAAGCAGTATTAATCTTCATCCTCATCCAGCAGCATTAATCTTTAACAGCATTAACATCCTTAGCAGTACTAACTATGCTTGCAGTATTAATTCCTCTCTTGCAGTAGTAATCTTTAAGCAGTACTAACTTCTAGCAGTACTAACTCTTCAAGCAGTAGTAATTCTACTAGCAGTAGTAATCTTCCAAGTAGCAGTACTAATTTTAAGTAGCAGCATTAACCATACTTAGCATATTTCTGGCCCAACAGACTGATCAATACCTCAACTCCCAGATACAGAGTCTCAACAGAAATTAAGAGCATAAATACATAGTATGCTTTTCTGTCGAACCCTAAAAGTTATAATCTTAACTGGTTCACCGACACTCCGAACACAACTCCTTCCTATAAGTATCAATAATTAGTCCAAAATCATTCTTACTTAACCAATCAAATCCTTGCCAACCACTCACAAGATTAGAACTTTATCCGTACTACCACATTACTCGATCACCTTGACATGACTAAATCGCTAAGACTACACAAGCCAAAACTCAACCAACCTAACATGGTAAGGTCATTTAAGCACATACATGTACCTGTAAATTTGCAATTACACTGGCCAGGTGGAACCCCAAATTTACCTTACATGACAGTCCTCACTACCTTATCATTAACGCTCCTAGAGTGGAATTTCCCAGGCATCCTATCTCTCGGCTTTGTTTCCTAAGTTCTCAGTTTAAGTCTAGGCCCATCCGGTCACCTAAATCCCTTAAACTATGGCTCTAATACCAAATGTAACAACCCAAAATTCATAATAATCAAAACATGAGTAAATCCAAAAACGAATGGTTCGCAAGTAACAATTTAGAAGTTTTACAACGGAAGTCTTGACTACAGCCGAGAGTTTCTAAATTAAACGACAAATGAAACTAAACAAAGCCTTCACTTGAGTCCATTTTCAGCTCTTACACTTTCTCCTTTCCCTTACTGGAAGCACCACAAACGTTCCTTCCTGAAAAAGGTTTTTAGGATTGAAAAACGAGGGTTAGACCATAAGGTCTAGTGAATTTCTGACAAACGTACAAAATCAAACAGTTCCAAATAACATTACAATATGAGATTCAAAGTCACATTACCATTATTGAAATCACAAAAAAATCAATCGTTGGTGACACCTTTACCTCACGCGCAACAACGATCGGGTCCCAAGCAGACTCCCCTCTCATTTCGGGGCCCAAGCAGACTCCCCGTTTCCACATGTGCAGAAAACGAATTTCACACACACGTGGTTTTATAAGATTCCAGGGAAATAACGAATTTCACCATTCCCAAACCAACCGTACGATTCTTTCCAATTATATACAGTTCCAATAATATAAGTTTCAACACAAAAATAAATAGTTAACATCGCAGATAAAATTTCTGAAATAATGATAAAAAAAGTAACGTGCTTTCATTCAACCCATCTTAAGTAAACAAATCAAGTTTAAAATATTTAAAGAGGATAATGGGTGTCAGAAACTCATCTGCTCGAAGGATTGCACGCTTAGCTAATATTGATCCCCTACAGTTAATCAACGAAAAGAGAGAACAATCAACCCACTGATAGAAGTCAAAGACGACCGCCCCAAAACTCTCGGTGACATCGCCCGACTTTCCCCCGAGCTCGGCTCACTGGTCCCCCCCCCCCCGGTCCTGGTATCGCCCGGGTTCCCCCCGGGGATCGGCTCGCCCGGACTCCCCCGGGGTCACTGCCTTGCCTGGGTTCCCCCGGTCTCGGCATCGCCCGGGTCTCCCTGGTGTCATGGCCTTGACCGGTTTCCCCCGGTACTTGATACGACGACGAAACTCCCCAAAACCCAGTTCCCAAATTTGATTTTAGGGAAAACTATAACATAACCTAAGCATTAAACTTAAATCACAACCAACTTTAACCATTTGATATACAAAATAATAGCAAGAAGATATCCCGATTAACCACAATAATCAAATCCCCAATCCACGATCAACCCAAAGTTACCCTATTCTTAACATCAGATACCAAAACTAATAACCAAACTCAATAAAAAGGAGGGAGGGAATCGATTAAAGAGAATAGCCATAGAGGGATACTAACCTATTACGATCACCTTCAAGAACTCAAATCTCAACAATCGTCGTCCCCAAGAACCTTGCCCTCTGTCTCTTCAGTAGCCGCCTCCAAGCCCAAAAATGGAAAAGAATCTAGGGCTCTGCCCTTTTAAGAATTTACTCCAAATTACACCCTAGCCCCCTCAAGTTCATATATTTCCAAAAATAGCCCAAGGTTATTTCCAATTTAATCTTTACACAAAAAGGTCCTTGCACTTGCAAACCGGTGTTGGTTTTTTTCTGTATTGCTCTTGCGGTTTTCTTTCTACGCTTTTGTGTTTCGTTTTGTTTCGGATGTGATTTAGTTATAACGTGCCTTCGCCTTTCAAAAAAAAAACAAATTGATGAACTTATTCAAATATATAGAGTCCCACTAATACGGCATTTAACTCTATCATTATTTTGAGTTAATTATGGATTTTGTTATAACTCGTCCTACATAGATATAAAATGGGATTTGTGAACTCCTTATAAGCCTCAAGTTGTGAGCTACCAATAACTGTCACCGTGATTTTAAGTGGCATTCGAAGTATTGGGCTAGTCTATTGGTTTGGGCTTTGAAGTGTGACATCATTGATTCATTGTTGATGATGGAGGCAACAATTTTTGGAAGCCGGAGGAAAGGGTTCTTACGAGGGTTGTGAGTTTTTATTAGGGAAGGGTTAAGAAAACAAAAGGGATTAATTTAGGTTGGGGGGGGGGGGGGGGGGTTGTGTTTCTTGTATATTAATAATAGGGAAAATTGTATCAAAGTGAAACGAACTTTCAAAATCGTCTTTTAAGGGTTTGGACTATTTAAAGGTTTGGTTAACCAACCGATAATTTACATGACTTGGCATATAATTATTTAAAAAAAATATTAGGTAGAATTATTATGCCAAATCATCATTATTATTTAACAAAAATTAACAAATCAAAACAAGAAAATCAATTGACTCCCCCCTCTTCCCAACCGTGATCGTCTCCTACCTCCTCCCTTCCTCCATCGCAACCCTAGCCCCTCAATCACCCTTTTGCTAGCCGTCGCTCCCTCTCCGGCAGCCGCTCATCAGGTTTCAAAGAAAAAATTACATTTATGTCATCAGGTTTCTATAAACGATACTCCTTTCTCCATTCCCAATCTAATCAGTTTCTATAATTGATACTCCCATCTCTAAAGAAAAAATCGATTTTATGTCATCAAGTTTCAATGTTTCATCATATTTTCTCTGATTTTTTATTTGTATTAGATATTTATATCATTGTACAAGGTATTAAAGTTATAGAAACTACAATAACTATAAAAACAATTTTTAAAACCCCCATAATGAAAGTAGGAATAAATAACAAACCAAAGAGACAAAATCCATAGTTTACTCCAATACTTAATATCCAAATCAAATAAATACAAGCTCTGGTACCATATTAAATGGAGAGTAATTTAAACATGCAAATTCAAATGGGCTTTTTATTTACTACATTTTATAAGACCAATTGGACATGTACACATAACATCATACATCCAACTCAAATAGTTTTCTCAGCCCTCGAAAATATTCGTGCATGCAAAGGATTCTTCATAACAGTCGTGAACTCAGCCTTCTCAGAAAGATCAACACCATAATCATCATCAGCACTCCACCGGAAAAACCAAATCAAATTCGCAACAAAATACTCCAAATGAAGCAGAGCCAAATCAGAGCCAGGACATATCCTTCTTCCGGCACCAAACGGCATCATCTTTATCCCTTTACTTCCACTTACATCAAAACCACCATTAACAACATCATTCATCAAGAATCTTTCCGGTTTAAACTCCATCGGATCTTCCCACACTTTCGGATCCCAACCCATCTCCGCCACCAAGAAATTAATGGTCGCACCCGCCGGAATCTTGTACCCTTCCACCTCCACCTCCTTCCCCACCCTATGCGGCAGCACGAAATGCCCCGGCGGGTGTCGCCGGAGTCCTTCCAAAACCACCGCTTTCAGGTACGGCATTTTCTGTACATCGTCTTCGCTTATAACTGATTCCGGCTCTTCTGCCGCCGCCGCCGCCGGCGTCGACGGGGGTGGTCCGACGACTGTAACGATTTCGTCGTAGAGTTTACTCTGAATATCGAGATGCTTTACGAGATTGGCCATGATCCATTGTAGGGCGGTGGAGGTGGTGTCGGTGCCGGCGTTAAGAAACTCGTCGCACATGCTTACCATCTCTTTGTCGGTGAGTTTTCCGCCGTTTCCGGCGGTGGCCTCCACCTCCGGAAGATGGAGGTTTATGAGGGTATCGACGTACGCCACGATTTCGTCGGAATTTGCTTTTTCGATTCGAGATTTAATGAGCGGAATCAACACTCGTTCTTGATCATCTCTGATTTGCATGAGTTCTTTCCATCTGTTTCTGAACAAAACCTTCCCCAACCGTGGGAATATTCCGAGCACATTAAACCGGCCGGAGCCGACCAACAACAGCAACCGCCGTTGCACCGCCGCGATTTCCTCGACACGGTGGTCGTCAAACTTCTCTCCGAAGCACATGAACACCAACAAGCAGAACATGGCGTACCGGAAATGATCAACCACCTCGATTACTCCGGCAGCCTCCGCCGCCGGCGTGAGGCGTCCGATTAGGATCTGTAGGACCCACTTCCGGGCCCAGGAGTATGACTTGACACGAGATGGGTGAAGAACTTCGGCGGCGAGGTTGCGGCGGAGGAGGCGCCAAGTAGGCCCGTAGGCGGCGGAGGAGATGTTTCGGACGACCAAGGTTCGAGGGCGGTCGGAAAAGATGGCGCCTTTTTGGATGAGAAGTGTGTGGGCGAGAGAATGATCGGCGACGAAGATGGAAGGACGGAAACCGATGGAAAGAGTGATGAGTGGTCCGTATTTGGATTTGAGGTTTTTGAGGATGGGTCCGAGTTCCGATAGGGAGTTGGTTAATAATAGGAGGTTGGAAGAAAGAAACGACGGCCCCGGTGGGAGGCTGTTGGCGGTTTTGCGGAGGAGGAGGAATCCAATGAGGGCGGCGACGGAGATGGTGAGGAGGAGGAAGGGGATGTCCATGGTGGTGAACGGTGGCTGTTATCTTGTTGTTTTGTTGATGAGTTAAACCTCAATCGTTATCTTTTTTTTCTACATTATTGGGAAATTGTTTGTTGGTAGATTTACCACAAAAAATAAGTTATCTTTTTTTTTTATATAATTATCTTTTTTGAGAACTAAATATTTAAATAAGATTTAAAAGCAATTATATATCAAAATATTGAATCGACATCATGATGAAGAATAATAGACTGTTGTACCATCATGGGTGGTGTTCATTTAAACGTCCACGGTGTTTCGTAATTTGTGGTTCAAAGCTTTTGTAGAAGGGTAATTCTAACTACACCTAGTCTAGACATATTGTGAGGAGGGAATGGGATAATTACTGCTTGGTTTTTCGATTCAGTTGTATTGAAACCTTTTATTGTAAGGAATATGAACACATTTTTGTAAATTTTATTTTGATATGGTACAATTTATCTATACTATATAATGAAAATTCTAAAACGGTTATACCGGTAATCTTTTGTACAATAACATTTACCACCCTTAATCTTTTGTACAATAACATTTACTACCTTATAATGTTACATTTACCACCCTTAAAATTACTTATTTAATTTATTTTATATCCCTTATTTTTTTCATTTTTCATTTTACACCGTTATCATATTAACACAAATAATCGTATATGAACAAAAATGCAATGAAAAAATACATTCCTTTTTTTACAAATTATACCATTATAATCGTCTCGTCAATACCTTCAAAACGAGCCCAATATTGAATATTTTTTAATTTAACCGTACTATTAAATATCAGAATCTATACTATATAATGAAAAAACTAAAACGGTTATTGTACAAACTTTTGTACAATTACATTTACCACCCTTACAATTACTTATTTAATTTACTTTATATCCCTTATTTTTTTCATTTTTCATTTTACACCATTATCATATTAACACAAATAATCATATATTAACAAAAATGCAATGAAAAAAATACGTTCATTTTTCTACAAATTATATCATTATAAGTGTATTCTCAATATCTTCAAAACGAGCCCAATATTGAATATTTTTTAATTTAACCGTACTATTAAATATCATGAATATCTACGAAATAATTTATTTTTCTATCCATACGTTTTATTTTTTTTCCACCGTTAGCACGTTAAAAATACATAATCGTAAAATACGTTTCATTCTTATTATAAATAATATCATTATAATTTTTTTCATCAATAATTGTAATATAAACTAATTATTGAATATTTTTATGGGTTTAGGTTTCATAAGTTGTGATTCTTAGGTCATGGTTGATTATTGATGAAATGTATGTAAAAAAATAACATTAATTGTTCGTTCTTTACTTACATTCCGCTGCATCACACGGGTATATGCCTAGTGGTTTAAAAAAAATCTTCAAATTATTATGCAAACTGTTTGATTTTAAACAACACCAAACCACAAAGTTACATGTCAAAAACTCAACTTTCTATAAAATTACAAAAAAAAATGTTTCACACATCAATTATAGTGTCAACAATTATTTTATGTTTGCATATTCTCGTAGAGAAACATAGCCTTATTTATCATCTCCAACATTAAAATGAAAAAAATAAAAATATCCGAAATTTTGGAGAAAATAAGAAAGAAATATTTTAAGAAACATTAAAATAAAATATTTAAAGGAAATAAATAATATTTTATTAAATATATGAAATATTTCTAATATAATTAATATTGTAATCTCTAAAATATAAATATTCAATAATTTTTTTAAAGATTATAAACTTTAATTTTTCATTTTAAAAAAATTTCTTATTAATAGTATTTATAAATTTAATAAGTATTTTGTTTTTTAACTCTCAAAAATATTTTGGATTAAAATGATACAGAAAATATATGACAAAGTTGGCGTTGTCGCCTAATGACTTTATTGGACAAAATTAGCCCAACTTTATTCATATGATCTGTTACAAATAAATATTATATTTTAAATGCTTTAAATCATCAATTTATTTTTACTTATTGAACTTTTTACTTCAAATTTTTGCCATCTTTAAACAAATACAGTTTAGATCGAACAAGACACATGCCAAACTTGAATAAAAACGGTTAAGCATTTCTTGCATAACATATGAACAAAACCATCAACAAATTATATTTAAACCAACCCAAATACCATCATAAGATTTTATCTTTCATTCGTGATATGAGCTTGAACTTTTCCTCGGCCTCGACTTGCTCACGCACATCAGATCCCGAAGCTCGGTCTGGATGAAAGCTCAATAATGCTCGTTTATACGCTGCACGAACCTGGAACAGTCATGAGAAGAGAAGTAAGAATGTAATACTACAAATGGCTACGGCTCGCGCATACATCGACCATCCATACTCGATCCAAAAACCACACTTTATTTTAGAAAGCTTTTCGAAAAGTAAACTAAAGGGGTTTCACATATATCCATATGGTATCGAAGCTAGGTTGTTCCTCTATAAGGGACTTGACACTCTAGGGTAGAGATGCACAAGGCCCAGGCTTTATCAGACTTGGGCCCGGGCCTCCAAAGCCTGGTTTTTGTGAGTAACGAAAATGGCGGAAACTTTTTTAGGTCTGGGTCGGGCTTTGGGATGGGAAAATGGCCCGATTGGACTTTGTCAGACTAGGCTTAACCAGACTTTTTAGGCTTTTTCAAGCAAACTTTTTCAAACCTGGCCTAAACCCGTGATTGCCCCCAAAATTTCGGCCTGATCAGGCTTTGAGTTCTGGCCCAGACCGAGCTTGGGGGTCACTAGGCCTAGGATTTTTCGGGCCGGGCTTCGGGCTCGACTATGGGGTATGTAGGGAGTCCCAAATCAGCTAGACAGTCCTTTTTTCCTCTATATTTGTTGGAACCTCCCTTCTCTTTTCAAATACTCGTTTAGAGAGTAGTCTAAAAAAGTTCCATATATATTCACATGGTACCAAAGCTAGACTCTTCCTAGGTTCCACATATATTCACATGATGTCAAAACTAGGGTCATCCTCTACTATAAGGAACTCGTCACTCTAAGCCATATTAGAGTCCAACATCAACTAGAACACGTCCTTTTTTCTCTATATTTCTTGTAATCCCCCTTCTCTTTTCAAATACTCTTTTGGAGAGTGATCTCAAGAGGTTCCACATATCTTCACAGTAATATTGGGATTCCATACATACCCCATAGTAGATTTGACATAAAATCTAACTAGATGCCACAAACAAATTGAATGGCATGTGATAATTGTATTTGGCAACATTCAGAATATAGCATGAATATAAAGTCATTTTACTTGTACCATGCTTGACACACGACAACTGAAAATGCTTAAAAACTAGAAAGCATACAACTCACCTGAAGCGAAGTGGCAGAAGGGTCGTTATTAGTTAAGACTCCTAAACCACGCAATAGTGAAGCCATATCATGGCACGTAGTTTTCAGCTTGTTAAGTTCGTGTTGGACTTCAGTACGATACATTTCTTTCAAGTTCATGTTTTCCTCGTCCTGTGAAAACAAGAAACAAGGGAATGTAAAGTTAATGATGGTAACTTAAGCTGTTGTTGTGAACAAAAGACGAGAATCCTGCAAACCGTTTTTTGGGTTTCTCTGATTTCTTCCAACCGTTGTTTTTGTCTTCTCTCCATGTCTAATAAACGCATCTTTTCAGCTTTCTTTCTTTTCAGAAAACGCCGCAGCTGCTGAGCTGCTTCTGCCTGCGGAAAATAAAATAAAATTTGCACATTAGAAGGTGAAGTTGTTTCCATTCTTACCCCTTCTATATGAGGTCAATATAGATGAATGTTCAGGTTCACATAACAGAAAGTAGGCAGAGTTTAAACAAGAAGATTGAAGTTACCATCTCTTAGGAGTTATAGAGGTTGATGTTATCTAAATATGTACTTCTCAAAACAAATCTATGCATGATTCATATTGAGAACAGATGTATTAAAGACGCAAAGATCAAGTAGTATTCTGATGTATAAACTATGAACAATTACAAGATGTATTGAGGCAATGGGTAAGACATATTTTAAGACATTTAGATAACCAAATAGTACTTATTGTACTTCTTAATCACAATGCTTAACAAAATATGAGAAATACATAGAGCATTAAGAAGTAGAGCTATATCTACAAAGTCAAAAGGGTTAGCCAGCCCATGGTAATACAACTATGATAATAACAAACAACCTCTAATCTTGATTTTACTAGTTATCTATACCCATCTTGATACAGGCACCTAAAGATAAGTTGTTTGCCAAAAAGGAAAGTGCTACACAAGGCTTAATTTATCACACAAGCTAGCATCTTTTACTTGACCAACAAAGATGATCATCTAATACCCCTCATGTTCTTCCAAACAAGGTTCAGAAGTAGCAAAAGCAAGTGACAACATGGAAACAAGAATAACAGGGATATAATGCATATGAAACAAAAAAAACAAGTTACATGAATATAATTGAACTAGTTTTTTTTCTGAAATGTACCTGCACTTTCAAAGCTCTCTGTCTGGCTGCCAATTCTTCCTCTAGCGCTCGTTTGTACTCATCAGTCTCCTTGAGCTTTTCTCTTTCATTGACAATGGAGTTCTCAACAGGGGCATCCTCAATATTGGAAGTGTTCAAAATAGATTTTCCCTCAATCTCCACTTTACTACTGGTAGAACTAGAAGGTGTCTCTTCAGGCTTATCATCTCTGTGCCCAAAACCATGGCTGCAATCAACAGTTTCAACTGAAAATGGATTCTGGTGAGAGGAAGTCCTATCAACTTGTAAATCAAGATTTCTTGGGCCAATATCTGCAATGCCACTTGCACCATGATCTGATGGGATTTTGTACTTTTGCTTACCATGTGTATATGAGGGATGTTCATTAGAAAACAAGGGTGACACTTTATGACTTTGTGAATTATCCTTGCAGAGACAGCAATCAAAGTGTTCAAAACATTTGCAAGTTTGCTGTTCAGAGTTAGAAAGATCTTCCATCAATGACTCTTCTTGGGCATGAATTTTAGCATTCTTATCAAGAATATGTGTCTTCCCTGCTGCGTTCAAACTTATATCATTAGGACACTGTTTTAGGGGGTCGAATGATGTGTTTTGCCTTCTACTTTCAATTGTTGTACAGAAACCTTGACCGTCTTTCTCACGGATGACTTCTTTAGAATCAAATCTACTTGGAACTTCAGCATATGATTGTTTGTTTCGCTTTACTCCAAAATAATCACAAGCATCCCCATAATGTGTAGAAAAACTATCATTTTCCGTCATACCACAATGATCACTTTGGACATTAGTTTTTCTCTTTAAAGATGCTCTTTCCCATTGCTCTTGTAGCATCCCAGATGAGTCCACCATAAACTCACAATCAGGACTATCCATATCAGATGAATCACCATCTGATTGCATGCTGAAATCATAACAATTGTTGATACCTCTTCCAGCATACATCCTTTTGCTCTTTGATAACTTCACCCGAGAGAGATTTTCCTGAGCAAAATTAGTATCGATTCCAGCATGCTGATTGTCAGGGCTCTCATCACCACCATCATCAATGTATATGTATGTCCTTGAAGGAAAATTCTTGCCATTTTTTAATCTATTTGAACCTTGTAGTTTCTTTGCAAGATTTTCGGGTACGTCAATATTAACATTATTGAAACTATCACTATCCACGTCTATTAGGACAACATTTTCGGGTACCCAATTATTCTTGCACCTTCTTAAAGTCTTCATCTCAGAAAAATGTATTGGATACGATTAACTTGTTCTTTTCAGTTGTCACTGCAAAAGGAGCATTTATAATTGGTGAGAATATGTGCTATTAAATAAAAGTGTGAGACTAAAAGAAGTGGATTTATCACATTAGCCATTGGGGTGGTTCATAGAACATCAGGTCAAGTTCAAGTCCCTACACTAAAGTACAAAGGGTACTATAGACAACACCAATTATGTTTTCATGATCTAGAATCTACTGGAAGGTTCACTTATGCATATACAAGCAACCTTTTAGGAAGCAGGCAGCAAAGATGTCAATGAATTCTTTTGATCCCAAAAGAAATCGAAATCAGTAAAAATTTCCATTGTCTTATGATTTTCAGAAAATTTATGCAACATTCCAAGAAACTGACAAATTCAATGAACATCATGAATACTACTCCATATATCAAGGTGTTACAATTTACTTTCATGACATGATTCAGCCACCCTTTTGGTGTATTGACAGAATTCCACTTCAATAAGCCGTCAAAATTCCACTTCAATAAGCCAGTCAACTTAGCTTAATGTCTTACAACCTAGTCTACAATTAAATAACTATTAAACAGCTGAAAATTAAATCTTCCATTCCATATGAGCACAGACCATTTGAAGAAACACAGTATCAAAAACCACTTAATCTCAAGAAGAGAAATTAGATTGCAATATCAAATACTTTATGCAAATAGTGCTACTTACCTAGGCAAATCTCTATGGATTCCCACTAACACAACGACCACAACAGCTGTGAAGCAAGGACTGCTGTGCTGTTCAACGTTTATGCCATTCAAAAAAACCCTAAATTACAAACACGAAATTCTACACAACCCTACACCATACAAAGCCAAATTGATCAACGATCATAATCGCAAGTAATAAAAAGAAGTAAAATGAAGTCCGATTGCAAAATACCTTGCACCAAACTCGTTTTTTCACTTGCAGAAATCCATCACCACTAGCAACAACATTTCAAACCGATCAAAATGCAGAAAGAATGAAAAGAAACCACGATGGAATATGCAAAGAAGGCGTCGAAATAAAGCAATTGAAGGAGCAAGAAGAATTGAAACGACTGCGAAATGCTTTCATCTCCCTCGTTTTGAAATTTATATTCAATTTAAAATTTGGAGGGAGCGGGAATTTTTCAATGTTCGTTTAAAATTAAATATAGAGTATTCAATTTTGGTCTTTAATATTTGTTATATTTAGTGGATAGGGTCGGCTTCAAAGAAAAACTTGTAGAAAACGAAAAATCGAGGAATGTTGTGGTAGCCCTTCATCTGGACAGTATGCATTTATGCATACAAGAAATTTGTAATATGCATACGTGCATAAAAACTAAAAAACAATTTAATTTACTTGTATGCACAAATATATATCGTTCAGATAAGGGCTACCAAAGTGTTCCTCAGTTTTCCATTTTTTTGATGTTTTTCTTTGAACCTCCCTCTTAGTGGATATTGTCCTTAGAGCATCTCCAACGGCTTCTCTAAAATGGAGAAAATAGCAGAAAGAGTGTCATTTTCTCCAAATTTGAAGATATCCCCAAAAATAATTACCAAAAAAGAGAAATGACTTTTTGTTATATCTCACTAATGAGAAACTTTGAAATGAAATGTTTAGGAGAGAAAAATAATATTTTATTAAATATCTAAAGTGTTTTAATAATATAATCAATGATATATCTCCAAAATGGAGAATCTGTTGGAGATGAATGTAATTTTTTTTGGAGATTTTGACTTTTGATTCTCCATTTTAGATAATTTTTTAGGATGTTGGAGACAAGGTCGGTACTAGGGTTTTTGATGTCTTGTGCAAAAATGCTAAAAAAATGCCCCTATGTCTAATTTTTTAAGCAAATGAAACGACGAAAAATACAAATTTTCAAAGGGTTTGCAACTTAGTCAAGTTAGATAACTTATTCTCACGTTGAGTTCTGTTAATTATAATTAAAAAATACAAATGGAGGACATAAAAACCAAAATCCCAAATTACAAAATATAGAATGATAAACGGATAAGTTTGATTTAAGAGCGTGCTTCCATCACAATAGAACATTTACTTCAATATATGGAACTTGAAACTAAAAGATAAAGAAAACTATAATTAGTTTTTAACTAATATAATAAATTACATCGAAGTTAATCTCATAGTAAGCAAAGAACAAAACTCAGAAAGTTACACGTCTAGTAAACAAAAGTAAAAAAAATGATAAATTGTAAAATTCACAATCTTTGCTACAGTGCATTGCAAAGAACAAGTGTCCAATAAGACAATATCACAATATGTTGTTATAGTTGTGCAACGTGCTCCAACTGTGCCGATACAATGATGTTCATGTGCATTGCAAACTTCAATATGCAAAACGAACTGAACAAACACGAATGGAGGCTTGTTCGTGTTCGTTCATTTAACTTAACCGAACAAACAAACAAACGTGAACGATAAATGAACGAAAGCTTTTGTGTTATTGTTCTTGTTCGTACATTTAACTTTACCGAACAAACGAACGAACACAAACGGTAAACAAACAATTTTTTTTGTATTTTTGTTCATTCGTTAAGAAAATGCATTAATGTTCATTTCTTAAGATGCTAAAGGAACGAATGTAAACGAATGAAAACTTTTTGTGATCATATTCGTTCATTAAGAAATTTTGTTTGTTCATGAAGATGCTAAATAAAAATCATCTTGAGTTGTTGAAATGTTGGCTTTCACAGGTTCACGATGCGCATTTAGTATCCATAACTAGTAGGCCCTAGTATGTTTTTATAGTTAAAGCACAGTTGTCAAATTCCCAAATTATTAAGCCTAAAACTAGTAATATATGACAACTTGATGCCCCCTTTGATGTCCTGTACGATTGCACGGGTTGCACGTGGCCAGGGCCGGCCCTGGTTGGAGATGCTCTTAGAGTTCACAAACTTGCATTTGGTACCTAACTTTTGTCAATTCTAAAGAGTTTTAATCCCTCTATCTAACGGGTTAAATCCACTTAAATAAGAAATATTTTAGTCATTATCATTATTTTTATTATTTTCTTAATTTTATATTAATTTTAAAAAACATATTACAACTATTTTCAATTTTAAATTGTAAAAAAAGAAGGATGGATAATTAAAAAACCACCACCTTTCATTTTTCTTTTTCCTTTATTTTTTATTTTACTATT
Source organism: Arctium minus (assembly GCA_954870635.1). Classification (NCBI taxonomy): domain Eukaryota; kingdom Viridiplantae; phylum Streptophyta; class Magnoliopsida; order Asterales; family Asteraceae; genus Arctium; species Arctium minus. The sequence goes on from OX941082.1 coordinate 16,399,528, forward strand.
TACTATTAAAATTATAATTGTTTTTTATTTTAATATAATAAAAACAGTGAAAATGACTAAACAAAAATACCTTTCATTCAATTGGATTTAACGGAGAAAGTTAACGATGGTTAGACACAAAGATCAAAATCGTTGAAAATTGACAAACATAAGGGATCAATAATCAATTCAAGTTTTTGAAATTTAAGGATGATATCCTTAAATTGAATTTACTCTTAAATAAAAACTAGAAGCGTACTCGCGCAATACAGCGAAATACATCACGATTTTAATGTTTTTTTTTTGTCAATTTATAGTACGATTTTGGATGGTTTTAAGAAAGTGATAATGTTTTTTTTTATAAATTTGTTTAATTTAGACTTAATAATATAATTTTTTATATAAAAAAATTAAGTATTTTGTTAGAATTCAATGATTATTTTATTTATTTTAATGATATCTAGAAAAAATAACCAATTACATATTTAATAATATAATTAAAACAAACTTATAGTAATATAATATATTAATTAATAGTGATACATGGAAATGTCTGCATAAAATGAAGGTCCTACACATACCAAATTGGTGGGTGTTAGAAATTTGCAGTAGTAATATGTATCTTGTGCTTTGATACTTGTAAATTAAGAGATTTTTAAAATCTTGCATAAAATGATGGTACATTATGCCTAGCAATTTGTAATTAAGAGTTTTTTATCCGTGTTTTATAATATAGTATAAACAAACTGTTCATACCAAATTGGTGGGTGTTAGAAGCTTGCAGTAGTAATATGTATCTTGTGCTTTGATACTTGTAAATTAAAAGATTTTTAAAATCTTGCATAAAATGATGGTACCTTATGCCTAACAATTTGTAATTAAGAGTTTTTTATCCGTGCTTTATAATATAGTATAGATTACTATCGTATATGGTAAGTTTTAGACTTTCAGTTAACGTCCAATGTCAAATAAATGTTTTAACGGAAAAGTTAAAACATAAATCTTCCAATATATATATATAGGGGAGCGATCAATTGGAAACCAGTATTACATTGGAAACTTTGGAAACCGAAATCAACCAATCAGTGAATTTCTTTTTTTTATTTTTATTTTTAATTGAAAAGGTTATTTTTGTCTTTTACATTATTTCATAATATATATGGTAACTGTTATTATTATTATATTAATAATTATTTAATTTTAATTTAACTTATACATGGTAATAATAATCATTGATTAATTTAAAAATAAGATATTTAATTTAGCTTATATAAGGCAATAATGAAACAATAATGCTAACACGATGAATCTGATGAATCTATTTTCATATACGAATATGCAACTGAACAGGTAATGAAACAAAAATGGGAAGTTAACAAAAATGACACAAATTCATCATGTTTCATTATGAAACAATAATGCTAACACGATGAACCTGATGAAATCTGTAATCCACAAATTCATTTTGTTTCATCACAATATTAGATTGCGTGGGAAACTTTATAATAAAATGAAATTAAAAAAAAAAAATTTCTTACATTTTAAAAGAAAAATAATTTTTTTGATGAAAAGACAAATGCTCCTCGTTTTCATAGTAAAAAAAAATCAAAATTTAGATTGCGTGGGAACTTTTATTTTGTTTTCAAGTAATCTAAATAAAATAAATATTTTTTGTCATATTTGAGACACAAAATCAAAAGACATATTTACCCTTTTCATCTATTATTTTTATTTATTATTAATAAATTAATTAATTTACTACCATATATAATTCAAATGAATCTTAACCATTGATTATAAAGATCAATGGCTGAAATTTGGTTTTCAAAGTTTCCAATGAAACTTGGTTTTCAATTGATATCATCCTTATATATATATATATATATATATTGTTAAAATGTTCAATAAATTTTATATGGAAAAATAATATTAATTTGTGGTGCGGTTTAAGCAAAACAACATTGCATATGCGATTGATGATTTTTCCAAACCGCATCGTAAATGCTTCAAGTCATAAAAGCTATTCTACGAAATAAGATGTGGATTTTGCAGTTTATACCTTACATATTTCAATAATTCAACATAAAATATATAGAATTGTAACTTCAAAATACATTATACAATAATACGTCGAAACCAGTACCATAATAAGTTTCAATATTCAAATAACTCGTTTCAACAAGACTTCCGATAATGATGTAATTTATAAATAAAATATATATCTTTTAAATGTAATTTAGTTAAAAATATTGTTAATTAATTAATATGATAGATAATATATAAATGAACAATTAAAAAGGGAAGTAAAAGAAAATAAATAAAATTTATAATGTGAAAAAAGGAATTTAAAAATCAAATTGCAAAGTGGAACTAAAAAATTACTAAGTGAAGTATTGACAAACCACATGGATTAAAATCATAAATTACTTTATGATCTAATAAAACAAAAAAGGAAAATGATAAAAAAGAAAAAGTAAAAAGACCAAACTACCCTTAAGTTATAACACCCCCAAAACGTCAAACATTAAAACATAACCAAATATATAAAATTCGTGCCAAAAGAGCCCAAGACAACATTAAGATTCAAGGTTTGCGATAAGGCAACCTATTACACAACTGAGATTAAATGGAAAATACTATAAGGAAGTCTTCTATAGTCGGGTGCCGCTCAAGCTTTCTCTTTTCCCTTACCCGATCCACCAACTTCGCGCCTACCTGAAAAGGTTTTTTGTTTTGAAAGAGCGAGGGTTAGACCGACGGTCTAGTGAGTCCCCTCAAAACAGTTCAACGATATATAAAAGATCAAAGGTAAATAACCAATTCAGCATTTATAAAATAAATATCATTTCAAAGACTTTAACTTCCGATACACACATTACCGTCGCCGAGGCAAACGGCGTGTCTGGCTCATACTGCCTTACTTGGGACACACCCCCCAATGGCATAAACGGGACACCCCCCCCCCCCCCGGTATGAGCACAGGCGGGCAACACCCCTGACTTGTGCATTTCTACTCGACTAAAGGTATGCATACATATCGATCATTAAATAAATCATACATCTCGCAATATAAATTAAATATAACTTGCATTTAATGAAATCTCGCATTTTAAAGATAACCGCATTTGCGATAACTACCAACTTCGGTTAAGAAAACTCACCTGGCGTCCTTCGGTTAGACCTTCCGATTACACTTAAAGTCGGGAATAACTCCTACTGCATGAAACGGGGAAGGCCGTTAAGTCTCTCAAACACGGTCCTAATCAAAGCGATAAGTTTTCCTCGCGCGACACTCTAAATCCTCTAAAAAATATAAAGGCAACGATCGACCAGAACATAAGAACTCGGCCCAAGCAAGAGGATTTGCTCGACCCAAAGTTTCCCTACAGCTGGGCTTCGACCCTAGTCGACTAGTGTCAACAAACAGGCCCGGGGTGTGGCGTGGTGCCGCCCGGTGCTTGGCATGAGCTGCCCGGTGCTTGGCATGGTGTCGTCCGGTGCTTGGCATGTGCCGCCCGGCCAAACCTTCGACTGGGGTCTCACGGCGGCTTTAAAGCCCGACCCCTACACCTCTCGGCTTCAATTAACGATTCTAAGATCGAGTGATTTTCCGATCGACGATTCAACTCAGCGACGGGGTCGATTTCTCAATCGAGCTTAGTCCCCAAAATCCAATAATCATTATCTCCTTTGCATCAAACGATTCAAGGGATTCTTAGGGTTTACACCCCTTCTCAACAAAAGTCCAATGGCAACCAAAACCCATAAAATTCCAAGACTAAAATTCCCCAATAACTATTCTAAATCAAAGAAAGAACACAAGGATGAATTCAATGACTTGCCTTATGGAAGATGATGCTAAATCTCTTTCAATCTTCAAGAATTTGCTCCTTCTCCCAATCGCCCAAGATATTCTGATCTTAGCCGCCACACACACCAAATGCGATTAATGACTAGGGTAACAACATTAAAACCCTTAATTCTCCTATTTACAACTTGGTCCTTCCACGCTAAAATATATTAAATTCCTTCCCCAACTTCCACTTATTAAAGATTAGACTCTGATGTTACAATACTCCCCCCTGAATAGGATTCCGTCCCTGGAATCTCATCTTCGAACAAACTGGGGTATTGAGATTTCATATCCGACTCCACTTCCCAAGTTGCCTCCCGCCCTTTATATAACTTCCACTGCACCTTTACCAAACGGATCTCCTTGTTCCTTAGCTTTTTTTTTACCTTGTGGTCTAAAATGGCCACCAACTCCTCTATGTAGCTTAGCTTTTCATCCAGGCGATTATCATCCAACGGTACTACCACATCGGTTTCCGCCAAACACTTCTCTTCAGATTTGACACGTGAAACGTAGGGTGAATCCCTCGTAGATCCACGGGTAATTCCAGTTTGTACGCCACCTCTCCAACACGTTCCCCGATAGCAAACGATCTAACGAATCTCGGTCTCAATTTGACCTTCTTTCCGAATTCGAACCACTCCCTTCCAAGGCGATGCCTTTAACATAACCATCCCTCCCACTTGGAATTCAATTGGCTTCCTTCGCTTATTAACGTACATTTTATGGCGATCTTGAGTTATCTTCAACCTCTCTCTAATCTGGTTGACCTTATCGGGCGTCACTTGCACAATATCAGGCCCGACTAGCTGCCTTTCACCCACTTCATTCCAACATAAAGGCGTTCTACACTTTCGTCCGTACAAAGCTTCGAACGGAGCTGCTTGAACACTAGCATGATAACTGTTATTGTAGGAAAATTCAATCAACGGCAAGTGAACTTCCCACGAACCTTTGAAATCGATAACGCATGCTCGAAGCATGTCTTCCAACGTCTGGATGGTTCTATCACTCTGACCATCAGTTTGCGGGTGATAAGTCGTACGCAACCTGAGTTGCGAGCCTAATTCTCTTTGCAGACTCCTCCAAAAGGCTGACGTAAACCGAACATCTCGATCTGAAACTATAGACGACGGCACTCCATGCCTGGACACTATCTCGTCTATATACAACTTAGCCAATTTCCCCAATGGATACATCTATTTAATTGGTAGGAAATGAGATGACTTTGTAAGTCGATCCACTATCACCCAAATGGTATTGTGCCCTTTAGGTGATCGCGGAAGTCCCGTGACAAAGTCCATTGATATTTCATCTCACTTCCATACAGGTATTTCCAACGATTGCAATTCCCTGTAGGGTCTTTGATTCTCCGCTTTCACCTTTAAACACGTCAGACATCGCTCGATGAAATACGTGATATCTTTCTTCAAACTCGGACACCAATAACTTTGCTTCAGGTACATTTTATTGGTTCCCGGGTGGATGGAATAACGAGATCTATGAGCTTCTTCCAACACTTTCTTCCGGAGGTCGCCCAACTTCGAGATCCACACTTGATCATCAAAACATCTTACTCCACGATTATCAACGGTTAACGAACCCACAATTCCGGCTATTCTTTCGCTCTTCAAATTTTCTTCCAAGAGAGCTTCCTTTTGAAGACTATTGACTTCTTCCAAGAAGTTAGAGATGGCTTCAACTCGAAATGCCATAACCTTTGTTGCATCACCACGCTCCTTCTGACTCAAGGCATCGACCACCACATTGGCTTTACCCGGATGATATAGAATTTCACAGTCATAATCGCTTAGCAGCTCCATCTATCTTCGCTGCCTCATATACAACTCCTTCTGGTTGAATAGATGTTGAAGGCTCTTGTGATCAGTAAAAAAAAAACATGACACTTAACTTCGTACAGATAGTGTCTCCAGATCTTTAACGCGAAAACTACAGCTACTAACTCCAAGTCATGCATCGGATAAGTCTTCTCGTGCTCATTCAACTGACGGGACGCATAAGCAATCACCTTCCGTTCTTGCATCAACACGCACGCTAGTCCCAATCTAGAAACATCGTTGTAAATCACAAGTCCTTCGGTTCCGTTGGGTAGGGATAAGATGGGTGCACTACTCAGGCTTTCCTTCAATTTATTGAACGCGTCCTCTTGAGCCTCCGCCCAAACAAACTTGACGTTTTTCCTTGTTAGAGTTGTTAATGGTGCGGCCATCCTCGAGAAGTCTTGAATAAACTTTCGGTAATATCCAACCAATCCAAGGAAACTTGTTACTTCCGACGGTGATTTCGGCGCTTCCCAACCTTTGATAGCCCCTATCTTAGTCGGGTCAACCTTAATTCCATCTTCGGACACCACATGCCCTAGGAATTACACTTCCCTTAACCAAGATTCACATTTCGAGAATTTGGGTGTATAACTTATCGCGTTTGAGTAGTTCCAACACTGATCGAAAATGTGACTCGTGCTCACTCATGGACCGTGAATAAATTAGTATGCCATCAATGAAGACAATGACACACTTGTCCAAGAGGGGACTACACACTCTATTAATCAGGTCCATGAATACTGTTGGGGAATTAGTCAAACCAAAGGGTATGACTAAGAACTCATAATGTTTGTACCTCGTACGAAAAGCAGTCTTGGGAACATCCTCCTCTCTCACCTTCAACTGATGATAGCCCGAACGCATATCTATCTTTGAAAAGTAACTCGCTCCTTGCAGCTGATCGAAGAGATCATCAATTATGGGAAGCGGGTACTTATTTTTTATTGTTACCTTATTAAGCTCACGATAGTCTATACACATCCGCATAGACCTATCCTTCTTCTTTACAAACAATACTGATGCTCCCCACGGTGAAGTGCTGGGACGAATAAACCCTTTGTCGAGTAGCTCCTGCAATTGCGTCATCATCACCTTCATTTCGGTCGGTGCCAAGCGGTAGGGTGCTCTCGCGATTGGTGCCGCTCCAGACATCAGGTATATTCGGAACTCCACTTGTCGATCTGGGGGTAGAGTGGTTAAATCTTCCGGAAACACCTCCGGGTATTCGCTTACTACCGGAACCGTCTCCAATCCCTTATTCTTCTTAGCATCTAAAACATACGCTAAGAATCCCACACACCCCTTTCCCAAACACCGCCTAGCTTTGATTATTGAGATCAGGCACGACTTCCTATCCCGACGATATCCCTATACTACTACCTCTTCCTTATCAAGCAAAGCTATACGAATCAACTTCTTATTGCAGACTATATTGGCATCATTAGACGCCAACCAGTCTATCCCCACGATAACGTCAAATTCCCCCATACCCATCGGGTATAGTCACAATGGGAATGAGTGTTCGTCGATGTCAATTCTACATTCTTCATATACTCCCCCCACTAAGACCTGACTATCATCCACTACTTCTACTTCAAACCCATGACTAAGATTCTTGGGTTTTACATGCAGATTATGAACAAAGTTCAGGGACAAAAACGAACGATTTGCGCCCGAATCAAACAACACCTTAGCAACAATCGAGTCTATAGGGAAAGTACCTGCCACCATGTCTGGTGGTTCCACCGCCTCCTCCGCTGTCATATTAAATGCCCTAACCCTCGCCCGAGCTGGCTCCACCTTCCTCTCACCACCTCTTCCTCCAAAACCCCCGACTGCTCCCTTCTTCAGTTGTGGACAATCGGTCTTGATGTGATCAGGAGAACCACATTGATAGCAAGACCTCGACCTTTGACAATCTCAGGCCATATATCCCGACCTCCCACATTTAAAGCACCCTTCTCGATCCACCATGCATTCCCCTTATGCATCCGGTTACACTTACCGCACAACTTGCCTTCAAACCTTGGCACCGCCCGTGGATCAGATCTTGAACTCTTAAACCTCTTTGGGTCGTGAACTGAACCTTCCCACTTCCTTTTTTTACCACCCTTCTCAGACATCTAACGCGCTTTATCCTTCTCGGTCATTTCGGTCGTGTTAACGGCCGCTTGAAAGGTGGTAGGTTCTCGCGCGACTACTAACTCTCAGATATTGCTTCTTTACCCAAACAAGTATCTATCTATCCATCGTTCCTCATTCGGCACATGAATCTTAGCAAAATGAGCCTTTTCCAGAAACTTCGTTGTATATTCTCTTACTGTCATCTCCCCTTGCTCCAGGTTCAAAAATTCCTCCTCCAACTTCTTCACAACTGCAAGAGGACAAAACTGGCGTTTGAACCCGACGATAAAAGTTTCCCATGCCATTCCCTTTGTTGCTTTTGAACCCCATCCTCCCGTCTCAGCTTCCCACCAAAACACTGCGTTGTCTCTCAGCATAGACAATGCGAACATCACCTTGTCTTCCTCGGCACACTTGCTAGTATCAAAGGCTAGTTCCATCTCACCAATCCACTTGATTACAACTATCAGATCACATTCCCCTTTGAAAACAGGTGTCTTGCATGCGGTGAAGGACTTGTAGTTGCATCCCTTTTTCGTCACCGGTGTGGCAGTCATAACACCCTCAAATCTGGAAATAGCAACTTATTTAAAAATTTCTAAATACATTAATAAATGAATCATCTACAACCACGAATTCAGATTTAGCTACAATACACGTATACCATCTTATATATATACAGACTATAAGGGACGGGTGCTACTAATACCCATGCATAGTCACTATCTCCATAATGCGGAAGACTTCACCGAATACTTACTTTCGGATCTAGCTAAGACTTTACTCTTCACAGGATTGCTAGAACCAACTCTCAACCTTGAAACCTGATGCACATGCCGACAAATAAAAAGGTTAGGCTTAACGCCTAGCGAGCTCAAGAGTTTTAACATAAGTATATACCTTTAAAAGAAAATAATTCAATTTAAAGCAAGGTCCTTCGAAATATTACGCTTAAAAATGGTAACGACACATTTTCCCATAATATGCACTTTTAAAGGCAAAGCTCCCAAAACACACATTTCTTATATAACGCGCAACGCATAACTCACCCAAACGGGATCATAGTTCGACACTTATTTGGTAAAAACATGAATAACCATTTATAACCCAAAGTACCCAAAACGCGGGCGGGACAGAATGCTCGACCCATAACTCGCTATCAAAACCACATATACCGTACGTCCGAAAACATGGACACTTAGTCCAATACTCGCGCGACCGTAAGGAACCAATGACAATAAAATAAGACGTTCTTATATTTAACATACTAATAGCCAACAACGGGGGAAACCCGTATCCGTTGAGGGTGGAGGGAACACAAAAATATACCACCCAAACAACGTTAATCGCATAACACCTCCCGACATCCCAGTCCGGTGTCCCTACAACTTCTTTACAAGTGTCACCCCAAGTCAGTTGACCTTGATGGATCATTCCGAATAACTCCATCCCGAAGGCCCGGCACACTTAAAGACTACCTCCCAGGCATTACTTCAAGCGGCGGAGGTCCTAGCGCCTACTATTCCGGTAGCACTAGCCGACTCAACCCTCCTAGCGATCACTTGTAAAGTTTCCGGTCATAAAACGTAGGTACCGAAGTTTAACCCCGCAATACCCAATTGACCATCCAAGATAGACTGACTCACGTGCCTATGGATCCATTACACACTGTCTAACGTTACATGACTCCAATTGAAAGACCAAAGCTCCCAAAACATGTAACTCACCAATGACAAAAATTAAGTGTCTTCATATCCAAAACCCACGACGGTTAAAAATCCGGACAAATGTCCACACGACTCGTTTAAGCCAATACCGAACTAAAGAGCTCAAAATCCGTTTGACCAATAATTACCGGTCTCTAAAATAGTGAAATGTCTTTAAATAACGTTTATGAAGACACGTACCTCAAAGACTAGATTTACCCCAAAACTCCATACGAGATGGGACTCAAGATTTCCAAAGTGTTTATGAATGCAAATACACCAAATGCATATAACATGAATTAGACTTTACTTGTACAAAATCGTCAAAGACGTATAACTCATAAAACAGACCTTACTTGTACAAAATCACCAAGAATACGTAATCCATGTTATTTAGTTGTTGGAAACATTCAAAACCCAATAGAAGCATTTTAAGAGGTTAACACAACCCAAGTTTACTAAGTAAGAAAACTTATCCAAATACTCACACTTTGACAAATAACTAAGTAAAACATATTTTACTTCTAAATACTCAAAAATTATCAGCAGTTAACCATTTCATGTAAAACACTTTAAAATACACATTTTGGCATGTACACCGTTTTCACAAATCAACTTGAACTCACCTTGCTAGATTTAGGCTAATTCTAGATTTCACCCAACGAGCTCTTTTGAAGATCACTTGAATCCTCAAGCCGAAATCTTCCAAAAACCTAGATACGAACATTTCAACCCATAAATACCCATAATCAACCATAAGGAACATTCTCCAAACATTATAAATCAAAATCCCAAACAGTATCCAAAACCCTAATTTATCCAAAACCACCAAATCCGAGATTTGGTATACCAAACACTAAGAGATCAACAATGGAGTATTTCAACCTTTAAAATCAATAAAGCTTACCACTAGAGACGATGAGACCTTCCTAGGACACCCATAACAATTCTTCAATCCAAACTCCCAAACACGAACTTTGGGGAAGATGAAGGTGGAGGTTCTTGACCATAGCTTCCAATCTTTGTTGGGTGGTGGGGAAACACTTGGAATATCATGGATTTGGTGACTTGAGGGTATAAAACCGATTTTAGGGTTTGGGTTTGGTTTCTAGAGAGAAAAGGGTGAAATGGGGGAAGTTGGAATGAGAGAGAGGCTGAAAATTCGACTTTATGCAGCTCTGCACTCCGCCGGCGACATTGCCACGCGACTATGCCCTTGGCATAGTCACCCGAAGGGGAGTGCCCGCGGTACCATTCTCGCGACTGTGCCACGCGAGAGTGACACCCTGTCACAATCGCGGGCATAGTCGCCCAAAGTGTACTGAGGGTCCAAATTCCGACTTTTTCAACGACAAAGCTCTCGATACTCTGAGGGACTTATACAAAGCATTTCCCCAACAAAACCCCCACCGATTACAAGTCACAGAAATGTCCGAGTGACATTTACTTACCAAAATTACGGGTGTTACAGTCGAGTGGGAATGACTACCACTCTGATCACCGGCGGTTCAGAAAATTCAGACACCTCTTTCTCTTCGCTCTTCTCCTTACACGCAGAGGCTTCCCTCGACTGATGAGCCAGTAGTGCTTGAAGATTTTCCTGAAGCTTCCCCATTTCAGTGGCGAACGTTTATTGAGTCACGAAGGCTCACGCTCGACCTCCACCACGGCTCCTCAACCGCCCACTTCTCCTCGCAGTAGTTGAACTTTCTTGAAGAGAGTGTTCTTGCTCAGCCATCACTTCCATACTTCTTGCTCGACGTGTAACATGCGTCGTCTTACGCCTCTCAACTCCCTCCTCTGGTTCTTCCACTTGAGTGGCCGCATTTCGGATCGTCTTTCCTTTTCCCCAAGTCGTTTCCTTCCTTGCGGGTTCCGTCGGTCCATCCACAATTACCTCATTCACAGGCACTGGCTCCTCTACTGGCACCGATCTGCTTCTAGTCACTCGCTTAGGCATTCTTACTGAAAAGACGCAGACACACACACGTTGAATTAAACCGGTCAAAAGTAATAAGGTAAATTAAGCACACCCATGTAGCTGTAAATTCGCAATTACATTGGCCAGATGTAATTCCAAATTTACCTTACATGTTAGTCCTTACCACCCTATCACCGGTCTCCCTAAGGTCTTCCTATTTTCTCAGTTGTGTTTATACTTTACTAGTTTAAGTCTAGGCTCGTCCGGTCAACCAAATCCCTTAAACTATGGTTCTGATACCAATTATAACACCCCCAAAACGTCAAACATTAAAACATAACCAAATATATAAAATTCGTGCCTAGACGGCCTCAATACAACATTAAGATTCAAGGTTTGCGATAAGGCAACCTATTACACAACTGAGATTAAATGGAAAATACTATAAGGAAGTCTTCTATAGTCGGGTGCCGCTCAATCTTTCTCTTTTCCGTTACCCGATCCACCAACTCCGCGCCTACCTGAAAAGGTTTTTTTTGAAAGAGCGAGGGTTAGACCGACGGTCTAGTGAGTCCCCTCAAAACAGTTCAACGATATATAAAAGATCAAAGGTAAATAACCAATTCAACATTTATAAAATAAATATCATTTCAAAGACTTTAACTTCCGATACACACACTACCGTTAGCGAGGCAAATGACGTGTCTGGCTCATACTGCCTTACTTGGGACACCCCCCAATGGCATAAACGGGACACACCCCCCGGTATGAGCACAGGCGGGCAACACCCCCGACTTGTGCATTTCTACTCGACTCAAGGTATGTATACATATCGACCATTAAATAAATCATACATCTCGCAATAGAAATTAAATATAACTTGCATTAAATGAAATCTCGCATTTTAAAGATAACCGCATTTACGATAACTACTAACTTCAGTTAAGAAAACTCACCTGATGTCCTTCGGTTAGACCTTCCGATTACACTTAATGTCGGGAATAACTCCTACTGCATGAAACGGTGAAGGTCGTTAAGTCTCTCAAACACGCTCCTAATCAAAGTGATAAGTTTTCCTCAAGCGACACTCTAAATCCTCTAAAAAATATAAAGGCAACGATCGACCGGAACATAAGAACTCGACCCAAGCAAGAGGATTTGCTCGGCTCAAAGTTTCCCTACAACTGGGCTTCGGCCCTAGTCGACCGGTGTCAAAAAACAAGCCCGGCGTGTCGCGTGGTGCCGCCCGGTGCTTGGCATGGTGTCGCCCGGTGCTTGGCATGTGCCGCCCAGCCAAACCTTCGACTGGGGTCTCACGGCGGCTTTAAAGCCTGACCCCTGCACCTCTCGGCTTCGATTAACGATTCTAAGGTCGAGTGATTTTCCGATCGACGATTCAACTCAGCGACGGGGTCGATTTCTCAATCGAGCTTAGTCCCCAAAATCCAATAATTATTATCTCCTTTGCATCAAACGGTTCAAAGGATTCTTGGGGTTTACACCCCTTCTCAACAAAAGTCCAGTAGCAACCAAAACCCATAAAATTCCAAGACTAAAATTCCCCAATAACTCTTCTAAATCAAAGAAAGAACACAAGGACGAATTCAATGACTTACCTTAGGGAAGATGATGTTAAATCTCTTTCATTCTTCAAGAATTTGCTCCTTCTCCCAAGCTTCTCCCAATCGCCCAAGATGTTATGATCTTAGCCGCCACACACACCAAATGCGATTAATGACTAGGGTAACAACACTAAAACCCTTAATTCTCCTATTTACAACTTGGTCCTTCCACGCTAAAATATATTAAATTCCTTCCCCAACTTTCACTTATTAAAGATTAGACCCGGATGTTACATAAGTTAACTAACTTTTGTAACTAAGGTTAGTCAGAATAACCAAAATTGAAACAAAATGACAACCACGGTGACTAAAACTATAATTACTTTAAAGTATGGATCAAACTTTACGGTGAATATCAACCATAATAACCAAAAATGTAATTTACTTTATATAAAATTATAACTTCAAAATACATTCTATCATAATACGTCAATAACCAATACAATCATAAATTTCAATACTTACTTCGAACTTCATATTACATGATTATATATATATGGATGGAGACGAGTGTAACCGCTTTTAAGTTAATCTGGATCGTTTAAATTAATGTAAGATTTAATCTGGACCGTTCAAAATCATTATTTTGCGGTTACAAGAATTCCTCATATATCGCCCGCTCCTCCGTGTTATATCCCACGTCTCCCCAAAATTTTTGGTGTCAACCTCCCACTTCTTCCTCTCTATCACTGCTACTCTTTGGTTTACCCTGTTCAGCTCCTCCTCCATCATTCTCTGCAATCCGCAGGCCCGATCCTGACAAATTTTGGGCCCTGGGCGAGATGTAAAACAGGGCCCTCGATAAGTACGAAAAAAATTATTTAATATATCGTTTGTATCATAAGAAATAACATTGAATTCAATAAATACGAATAATTTATATAAACCATTTTTCCGAGAATTCCTAGACACAAAATCAATCAATAATTATTTATAAATTAATATGATCTACCATATCATTTTTTCGTAGCATCATTAATTTGTTTCAATGTCAAAAACATCCTTATGATATATATTTAATATATAGATTGTCATTATTTGCAGTGTGACTATTCAGAGTACAACTCTATGTAAATCAATATAAATCAGTTGTGTTCTCATCTCACCTCATCCTAATGTTTTTCTATCACCATTTTAAACTTTTAGGGTTAAAACAATCCTTTTTTGAATCATCAATCTTAGAATCAAAAGCTCATGTTGGTTATAGTTTGAGATATTATTATTGTTTTTGAGATATGAGAGTACTTAAGATTCATCCACTCAATATTAGATTATTAGGTAATAAAGAGTCAATAATGTTTGAAAAAACAATGTATATATATAAGTTGGATCGTCTAATATAATTGGTAATATTTTTCACAAAGTAGGAGTTCTCCTTGTTAATATCAAGAAATTTACCATATTCTTAAGGAAATATATAATTCATATGGATTGAATAATCAAAATAGTCAGTGAGAGATGAATGATGGATAATATATCAAGGTTTTCTAGGCAAGTAATTTTAGACTTCGGTACTAGATATTAAAAAAAAAGAACATTTTTAAAGAAACTATAATCAATACCGTAAAATGAACGACCAATTAACTTTACACATATTTTTTTTCATTTCGAGTGTAATTAGTTAATATGTGTTTGGACCTTTATATAATACGAAATTCTTTAACTCCTATTAGATACTAAAAAAATTGTCTCTTTTGTTAACTAATTGTTTTACTACTATTATATAGTTAAAATAGTAACCTCAGAGGTTGTTGATGATCCAAAGATGGCGGACGTTATCTGCCCTGAAGATGGCGGCAGAGGAGGAATCAATCCAGAGGTTGTTGATGATCCGAAGAAATCAACACGGCCGAAAAGGAACCTCAAGGAGAAGGAAGGGAAGGTTAGGTTTTCATCTGCGACCACTTCAACACCGTCTCCACCAAGTTCAGCGACACCACATACGCCGTTGACACCACTTATCTTCTTTTCTCCGCCTACCTCGTCTTTTCCATGCAACTTGGTTTCGCAATGCTCTGTGCCGGCTCCGTCCGTGCCAAGAACACCATGAACATCATGCTTACCAACTTGGTTAGTGATCTAATTAATGCTTCAAATACACACTCTCAATCCATGCTTCAAATACGGTTAGGGTTCCAATCGAGGTAATTTTTTGTTTTCTGAATTAATTATTTGTGTATGTTGATTCCTTTCAAAATCTTCACTTCTGTTTGTGTGTTAGGTTTGATGCAATATTTTCCCAATTGCATTATTCGTTGAGGATTTTTGTTTCGGGTATGAATTACTTTTTGAAATTAAAACTTGCAGTGTGTTTGATTTAGTGTAACTGCTTGCGTTTTACGTTTCGCTTTCAATGTGTGGTTACAATTAATGTTAGTTTGGTTCGGCCTTTTGGGATGATAGCTTTTAGTTGCCACTTTCTCGTGTGCAAGCGTTATTTCTTGTCATATGATCTCCAAGCATATATTTTGATTTCATGGTCTAAAATTTGATGTTTTATAGGATGACTCTGGAAAAGTACGAGTGAAACCTCATGATCCTCATCGTGCTCTGCACAGTAAATCATTACAAAAGCCAGGTTATGTGGGTCCAGATCAACCAGTTACCAATTTACCAACTGCTGAAGGGATTAAAAGGAACCCCAAGCAATATGATCCAAAAGTTCTATCACTCAAACCTCTCTTAGCACCGAATATTGCCTGGCAATTCACCAAGAATTTGAAAAATATTGTGGATATTATGTCTGTGTCTCAAACAACTGCGAGTTCCTCTGTTTAAACTCCTTCATCACAGCTGCACAGGTACACCCAAGTTTTGTGAAAATGAAAGGGCCAATTGCACAGCTAGGCCACCTTCAGAATGGGATTGGGCAGACATCTGAAGACGCTGCTTCGATCCCCTTCCAATCACAAAACGCTTGGGGATGTTGAGCAATATTTCATACGGTTTGATGACCAGCAGCGAGCTGCCATTCAGAGGGAGAGGTCAAAAAGAATGGAAGAACAGAAAAAGATGTTTGTTGACCACAAACTATGCCTTGTGTTGGATCTAGATCACACCCTTCTGAATTATGCTAAGGTATTGATTCTCCTCTTATTTGGCTACTCTTTAATTAAATATAGAGAGAATCCTGCTTAAAGTCTAATGCGAGTTGCTATGTCAATACTGCCTGTTTTCTGAAATTGAACCAATGCAGGATGATATGTTGAAAAAGAAAGAAGAACAAGACCGTGAGAAGCCACATAGGCATCCGTTTAGATCTCCTCACATGGGTATGTGGACCAAACTGCGGCCTGGGATATGGAACTTTTTAGAGAAGGTAAACATTTTGCTTAATAAACATTTAAGAACTCAAATTGCTAACTAGAGCTGTCAGAATCTTAATCTATGTTTTCCCCTAACCTCAGGCCAGTAAGCTTTACGAGCTTCATTTATATACAATGGAAAACAAACTATATGCTACATAGATGGCAAAAGTGCTTGATCCAAAAGGAGTTATATTTAATGGACGCATTATCTCGAGTGGTGATGATGGTGATAGTGTTGATGGAAATCCCAAGAGTAATGACTTGGAAGGAGTTTTGGGAATGGAGTCAGTAGTTGTTATAATAGACGATTCTATAAGAGCCTGGCCTCATAACAAACTTAACTTAAATAGTTGAAGAAAGGTATACAGACCCTTGATTTTAACTGTAGTTATTTCTTGTCTATTATTCTTATTTAATGTCTCAATTTTCAATTGTATTTGTTTTCACACACACACACACACACATATATATATATTCCGTGTAGTAGGCGCAAGTTTGGGTTTCTATGTAAAGGGGAGAATTGGACGGGTTCGGGTTGGGAGGGATAAAACCCGAGCGGGTTTTAGGGAGGGGTAAGTGTAACCGAATTGCCTTCAATCAGGGTAGGATATGATCGGGTTCAGGTTGTAGGAAACTAGGAATTATGATGGCATTCATGGGAAAACGATGGGAGTATGGGACACTATTTAGTGTTCACTGTATGGATTTTACTCAAGGTCTCAATACTCAACAGAAAGAATGTTGGATGCCTTCATCTGCCACATCAACTCTACATGTGTAAAAAAGAAAGATGTTGTATGGATTTAATTTTTAAGGACTCAACTCTCAATGACTCAAGACTTCAAGAGTCAACTCTCAAGTATGTGTATGTTGAATGTGTAGGAAACTAAGAATTAGGATGAGACTTTTTTGGGAGGACGATGGGAAATAACATTGTTCACTACATGGATTTAAAAATAAAATAAAAAAGGTATTCTCAATTCTCATTCCCATAATCCCACTATGAATCAATTCATAACTCCATATAAGTCTCATTTCAGTTTGCTATGCATAATGCATCACTGTGTCACTCTTCAATGCATGTGGTAAAAAGACAAAGGTATTCCCTTTAATATGCAATCTACATGGCCATCATTCCATGAACATAGACCACAATTCATATGTAAAAAAAATGACCGTATTTGCATCCTTATCCGTGTGATTGCTATCGATTAGGAAAAAGATGAATTAGGGTGATAGGGTTTAGGAGGTCGTATGTTGCGATTAGGAGTCAAATTTATTTAGGCGGTAACTACTAACTATATTGATTAATTATTGTATCACATTAGGTAATTTAATTTTAGGTTATTATATTATCTGATTTTCAGGCTGGTTCAGGTGGCTAATATGCAAACCCAACCCGAATCCTATAACCCTACTTAAACTTCGGATTTCAGATTTCGAGTTTTATTGTTCTTCAGATATCCATTTAAACCACCAATTTGGGTTCGAGTAGGACTGGTTTTTCGGGTGAAGTCGGGTTTTGCTCAACCCTACTTTTAGGTCCTTCACTCCTTGAGATTGATCATGATGAGAGACTAGCGGACGAAACTTTGGCATCTTCTTTCACGGTAAACACATGTGATCCACCTGCCGTGAGATTTGAGGATATTGTACCATACTTTCTCTAATATTAGGCCTTTTTAGGGAACATTAGACAAATCCGAGAAAGATGGTACCATGTATGATGCCCTGTAAGTAGAAGACCCCCTTACATCTTTCTATCTCTATCTTCGTTTCCAGTTTGAACGAGAAAGGAAGATCAAGCAAGTCTTAGCAACAATACTTAATGAAGTAAAATATGGGAATAAAAACAAGAATATTAGTTCTAATAAGGACATCAAAACAATAAAATGTCCAATATGATGCACAAAATAAGATAATAGATTGTAGAGATACCTATCCTTGGAAGGACACAGATTAGATAAGTTAACCTATATTAAAAAGATGGTATAATAACACAAGGAACTAGGGTGATGAAAATCTCATATTCGCTTTTGTAGGAAATTCAGGAGTTTTATACAATGATTGTTGATAGATGAATATATCATTATAAAAATCGAAATGGTGTGACTTGGAGGAGTTACAAAGCAAGTGCTCTTCAAATGAAAATTTTATATGTCCATGCATAAAGTTAGGAGTAAAATGGTCATGTGCAATAAATGAAACTATAGTCATAGTTATGGGAACTTATAGATGCCTTTTAGGACAGGTAGGGAGTAAATAATGGAAATCAGTAGGGAAGTTAGGGGAAGAAGGATTCAGGGGAAAACGACAACTTTAAACCGGAGAATACATAATGTTTTGGGAAGGGCTATTGCAGGATATACTTTGACAATCTGAGTATCACTCTGCAGGCTTTCTTTTTCCTAAACTGTTGTAACTGTAAGTGCAACAAGTTTTTGTTTCTCCTGTTTAAAAAATTGGCTCTTTGTGGTTTGTATATTATAATTTGCTGGATATGAAATGATATCTCACATACAAACATTTTAATTTATATACCATGATTAATTTCATTTGCATAAATCTATGATGTGTTAAACCTTCTTGATATTTGTACCCAATAAATAATTTGCTTCTGCTGTAGACCGACCAACTGATGAGAGTTCAAGTTGTTAATGATCTTAACAAGGTAAAGGATCCAAGTCTTAATTATTCATAATCTTGTGTACTTTTTTCTGAATGGATAGAACTTCAATATGTTTATTATAATGTTTTCAGTGTCCTTACTCTTTCTTACGCTGTGATAGGATTTTGCGATTGAGGCATTGAGATCAATTGCGGAGTTGATAACATATGGCGACCATCATGACACGAAATTCTTTGAATGTGTTTCTTAAAATATTCACCTTATTTATATACTTTGTAATTGTATTGCATATGGTCATATGTGTTTGAATATACATATTGAACAAGATATTTGTTTAATGATGCCTATTTAGCAGGGTTTTATTTATTTATGGAGAAACAAGTCATGTGGGAATTTGTACGAATTCTGAAGACCAGTAAGAATGTGATTGTTTTAGTTCAATTGCTACAAACAATGAGAATAATGATTCAGAACCTGAAAAGTGACCACTCCATATGTTAGATGCTTATTTTGGTTATTATTAAAGATGGATATTTCACATAATCACACAAACATATATATATATATATATATATATATATATATATATAGGGAATTTTATTTACAAGGGTTGGGTTCCTGTGAGAAGTTGAGTTAACGGTGAAAAGCGTGAGAAGTGGTTATCGACCATTGGATGAGAAATGAACGTACATTAGGATTAGATGCACCGAGATAAGATGCACCAGATCAATTCCCTTCTAAGTCACAATTCATGGGAGGACTTGAAATTAAAAGAGATCAACGGTTCAGATCTACTTCTCACGCTTCTCATCGTTAACTTAACTTCTTACACGATTCTTCGTCTTGTTTACAAATCATCCAATTCTAACAAACTATACAAACCATTCTTAACCGTTGATCTAGCTTGAGGTTTACAAAACACTTCTAAACAACTCGGAGGACTGCGAAGGCTATCATAATTCATTTGAAAAACAACATTCAGTAATGATGAAATAAGTGACCAATCAAAAAATTGAATCTAGATTAAAGTCATGTTATATACCCGACCAACGGACGGGTATAACACTAGTTAAAAATGGTGTAAAAGAATAACTTTGAACTTTTATGGGTTGTTTGACAATTGCTGAATAATTTAGTACAAAATGATTAAAAGGCTCATATGATATAGCGCAAAATGAAATATGGTTGTTTGTTAATTGTTCAAAATGAAATGAGGGCTTTGCATGGTTAAGGGAGGGTCAAGATACAAAATTATTCAGAGAGTTTTGGAACCATTAAGATGCAGACCTTTTTTGTCAAACAAGATTTACCTCTTAACGATTCAGATGTTGCTTCTTAATGGAACCATTAAGAGGTAAACAAACAGCCCCTAATCGGGAAAAGTGAACCGTGAATCGATTAAGACGTGAAGTCGTGAACCGACGTTTTTTTTTCAAGAAGGGCAAAGGTAAGCCATAAAATCAAAAAACAAATTATTGCTCAATTACATTATTATAGCCCAATTGTAGACTTGCAGTGGACTTTGGACTTCGACGATAAAATCAAGCCTTAAACCTTAAAAGTTACATTGAAGCCATAGTATTTTTTAAGGTATAGCTTAATGAGACATATCTGTATAATATATATATATATATATATATGCATGTTTGTGTGTTACTGTATTAAACAATAATGATTAACAATTTAAATTCATATAACACTACAAACAAAAGAAGAACCATGCATTGATAATTTGATATCATCATATCGAATATACAAAGCTTATAAAAACGATATGAAGAGAGCATAACAAAAATAATGTTTTATTAATGATTCCGTAATCCATTCATCTATGGCCTAAAATTCTAATATCGTAAACAAAAAAATGTTAGATTATATGTATCACATAAATGAACTATCATTCCATGTAATATTCGTTATTATCAGGGTCGTCCCTGGGGGAGGGCGGGCCAGGCGTACGCCCAGGGCCCAAACAAAACAGGGGCCCAATTTTTTTTAATAAATACTATATATTAGTAGTTAAAAAATTGTAAATAAAAAAGACAAAAAAAATTAGTATATAATAGGACCCAAAAAGAATTTAACATTATATTAAGGGCCCAAATATGTATTAATTAATAACATTGGAGAAGAAAAACTGTAAAAAGTTATTTAGTCTTTCATTTTATAGTATTGCTTATTGTTTATCTAAGTTTTTTTTTCTATCTACTACTAATATCTAAAAACTATTTTTTGCGTATAATTCTTAATATAAACTCCATTACTCATCGTCTACATACTCTTTTCAATATTCCATCCACATGAATTTTATTATTGTGTTAGAATATAGTAGATTTCTTGTTATTAACTAAGAAAATTTCTACATTTTTTAAAACAATTACCAAACTATACGAGACAACCCAACATATATCTATATTTAGGATTTCAAAGATATTTTGTTCCATACATTATTGACTCTTTATTAGATAATATTGGGTGCATGAATCTTAAGTACTCTCTTATCTAGTTATCTCTAAAACAAGAATAAGATTTCAAACTATAACCAACATGAAATTTTGTTTCTAAGATTGATGGTTTTTAAAAAGTTCTTTTCATCCCCTAAAAGTTCAAAATGATGATAAAAAACATTAACATCGATCAGGTAATATGTGGAATATCTACTGATTTATATTGATTTACTTAAACTATTACTCCGAATGATCAACATAATGACGTCAAAAGATTTCAATCTATATATTAAAGGTATATCATAAGATGCCTTTGATGGTGGAACTGATTGATGATGTTATGTAAAAATGATATGGTAGATAATATTAATTTAGAAATAATTATTGATTGATCTTGCGCTAGGAATACCGGGAAAATCGGTTTTATATGAATTATTAGTATTTTTTGAATTCAATGTTATTTTTGATGATATAAATAATATATTGAAAATAATTTCGTAGTTATTGAGGACCCATTTTTACATCTCGCCCAGGGCCTAAAAATGTCAGGATCGGGCCTGGTTATTATATCCAAAAGTCTTTCACCATTGGAATGTAATTCAAAATCTTTCCCTTCTTTAACTTATGATTAATGAATTCCCGCTTCCGGTGCGTAATTAAAATCATTAAAGTTTAAATTAAATATCCATAAATTATATATATATATATATATATATAAAGTAAAAAACCAAAAAAAATACAGTGTAACCTGTCCTAACGCACCATAACACAGTCTACAAAAATATTGAACGACCCCAACTAACTTAAGATGATAAGTGCCAATCACGAACATGAAACATAAAATTACAAGATAAAAATTGATTACCAGCAACCGACCCCCCACACGAAATCCGCCTCCAAAGACACCAATTTGAGGGGGTATTTTTTGGCGCACACAACGATTGAGACTAGCAGAGAGGGGAGGGATCAAACCCGGAACATCTCTTATATTTAGACAAACTCCTCTCACTTCTTTACCAACTGAGTTACATGTCAGATGCAAATTACTATATAAAAATAAGGTTAATATTATTGTTTTATATTGAGAGGTAATTGTTTATTGTGATTCCATGTGATGTGAGAAAGGTATTGATGTGAGCAGGAGCAATGTACCTCTTTGTTGAAAGCGTTGAATAAATTCTGAAGCCTGAGTTTTGTGTCGCCCATGTGACTCAAGATTTGTACTAACATGCATGCACACGATAATGTTTTTTTACATTTTTTAAATTTTAAATTTCCTCTTAATAATTAAAGTTAGAAATATTAATTTATTGTTTGGATTTTTGAAAGATATTGAAATCTGAAGTTTTAGTTTTTAATTAATAAGTGGTAATGTTAAATTCTGAAAATAGTATCAAGATTATTTGTTTTTAAAATTGATAAATGTCTAAAATTGTCTATTTTATCCCTCATAGTATAACTTATATTTTTACTCGTAAATATATAATATAATTGTTAATAAATCTTTTGTAATTGTTACATTTATTTTCGAATAACAAATTTTCAAATGTTACACATATAAATTGGATATATGGTTTTTTGAAATGTTTCGATCGTTGTTTTAATATAAATACCAAGTATAGTATGCACTAGACTAATTCATTTGATTTAAATCGTACAAACAATATTTGCAATTCAATATCAAATAAGAATGATTGTTTTCGGTTCATCTGTTGCTAAAAAAAAAAAAAGACAGTATTCTACTTTTAGCTTATTACTATTTAATCCGATATCAACGTCACATACATCGAGTCAAACCAGAAAATAGTTTTTCAAATAATTTTACTCTTAATAACGTATAGAAAAGTGGGATTTCAACCATTAATCTTTATTGTATCATCATCTAGAAAAATAAAAAATCAAATTAAACATCTCATAACAACTTTTCATATCATCAATTCAAAACTTTATCCCCTTAAAATCTAATTTTAGAATATTGAAGAAAAGCATGTGGTCAAAGAAGAATCTTGATTAGATTGCTTTCCTTAATGGATGAGACTCACTTTTCAAACCAAAAGTTATGGACCATTTTCTCACTTTGCCTCTACACCTCTTCTAAAAGACCATTGGATGATTTGGGTTGGGGTAGAACCTAGGGGCATAAATGGTATATGACATCTGAAGCAACCGATCTT
Source organism: Arctium minus (assembly GCA_954870635.1). Classification (NCBI taxonomy): domain Eukaryota; kingdom Viridiplantae; phylum Streptophyta; class Magnoliopsida; order Asterales; family Asteraceae; genus Arctium; species Arctium minus. Next base: position 16,423,135 of record OX941082.1, read on the forward strand.
TTTATTGATACAAAATTTGTACCTTCATGTCCTTTGGGTCGAGCTTCGAGCCACTAGTCGTGCCAATTTGGTACAAAATCAACAATTTTGTTGTTGTTGAAAAGCAAGTAGCAAAAGCAGTCATAATGATTCATCATACATGATTACATGTTACCATCAAACCTTCAACATCCCTGATAACCACCTTCAAAACATTTGACAAATGTCTATTCGACTTGATAAATCTTCATAACCATTATTGGATGATGTACACATTCAACATACTGAAAATAACACAACACAATGGTAGACTCTTTTCTAGTCAACGATTGGTTGCGCAAATCTGGCCACAATTAGAACCACCACCAATTTGTGGTGGAGAAAAGTCACACAAGATTCAATCAATGAACACAATGCAAGTTCCATTCAAGCCCACAAGAACAAAACCCTCCATTAAAACACACAAATAGCCATCAAAGACCACAATGAAATCATCAACAGAAACTAGAATCTTGATATTTACAAATAGTTTCTTGCTTCCATCACATGTTATGAGAATATGTGGGACCCCGTTAGTTTTCTTTAAAAAAAAGTCATTCAGAAGAGAATTGGGCTTCTAACATATATTGAGAACATATCCAGATCTAGCCGATCTGGGACTCTAACAGATGTAACACCGATTAATATGGCAAAAGAAGGAGGGGGGTGCTATGTACAAGTGATGTAAGCTCGTATTTCGACTACGCTTTAACAAGTTGTACCAAAAGGGCGTCACGAGTACCTAACTAGGCCGAAATTGCAAAAAGATTTGGACTTGAAAAGGCCACCAAAGAGGAACCTGTTGGGAGATTCTTGAGAACTTTGGCTCAAGTCTTGAGGGTTACCTTTCACTTTAAGAATCGTTTGCCCGATATCTTTCCTAATAGAATCGATAATCTTGGGGTCCACGGGGTACCCTGAAGCATCACGAACATAGAACGTATTCATGGCTTTCCCTGCCCGTGTTGCCACCTCAGCTCTCGTGACCGTGAGGCTATTCTCACGGAAAATACGAGTGACATCAGATAATAGTCCAACTCTGTCTGTTGTGCATAGCTCTAGCTTCAACCCCTAAATCAAAACAAAAAACATCAAGTTTCCCATGTTTAATGTTAAAATATTGCGTTTATTTAAAACAATCAGTATTAGAATGCATTGGTATCTTTAAAGAGACTTGAACTCAAAGATCAACCGAAACCATCAGGACCATAGCCCACTTGGTGCTAAAATATATAATCGAAGAATCAAGTTCCACACGAAAACAAGAAGATACAAAAGAACATAATCAGACAATATGAAGCATTTCGTTAAGATGGTTGGGGACCACATCGGTATTCGAGTTCTAGGTTACGATGCAAGAACTTCTTTAATCACTCATGATCCAACCAAAAGTTGAGAAAATAATAATCATCTTTTTGTCTTAAACAAGTAGTAGTCCAAAACCGAATACTAGCCAAGTATCATAGAAATAAAATAGGACAAGCGACTTAGGATCTTACGGGTGCGTTTGGTAAGCGAATGGGACTAGACGAGCAAGAATGAGTTCCAGAAGGTTTTAAGATCTTATTTGACATGGGCAATTTAGTAATTTATTAATCTTGGCCCATTCCTGATTTTGTTCCACCTATTTTGGTGGGACAAGAAAAATGCATTTTTGTCTCATCGGTTTTTGTTCGGTTCTGTCCTCGTCCCGTACGACATTACCACAACGCACCCTAAAAGTGTCCCCTTGGATCGGTATAATACCGCAAAAAAGAGTCCAAATTTGACTTTTGAGGGCCGGATAAGTTCTTTTAACTTAAAAATGGACAAGAGCTTTCTTTGTAAGATTTTGATAACTTACGACTACATAAGATATGTTTAAAATGGTTCGTTTTGGAGATCGTGGAACTATAAACTTTCTATGTCAATTTTGACTTTTAACGTTCGAATTTCTGTTATAAAGACGACATAAACGAGATGTACTCAAAAATGGCATATTTCGACTCGTATTTACCTCAGAAACTCTTCTTTCTATGGCAGCTTCAAGGCATTGGATCACTCTTTGCCTTTCTGCATCTGAATTCACAGGGAAACCATCGGTATGTCTGATACAATATTCCTTCAAAACGAAACAAACCCATTATAAGCTCACAAAAGATCGAAGTTATAATCTCAAAAAAACAAAAAGGATTCGAAATTTGTAAACCTGATAAGCTTCTGGCCCTTCGGCATCGATATTTCCATGAAAAACCACGTAATCCATATCTGTTAATGTGCAGATCGTATCAAACAGAAGTTTCGGCCGATCTTTAGACCTTATTGTGACCACCGAATAATCTTTATCATACCAATTAACAACATTCACGTCGGGCCGTTGATTTTCGTTAGAACCGTCGTCGGATCTCTCGTAGTCTCGATCAGCAAACATCATTTGGTGAAGCCGTCTCTCGGTGTGAGTAACACCATGAGAGACCACGGTCTTAGCTTCTTTCGACTTGTTGCTACCTTTAAGCACATTGCAAAGCATTTTCTTTATAATTGAGAGCTTCTCTGGGTCCGTAATGGCTAACCCGGACTCCTCATCGGTCACTTGCATCACAGATGCAGCCCTTGTGTTGTGAGTCCATACCTCGCCGTTTAACACGTTACACTTCAAGTGTGTGAGAACCGCACACAGTTCAGAGAGTAGTCCGGGTCTATCGCTTCCGATTAGCTCGATTACCGTGTGGTCATTTGAGGATGTCAACCCAACGGATCTCATTGATGTCGTGAAGCTTGTTTCCGAGCCAAGAGCCTGAGAAAAAGTCAAGAAATCAGGTTGTTTTCTTGAGGTTCTAGCTAATGTTTTCTAGAAAACATTAGGACATTTCGTGGAGAGTAATTCAACGGGGTTCCACATATTCTCACATGGTATAGAGCCAATGTATACCACTCTACAGACTCGACAATCTAGGGCCTGTATTCATCACCCATCTTACCCCCCTTGACATCTTGCCCCCTCTCGACACTCTGGGACAATTTATGTATGTCTAGCCTCCGATAGAGGGGGCTCGTTAGATTCCCACATCGGTTATAGTTGGACCATTTCTTCTCGATATATGTTGGAATCTAATGGGGTTCCACATATTCTCACATGGTATCAGAGCAAAGGTCTACCCGGACTTGACACTCGGGTCAATTTGTGCCCGTCTAGCCTCCGTTGGAGGGGGCGTGTTGCACATCGGCTAGATTTGAACCATTTCTTCTCGATATATGTTGGAACCTCTTTTCAGGGGCTCTTTCATAGAGAAATCTAATGGGAACGAACAAAATGCATCAGAAGTATGTTTGAAGGAAAACACACAAGATTACCTTTTGGATGTAATCCAAAACTACTTCATCTGTGATCTTGTTCCCTTCTTGATCAGTGACATTGAAAACTATCCAAGAAATCAAGAAAACAACAAAGTTATTAAAAATTACTTCGAAACTAGATTCGAATTCAAACAAAAACAGATCAAAAACGGAATTATACCATCCATGAACCACCCTCCATCGGAACTTATGTAAGCTTTCGTGACGATAAAATTAAGATCAGTAAGAACTTGTACAACTTCCAAAAGTATGCCATGTTTATTAGCACTATCCACCTGTTATACCAAAGACAAATTCACATAAATCACTCAATTTTAACAAAAAAAAAATGAAATCCCAGATCATTAAGGCAGACAAATACCTGAATAACAGTGGCATTTTTACAAGATTCGTTATCGATTACAACTCTCGGCGGATTCATTCGCCGAATAAACTTCTCATACTCATCTTCCATGTTCCCAGAAAAACTCGTACTGCAGGTCTCTGAGGCAATACGTCGAACAGGTTAGGCGCAATCATAAACTAAAAAAAAACAATCAAGAAAGAAAGAAAAAGATCATGTGAAATAACATTACCTATCACAAAAATACTAAAGAAGGTATGTTGTCTGTATATAAAAGGAAGAAAGAGTGTGCAGTAAGTAAACAGGGATGTGTGGGAAGAAAAGGAAAAAAAAGGGCCACAAAGAATAATGATTGATGATGAAGATCTGAGTATAGAATTAAAAAACTCCAAGATACCAAGAAGGCCAATAGAGAAGCCTTAAACCACCATAAAAAGGGTGTTCAGGTCTCTCTGTCCATGTGGGTTATGGTGGGGTTCCTTTTGCCTCCCTGTGGGAGCCATTTTTTTCAGATACATAACAAACTGAAATCACAGAATACAGACGCCAAAAATTAAGCTAAAGTTAGTGATTTTTGAAACCAACCATGAAAAAGGTGAAACCCCCATTAATTATTTGCAGAGAAGAAGCTTTCAATTGACGAAAAAAAACAATGAATCAGAAACGAATTTCAATTTTCACGATTGAAGAAATAGAAGAAAAGAATACATACCCATTACGAATTTTGATTCTCTATCTTCTTGATTCTATAAACAGAAACAAAATTCGATAAGGAACAAGTTACGGAAACAGAACAAATCCCCCAAATGTGTCTTTACATAATTGAATTATATAGAAATTGATTACCAATTATATGTACGATTTCTTTCACCCATATACATAAAAAGCAAATCTAATCTTCCTTTACGACTCTTTCTTTTGCTAAATTGGTGGGTGTTTTTCACGCACATGAAGGTGTGGATTGAGTGTGTGTAACTCTCTTTCTTCCACTCGAACGTTTCTAATTCTAATTACAGTTTTTGGTGTTGAAATTTTTCATTAAATGGGGGAGTTCACAAAAAGGGTAGTCGGGTCGGATCGGGTAAGCACGCTTTACAGGAGCAGGATCTTGCAGCGGCACATGTTAGCTGGATCTTGTGCATGTTAGCTGGATGGGTAGAGAGGTTGTTAATGTGCGCTTGTGGTGAAATGTTTGGGTTTTACCCAGGCACGTGGTGGGGAGATGACTGTAATATCTCCAAAGTTTTTGGAGAGAGAAGCAAAGATCACACGAAAATGACTTTTAACATAAATAAATGAATAAAGTTTACATTAATTGAGTTATTATGTTATTTTTATTTAAAAAAAATACAATTTGATGTGTGATTTATTAAAACTTTGTATATATTTATTCTTATTTTATAAAATAAAATTATTAGTTTTTTTTTGTGAAAGAAAAGAGTGTATTTTAATTATGAATACAAGTTTTTATCTAGCCATTTAAGTAAATAACAATATATGATAAAATTTTATTTATTTGAAATCTGAAAAAAGATCAATATACACATTGACTTATCATATGTTCTTTTTATTATGTACTAGTGTTGGGTCCGTGCATTGCATCGAAAGATAAATTTTTTGTTGGAATATTGAACCGAGTTAAAATAAAACGTAATTTCTCTGTTAACAGTTAATGAAATACAATGTGAAAAATAAATGTATTTTCATAAGTGGTTAACTTGCATATGTTTTTAATCGTTTGTTGTTATGAGTTTGTACAATAATATTGGTAATAGTTTTGTATTATATTATTTAAAACTCAAACGACATGTCTCAGAACATATTTATCTGACTATTGACTTCAAGATCTCATAGTATTAGTCGATAAAAATAAAGATATGTATATATATCTTATTCCCCTACTTCGAAAAATATGATTGTGGGTTTTGAAAAATATAAACAAATCCTCAGTAAATAAAATAAAATATAAAAAAGTAGTTTTTCAAAGAAACAAAAATATAGTGGAATATCTTTTATTCAGTTGCAAGTTCCGCCATTGACACCCGACCGTTCGTCTTCTTCTTGTAATCGGATGATACATAGAGAAACTATATATATTTATAGTGAATGTAGAGAATATTTTAAAATCTTTTATTTTTATTTTCGATTTTACATTTAAATTTAAATATATTAAAAAATATGGAAGAATATTTTTATATCTACATCGTTTCTATTTTATTTTCTTTACACTTGGTTAATTTGGAAAGTATTGCGAGATATTTTTATTTTAAAGAATACGATAATTTATTAGTGTATCTCGTTATTTTTTATTTTTTATTCATATCAATCTTCTTTTTTCTTCTTTTAATGCTCGTGAAAAAAAAACACGTATAGATTTTATATTATCAAAAAAAATACGTGTAGATTTTATATTATGCTAATATAAAATGCGTGTAGATTTTATATTATCAAAAAAAAATACGTGTTGATTTTATATTATGTTAATATAAAATACGTGTATATTTTATAAAATAAAATAGATTTTATATTAGAAAAAAAAATACAGAAGAAAAAAGAGTTTATATTACATCTCATTATGTAAAAAGATTTTATAAAATAAAATATGGAAAAAGATTTTATAAAATAAAATATGGAAAAATCATTATGAGATGTAATACAAAAAAATACGGAAGAAAAAATATTTTAGATTTAAATGTAAAATCTACATTTAAAATAGATTATATGCTAATATAAAATCTATTTTATAAAATCCTCCACCAAAAAAACAAATAGTTATATTAATAAATTAGTATTTGTTCCACAAATAGATGATTATGCGAGATACTGTGCTTGGAAAAGTTGTACCAAAGCATTAAGAAAATTGTAAATTAAGTAATTGGCTTTAATTAGTTGTAACTTGTCCTTAAAATATTGTAATTAAGAGTTTTTTATGTCGTTTTTATAATATAGTATAGATATAGATTCATTAAAAATAATTATAAAAAAAATAAATGATTTATATTATAAATTATTGAAAAATCTAGAAAAAAAATCATTTGAAGAAGTAGATATGTTGATGTGAATACACGTTTATTTACGTACTTTTTTACAAACTACTCACATAAAAAATGTTTGTATGAATTAAGTTTTTTTAATCAATAATTCACATATAAATTATTTATTCAGACATTTTAAACTTTTTTTTTATTTTTTTATTTGAGTTTTTTATAAAGACATATGTATGAGTATGCATGTATAGAGAGAGGATCATGCGAAAAGGTTAATGATTTACGAAAATATGAGAAAGAATATGGCATATACTTTATTTATGGGTTGTTTGGCAGTTGTTGAATGGTTAGGTGCAGAATAATTAAGATTTAAGTGGTCAGAATGATTAAGAGACTCCTATGATATAATGTGAAATGAAATATAATTGTTTGCTAATTGTTCAGGATGAAATCAGGGCTCTGAATGGCTAAGACAGGGTCAAGACACTAAATCATTCAGATTGTTTTTGACCCATTAAGAGACAAACCCTTTTTTTGTCAAACAAGATGTAGATCCCAGTGCAGTGCAATCACAAGTAGATATGAACAAAGATGAACAGATTATAGGCCACAGCAACTAGTCATATGATTGATAATACTTCAAAGGGTTAAGGTTTACAGAGAGAATTTCTGATAAGGGTATGCAAACCTAATGACTAGAAAACTGAATAATGATTTTCTAACCCTACAAATGAAATAGAAATAACTTTAAATACTTAGGCTCGCAGGCCTAACGGGCTTTTGGGCTGTTAGGCCCAACAAGCTTACAAGTATGAATAAATGATATTTTATACCCTGAACTTCTATTTAACAAACAAAATAGCCCTAACAATCTCCCCCTTTAAATAGAAGTTGAAACTCGCGCCAGTTAGGAACATATATCTTCCGAAAACCAAAACTGATCTCGAAAAATCTGATTTGCGTTCTGTACTCCAGTCGTTCTTCAATAACTTTCAGTACTTTAAGAACAAGCGATTTGTATGTAGAATCCAGTATCTGAACTCCTTTTTCATCTTGACTCAGCGCACGCTTCAACTTGTCTTTCAAAAGCATCAACGTACCATCACAGAATCTGGCAATCTGATCGAAACGGATAAAGCGTAGAACACCTTTGTTGTTCACGTATGACATACCAAACTCTGAAACCTTTATAACTGTGAATGCAGGTACATTTAGAGCATCAGACGGAACACTCAGATCAGGCTTGAGCAAATTAATCTTCGGTTGATCGCTTTCTAACCCAATCTGAAAATCTTCCACCGAAGCAAGTTTCATTGCGCACTTCATGTATCTTTTCACGGTTTCTAGTGCATCAATACTTCTCCGGGTCTGACGGTTCTGGTCTTTAAGTCACGTAGGATGAACAGCAGATCTTGTGGCTCCAGACATGGAAAATCAGCATAAGAAAAGCAGTATTGTTGACCATCTTCTCTTGTAACCATAAAGTCCGTATACCTCACCTTTATGAAGTAGGCAGGTATAATCTTATCAACTAATACAATCCTGAGCTTCGTCTTGGAGTACTTGTGCTGGAATTTTCTGTACACGAACACAAGTTCACGCTGTTTTTCTTTGTTTTTCACTGACTGTAGACCATGTAGAACGACTTCATCATACTTTCTGATCCAGTGGGCAAAGATCTTCTTCTAGATTTCTTCGAGGAAAAGAACTTTATTCGGACTCTTTCCCACTTGGATGGACGAACTAGAGGAGTATGTACTGGTTCTCTAACTAGTGAAGTTGGAGGAGATCTCTCGGGAAAAACTGTAGAAGAGAAATCAGGGTGATTAACTGGATAGGTCAATAAAGGAACCACGGCAGAAGACTGATCATCTGGATGCAGTATTTCATCAATTTCTTCTTGCATAACCACCAGAGCTCTTTCAGTATTGGCACATTCTTCTGTCGTGTCCGCCACTTCATACGGATCTAGTATTATTGCCCAATCTTCAGGAACTATCGGAGAACCAACTTCAAATTCCTCAGGCTTTTCAACCGTCGGATAATCGTATAGTACCAAGTCTGTCACCGGTTCCCGTTCCTGTTCCTGTCTATGTCCCTCTGTTCTTGTACCGGAACCCGTACCCTGTTCAACCTGTTCTTATTCCACCACATGTGTCTCCGGCTCAGATAGGCGTTGGCGCTTCTCCCCCTCATGGTGATCAGGATCATCCTGATCATCATGTCAGTGCTTGAGCCGTTCTGCCTGGCTACGGCAGGTATCCTCCACTGCTGATAGGCGTTCAGTCAAAACAGCTACGGTTTGCTGAAGTGACTGAAGCATAGCTTGCTGGATCTGGAAGGCTTCAGTAGAGACAATAGGCTGGGGGGTTGGTGGGGTAGGTGTGGATGCTTGAGAACGAAGTAGTGATAGCAAATCAGCATCCTGGGTGGGTTCGGTTAGAGACTGGGCTAGTAGTTTGGCAAGAAGAATGGATTTAAGCTCTGGGATAGAAAGATCCGTAGCGGGTAGGGAAGGTGGAATAGGTGTGGGCTCAGGCTCAGTCGCAGGACCTTTGCCTTTGATCATGCGTTTGATGTTGTCCACCTCTTCCATCATCATAGATTGGACAGCCTTTAGGGCGCCGTCCATGTATTCCCTTGAGACAAACTCAGTTGGGGTAACTCCGGGGTCACTTAGACTTCCCGTTGTAGCTACGACTGTAGAAGTCGAGACGCCTACGTTCACGGTTGGCGTGATGATAGCCGTGGTAGGACTTCCACCCAATCCTCGTAAACTACCCGAAGGCGGAGTTACTATGGATGTTCCGGCCGGGCCACTTAGGCTACCGGCGATAGCCGAAAATGGAATTTGTGTCCTAGGAATGACATGTATAACAAATGGCTCTAGACTCCGTGCATGCAAAGATGTCGAGAACGGGGGCAGCTGTTCTCTTGTTTCAATATCGGCACCCTCCAAGTGAGGGCCCGATAGCGGATGTGCTAAATCCCCGTGAGAATGTGAAACCACCATCTGTTGAGAGATGGTGGAGTGGCTTAGTGGGGTGTGCAAATGCGCCGCTAGGTCCACGACGGCTTCTTCAATACCCTGTCCCAACACATGAGACTGGGTAGCAGATGTGGCTACCTGGCTAGACGTGGCTAGGGGGGATACAACCGAAGATGGTTGTCCCGTCACTCGTGTACTCACAGTGTCATATTTTCTCTTTCTTTCCCTCTCTCGGCTCACTAGAATATCATCTTCAACTAAAACTCCCTCCGCTCTTCTTATCTCTCCAGATGAGGGCTGATTATCGTCACCATCGGAGTCAGAAGACTCAGTTGATGTCGATGTTGCAATTTGGGTTTCTTCCGAGTCGGAATGGGCTGTCGTGTCTTCAGTAGCAGCGACAGAGGAGGACTGAACATGAAAGGCTTCAGAATCTATAGCCTCTTCTGCCATTTGAGTCTCGGTTGGCGTCGGCGAAGATGGTTGTCTAGAAGAACTAGGCTGGATCGTTCCAACGGCACTGCCCACGCCAGATCCCCTCACGATTATTTCTCTCGACACACCCTGTCCGGAAGCCCCAGCTATCCGGACGCTCCCGCCTCTCGTTCGTGGATGCGGACCCTCACGACGCTCAAGTCGTGCTCCCTGGGCAGGTCATGTCGGTCCTGGCCGGACCATAGGAGCTGGAATGTTGTGTGTGTGCCTATAAGCTATCACACTCAGTGCCGTAGGACGAGCATGGTCTAGTACCCCGACTGGGATATGTCGGGCGACAACACCTTCTGGATTAGCGCGGGAAGGTATCTTGCGTGTCGGATGGTGTGGGCATGTTGGGTGCGTAGAACGGTGCTGTATCTCGGGATACAGGTTCATGTAGTTCCGGATGACAATCTGTAAGAACCGCATGAATGGAATGAAATTCGATCGGCGAGATGCAGTAGACCGAACTCTCTGAACGAGTTCAAACCAAAGAAAATCGGCAAAGTCCACGTGGCGATTGAAGGCCACCGCGTGAAATATGCGAAGAATCGGGGCGCTCGTCTGATCAATTCCCTTCGTTATAGATGAAAGGCACCGATTTATGTAGGTGAACATCGTGTACCAGATCGTCGAGAGGTACTTACGGTTAAAGGTTGATGGAATGCGAAGTTCTGCGCCGTATCCTAAAGAGAGAAGGTCGGTGCACGGTGTAGCATCAGTGACCATCGGGTCGAAGCTTTCTCGGCCTGGAACGGATCCGGCGGTCGGTAACCGAAGGAATTGTCGGAAGAGATCACATGTGAGAAGCACTGGTGTATGATCTATCCGACCTTCAAGATGGAATTCGCCATCGGCCTCTAACGCACGAAGAGAGTGCCAAAACTGCTGTAAGTATAGAACTGGAACGGTCGCAGTTTCCGTTAGAGCATACGAGATTGGATGGCCCATTAGTATCTCGATGATGACCTGATATTGAATAGCAGGTTGGGTTACATCGAGATGGTAGTTATTGGCTGTAAGAGGGAGGAACTGATCCTCGGGAATCAGTTCCGCATCTGCGATTGGATCAATCGCTGGTGGCTGGTTTTGTGCCATTGTACCTGTGAAGAAATAGTCGATTAGTACGCAGGTTTGGAAAATATGATAGCCGTTGGAGTTATACAGTCATGATTTAAATCACAACGGATAGTAACTCCAAAAATTGTAAGAACAAAACCCTATTCGTGAATTAGGGTCAGTCACCAAGACGCATGGAACTGCACCAGCACAGAGAACCACCAAAATCATCTCATAGACACACAAAGGTATTGACAAGTTATAACTATAAGCACATTAGAACCGTTAAAGATGATTCGACCCGGATATGATATTCGACCGGTGTTCTTCAAAGACCGGATATTGTTTCCACCGGGGGTCTCATAAGACCGGATGTGGTCTTCGACCGGGGATCTCCTAAGACCGGAGGTCATTCGACCGGAGATCTCCTAAGACCGGATAAAGTCTTTGATCGGTGGTCTCCTAAGACCGGAGGGCATTCAACCGGAAGTTACCTAAGACCGGATATGAGGTCGATCGGATAACGCATTCGACCGGGGATGGCATTCGACCGGTGATTACCATCGACCGAAGGTGCCTTCGACCGGGGCGAAACCCTAGATCGGAGGAAACCCCCAGAGACGTCGAATCGTCACCAGCGCAGACGCCGACGCACACGCAGTCGGCGATTAAACAAAGAAAACTCGATCGATATAAGATGTAAACACCGAAAGATCGATTAAACCTACCTTGTCGATCGAAGATGAAGAGAAACGAGGTGTTCGGTCGATTGGGGTTTCGGTTGAATAGAGTTCCGGGCGAAAGAGAGAATGAGACGATGGAGATGATAAGAAATCGAAAAGGAATCGATCGAATGATTAGAGAAGATGTTCAATCGGGGTTTTTAAACCCCCGAATGATTTGGGTTTGGGCCGGGTACGGTCTTGGACTTGGGCCGGGGAAAACAAAAAACAAGGCAAACAAAACACCAAAAAAAAACATAAAAGACAAAAGTTAAAAAAAATATTTTTGGGATTTTCTTAAAATAGAAACAAAATAACTAAAATAAAAATATTTTTGACTTTTTGGAATACGAAAATATACCTAAAAAAATTTAAGGGAGAAAAAAAAAACTTAAGAAACCTACGGAATAGAGAAAGCGAAGGAAAAAAATAAACGCTCCCCCTCAAAGGATTACCAAGAAGAGGTCCAAACACATGACCCACTTACCTGCTCCCCCTCGAAAGGAGGACGCGTGAGACTTACCAACCATCTTCCGAGAGTGCTCCCCCTGAACACATTACCGGCTTGTAGATAATGTCAGGCCGACTAGCCGTCAAGTACATCAGAGAGCCAATCATGCCTCTATAAATAGTAGCATTCACATCCTTACTGTCAGGATCGGAGTGAAGCTTTAGAGTGGTGGACATGGGGGTTTTCATAGGTGAAGATTTTTCCATCTGGTATTTCCGAAGAATATCCGAGATGTACTTAGATTGATTAATGAAAATTTCTGTTTGTAATTGTTTTACTTGAAGACCCAGGAAAAAATTCATTTGCCCCATCATGCTCATTTGAAAATGTTTACTCATTAAGGCAGAAAAGTTCTGACAATACTTGGGGTTCGTGGAGCCAAAGATTATATCATCAACATAAATTTGTACAAGAATGATATCTTTCTTCTCTCTTTTAATAAATAAAGTAGTGTCAATTTTACCTTTAGAGAAGCCAGACTTGACTAAGAAGGATGAGAGTGCATCATACCAGGCTCGTGGCGCTTGTTTAAGACCGTATAGGGCCTTGTCAAGAAAATAGACGTAATTCGGATTTTCAGAACTCACGAAGCCTTCGGGTTGCAAGACATACACTTCCTCCTTGAGGACGCCGTTGAGGAATGCGGATTTCACGTTCATTTGAAAGACGATGAAATTCTTGTGAGCGGCGTAGGCGAGGAACATGTGGATCGCTTCAATGCGGGCAACCGGTGCGAACGTCTCATCGTAATCAATTCCTTCTTGCTGGCGATATCCTTTAGCCACTAGACGCGCTTTGTTCCGAACAATGATGCCGTTTTCGTCCTTCTTGTTCTTAAAAATCCATTTAGTCCCTATCACCGTCTTGTTCTTAGGTCGGGGAACTAGGCGCCATACTTTGAGGCTCTCAAATTGGTTGAGTTCCTCTTGCATAGCGATTACCCAGTCCGGATCGTTCAGCGCTTCAGAGACGGTGGAAGGTTCGATACGGCTGAGGAACGAGGAAAATAAGCAGTCGTTCGCGGTGGTGGATCGAGTCTGAACTGGTGTGGAGGGATCACCGATGATCTGATGAAGGGGGTGTGCTCGAGTCCACTTGGTGGTGTGTGGATGAGGTTGATATGTCTGGTGAGAAGTGTCAGCATCCACATACCCACCGGGGGGTAAATCCTGAACTGCCTCGAGAGATAACGGCCTGTGAGGTTGAAGCTCCTTAGTGGGAGTCGAGCAAGGAGAAGAGGACGACTCAGCTAGAGATGGAACGATAGGAGGATCTGGGATTTCCGGAGAGGTAGCTTCGGGAGCACCTTCAACAGGAGTCGGTTCAGGGAGTAAAACTGAATGTTGCACTTCATCAGGAACTTGAGCGAGATGATGTCTATCACTTGAGCTCGGGGAAGCTTGAACATTGACAGTAGAAGAAGGAGCACCAAGCGAGGATGGACCACCGGAGACGGTTGGACCAGTGACATGTGTCACTTCTGGTGCTTGAGCAGTATTCCTGTCACAAGATGTAGTATTAGACTTAACATTAAATAAGTCATCATAAAAGAATTCGAACAGCAAATCCAAATCAGAAAGATGTGCTCTTGACGTGGACGCATGATTTGGATCTACTGGAGATTGTGTAGCCTCTGAACGGAATTGTCCAGAAGCTAACACACCAGTAAGCGCGGGTTCTGAACTGAGATGTTCAGAAACCATTTCAGCGGTCTCGTCAAAAGTCACGTTTACGCTCTCAACGACGGTCTTCGTCCGTTTGTTGTAGACACGGTATGCTTTAGCGTGCTGGGAGTAGCCGATAAACACTCCTTCATCCGCTTTCGGACTGAATTTTCCAAGATCATCCTTATCATTTAAGACAAAGCAGGTGCATCCGAAAGCATGAAAGTAGTTGATGTTCGGGACGCGCTTGTTGATGATCTCGTACGGTGTCTTGTTGAACCGCTTGTTGATGATAGAACGATTTTGAGTGTAGCAAGCGGTAGCAACGACTTCTGCCCAAAGAAATAGTGGCAGCTTGTAATGAGATAACATCGTACGCGCTGCTTCAACAAGAGTTCTGTTCCGACGCTCTACCACCCCATTCTGCTGAGGTGTTCGAGCAGCTGAGAACGTATGCGAGATACCCACTGAAGTGAGATAACCTGTGAGTATTTGATTCTTGAACTCAGTGTCGTTGTCCGTCCTGATGATCTGAACTACTTGGTTGAGACTGACTTGAATGCTCTTCAATAGTGAAATGATCAACTCGGGAGTTTTGTCCTTTGAACGGAGAAATCGAACCCAAGTGTAACGAGAAAAATCGTCAACCATCACCAGGACATACTTCTTGTGATTAATGCTTTGAATGCGCATCGGTCCACATAAGTCCATGTGGATTAGCTCAAGGGACCGAGAAGTACTAGGAACGGCTTTAGGTTTGTGGGACGCCTTCTTCATTTTGCCCTTTTCGCAGGCAGCGCACAGATGCTCTTTTGCAAACTTTAGATCTGGCATACCCTTGACATGGCCACCGAGCACCAACTTGTTGATATTCTTGAAGTTCAAGTGCGAGAGACGACGATGCCATAGCCTGCTTTGTTCAGCAGATGCTTTGGACAACAAACAGACTTCCTTGTCGGGTTTCAAGGACGAGAGGTCAATCGTATAGAGGTTGGTGCGACGTGTTCCAGCAAGTATCTCTTTTCCATCTTCAGTCCGAACGCTGCACCTTTTAGCCTTGAAAGTAACCTCGAGATTCTTGTCGCAGAATTGACCGATACTGAAGAGATTGTGACCGAGACCTTCGACATAGGAGACTTTCTTTATCGTGATGTTATATTTGACAATATCCTCGTAACCTCTGATAGAAGAGTAGTGATCATTTCCGAAACGCACATTCCCACAACACCTCTCGGTGAAGTTTGTGAGAAGCTCCCTTCTTCCGGTCATGTGCTTGGAGCAACCTGAATCTAGATACCACACATGATCGTCCTGCAAAATAAGTTATTTCTTTTTAGGTACCCATTCGTAAATGGGTCCTTTGGGGTTAGATTTAACACCCGACTTAGAGACCCGTTTAGAGTTGGGTCTTTGTCTATCATGGGAAACATCACAAGGAGAATGATTATGAGCAATATGATATGAGCCAAACCAATCAGATGCATAACGACTATCAACAAAATCATTTGATCCACAATAAGAGCAACACAGACAATCATGAGACAGTTGAAGTAATTGCGGAATTGAATAAACTTTTAAAGGAAGAGTTCCATTACATTCAACTAAAGGTTTAGAAATAAAAACATCATGATTGTTATTGTTCTTTCTAGACTTTAAGACAGGATCAACTAATTCTGATGTTGCCGAGCTCTCTTTTGATTTCGTAGCTACCCAAGCATATTTCACTTCTTTCCGCCGACCATACGTATCTGAAATGCCGTTAAACCCATAGTCAGAGGATTTGAAAATTGAAGATTGTGACCTTTGAGAGCGACCGGTCTTTTTCTTCTTCTGTGAACGCCTTTTAGATTTAGACTTTGAAGATTTTGAAGAATTGTTCACAAAAGGTTTTTGCGGGGCAGATGTGGAACATTCACCCTTTTAAAATTTAATCGGAGGCTCACATGACTCATTTATAAAATCAACATGGCTAGGTAGAGAAGGATTAAAATCAAATTGGCTCAAATTGCTATCTAAACACACCTCAGAATTCAAGAATGCGGAAAATTCTAGTTCCTCATCAGAAAGGACCTTATCACTTGAGGAGTTCAGGACAGCGGAAGAGTTTGTTAAGAGTGGATCATTTGCGGAAGCATTTTTACAATCAGAACACTGATCCGTTTCAAAAACATGAGGCTTTTTTCCCTTATTTGAAATGATTGGTGACGAGTCACCCATAAAAGCTTTGCAGGAAGATGTATCGGAAGCAGGATAAGAATTTTCAAACATATGAGTATTATCACTTTGGAGATATGAAGGCTTAGCTTGAGGTTCAGCCTTGTGAAGTTGCTCTTTCAAGCGATCTGCTGCCAAAGCAGCCAGTTGTGAATTTAACTCTTTATTTCTGTCTGAAAGTATTCTTTCTCCTTAACTGACACATTTTCCTCTTTAGTGGAATAGAGACACTCAATTTGGGATAAAAACTCTTGTTTTTCCTTTTGAAATTTGTCTCTTTCTTGTTTAAACGACTCTTCTAGCTGAACAATCTTCTTTTCTAAAATCAGAGGTGGAACATAGACTTTATGGTCTGATTGTTCCTCCTCATTTTTAACGGTTTTAGCATCTAGTTCAGCTTGAGTGTAGCTTCTAAAATAGTCATTTGATAGAAAAACAAGTTTTTCTTCGTGGTAAGATGCATTTAAAGAATCATAAACAAAAGGAAGTTTCATTTTTGTAGAGGTCTCCCTTCTTAACTCATCCTCTTCCCAATCCTCATCCTCAATTGGTTTGGTCCAATTGATTTTGTATTCTGGATAGGTCTTGTCTAATCCAAGAAATTCGGATGCGTACATCGTAGGAACTTGGGATAAGGCCTTTTTCAGATAATATGGGTTATCGTAACCGATACCCCTATTCGCATACTTGGGTTCTTTTGGTGTAATTAGATTTAACGTTTGTTGAGATTGCCCAAGTCTATAAAGCTTCTTTTCCATCTCCTTTAACTGATTAGATAACCTTATGTTCTCATTTTTGTAAGCCACGTTTTGATTTAACAAATCAATTTTCTCGGTCTCAGACGTACGTAGCTCATCGGTCAGGTCATCTACTTTGGTCATTAGCTTTTGTGACTCTGTTGAACAAGTCACATTCTCTTCTCTTAAATTAGAAATCGTGCACAGGTAGCTAGAAATTTCTAAGCTTTGTTTTTCCATAAATTCAGACTGTTTAGTGACACGGTTTTCTAAAGATGAGAGAAGTTGTTCTTTTTCTTTTAAGAGTAGTTTGTAAGAATCAAGTTTGTGCATTGAGAGTTGCATTTGATCAAGTAAAGCTTCATGAAAAGGGGCACATACCTGGCAAGGAGCATTGCGATCTTCTTCATCAGTGTCGGATGGTGATGAATGGTTGCCCATGAAACACAAATGAGCTTCAGCATCCTCAGGTTCTTCATCCGACACTTGCAACCAGTAATCGTCTTCAGCCTTTAGAGCTTTACCGACTTCCTTTTCTTTGGCAAGAAGCAGCTTGGCTCGGTAGTAGTCGGCGTTGCGCACAACTGGTTTGCGACAATCCTTGGCGAAATGACCTAACCGACCACAGTTGTAGCATTTGATCGGCTCGTCTTTCGGCTTTTCTTCATTTCTCTTGTCAGACTTCTTACCAGCTTCAAAGTGTCTATTACCTTCAGACTTTTCTCGATGATCACGTCGAGGAGAGACTATTTGCTTGTTGGAGGACTTGTTAAAAAAACTTCCTCTTTTGAAATGCTTGAGTGAGAAACACCATTGCTTCTTTCATCTTAGCAAGTTTTGGATCCGAGTCGCTATCGGGATCTTCAGGTTCAGACTCACTTAGCACGGGCTCTTTTCCAGATGATCGGCTGACGGACTTGCCTCTTCTCTCAGATACAAGTGCTAATTGATCAGCTGCTGGCTTTTCCTCTGCTTTCTGATTCCCAATAAGCTCCATCACTTCCTCTTCGTCCTGGAGCACCATTTCATAGAGTTCGTGAAGGTACAACTTATCCAGGGTCTGAGTGTGGCGTATATGGGAGACGAACGGTTTCCACTCAGGCTGTAAGTTGTTCATAAACTTTATGTTGTTTTCCGTGTTCGTCTTTGTGATCTTATTCTTCTGAAGATCATTCAGAAGCATATTAAACCTTTCGTAGGTTTCCGTCAGCGTTTCACCTTTTCTTGCTTTAAACCCATCATATCTGGTGATACAGTTGGTCACCTTTAGCTGGTTATTGATGTGGTTTCCCATCATCATCTTCTCTATTTGGTCCCACATCTTTTTCGATGAATCCTTGAAGCTATCTATACAAGCATAGATGTCATTTGGTAAACTTTGAAGAAGGTACAATTTTGCTAGCTTTTCTGCATCGTACATATCCCTTTCGTCCTTAGTAAAATCAGTAAGAGATTTCCGAATCTGTCGGTCTGGCCTTCCTTCAGCTGGGTTTCCTGGTACCACTTTCATCGGCCAATCTGGTGGACCCTCAGTCAGGCATTTGTAAATTGCTTCATAGGCGGTTTTTGCTTCTATGAAGTTCATAAATCGGTCATGTCACTGAGGGTACTCTCCCCGAAAGAGCACCGGGGGCTTTTGGTCAGAACCGATGGCTAAAGCTTCCCTTGAGTTCATCTTTACTTCTTAACTTAAGAGCACTGTAATGATCGTTAGACAAGCAGGATGATCCAATAATAATAAATAGAAGAAACACAGAAACACTTGGTCTAACAGAAAATCGGTCAAACAGAAGACCGGAGTATGCAAGATACCGGTCGAAGGTAAGACCGGAGTAAGCAAGTACCCGGTCGAAGGGTAAGACCGGAGTAGCAAGTATCCGGTCGAATGACAAGTACACGTATTCGGTCGAAGGTGCAAGACCGGAGAACAAGTATCCGGTCGAATGGGTAAAACCAGGGAATACACTTATTCGGTCGAAGGTGCAAGACCGGAGTACAAGTATCCGGTCGAATGGGTAAGACTGGGGAATACACTTATTCGGTCGAAGGGGTAAGACCGGATTGAGAAAGTACCCGGTCGAATGCTCAGGTCGAATGACTTTAAATACGATAAACACAAATATGAGATAAGATCGATTAATCATAAACAACCGATGAACACGAAGAGTCGACCGAAGAACACGATGAGTTTCTGGGATTCGACCGAAACCAAACCCAGATCCTTCGATCCTTCGATCGAAAGAAACACAAAAAAAATCAAACAAAAATCGACCGGATACGATAGATAACACAGAAAACACTAAGACTGAAGGTTTGCACACAGGAAAAAAAACAGATTCGATCGAAAAAAAAAATTTCCAGAAGATAAATTTCGATCGATAAACAGATAAAAAAAAACACTTAACTTAACAGATATCGATCAACCAGATAACACAGAATGTAAACACTAACAATCAATTAAAGCAAGTAAAGCAATTAACACAAGTAATTGATTTTAGGGTTTCAGACAAACCTTTTTACTGGATCAAACATTTTTGCCTTTCTGCTCTGATACCAATTGTTGATCCCAGTGCAGTGCAATGACAAGTAGATATGAACAAAGATGAACAAATTATAGGCCACAACAACTAGTCATATGATTGATAATACTTCAAAGGGTTAAGGTTTACAGAGAGAATTTCTGATAAGGGTATGTAAACCTAATGACTAGAAAACTGAATAATGATTTTCTAACCCTACAAATGAAATAGAAATAACTTTAAATACTTAGGCTCGCAGGCCTAACGGGCTTATGGGCTTTTAGGCCCAACAAGCTTACAAGTATGAATAAATGACATTTTATACCCTGAACTTCTATTTAACAAACAAAATAGCCCTAACAAAGATTTATTTCTTAACGATTCAGAGGTTGCCTCTTAATGGAACCATTAAGAGGTAAACAAAAAACCCCTTAGTAGTAAATAAATTAAATAAAACATTATTAATAAAATTAAACTAAACATTATTAAATTAAAATTAAAAGAGGTATGAATGTCATTTGCATAACATTATTTGTAGCCGTGGAAACAATTCCTAATTAGTTGAAACTGAGTTTGTTTTCCAAACTGATAATACGTAATAGACCTATTTTATCATAAAGATAAATTTGTAACAGTTTGATTATAGGTTTTATCGCATATGATAATTTGTTCGATGATCGTATCAATCATATGTGATAATTGTAGATATTTTTTATAGTATTATGTGATTATGTATATTTATATTTATATAGATGTTATTTTAATTCATACGCATATCGCCTATACTCAGACGCATGTTATCACATGTGATAATACCTAATGCATACTCACACGTGTATTATCACATATGATAAATACAAAAATTCACATCGTCGATTATATGTGATAGATACATAAAAAACCATATATGTTAAATGTAACTAATCTCATGTGGATAAAAAACAGATAATGATGAAAAATCATATAAAACTTGATAAAAAATTATGAATTAATTAAAACTAAATAAATCTATAAGGTATAATGAGATTTTAAAGGATTAAAAAAGTGTTTTGGTTACGATTATGTCATTAACACAATATTTGATTCAATTCAAAAATGATGGTTATCTTGATTTTCAAAATTATTTCCCCTTTCTATTTTAATATTTTTAATGAATTATATTGTTTAGATTACTTCTCGTTTTTTTTTCCTCGCAAATTGACCACTTTGGGGTTATTTGTTTATCTCTTAATAGTTTATTAAGAGATAACATCTAAATCGCTAAGAGGTGAATCTTGTTTGAGAAAAAAAACTTTTAATCTAAAATACACTGAATAATTTTGTATCTTGTGTCTCCCTTAACCATTCAACACCATGATTTCATCATGAACAATTATCAAATAACCATATTTGATTTTGCATTATAACATAAGAGTCTCTTAATCATTCTGACTAGGGGTGTTTGCAGTGCGGTTTGGAGCAAAACCGCACCGCATATGCGGTTTGAGCATTTTCCCAAACTGCCAACCACACCGCATGTACCTCAAATTGCACCGCACAATGCGGTGCGGTGCGGTTTGTACCTAACGCACTTTACACCTACACTCTAATAATTATAAGATTAACGCTTCAGTTTAAAATCAACGATAACGTGATCATAGTCGAAAAAAAATATATATTCAACACGTCCGATTTTAAATACATATTACATAAATATAAATATTGCAATTAATTTATATATACATATATGTGCGTGTAATATATAAAATAAATAAATATATATATATATATATATATATATACATATATATAATGTGCGGTGCAGTGCAGTTTGAACTGCGGTTTGATAACTCAAAACCGCAAACCGCACCGTATAGTGCGGTTTGGTAAAAATGCAAACCACACAACGAAAGTTTTAAACCGCGTTTTGTGGTGCGGTGTGGACGGTTTGTGTGATTTAACGGTTTAGATGACCACCCCTAATTCTGACCACTTAATTATTCTACACGAAACCATTCATCAACTATCAGAGAGCGGTTTTTTTAAAACCTATAACATGCATCTATATATACATAGTCGTGGCTAGAAGGAGGTGGAAGGGTAAAGAATCCGATGCACGCACGTCTAGGTTGTGCACATGCCTCCCTCATCCTTTTTCCTTTCCTATTTTATTCCTAAAATACATTAACTTATCATTATTATTTTTAAGAAATAACGATAAATTAAAGAGTAAATTACATTTTTCACAGGTTGTAACCTAATATCAACTTATCAAGTTTTATCTTTATTTTCAATTCTGTTTTATTCTTAAAATACATAAACTTATAAATAAATATTAAAAGTGTACTTGTGCAATGCAGCGAGATACATCACGATTTTAATGTTTCATTTTATTTTTTTGTCGATTTACAGTACGATTTTGGTTGATTTTGAGAAAGTGATAATGTCTTTTTATAAATTTTTTTAATTTATGCTTAATAATATAATGTTTTTTATATAAAAAAATTAAGTATTTTGTTAGAATTCAATTAATATCTTATATATTTTAATGACATCTAGAAAAAATAACCAATTACATATTTAATAATATAATTAAAACAAAATTATAGTAATATAATATATTAATTAATAGTGATACATGAAAAGATCTGCATAAAAGGAATACCATGTACATACCAAATTGGTGGGTGTTAGATACCTGCAGTAGTAATATGTATCTTGTGCTTTGATACTTGTAAATTAAGAAAATTTTAAAATCTTGCATAAAATGATGGAACTTTGTGTCTAATAATTTGTATTTAAGAGTTTTTTATCCATGATTTATAATATAGTATAAATAAATAAATTAGACGATAAGTGAAATATTAAAAAAAGAAAAAAAAGCGGAAAAAGGGAGCATCAGTAATCTTTGTCGTGAGGGTTGTCGTTGATGGTAGGATTAGGATTTAGGAGCAGCCAAAAGAAGACATTTTTATTTAATTAAATACTCTATATTTATTATTATTGTTTTAAAGTATTAAATTGTATAATAAAATAATAATAATAATAATACGGGTTATTATGTATAGGGGGAGTATAGGGAGATCCTTTGACTTTGACCTACTTTACTTTATACAGATAAGTTTTCCAGAGTGTTTCATTGTAGGATCATCTCTTTATTTTTTTAAGAGTGAATTGTGGATTTGGTCCCTGTGTTTTGATAATTTTTTTGACTATGGTCCTTATACTATGTTTATTGTGGATTTGGTCCTTGTAGTATTTAATTTGTTTTGGTAATGGTCCCTCTCACTAACACCTCCGTTAACTCTGTTAACTCAAGGATCATTTTAGCCATTTTCCTTAACTTTTGTCCTTTTTCCTATAAAAAAAGTAAAAACAATAATTTATACACACACACACACATATATATATATATATAATGATAACAAAATAAATAAAATAAGACATTATTGTATGATTTAATTTGTTTAAATTAAAAATCAATTATATTAAATTCGATTTAATTTTATAGTTTTAGTATTTTTGCTTATTTGGGTATGAAAACCTAGCTGAAATTTATATAGGGATTTGTTCAATTTTAAGTTACAAAGATAATAGTATATATGAACTTGCCATTTGGTTATAATTTAAATAGTTGATTTTAAGTTTTTTAAATGAAAACAATATGGAAAACGGAACCCCTAATTTTTGGATGATAAAATTGGAGTTCATTTTCTTAGTAGTTTTCAATGATTTTGATGTTAAAATATCGATAATAAGTTTATTTATTGTAATGATAGAAAAAGAACAATACAATTAAATCATTCTTAACATAATAATTTTTTTTAATTTAAACAAATTAAATCATAAAATCATGTCTTATTTTATTTGCTCTAAATTAAAAAAAAAGATATAGTTTTATGATTTAATTTGTTTAAATTAAAATTCTAATAACATTTAAGCAATAAAACTCTATCTTTTTCCACAACTACAATAAAACAATAAAATTAAATCGTATTTAATATAATTAATTGTTTAAAATTTTTAAACAAATCAAATCATACAATAATATCTTATTTTATTTATTTTGATATTGATATATATATATATGTGTGTGTGTGTGTGTGTGTAAAATATTGTTTTTACATTTTTATAGAAAAAAGACAAAAGTTATGCAAAATAGCTAAAATGGTCATTGATTTAACAAAGTTAACGGAAGTGCTAGTCAGGGGAATCATGGTCAAAACAAATTGAATATCACAAGAACCAAATCCACAATAAACATAGTATAGGGACCCTAGTCAAAAAAATTATCAAAACACAGGGACCTAATCCACAATTCACTCTTTTTTTTATTTTCTTTTATTCTACTATTAATTTAATTACTTCTTTATTCTAAACTCTAATATTCGTATTTTTACTTTTACTATGCTATAAACATACTTTAATAAAACTTTTAAAACAATTTATCAAGTATTATATATTGTTTTTGTGGTATGATTAAGCATCATCTCTTCAAATAATAACCGTAAAGAAAATGAAATTCTGTGTTATTTTACATTGTTAAACAATTCATATGAAATATTATGAAACCCAAAATTACCCCAAAAAATATTTACATTATGATGCAAATACATTTGAATATATATATATATATATATATATATATGGGAAAAGTTCAAAAAAACCCAACGGACTTTAAGGTTTGGAGTGATTAAGTCATTGGACAATTTTTTTGAACAAATAAGTCCTTGGACATTACAAAAACCTGTCAAATAAATCATTGGACTTTTGATAACATGTTGAATACATCTTTATTACTTAAAAAATGTAACTTACAACCTATATAACAGGTAAAACTACAAATTAAAAAAGAAATGTCACATATTTTATCCATCTACAAACAAAAAATGGGAAATTAACTGAAATAAGTCAATCTCATCAACCAAGTTTACTTTTTAACCACTTTTCAAACTTTTTTTTCCTTCTAAAATAGTTAAAGTTTGTACATAATGTTTTTTTTTTTCTACGTAAGGATTGTTTTTTCCAAAAAATAAATAAAAACATCCTTACATTGAAAATTTTATGTATAAACATTCACTTTGCTTATAGTTTTAGAGAAAAAAATACATTTTGCATCCTTATAAAGCTATAATTAATTATTTAATTTATTTTATATGCATTACTTTTTCATTTTACATTTTTATTATGTTAACATACATAATCGTATATTAACTAAAATATACAAAAAAATTGGTTTCTTCTTTTACAAATTACACCATTATAATCGTTTGGTCAATACGTGAACTATTTTTAATACTTATAGTTACAGATTAATCTTATATTATTAAATAAATAATCCTAAAATGATAGAAAGTATAAATATTAAATATAATTCGTACGTATTTATGATATTTAATAATATGATATTATATCCAGAAAACTCAATATTAGGCTCATTTTAAACGCATTAACGAGACAATTATAGTGGTGTAATATGAAAAAAGAACACATTCTTTTTTATGTATTTTAGTTAATATACAATTATGTATGTTAATATAATAAAGGGTTAACTGAATTTAAAAAAGCATAATATATAAAGTAAATTAAATAACATATTATAAAAATGCTTTCTATTTTTTTTTTGCCAAAAACAATTATTAAGGCAAAAAAAAATTATGCATAAACTTAGACTATTTTAAAAATAGATTTTGAAAAGTGTTTAAAAAATGAATTTAGTTGATGAGATCGACTATTTTAGTTAATTTTCCCATTTTTTAATCTGCAGGGGGATAAAATAGGTGACATCTTTTTTTTAATTTGTAGCTTTATCTGTTATGTAGGTTGCAAGTTACATTTTTAAGTAATAATGATGTGTTTAACATGTTTTGAAAAGTTCAAGGATTTATTTAGTGTGTTTTGAAATGTCTAAGGACTTATTTGTTCCAAAAAATTGTCCAATGACTTAATCACTCCAAACACTAAAGTCTATTAGGTTTTTTTTTTTAAAATTTCCCTATATATATATATATATATATAATGTGAAACAATACATTAAAATTGGTTCTCACGAGTTTGTAGTCTTTGATGTTTTAGTTTTCTATCAAATACGATTTAAAGATATTTTATAGAATGGCTAACATAAAATATAACATTTATTCATTGTATATGTTTGAAGTATGGTAAACATATTTGGATTAAAGCGTATTAAAACAAGCATCTGTTCCTGCAGTATTACCTTTTTATGTGGCTATCCTTCTAGATTGTTTTATCGTGATTACGACGTTGTTCATCTTATGACATATTCATGGATAACGTAAGTGCCTACATTTCATTGTTGGCAAAAAAAAAAACGCCAACACGTCAAATACACATCCTCAGTCAATACAAAACACGATTTCAATCGAAATATTGAACTGAATCTTGAAATTCAAGCATATATCAATGTGATAAACAGTGCACTCGAACAAATGCACATACACACATAAAACGACACCAAAACTTTTAATAAATTATAGTTTAGCCTAAAGTGCAAGACATTGTTGTAGGCTAAACAATTATTTATACTTTATTAATGATCTGCATTTTTAGGTTGGTTTTATCTATGACCGAGAATTTGTTGGCAAAATAGAAACATCTTTGAAATAATATCTAATTTTATACCAGTTTTTGCAATTTAAAAAAAGCTAAGAGTGAACAAATATCAAACAAAATATTTGTTTCACACTGTTATTTTTATTATTGTTTATGTACCATGGAACCGAAACATTCATTTCATCATTATTTAATGAAGATAAATACTGGTATAAGGGACCCTAAATAAATTTTTACCTGTCAAGTAAAATAAACTATATACAATTATTTTCCATTATAAAATGCACGACGTACATTTTCTTTTGTCGTTTAATTATTCATTTTAATATCATCATGGAACACAAGGCATAATAGATTGCTCAGAAATAGTTTATCACGTAAATTTTTTAGAACGACAATAATTTAAAATGTTTAAAAAACTGACCCACATGGCATAAAATATCATTGTAACGTTCAAAAACAATATCAAATGCCAAACTTTTGAACAATGGTGAAAAGTGGTTTTTTACAAATAAACATGAAAAACATGAAATATAAATTAGTTAATTTATAAAACCCACAAAACATGGAACATGTTTTCTAGTTTTTCCGTACAAACAATGATCCATATTTGAAAATTCAAAAATAAATCCATTTGGTGGTTTTATAGGTTTGATTTCCACCAATCATTCATTGCCATTAGATATGCACTTGAATTTGCTTATTGAAGATGAGGCAAAAAGGCATCTTTTTCATTCAGCACCAATCGTCTGTGAGACATTTCGTCGAACAGTTTGTGTGCTAGTTATTGAAGGTTTGGTAATGGAGGATTTCAGGTTTTCCATATCGGAGGATGGTAATGGTTAAACCTTAGGAAATGTAGTGGAAAATCTCATCTACCTCGTGTTTAAATTCAGGCGCTACCAAAGTTCTTGTGGCCATGGAGGTTCACCTACGATGACTTCAGGTAGGGGTGTTCATCTAAACCGTCAAACCGCACAAACCGCCCACACCGCATCGCACCACACCGCAAATCGCGGTTTAGAACTTCTACGGTGCGCTTTGCGGTTTGTATTTTTACCAAACTGCACTATGCGGTGCGGTTTGCGGTTTTGAGTTATCAAACCGCGGTTCAAACCGCACCGTATATATATTTTTAATTTTATATATTACACATACATATATGTATATATGAAATAATTGCAATAGTTATGTACTATATATTTAAAAATCGGACGTATATAATATTTTTATTTTTTTGGACTACAAGCACCGCAAACACTCTTAACTCCAGGTTATTCGTGGTCGTCCGAATAATTAGTCGGTGCACATAAACTGGTCTGAAAACTCACGGTTATAAAAAAAAATCACTCTAAAAGTGACGCTTAATGGGATTCTATTTTTGAGAAAGTGAATGGCACGTAGAGGTCTCAAGTCAACAATGTATTGCATTCCATCATTTCCATAAATAGGAGGGGGGTGGGTGGGTTATTCATAGATACCATAATTTGTTTTTGAAATTGTCGATTAAGAATATGTGAAACCTTATTAGATTATTTTTCAAAAAAGTTATTGATGAGAGAAAGGGGTTTCCAATATATATAGAGAGAGAGGTGAAAATGGTCTAAGTGTAGCTGATGTGGAACTCCAATAGATGCTAGATGGACACAGATTGTCCCAAGAGTAAAGAGAATGATGTTGGCTCTGATACAATGTAAGAATATGTGAAACCTAAAAAAAACTTTGAGGAGAGAAGGTGTTCCAACATATAGAGGTGAAATTGTCCAAGTATAGCCGATGAAATATTGTAAATAGTCAAAATATAAGTACATATTACAGCCTTATGGGGGTGGGGTTAAATATATGACCAACGATTGAAGAGCCTCGTTTAGTACCGATTGGGTTAAAACAAATTCATACGAACCATATTAAGTATGAATTAAGGGGGAGATTGGGATTGCTTATTTAAAGAGTTTATTAACTTATTCCGTTTCAGTTGTTAGTGTTTGGATTAGAGAAAAAAATTGCTTATATCGTTTTGTTACCTTTATAAGGAGTTTTTAATAAGTCATTTCATTTTAATTTATTAACCTATCTGAACAACTTATGAGCTTATTACGGTTTGGTATCATCATAAGCTAATCCAAACATTTTTTTTTATAAAACTCCGGTTTGACACTACATAGCTTAATAAACACTTATATAAAAACATAAGTTGTTTTAAATAAGCAAATCCCAAGCACCCCTAAATACATGATTTCGAAAACTATATCATGAAACGAAAGAGTATTGGTTTGATGTTTGGATTAGAACTTGTGAGCTAAGGGTATCATGAGTAAATCTCAACATGTAGATATAGCTTAAATTAGTTGGGATACATACAATACTAATTTTTAAATACTAGAAGCGTACTCGCGTAATGCAGCGAGATACATCACGATTTTAATGTTTCATTTTTTTTTTGTTTTTTTTTTGTCGATTTATAGTACTATTTTGGATGGTTTTGAAAAAATGATAATGTTTTTTTTATATAAATTTGTTTAATTTAGGCTTAATAATATAATGTTTTTTATATAAAAAAAATAAGTATTTTGTTATAATTCAATGATTATCTTATATATTTTAATGTCATATAGAAAAAATAACCAAATACATATTTAATAATATAAGTAAAACAAATTTATAGTAATATAATATATTAATTAATAGTGATACATGGAAAGATCTGCATAAAATGAAGGTCCTACACATACCAATTTGATGGGTGTTAGAAACATGCAGTAGTAATATGTATCTTGTGCTTTGATACTTGTAAATTAAGAGAATTTAAATTTTTTGCATAAGATGATGGTATCCTGTGTCTAATAACTTGTATTTAATAAATTTTTATCCATGCTTTATAATATAGTATAGATATAGATGTATAATCAGATAAAATATATTATGGGAATCAAAGAGCATGTATCTATCTTTGGATTACAAAGATATTGTGTAAAAACTATTTCATAAATAAATGAACTATATAAGACATTCATGAACGTACTTGACTTTTGTGAAATATGTGGAACTAATTCAAATTAATTTGAAAAAATCTTTGCAGATTAAAGAAATATTACTACAATATATAGAGGTTACAACAATATAAGACTCCAATAACTTTATTTTTTCTAAAACAATGATAATTGTAGACAATACATTTAATTATTTTCAACTCCAACGTTGTTTTGGAAAATTTAAAACAAGAAGCTAATTTGAATGTTAAAAAGTCAAATACGATGACTATACTTATAATAGAAGTGTACTCGCGCAATGCTGCTAGATACATTACGATTTTAATGTTTCATTTTATTTTCTATTTTTTGTCGATTTACATTACGATTTTGGTTGGTTGTGAGAGATTCATAATTATTTTTTTATATAAATTTGTTTAATTTAGACTTAATAATATAATGTAATTTATTTTGATTTAATAATATAATTTTTTTTATAAAATATTATGTTAGATTTTTTCAATTATATTTTATATTTTTATATTTAAAATTTGATTTTTATTCTATATTTAATTATGCTGAGAGTTATTTTAGGGGAGTTAAAGTGGGAAATGATTTTAGGAGAGTTAAAATGGTTAGAGATAATGATTGAAAATTAATAAATAGTATTAAGTGTAGTACATACAGCTTTAATGGTTGTTTTTTAAGTAATTAACATTAAATAGTTGTACATTAAGCTTTAAGACTTGTTTTTAAGAGTTTTTTTATGTCATCTTTATAATATAGTATAGATATAGATATAGGGAAATTGGTACAAATAGTCATATTACACCTCCAATTTCACCTCTTACTCATGTCTCTTCCGTATTTGCAGATTTGGCCCTAGGTTCGTAATGGAGGACCTAGGTTCGATTGTGGATTTGCATTAATGTTTGTTATGGAGACGACACGTGTCGGGATATTGTGGATTGCAGACCTGGGTGACCCGACCCATTGCGGACCTGCCGCAATCCACAACTTTTTTTTTATTTTTAGTTGTCCTCCATTGCGGACCTAGAGCCAAATCCGTAAAGTTGGTAGAGAAATGACTAGGAGGTGAAAACCTTAGGGGGCGTTTGGTTCGCATAATGTTTTTGGATGAAATGGAATCTGTCAAAGGAATTTGACTATGAAATAATTGGAATGGAATGTTGTCAAGTTTGACCACCTGTTTGGTTGACAGAATTGGAATGAAATCTGTTAAATAAATTGGAATTTTTCTGTTTGGTTCACGGATTGTAGCTTTAGAATTAGAATGGAATTTTGGTAAATGACCAAAATACCCTTTTTGTTTATTTTAATTTTTTTCAACAAAAATTACTTTAATGAAATAGTCATTAAATAGTTTAATTTTAACTAAAATTGTTTTGATAATTTTAGCATACGAATGATGATGAGAGGGAGAGAGAGAGATAGAGAGGAGAGAGAGGAGAGGAGAGATGAGATGAGAAGAGAGAGAGGAGTGAGAGAGGAGAGGAGAGAAAGAGAGGAAAGAGTGAGGAGAGAGGGGAGAGGGAGAGAGAGAGGAAATAGAGGAGATAAAGGATAGATTGAGAGAGAGAGAGAGAGTAGAGAAAGGAGAGAGAGAGAGGGGGGGAGAGAGAGAGAAGAGAGAGAGGGGGAGAGAGAGAGGAGAGAGTTGGTGTCTGCTAATAATGTTGAACGGTAGTGGTGGCCGGTGGTGGTGGTGGCCGATGGCGATGTCGGAGGTGGTGGTGGTGGCCCGATGTGGTGGTGGTCGGTGTTGGTAGCCGGAGGTGGTGGTGCATATTAGGATGAGGGGCAATTTTGTCCAAAAAAAATATGACATTTCATTCCAATGAAATACCACCTCCCCCCCAAGGAATGTTGAATTCCTTCATTTGTGGAATTCATTGGAATTCAACATTCCAATTCTTTAAAAAGAATGAACCAAACGATGTAATGGAATCTGGTCAACGGAATTCAACATTCAAATTCCATCAGAATCTGCGAACCAAATGCCCTCTTAGAGAAATATGAATATTTGGGCCAATTTCCCTTATATATATGTATTATAATTTATGTTAACTGTTTTCTATAAGAATCAAAAATCTAAAAGTACATTTTATACGATAAATTAAAAAAAATTGTAAATGAAATATCGGTATCGTTTGTTTTTTAAGAGGTCTAAAGTCTGAAGTCTTAATTTAGTTATGATTAATAAGAGGTGGTGTGTAAAAAGGTCTGAACGATTCAGACTTAAGAGACATTAAGAGATTTTAAAACAAACAAACAAACAACCCCATCGTGTTACACAATAACTTTTTACAATCGATCCGCATAAATAAATAATTTTCAGCTAAATAATTTATTTAAAATTAATATTATATATATGTATATATATTTTAGAGAAATGTCCCAAACAGAAAATGTTCACAATTTCCTTTAAAATGTAAGGGGAATTGGCTCAAATATCCTAATCACATTTGTAATTTCACCTTCTAGACATTCTTCCCTGATTTTTGCAAAAATACCCCCAGGTCCGCAATCCATATGTCTTCAATCCGCAATACCTCCACAAAAAAACAAAAATGAACATGGATTGCTGCAGATCCACAATGTGTTACCTAGGTCTGCAATTGCGGATGTGGATTTAGGTCCGCAATTGCGGTGGTGTACTTGCCAAGTTGGATTCAACTGTGTCTCAATAAGCGAAGCAGAGGATGCCATGTGTCCCCTAGGTCCGCAATTGCGGAGGTGGACCTAGGTCCGCAATTACGAATGTGGAACTGGGGCTATTTTTGCAAAAATCAGGGAGCAATGGTTAGGAGGTGAAATTACAAATGTGATTAGTCTATTTGAACCAATTTCCCTAAAATATATCCCATAAAATAAAAAAAATTCCATTTTGAATTATTCAAGTAGGTATATTTAAACAATAATAACGATTATTCAAATTTAGTAAAATTGAGCATGATTTATAACAACTTTTTATTATCATAATTGAATTTATGTTAAATTAAATATAATATTCGATTCGATTAATAACATTTTGTAGAAAAAGATTCATTTTTTATTTTTATTTATCTATTATTAATTATTGTACCATATTGGTTTCTTTATTTTTATTTTTACTGTAATGAACATTAAATTATTTGATGATTAGTAAAAACAAATCTAATGTTAAATTATTTCAAACACAATTTTGAAAATCTTACATAAAATCTATTTAATAAAAATCTAAATATCTAACATATTTTGTAAACGATTCTTTAAAGTTGTAAGTGTAAATTTAGTTATTAAAATATAGTAGAAGTGTACTCGCACAATGCAGCTAGATACATCACGATTTTAATGTTTCATTTTATTTTCTGTTTTTGTCAATTTACATTACGATTTTGGATGATTGTGAGAGTGATAATGATTTTTATATAAATTTGCTTAATTTAGACTTAATAATATAATGTTTTTTATAAAAAAAAATATTTTGTTAGAATTTAATGATTATGAGTTAGTTATTAATTCAAACATATAGTTTTAGAAATTTGTACTAATGCATCATGACTTGTATTCTTGAATTTTAGATAATATGTATCAATAAACAATACTCAATGCATAAAAGTACAAAACGGCGACCAAAAAATCAAATTGGTTCTAAAAATATAAAATCATAACTTATTACAATAAATTATAAATTTATAAATACATCAATAATAATCGATTAGGGATATATAAGATAGTAAAACATAATAATTGAACTCAATTACAAACTTAGCTATAAAATATAATGTAATTTATTTTGATTTAATAATATAATGTTTTTTTATAAAATATTTTGTTAGATTATTTTAATTATATTTTAGATTTTTTATATTTAAAATTTGATTTTTATTCTATATTTAATTATGCTGAGAGTGATTTTAGGGGAGTTAAAGTGAGAAATGATTTTAGGGGAGTTAAAATGGTTAGAGATAATGATTGAAAGTTAATAAACAACATTAAATGTAGTACATACAATTTTAATGATTGTTTTTAAGAGATTTTAAGTAATTAACATTAAATAACGATACATTAAACTTTAAGACTTGTTTTTAAGAGTTTTTTTATGTTTGCTTTACAATATAGTATAAATATTATGTATAAAAAGGTTGTTTAAAAAACGTTTACCAACAAGTATTGGCAGATGCATGCATAAATATATATCTACTTTTGACCCCCAAGAATTTACAAATTTGAATTCCGACTCTCATTACCGAAATTCTTAGATCAACTACTACAGACAAAAGTCACTATTCTGACATACTTTATCAAGTACATTTTCACCCATCAAAATAGAGGACGGTGAAACATCTTCTATCTGTTAAAAGTCTTTACTTTCATCAAGTAAGATTATCAGTTCTTACTACGTTCTTTTACCCTAAACCCTAATAAGATTTTCAAACCTTTTAATACTTGGCCAATAAAAATAATGACACCCTATTTAGCAATTACATATTTACATACGTAAAAGTTAAGTAATAAACAAGTGATATGAACCATAAATTACTGTTTACGGCATGTGGGATGTCCCACCAAAGCACGTGCCATTGCTCCTAAGAACACATATTATTTCAATTATGGTCAAATTACACGTGTCAATACCCCATTTGTCTTAATTTCCCTTTTTTTATTTTTTTTGTTCAAACGTCTCTTCGAAATTGCTTAAAGTCGTTTCGTGGTACATGATGCCAGCTCAGATAGCCACGTCATAAAGCTGAAAAGAAAATGCCTTCAATGTCATAATTACAGTAGTACCCCCCAAGTTTCACATATTGCATATTCCTCCCCTACTCTTCCACTAGTTATAGAATATGACATAATATTTGCTTCGTCAAGTGTTTAAAAAAAACGAAAATAGGTGTCCATATTTTTATTTATGTTTGTCCAAAAAAGAAGTATCTAATTTCAAAAGTAGATAACGAAGTTTTCAAATCTATTTTTAATTAATGCACAAATATTTAAAAGTTGTAAAGAAAGATTAATTAAATAAGAGTAAATATATCGTTTGGTTAACAAAAAAAAGTAATAATTATGCATGTCTAAAACTCTGTGTCATTTCAATTGTAGACACTTATTTTAAAAAGGAGAGAATAATTAATTTTCCAATTACGCTCTTATCTCTGTCCCACCAACAACATTTAAGACACGAACAAATTTTATATATTTTAAATTTATCTTATTCAAGTTTATGTTCTCTTTCTGATGATGTATATTCATGTGATTGTTGGATAAAAATGTTATTCACAGTGTATTATTGTGTTATATGATATAGTTATGTATTCACACTATAAAGAATCTTACCAAAATTTTATAGGATGGACGGTGTGACGTTATACATTCTTGAAGAGACAACTCATTTAACAGAAACGTAGCATCACTCCGGTTTGAATTACTGATATTGTAATTTTTGTCTCAAATCAAGATAAATAAAAAGAATACACACTTAATAGTCTAATCATCTTGGTTGTAAGATAGTTTAACGAGTATTATCCCACTGGATGTATTAAGTTTATTCGTGTTGTATAACTTGCATGTTTTTTTTTTGTCTTAAATTTTGGTACTTCATCAAAACAAAATTGTAGGGACAGAGGCGGTCCTAAGAATTTTTTTAAGTGGCGGTACCATTTGCTATAAGTAATGAAGTTATGAATAATTTTTCCTGAAATTATCACTGGTTTGTTGGTTAGTTACTTGCTTTTTGTATGAGAGATATTGTGTTGGAGTCTTAAATCTCAAATTTTCATCAGAAACATAATAAATCTGAAACTAAAAACTAAGAAAAATGATACACATGAGATTCAAACCCGCACCTAAAAAGGGATGGAGGACCATGTAAACCAACTCTACCAGAAGAAACTCATATTATTATTATTATTATAGTTTTAAAATATATGGTTGCACCCAACAAAATAATACGAACACACTTATCACAATCCTATTTTTTTTTTTTTACATTTTGTCGGAGAACACTAACTACTCAAGAAAAAATAAAACAACAAAGCATGTACAAAATCACATGTGATTTTACATTAACGGCAAAAAGTGGACACAGACGACTTTGGCCGCGACTTAAGTCGCAAGGTAAAGTCGTGTGAATCATATATGATTTTGTACATTTATTGACCGTTGTCGTGTTTTCTTAAATAGTTAGCGTCTCTCGTTTAAACCCACCCACACATATATATACAAAAAAGTTGAGAACCATGAGAACCAATATATATATATATATATATATATATATCATTTTACAAAAAAAGTATATAAATAATAACCAAAATGAATACAGATAAGACATGAAACCGACTGTATGTAACATAAATAAAACAATATAAAAGACGAATAAAGGATAACATATATGATGGGAGATGAGGATCAAATGGTTGAGTCATAAATGGTCCAATCCAAGCAACCCTATTCACCATTACGCACCAACTTGGCTCTGTTGGTTGCTCTCAGGACCACTTTTCGGTCTGCCCCAAATCTACACATACATATTCTTTCTCAATCTAATTAAATGGCTGCCTACATATTTATCTATACTATATTATAAAGGCACAGATAAAAAACTCTTAAATACAAATTATTAGGCACAATGTACCATCATTTTATGCAAGATTTTAAAAATCTCTTAATTTACAAGTTTCAAAGCACAAGATACATATTACTACTGCAGACTTCTAACACCTACCAATTTGGTATGTACAGACCCTTCCTTTTATGCAGACATTTCCATGTATCACTATTAATTAATATATTATATTACTATAATTTTGTTTTAATTATATTATTAAATATGTAATTGTTTATTTTTTCTAGATGTCATTAAAATATATAAGATAATCATTGAATTCTAACAAAATACTTAATTTTTTTATATAAAAAAATTATATTATTAAGCTTAAATTAAATAAATTTATAAAAAAAACATTATCACTTTCTCAAAACCATCCAAAATCATACTGTAAATCGACAAAAAAATAAAATGAAACATTAAAATCGTGATGTATCTCGCTGTATTACGCGAGTACGCTTCTAGTAATATAGTATAGATAACAAAATCACAAAGATATTAACCCAATAAATACTACGAGGTGCAGTAATTATGTCTGAACTAGAATGGTCCAACTATGAAATAAAAAAAATATATGTAAACAACCATGGCTACTCATGGTATGACCAAATCAGTGGACAAAACCATTGCTAAATACAATTACAACAAGGAAATGTTAGAGTCTGTTTGTTAATAGCTTAATAAGACTCACGGCTTATTTAATCAACTATATTATGATTGTTTGATAGCGGCTTAATGATATAAAAAATGAATTATTGATCAGTAAACTTTTAAGGGAGTTTTATGCAGAAAGTCAAGTCCCTCCCAATTAAAAAACATGCTCGTTCCGTCCTCCCAAACAATGAAAACAAATTAATCCACACAATCAACTTTATTGATGCAAAACTTACTAGACTATCAACCAAACAACCCCTCGTTACAACAAAGTGAAAAACAACTACTAAAATTAATATAGTTTCAAATCTCGTATATACCATTTTCTAACAACACAAGGATATTTACAAATATTTGATGTAAACAACTAGTGTATGTATATTTTTTTTGGGTATGAATGTAATCAAAGAGGCATAAATCTACATTCTCTAGATTAATTATAATCTTCCCCTTTTTAGTAAAGAATTTATGTCTTCAGCTTGAATCGATATTTTATAAGTTTTATCTTTATCTTTCTTTTTAGAAATTAAATAAATAAATTTTCATACGATATTACATTAATTATAGAAAACCAATAAGAGACAGTTTATCAATTCAAATTGGGCAAACATTAATCGAGCAAGAATGCAGTTTGAACAAAAGATTTGGACAGGCTAAACACTAACTAAAATTGTTGTTTATTAAATGTTTTATAGTGTGTTTATCAATAAATATCTTTATCATTTTGTTTGACATGGTAAGTGAGATAATAAAATACCCGGGGCTAGATATATGAACTTTTATGATTGAGGGCACACTTAGGAGTGTCAAAAAATTCTGAAACCAAATAACTCATCCGAGCCAAAACGGTTTCGGGTTATTCGGTTTTTGCCTTAAACGGTTCGGTTAACCGAATAAAGATAACTTATTCCGTTCGACTTTCAGTTATTTTTTTTTTACTATTCTGGTTAAACCAAACAAATTATACTGTTATCTATACATTTTAGTATTTCAGTTAAACTGCAAGCAAATAAACATATTACAAACTAATACAAAATTCGACTAATTCATAATGAACCAGATGGCTAGAAGAACAAATCACTAAACTAATTTGTAATAAAACAAGTAAACAACATGTTGATATTTGGTGTTAAACCAATTTGTAACAAACCTATCTATTGAAAGATGAATAAAAAAATGTTTAATAATTGATATACATATAACTTAGTCGTTAATAGCAAGAAATTAGAGGGTAAGAGGCCAAGAAATTAGATTTAGAAAGAAATCAAATAGCAAGAGACCAAGAATTCAAGAACATAAAATAAACCAGCAACAAACCGTAATCAAAACAACAAACCTAAATTATATAAACTCAAGAACTTTAAATCAAATAGCAATTAGCAAATAGGAAACTAATAATCGACAAAATAAGATGAATTCAATTAAGTTGGGACCTTGGGAGTTGGGAGACATAGAATTTAATTGAAGGGAAATTATAGAAATTTCCCCACCATTCCCGTGGTAAATCCGCCCGTGATAATATTGATCGGATAGGTATTCGGTCAACACCATCA
The DNA here is from genome assembly GCA_954870635.1 of Arctium minus. Classification (NCBI taxonomy): domain Eukaryota; kingdom Viridiplantae; phylum Streptophyta; class Magnoliopsida; order Asterales; family Asteraceae; genus Arctium; species Arctium minus. The sequence continues at coordinate 16,461,049 of OX941082.1, forward strand.
GTCACATGAGTTTTTAGGTAAACTAGTTGATATTGATCGATTCAGCTGTTATGACCGAATCAACACCGATCAACAGTAGGCAAACAAAACCCTAATTCATATACATGGATATAATCCAAAGTAAAATCATCTAAACCTCTTCATACAAATCAACTTTTTCCCAATTTTTTTTATCACCACACATATAGGAATACTTAAAGAGCAAATAATAGTTGTAATATACAAAACACAAAATTTTGGCCCAGTGAATTACCAATAAGCCTCTATGGATGGATGTCATGAATTCAAATCCCATAGAAGAAAGGAGCATTTCACCACCACTTGGGTTCCAATTTCCAAACATGGCCTGGATGGACAGGTAAATATTCTTAAAACTCAAATAGTTTGTGCTCTCACAGGGCTACTAGAAACATAATTAAACCCGATTATTATAGTTAAAACCATGTATACGTTATGAAATTTATTACTAGTCGATAATGATATTTTCCCAATCGTACAGTGAAGAAGAAATAATTTGCAACCCGACCTCAAGTTCATCTATTAATGCACTTAGAAGACCGGCTACAAAGTGTTAAGCAATGCACAAGACTTCTTGCTTGGTCAGGGGCGGATTGAAGTGTACGTCGTAGGGGTCCTAGGCCCCCTACAAAATGATGTCAAGCTCTTTAAAAAAGAAAAATAATTACTTAAATTTTCTAAAATTAAGATTCCAGACTCCCAACTAATCAAAGTGCAACCCCATGGGCCCACCTTGGTAGCCCAAAAAAAAAACACCCAAAGGCCTAGTTCTTTTACCAACCCACTCCTATCTCTCAATCTCAACTACAAAGCACCACCTCGTGCTAACATACAAAAGTAAAACTGATAAAGCCTTTTACTTATGTTTTTAGAGCATCTCCAACAGATTCTACAAAACGGAGAAAATAAGAAAAATGAAGATTTTGAACTAATTTTTTGTTTCAATATATTTCTTAAAATTATTTCTAAAATAGAGAAAGTAGGAAAGAGAGATTTTTTTTTCTCCAAATATGGAAAACACCCTAAAAATGATTAACATGTGACAAAAATATCTTTTAATATAATTCCACTAATAGGAAACTTTGAGAATAAATATTTAGAAAGAGAAATAATATTTCAATTATTGTATTTTTACAAGGATTTTGACTTTTGGTCCTCCATTTTGGAGAAATTTTGGAGAATCTGTTGAAAATGCTCTTATATGGTGCCCCTGACGATAATTTTTTCTGGATCCGCCACTGTGCTTGGTGGTGTCAAGTGGCACTTGGAGTTCCCCCAAACACTTCAATAGGAAATCTTGAACAAAACATTGATCCCAGTGAAGTGCTCGGAGGATCTCTGAGGGACACTTGGCTCTTTCCTTCATTTGATGTGTTTGATGAATAAAACTGCTAGTTACAGGTATATATATACAGAAAACTGCTAGAGGGAAGTGTGTGATCGATGAACATGGATACATTAGAAGCTTGAACATGGTTGGCAATGTGTCTCGATTAGGGGACTTATGTTTTCGGTATCACATAAAGGGGAAATGATCTAAAAGAGATGTTGTGAGGACCAGGTGAACAAGGGTGTTATATTCTCATTTCATCAACTATCCTATATACACGACTAGGTTCAATTTTTGAGTTGACACATACCGGCATATGATTCCATATGAGGCTAGAGATATACGTTAACGAATTCAAAACTTGATTGGAATAAATATACCTCAATTCTTGACGAAGAAGAATTGGCTAAAGATCTTACCCCCATTGCCCAATTCATCTTTTTGTGAAAGATTTCTTGTAAGATGTATAGCAATTTAGCTTTGTTATTACTCTTATAAGCTCAGGTGTCCTTCGTATAAATTGCAACACCTCAAAGCCCAAAGCAACAGGTTGACCCAATAACTTCGAATCCAACTTAAAACCATGGTGGAATTTATTGGTAGCCCACAAGTTGAGGCTTGCAAGGTGCTCATAAATCCCATTTTATATCCATGTGGGACAAGTTGTTACATAAATTACCTTAAATTTAGGCAAAAAGTTGATTACCGACGACCCCAACCGGTCCACATGGAACCCACACCCTGGGCATCACATGTGAAGAGGTATTTTATGAGTTTACTCAACGGCCAAGACAAGCGGAGGGATTTAAGCCCACATCCCGTTGGAATCGAACCTGAACTTGTTATGTACTTGGACAAAAGCACCTCGCCCCTTTGCCAACTGAGTTACATACCTAAGGACATAAATGACCTTAAATGAGTTTTCAGTTACAAACATGACCTTCTAAATTTTTTGTTCAACTCAATGACCTTTTATATAACCTTATTAGATCCTGTAAAAACTTAGATATACCGAACAGTTCTTACGTAATCAACATTATTGAAGAAATTACTAATAAAACTAATTCAATCATCACAAACTACTAATAATTTCAGTTATATATGATTTCCAAAGGTAATCAAGCATACCAATTTGACTAAAACTACGAAATTAAACACAAATCATCACATAAAACGTCCAAATTTTGAACAATAGCACATAAACACCAACAGAGTTCTGAACTTCGATTGGGAAAAGAGAATACGTCGTACCTGTAATTAGGTTTTCTCCAACCCCATGTTCAGTAGAAGAATATTTCAACTGTCGCACAGAAGATTTTGGTTGAAGATCATGGATTAAACATCAAATTGAAGAGATAATAATGGATACTTAGACAACTTACTTACCAACAGAGATCCCTAAAACAAAATCGATTTCGAAACCAAAATCATTCCCTATCTGCTTCTCAATTGGTAAACATAATTAGCATTAGATTGTGGAGATATTCGTGGAAGAATGAGAAAAAAATTGGATCGAATAAGTTTTTTGGCGCCATTTCCACGTTTGGGGAAATGAAGCAGGAACTTTTTTGTTTATGAAGGGGTCTTTTAATTGTTTACAAGTCGATTTAAAGACAAATCCTACACATTCTAAGAAAATACAACATACTTTGATATGAATTTTATTTTGTGTGACATAAATTTAAAGGGTTTACTTCAATATTTGAAGTATTAAAATGATGGTACGTTACACAAAATATAAATCAAATAAAAGTATATTACATTTTTCATGTTACATGCGCTCTTCTAAAAATCATTAGAGGTGTAATTTGATACAATTTATACATTATATCATATTGTAATTTTTGGTGTAGTGCAATATTACAACATAGTGTAAAATGTAGATAATATTTTAACTTAGTATGTAGCATAAACAAAAACCAAATAACCATAACGACCCAAATATTGTTAACGTAGTTCAATGTACCATATTGCAGGGCCATGTTGAAATCGACAACTAATTCACTATATTTTCAACTTAGGGTCTGTTTACTTACATTTTAATGAGTTCAATGATTTGGACGACTTATTCACTCAACCATACATGAATCTTTCTTTACAGCTTAATCGTTAAGCCATTAAGCCAAAATGGTTATATGGAATGAGTCAGGACCCCTTCACTTGTTCAGGGATTAAGTCACCTCAAACAAATTAATACAAAAAATAATCCAACCGTCTCTATTTGCCTCCCTCAAGGTCATCGATCTCCTATCCCTGGCACAAACTAATTTATCCTGACGGACAAGGTTTAATGGGGAAAAAGTAAACATCACCTTAGTCAATATACTAGGAGCAATGATTTATTCTTTCCAACTGCAACGTACAGACAACAGATTGATGTCAAACCTGGTGTTGCAACATTCACATGTAACACGAGAACTTAACCGTGCGAAACTAATAGTATGTTAATGCGTAACTCTATGCAATTTTGATATTTCAAACTCGATCACATCAACTGATTGAAGTCATCATTTTATCTATAATCGAGGCTACCATGATCCAAAGACAAAATGAAGCGAATGATCCATGAAATATTTATATAATCCAGATAATAACAACGCATAAATCACCCAATGAGTTAATAGGAAACGAAACTCTAGTTGTTGGCCGATAAACCACCACCTGGAACAATGTCTCGCTGATCAAACAATGGCTAGTGCAAACCCACCAATAAAACGGAATTCAAATAGGTTGTCACATGTATGTTTAATTACTACCGAGTAAAGAAACTAAAAACAAACCAATCACAATGCAATAAATTGAAGATCAAATAAATAAAACAAGGATTTAATGTGGTTCCATTAACGGAAAGTTGTATATTAATAACAGAAAAAGGTCACAAGAAAAGTTCATTACAATGATCAAACAACTCCTTTCCTCTTCAATCGCATTTAATAAAAGAAGGGCAAGAGAAGCCAACTACATGCAAAAGAAAACCCGGCGCAATCGCGGAGCTTGGGTGCCCGGTTCCCCTGAAGCACAACGAGGTTCAGCCACCACTGCTCGCTCGTCCAGTTTGTCTTCCTTGCAAAAAAGTACCATTTCTTCCTCTTGTTACGATCGCCAGTCTGTTTCTGCAACCTAGCTCCGATCACCCACGCCAGCCAGCTTTGGTTGCGAGTTGCCAGCAATTGCTTGGTATCACAAACCGCATGAGTAGTGTATATTTACATATTAGACCAAACACAAAAAAAACCACCAAATTGGTGGGTCTATTAGCACCAAAATAAAATTTAACTCCAACCACATGGCATATATGCCGTTTAATCAGGAACACAACATATATATGTCCTTCTCTCTCCTGTCTCAGCCATTTTGCCGTTCTTTTTGCCTGCTGGTTGGAGCTTTCAGACCGGCAAAATGGTGTTTCAGCACGGTTCGAGATGACCAAGGAGGAAATTTCCAAACATTTGTTAACTCGTGATACTCCTTATGAGTTATGACCCTTAACCATTTTAAAAAACTGCATGTACAAATCTCGGCGAAATGTAAATGTGTGAAGTCATATAATAATGTGCTTGGAAGATCACTTACGAAGTATTATAAGCGATGTGCACGACTTCTTAATTGATTGCTGGTGTCAAGTGGCACTTGGAGTTCCCCCAAACACTTCAGTAGGAAATCGTACAAAAAACAAACAAACATCCCAGTGAAGTGTTCGGAGGATCTCTGAGAGACACTTGGCCTTTTCCTTCATCTCTGTTCCTTTGTAGTTACTTGATGTGTTTGATGAATAAAAATGGCATACTTACAGGTATATATAGAAAAGAGTTGAGAGAAAGTGTCTGTTCGATGAACATGGATACATCAGAAGCTTGAACATGGTCGATATTGTGTCTCCACTAGGAGACTGATGCTTTCAGTTTCACATAAACGGGGAAAAGACCTGAAAATGAGAAGTCATGGTGAGGACCAGATGAAGAGAGGCAAAGTATTCTCTTTTCATCACCTATCCTGTATACACGACTAGGTTCAATTTCTGACTTCACACATGTTGGCATACAAGCAAACATTTTGTTCTGATTTATGATACCAAATCACAAACAGGGGTCTATGCGACCTTGGGTGCATAGCCAAGGTCGCACCAAGCAGATCGCACAAGGCAAAAATCAGCTGGGGAGCTTTCGGTCCCAAAACCTCAAGGTGGCCAGGTTGAACGTGAGGTAGGCCATGCGACCTAGCCAGGCCGTGTTCAGTCATAGATGCTTTTGGTACATAATTAGCAAGATGCGATGTATGGAATTGGAGGCAGGGAATGAGAAAGGCCACAACAGGAGTGCATCAATTTCTTTCTTTTGTTTATTGTTATCTTTGTACACCAAATATTATTTTGCCTTTCTGTCTCAACAACCAATCTTTTCTGCAGCGGGTGATATTTGTTTCCTTTCAAAGTGTTTCCCAGTGGGACAATTGTAATTATTCAAGGTAGAGTTCTAAGCGGTGGCATAACCAGGTTGTTAACTTGCGTTGTGAATACTAGAAATATAGTTCTGGGCCTACACAAAAGTTTATATATATATATATACTTTTTACACTACGAATGAAAGTTTGAGGGTATGCATGTGCATACCATCTCTTCAATGTGGATCTGCCACCAAGTCTAAAACCGTAGTTTCCTTTTTCGGTGGGGTAATTTTTTTTTTTGTTGTTGTATGTATCAAATATGGAGAAGATACCAACACACATGGCTATGACCACCAACTCGTTTGGCATAATCCTCCATCTGTTGCCAAGAAGAACAACTGGTTTGTACATGACCAAGTACTTGAACACAGAAAGACAAATTTACCATTAAAAGTTGCTTCACTTCTTGAATTCCATGGAGACCAAATGTGTACAAACTAATAATTGCCCAGAACTTTCTTAGAGCAGATTAGATTCCTTTGTATCGAAGTTGAATGAACCAAACTAATGTCTATTAAGTCACCGACATTAACTACCAAGTCATATTACAACTTCTCCAAATGCTCAATACCCTTGCACGCTATAACAAAAGAAGATCTATGTATTCCAATTCCTAATGGCACCTAACATAAGCAATATCCAATACTTATCTCCTCAAGGATCGTATTCTTAATCTGAAGCACCTCTTTTGCAACATCCTTTCCCTTTGATGCGAGGTTACTCAAACCAAGAGACCTGAAGGTACCAATTTTTCTCAAATAAAAAGACCCCAAAAAATGGATTATGCAATGGGATATTGGTGAACTGGTTTGGTGTTTCAACAAAGTTCATTTAATGGTGCTAAGTCCAATAATGTTCCTTTAGGGTGCGTTTGTTGTTTGGTATCCAGACAGGACAAAACAACATAAGACAAAACAACTGTTCAACGTTTGGTGAGACAGAACTGGACAGAACAGATACAATGACCAATTTACCCCTATTGAGTTGTTTATATCTTTTATATATATTTTGATTAATTTATGTATTTTATTAAATTATAATAAAATAAATATTTTTATAACAAAATATATCATTAGAAAGTTTTCGTCAAGACGATCAAAATGCCATCAAAATAAAAAGTTTATGTAATTGCCAACTTTTATTTTATACCTTTTCTATATTATTATTAATATTTAATAAATTACATAAATTAACCAAAATATAAAATCGTATAAAAATAATATTTGGAGGACGATAAGTGAATGTTTAAAGAGCATAAAATACAATAAATAAAATTTAATGAATGAACAAAATGTAAGGATGAAGGCGTATTTGATGATTAAAAGAGAATTAGGTTTTATTTTGAGGTTATATTAGTAAAATATAGTTTTGTTCCACTCTGTTCTTGTCTGTCTGTTCCACATAAAAATCCTGCCAAACGTGAAACAATGATCCTTGTTCTGTTCTGTTTTGTCCTGTCCAGTGTACCAAATGCACCCTTAAATGGATGCGTTTCAATCTTTGTTGTGGGTCACACCAATATCCCATAAGGGAAAACTTTTCCTGTTCAATTGTTTCATTGTTTGTGGCAGTGAACCAAACTCTTGTGACCTAGTTACTTACAGGTTGGATACCATGGTCATTAAAAGTATTTCTTTAACTGTTTCAATAGAACTTATGTATGGAGTGCTCAACGGATCTCTCAAGACACGTGGCTTTTTGCCTTCTTTGGTAGTCGTTGGTAGTTGCTTGACGAGTTACGTGAGAAAACACACCCTAATTGCTAGTAGATATAAAAATTAAAATGAGAAGTATCCAACTGATGTACATGCACTTGAGGCTTAAACCTAGTAGACTGATCGTTTCATCCTAGTATAAGAAAAGGAGGGATGATCAAAATTCATGTGATGGACCACAGAAAAAAGGTAGGTATATTCTCATATCCATTTCCTAATCCTCTTGTCTAGCATCGGTCCCTACTCAGCCTTAATCATATCGATGCACCCGTCCATCTATCTCTCGAAACATGTGAGGATACTAGAAAGCTTACTCAGATGTTTTTGTTATAGTGGAAAGAAGAGCAATGCTTAGTCCAATGCATTAATCAACATTTTTGATCAATTTGTAGCAAGATATATTGAATGGTATTAGATTCCATTGCCAGGTTTTTCCAACTGCATCTTCTACACCATTAGTTGATTAGTAGCCTTTCAATATGAACAGTTTCTAGAGGGGGTTTAATTAGCTTAATTGTATTCATTTGCTTCTTATTTAAGAATTTCTTTGTTGGAAGTTTCTTTACAGTTTTGGTTAGATAAAGATGCAACACCATCTATAGAGTGGATATCTTTTTTACCTTTTTTGAAGATCTTTTTAATCAAATTACAAAGTTTACAGTAACATTATATCATACTTGACAGAAAAAAAGTAATTTTAACTTTTATAAGTATATAAACTGTTACCAATGTAAATTATTATAAGGGTGTTCAACAGTCTAAAAAGATACAACATTACTTAAAATTTAGTACATATTAAAAACAATACAAGACAATAAACTAACGTATAACATAACCAAATTAATTGCGAAATCAACTGGGAAGTAACATGACGAAAACCAAACCTTTATTTATTTGTAAAAATACAAAATGGTTGATCTAATGTGTAACATAATAAAAGCATTTAACTAACAAATAAATATATTATTGGTTACAAAAGTACGATGTTCGATTTGACCACTAATTGAATATTTTTAAGTTTAACTATTGATTAAACACAAGTATGACCTTTACAAAAAATTGATATCAGGTGCTTATTTGTAGTCTTCTTCAAAACACAATCTAACATAATTATTCTGATAATAAAAACGTAGAAGTAGAAGACTAAAATCTCCAATTTGATAAAGGTTTTTTTCCCTCAATGTACATGTGCAAAATAAAAAATAGATGAAAACTGTTTTCTGGAGCAAAAATTGCAATCCAAACCTCAATGACTATGTATTAATGGCTTAGAAGATCAGTTCTGAGGTCTTATAAGCAATGTGCAAGACTATCTGTTTGGTGGTGTCAAGTGTCACTTGGAGTTCCCCCAAACACTTCAGTAGGAAATCTTGAACAAAACATCCCAATGAAGTGTTCGGAGGATCTCTGAGGGACACTTGGCCTTTTCCTTCATCTATGTTCCTTTGTAGTTACTTGATGTGTTTGATGAATAAAAATGACATAGTTACAGGTATATATAGAAAAGAGTTGAGGGAAAGTGTTTGTTCGATGAACATGGACGCATTGGAAGCTTGAACATGGTCGGTATTGTGTCTCCATTAGGAGACTGATGTTTGCAGTTCTTCACATAAGGGGGAAAATGAGAAATCATGGTGAGGACCAGATGAAGAGAGGCATAATATTCTCTTTTCATCATCTATCCCATATACACGACTAGGTTCAATTTCTGACTTCACACATGTTGGTATACAATTCCATATGAGGATAAGTATCTACATTAATGATCACGCACAACTTGGCTGGAAATTGGAATATATTATAACTCGACTCTAAAAGAAGAATCAGCTACAGGTGCTGAAAGGTGGGTCGTATATAGCGTTACAGACAGGGGAAGAGGCAGGGTATGCAAGATCTTGCTCCCATTGAACTTTTGTGAAAGATTTCCTATAAGATGTCTAACTGTTTTGCTGAGTTAATACTCTTATTAGCTCCCTTGGGTCTTCACTATCTCCAAACAATCACTTTCAACCATCACCCTCCCAGTATCTTCAGATAACTAAAGGGGGAAAGCAAGATCCTCAGATCTACTGATGCATCCTAGTTAGTCAGCCTATCAGCTTACAGCCTATCAGATCTACTGATGCATTCTAGTTGTTAGCAAGCTGGTTGTTGGCTAATAAGTTAGTTGTAAACGATAAACTAGTCACTTTAGCTAGATGGCAATATAAAATTACCTAGAAGAATATGTTTTTTTGGCCATTTATGTAAACTATAAGAGGTATAAATGAAAAAGTGAAAAAAAAAACCTGTGGAGCTTTTATTGAAACATTACGTAATGTAGTTCTTCAAACTACTAGCTCATAAGTTAATCTATGGTATACCAAACGGGGTTTTTTCAATAAGCTAAAAAAATAAGCTAGCTTATGGTTGCCAAACATGAACCTGTGATTGTGTCCCGCTTCTTCCCAACAACTAAATTAAACAAACCCAAATACCCCACTGTTTTGCTTCTTAATGGTTTTCATGTCCACTCTCTTTCCAAATCTCTGATCTTTAATTCGTTCAGAAATTCACCTTGATAAATTGCCCAAAAATATGCTCCAAATATACTCGGAAGCTGGCCTCGATCTTCAACCTTCCTCAATCTTTATTTCATCGAGTTTAGGATTCTTAGATTTCTTTAGATCCCTCCTCGCTTCTTCTGAACCGCTTATGAAAATACCTACAATATATTTGTTTTGTTGTTAAACTTTGGAAGTAGTCCCAATCTTTGAGTTCCAACTTTTTAATCAAATTAATGAGTTGATATTTTTTGTATCATACTAATTGATACTTAACATAAAAAAGTCATTTTGGCTTTTATAAGTGTATAAAATTTTAATATTGTATATTATACGGGTTTTAAAAAGTCTAAAAAGATATAACAATACTTACAAATTTAGTACATATTAAAACAAATACGACACACTAGACTAACATATAACTATAAGCAAATTACTTGAGAAACCAACTGGGAAGTAACATGATCAAACCGGACCTAAAATCTGATTGTCACATATTTTATTTGTAAGAGTACACAATGGTTGATCTAATGAGTAATTAATTTAATAAAAACAATGCTAATAAATAAATATACTCAGTGAACAAAATACGATGTTCGATTTGATATATTGCTTGATAAAAATGTTTAACCATTGATTCGAATACTTTAATGTTTAACCACTGATTCGAATACTTTAATGTTTAACTATTGATTAAATACAAGTATGCACATACAAAAAAATGACATAAGGTGCTAGTATATTTTATGTGGATATGTATCTTTTTTGTGTATGAACTATTTTAATGTTGTTTTTGCCTTATCCCAAAGGGGTATCAATCTACATTTCATAGATAAATTAATTTTCTTTTCTTAGTAAAGAATCAATGCTTCAACCAGAAATGTATGTTCTATTCATTTCATGAGCTGTATATTTATTTTTCTTCTAGATTTTTCATATGATGTACACAAATAAATCATTTAACGGAATAAGATTTCAACATTAAAGCATCCAAACAAATACAATTAAGATTAAATTATGTAAACCTATTGACATAAATCAATTTACCGCCACTGATATAGGACTACTCAGCAAATAATAGTTGTATAAATCAAACCTAAAATAAGACTTGTCTAAATTGCTAGGACCTCTTTATAGTACTTAAGTTTGTAAACTGCATCCCACCCTAATATATGGTCTAGTGAATAAGTCTCAATGGATGGATGACATGCATTCAAATCCCTATCCATACTTTTTATGTTTTCATTATAAAAAGAAGCATCCACCACTCCTTCAGTTCCAAACATAGCCTTGATTGATAGGTGAATATTCTTAAAAATTAAAACTAAAATTCTTTGTGGTCTCACAAGGCTACTCGAAACATAATTGAACCTAATTATTCCGATTATAAACATGTAGAACAGTAGAAGTAGAATACTATAAAATCTCCTATTTTATAACTGTTTTTTCTCTCAATGTACATGTGCATGCAAAATAGAAAATAAATGAAATTTGTTTTTTTTTAAAACTGTTTTCTGGAGCAAAACTTGCAACCCGACCTCAAGTTCATGTATTAATGGCTTAGAATATCAGTTGTGAAGTATTATAAACAATGTGCAAAACTTCAACTTCTTGTTTGCTGGTGTCAAGTGGCACTTGGAGTTCCCCCAAACACTTCAGTGGAAAATCTTGAACAAACATCCCAGTGAAGTGTTCGGAGGATCTCTGAGGGACGCTTGGCCTTTTCCTTCATCTCTCTGTTCCTTTGTAGTTACTTGATGTGTTTGATGAATAAAATGCCACAGTTAGAGGTATATATAGAAAAAAGGTTGAGGGAAAGTCTCTCTTCGATGAACATTATATAGATGCATTAGAAGCTTGAACATGGTCGGTATTGTGTCTCCATTAGGAGACTGATGTTTTCAGTTTCACATAAAAGGGGAAAAGATCTGAAAATGAGATGTCGTTGTGAGGACCAGGTTAAGAGAAGCATCGTATTCTCATTTCATCAACCATCCCTTATAATCGACTAGGTTCAATTTCTGACTTCACACATTGGCATATGATTCCATATGAGGATAAATATCTACATTAATGATCGCTCACAATTTGACTAGAATAAAATATACCTCGACTCTAGAAGAAGAATCAGCTACAGATGCTGAAGGGTGTGCCGTATATAGCGTTACAGACAGGGGAAGAGGCAGGGTATACAAGATCCTAAGCCAAATTAACAATTTCTAGAGGCTTTGCTTTGTATCATTTTGCTTCTTATTGGAGAATTTCTTTATTGAAGTTTGTTTTACAGTTTTGGTTTGATAAAGGTCCAACATCTTTGAAGGCCGTGGAGTCATTTTTCAAGCAATCAGCTTAAGTTTATGAACATACGCGTGCATTCAACTGCTTTCATTGTTCGTTACAATGTGTGGGTAATTACATAGCCTTGAAAAGAAAGAAATTTGTATTGCACTTTTAGACTTTACTAACACTAATATGGGAGAGAGAGAGAGACACTTTGGTGCGTATGAAGAATTTTCACACCGTTTCTCTCATCTCTATTATCACTATCCAACTATCATATTTAGCCACTTGGGCTATGTTTGACAAACTAACTGATAAACTAGTTATTGACTGATAAACTAGTTGTTAGCAAGCTAACTATCAATTTAAAAGCTAGTAGTGGGCTAATAAGTTCGTTGTTAGGTGATAGACAAGTCATGTTAGCTAGTTGAGAATGTAAAATTACCTAAAATGATATGGTTTCTGGTCATTTATGTATAATATAAGAGGCATAATTGGAAAAGTGAAAAAAAGCCCATGGAGCTTTTATTGAAATGCTAATTTATGGTTTACCAAAAAGGATTTTTTTCAACAGACTAAAAAAATAAGTTAGCTTATGGTTGCCAAACATGACCTTGTGATTGTGTCCCTCTCTTCTTCCCAAATACTAAATCTTACAAACTCAAATATGCCACCGTTTTGCTTTTTAATGGTTTTCATCTCCACAATCTTTCCAAATCTTCCAAACCTCTAATCTTCGTTCGGAAATGCATCTTGATAAATTGCCCACAAATATGATGCAAATATACTCAGAAGATGGCCTTGATCTTTGACCTTTATCGATCTTTATTTCATGGATTTTAGCGTTCTTAGATTTATTTTCATCCCTCCTCACTTCTTCTGAACCACTTATGACGATATCTACTATATATTTGTTTTGTTGTTGAACTCTAGAATTAGTCCCAAGCTTGGAGTTCCAAACTTTTAATCAAATTAAATGAGTGGAATTTTTTTTTATATCATACTAACTGATACTTAACAGACAAAAGTCATTTTGACTTTTAAAGTATATAAACTTTTGCCATTGTATATTATAAGGGTTTTAAAAAAAGTCTAAAAAGATAAAACATTACTTACAAATTTAGTACATATTAAAACAATACAAGACAATAGACTAACATATAACTATAACCAAATTAATCGAGAAACCAACTTGCAAGTAACCTCATCAAAACTGAACCTAAAATCTGATTGTTACATATCTTATTCATAAGAGTACAAAATGGTTGATCTAATGTGTAATTTAATAAAAACAGTAACTAATAAATACATACTCTCAGTGAAAAAAGAACGATGTTCGATTTGATATATTGTTTGATAATAAATGTTTAACCACCGATCGAATATTTTAATGTTTAACTATTGAACATATTTTATTGTTGTTTTTGCCTTGTCCCAAAAGGGTATAACCTAGATATATTCTTTTTCCTTTTCTAGTAAAGAATAAATGGTTCAACCAGAATTGTATATTCTATTCATTTTGTGAGCTGTATATTTATTTTTCTTCTAGAATATTCATATGATGTACACAAAATAAATTATTAACCAAATAAGATTTCAACTTTAAATCATCCAAAAGTATATACTTAAAATTTAATTATGTAAACCTATTGACATAACTCAAAATTTTTGATTTTCAATTTACCACCACGAATATAGGACTACTCAAGAGCAAATAATAGCTGTAAAAATCAAACCTAAAATCAGACTTATCTAAATTGTTAGGACCTCTGTCTAGTACTTTAAAGTATGTAAATTCGTATCTGACCCTAATATGTGGCCTAGTGAATAAGTCTCAATGGATGAATGATATGAAATCAAATCACTATGCTTTTTTTATGTTTTCATCAGAAAAGAGAGCATTCCACCACTACTTCAGTTCCAATCATAGCCTTGATTGATTGGTGAATATTCTTAAAAGTTAAAACTCAAACTGTTTGTGATCTCACAAGGCTACCCAAAACATAATTGAACCTAATTATTCCGATTATAAACATGTAGATAGTAGAAGTATAAGTCTATGTATTTTATAACCGTTTTTTCTCTCAATGTACATGTGCAAAAGAGAAAATAGATGAAAATTTTGTTTTATTTAAAAACTGTTTTCTGGAGCAAAACTTGCAACCCGACCTCATGTTCGAGTATTAACAGCTTAGAAGATCAGTTGTAAGGTATTATAAGCAATGTGCAAGACTTATTGTTTGGTGGTGTCAAGTGGCACTTGGAGTTCCCCCAAACACTTCAGCAGGAAATCTTGAACAAATATCCCAATGAAGTGTTTGGAGGATCTCTGAGGGACACTTGGCCTTTTCCTTCATCTCTGTTCTTTTGTAGTTAATGTGTTTGATGAAAAAAATGACATATAGTTACAGGTATATATAGAAAAAGGGTTGAGGGAAAGTGTATAGTTACAGGTATATATAGAAAAAGGGTTGAGAGAAAGTGTTGGTTCGATGAACATGGATGCATTAGAAGCTTGAACATGGTCGGTTTTGTGTCTCCATTAGGAGACTGATGTTTCTAGTTTTCACATAAAGGGGGAAATCTGAAAATGTGAAGTCATGGTGAGGACCAGATGAAGAGAGGCATAATATTCTCTTTTCATCGTCTATCCCATATACACGACTAGGTTCAATTTCTGACGTCACACATGTTGGCATACGATTCCATATGAGGATAAGTATCTACATTAATAATCACCCCACAACTTGACTGAAATAAAATATACCTCGACAGCTCGACTCTAAAAGAAGATTCAGCTACAGATGCTGAAGGGTGGGTCGTATATAGCTTTATAGACAGGGGCAGAGGCAGGGTATACAAGATCCTAAGCCAATTAAACTTTTTGCGAAAGATTTCCTATAAGATGTCTAACAGTTTTGCTGAGTTAATACTCTTATAGCTCCCTTGGGCCTTGACTATCTCCAAACATTCACTTCCAATCATCATCCTCCCAGTATCTTCATATAACCAAAGGGGAGGGAAAGCAAGATCCTCACGTCTACAGATGCATACTAGTAGTCAACACTGAAACAACTATTTTTATGATCTTATTTACATACATGCATGTTATTTTCTCGATCTTATAATCAACATTATCGGAGAAATTGTCAGTAAAACCATTCAATCCTGACATACTACTATTAGTTTCAGTTATGGTTTCCAAAGGTAATCAAATTTTAAATTTTGATTAAGACTATGAAATCAACCAAAAATCTACGCATGATACTTCAAAATTTTGAAAAATAGCACATAAACACCAACTTAACTCTCAACCTTGATTGGGACGAGAGAATACGTCGTACCTGGAATTAGGTTTTCTCCATCCGATGTCCAGTAGAAGAGTATTTTCACAGAAGATTTACTCTGGTTAAAGATCATGGATTAAACATCAAATTCTAGTAGAAACCCTAAGAAGATATCGATTTGGGAACCAAACATAATCCCCATCTCTGAATTTTGGATTCATAAATATAATTAGCATTAGAGATGATGTATCGAATTGTAGAAGAATTACGAGGATTGTGGATTCTTTTTGGCGCCATTTCGACGTTTATAGGAAAAGAAGCAGGAACGATTTTGTTCATGAAGGAGTACTTCCGATTGTGACAGAGAAGGAGCGATTTCGAAAGAGTAAACTTTACTTTTGGTCCCTAAAGTTTGTCAATTTTAATGGATATCCTACCCCTATATATATATATATATATATAGGGACGATATATACAGGGAAGATTTTTGTCCCTGTTTTTTACCGCCGACATCACCACTGGCCACTGCATCTCTCGACGCCACTCCCCATCATCTCGCCTCTACATCTCCCTCATCGCACCTTAACCCAAAAACCTAACTCCCACTCTCCCTCTGTTGACCGAACCCAAGACCCTCACCATCGGCGATTAAGGTCGGTGTCCATCACCACACCGCCGACGATTGAGGCCAGTGGCCACCTCCGGCAACTCTGGGCTCCGGCTACCAAGAGAAATCTCCGGTGACGACTACAGTTTTGGTCCCTAAGGTAGGTACACACATACATACACACACACATATATATATATATATATACATACACACAGTGAATTGAAGGGCTGTTGACATATCCGGCGACCTAACCCTCCTCGACCTAAGTATTTCCTCAATCTCCGACGTCGTTTCTTGAAGGGACTCCTTGATCGCAAGTTCATCAGTTTAACCCTCCTCGATCTCCCTCTCACTCCCAGTCCCATATCCCTTTCCCCGGTGAAACTCCAACGACCACCATCAAGGGTGAAACTCCACAAACCACCACCATCGGTTGCAAGTGGTAGATGGGTGTGCCTGAAGTATATATCTTCACGGCTTACATATGTTTGTGCCCTAAACCACCTAATAGTCACAGGGATAAAATCCTTGAAATCCGTTGGAGGATGAGCCTGTGTGGGGTTTTCAATCGATGTTTAATGATAAAACCTTAAGTCTCGATACCGATTTGGATCCCTACTTGTACGTTTTGCATCCCTACTTGTACGTTTACAAAATGGGTGTAAGATTTGGTCTAAGATTTGGATTTTAAGTTTGATTTTGGCCGAAGAAGATTACCGGAGACAATGGCCGGAGAAGATCACTGTTGAAGATGACCAGTTTTAATACTGTATATATATACACGTGTATGAGAGAGATATTATATTAACCATGATTAAAATATTATGTATAATA
This sequence comes from Arctium minus, assembly GCA_954870635.1. Lineage (NCBI taxonomy): Eukaryota > Viridiplantae > Streptophyta > Magnoliopsida > Asterales > Asteraceae > Arctium > Arctium minus. The sequence goes on from OX941082.1 coordinate 16,478,109, forward strand.
ATTTTGGTAAAAGATAAAAACACAAAAAAGAGTAAAAAGACAAAAATACCCCCTCATTTAACGGACCAGTTTAACGGAGTTAACGACGATGGACCATTTTCAAAGCAAAATGCGTACATGAGAGACGCTCAGTGTAGTTTTTGAAGTTTAGGGAAGTGGTAAACCACAGGGACCAAAATTGTAGTTTACTCTATATTTTATTTATAAAAAAACTAAAAAGAATTATACTCTATCATAATATTTATTATTATACATATCATATAATTATCTATATACACACCAAATACAAACGCATGTGAGACGACACAAAGACGACTCGGGTCACCTTCTCCAGTGAGTTCAAACACCGGCAGCCAAGCTCAATCGTTCTACGGTCGTTCCTGGCACCTCTTTCTCCAACAACACTTTTTAAAACCCCCTCACCCCCATCTCGATTTGCTACAGATCCTTAAACTCTCCAAATGTTTTTGGTTTCTCATTCAGGACAAAGTTAAATATGGTGGTGTTCGCTGTTGCCGAAGGGGTAATTAGAGGATGAAACTTACAAAGGTAGGCCACTAGATGCATAGATCAATAGCCCATATCAAAAACAAATTTCTCTCCCCCTCCATAATCTTAACCTATATCCGTTTCTTATTTTAAAAAGGAGAATTTGGGGATGAGCAAAGGTTTATTGTGGTTGATTTCGTGGTGTTTTGGGGGAGAAGAAATAAGGGTTGTATGTGGAGGGCCTTGCAGAAAGAGGGAAGGGGTGCCAGAGACGAAGACGGAGGGTAGGGTAAATGGTGTTGCCGAATAAAAGTGTGATGCAATTAAGAGTTCTTATTCCACATCCAAATCCACATATAGTTCGTGACCCAAACATCCAGACCTGCATCATGTTTTGAAGTTGGGGGATCGAATATGGCATTGACGGGGAACAGGGGGTGCGATAGGAACAGGGAGTTGGGATGGGGACTGGTAGGGGTCTACGACAATGAACAACGACGATGGTGGTGGTGGTGTTAAGAACACACTCTTGTTGCCATGGAAAAGTCAAAAGGAGAAGATTGTGAACCAGTTGCTACAATCAATCCCTTTAAGCGTTCATCCTTTTTCAAATGGAAAAGTCAAGCGGTGATGGTGGTGTTGGTGTTAGGACTCAATCATTTATGTTCCTTCAATTTGTGTTTACATATACACATATACGTATATCTATATAGAGGTGGGTTCAAACGAGAACATCATCTATTTAAGAAAATACGAAAAAAGTCGAGTACATACAAAATCACATGTGATTCACGTACAAAATCATATATGATTCACGCGACTATGCGCACGACCTGTGTGAGTCACGGTTGACATTGCCCGCGTCCGAATTTTTCGGGTAGTGCAAAATCACATATGATTTTGTACACAATTTGCTGTTTTTTGTTGTTTTCGTGTTTTTCTTAAATAGTTAGTGTTCTCGTTTGAACCTTCCCCCCCCCCTCTCTCTCTCTCTCTCTATATATATATATATATTAGGTTGCGTCTATATATATGGTCCATCATATTTATTTTTAAAGATAAAACAAATTTTAATAGAAAAGTAAGAAAATGTGTAAAATGACCATAATACCCCTCATTTAATTAAACTTAACGAAAAAAATTAACGGACATTAGGAGGAGGGACCAAAACCAAAGTGACATGACAAATGTGAGGAACTAAATCCGAGTTTTGTTAGTTTAGGGACGATATCCTTTATAATTGACAAACATTAGGACCAAAAGTGAAGTTTATTAAAAATTAAATAAAGTGATTTTCTGTAAATAACTTGTTGGTCAACATTATATCTCACTTTTAAGTATAAACTCAATATAATGTAGAGTAAATTGCATTAAAATGAATTAACTTTGGGTCGTTTTATATTTTGAGGAACTATAAACTCAATATAATACAGGGTAAATTGCATTAAATGTAACTAACTTTGCATTGATTCCTATTTTAAAGAACGTACTTTCAAAACGTTTGTTTTAGGGTCTAAAACAAACTTTGCAAATAATTTAGGCACTTGGTGACGTGTTGAACATTAACCGGTACCATTTATTGACTCGCATTTTTATAATATATGTAAGAGTAAATTACGTTTTTAGTCCTTGTAGTTTGTTGAAAATTTCTATTTTTGTCTTTATAGTATTGAAATTACGATTTTTATCCCTATGGTTTATAATTCCATTATCTTTTTCGTCCTTATGATTTAAATTTTATTACTTTTTTCATGCATATGGTTTACAAGTAGTGTTTGGCCTTAGGGACAAAAATAGAAACAAATTACAAATCATAGGAACGAAAATCAAAATTTCAAAACTACGGGAATGAAATCCATAATTTTTAACAAACCACAAGGACGAAAAATGTTATTTTCCCATGTATGTAATTTACAACTCATCATTTTCTATGATAGGTGATGATGTGGAATTTTATCTTTTGTAAACTTAATTATAAAATATTTTTTATTGTTTAGTTTAACTTTTTTATTTTTGTTGTTTTTGATGAACTTTTTCATTTGTTTGTTGTTTTTCATATTGGTTTTGTTTTTGAAGAACATGAACAAGAAAAGAGAGCAAGAAGTAAAAGAAAGCAAAGCTATCTCTTGATCTAATCTGGTGAAGAATCATTATTGCTGCAATTACGTAGAACACGCATATGTTGTGTTAGATCACATAATTATTGGATTCAAGATCATCCAATCTGAAGTTTACAATCTGAAGCTAACGCTGAAAAGTCGCTCTCGATATTAAGTCTAATGTCCTTTGTAATAAATGTCAAAGTTGTTTTTAGTATTTTATTATTATCCTAAATATCTAGATTTTATAATTTAGATATTTAGTTAGTTATTATATTAATTTAAGTTTTAGATATTATATTAGTTTAATTAATATCTAGATATTATTTAGATATTATATTAGATATTAGTTAGTTTTTATGTTTGAGATATATAAGGTTATGAGATATTTTATTATCTCACAACTTTCAATATCTCAGATCAACACATATCGACCCACAAGAACACACAGAGAGAAAGTGAGCTTCAAATACAAAGAATCAACCTCTGTAATCCGCGTTTGTAATCTAAACAAGTTGGTTTATCGTTTATGTTTGTTGTTTGATTTATCTGGTAACGATCACGGACTCACATGTTGTTGTAGTGAGAAAAAGGAGGATTGATCATAGATATAAGAATAGTGGGAAGCTCTCTATATGTTGGAGTTGTAGATTGCAATCCGTTGAGAATGTCACATAGAGAGAGTTATGTGCTTCTTGAGGAGTGCGATGAGAGTTGGAGTTTGTTGGGTTAAATTTTTAGAGCAAATACAATATCTTGACAACAAAGATTTTCACAAAAGGAGATCCTACACACCTAATCCATGACAAATAGAATGTTGATGATTTTAGTGAAATCAGCGATTCATTTTAGGTAATTGGATTCACTATATAATAATGGGGTTGATATATCTAAGTTATAGCACGAGTTAGGAGGTGTGAAGTGCATACTCGTGTAAGCTAACTAGAACCCAAGATTGTTGGATGGTCATGTTTGGCGAGTTACTAAGTGGAAAATAGATGTGCACGATTATGATCTCATGTTTTACGGCTTTATCAGTATTGTAATTGATATCATTTTTGTAACCGCCACTATTTATGATATTATTTTTGTAATTGCCACTATTTATGTCCAACAATCAATCTCATTCAATGGGTTATTCTTATCAGTATTAATATGGGGTCTGTTACAATTCTCAAGGTGTTTATATATGATCGATTTCCTCCTAAATCGATACTGAGAATTAAGATTATTCTTGAGTGAATTTTGTGATACCCGGATAGAATATGGTCGAAATATCACTTAAGGAAAGCGAACTCTCATGCGATCTCGAATTATTTATCCAAGTTCTAATCACTATTTGTCTCCCACGACTTTCTGCACCGATTCCCCAACATATAATGGGGAGCAAAGCCCCTCTAGAGGAACCGCGGTAGTATTTTTATGGGTGGAGAAGATAAAATAATTAGGAGAGAAGGGAAAAAGTGGAGGAGAATGGAGAAAATGTTTTTTTTTTCTAAGGTTTTTTTTTGTAAGGGACAATGATGGAGGAAAGGAAAAAGGAATAAAAAAATTATTTAGATTAGAATTACAAATCCAACTTATATCAGACATCATCAAATTATATTGATTTATAATGCCATGTCAGAATTTATCGAAATCGTGTCAACATTTGTACGCCATCAGTCAACAAGTCCCTAAATTGTTTGTAGAATTTGGTTCTAGACTCCAAAATGAAGGTTTTGAAAGTTTTTTTTTCCCTAAAATAGAAATCAACCAAAAGTTGATTTCATTTTGATGCAATTTACCCTATGATAAAGGGACGGGTTAAATGCACTTCAACTTATTAATTTTCTTCTTACACACATCAACATCAAGAGCTACTTCTTCTTATACTTCATAATTCTTTTTCTTTCGGATGGATCCCAATGAAGATAATTCAAATCAACCTTCGTATGCATCAAATGAGTAGAACTAAGTTGAGGAATATTAAGAGAATTATTACCACCAATGGTTCCAAATGCTAGTATTTTTTTCAATTTTTTGTAGTTAAGTAATAAAACAATTAACAATTGACAAAAAAAAATTTAGGCACCAACTAACAATTCATAGCTTTAACAATAAAAAAACAATTAGAATCAACTAATAAAGTCTAACCTTGACAATTAACTAATAAGCATTAACTAATAAACCTTAACCTAACAATTAGCACAAAAAAAAGGTATCAACTATGAACTAACAAACCTAACCCTAACGATTAACAATTAAACATCACTAGCAAACATTAACCTAACAACTAACAATTAATATAAATAAACATACTATCAAAAAAAAAAATGAAATTGAGAGCTAAATTTTTTATGCTACCAAACCTTATTTTTATTAGGAGTTGAAACAATATGTAAATATGTAGAACTAATCTATCTATCTATATATCTATTAAAACAAAACCCAAGAAGGATGACGTGGCGTGTTGAGGATTGAAGAATGACTTCTTCTATTTTTCTTATTTTTTTGTATTTTTTTAATTTAATTTGTTAACAAATGAGCAAAAACCTTTTATTTTTTCTTTAATTTTTTTTAATATTTCTAAATATTAAATAATAATACTTAATTTGTTAATAAATGAGCAAAAATCTTTCATTTTCTTTTTAATTTTTTTTAATATTTCTAAATATTAAATAATAATATTCTTATTCATTAATAAAATATTTTATTTATGTGTTTTGTAATATTTCTAAATATTAAATAATAATACTCTTGTAGTTATTCAAGTTTGTTTTTTGTTTCCCGACAACAATCAAATTTTGATAAAGTGTGATCTATGTGGAGCTTTTTTATTATGAATTTTCTTCTCCATCTTTTATATTTATAGAGTTTCTCAATTTGTATTTTTTATGGCATTCTCTGTATTATGGTTATCTATGAAAACCAATATATATCATGTAATTGTTTGTTGTTTAAAAGAACACTTAAAATGATGTTTATGCATTTATTTCTTGATGTTCATGTGGTTTTAGTATGTGTATTTGTTTGCTTTTTACTAAATTGTTTTTATTATATGATAGGTGTTCTTTATTTTATTGATGTTTAAAATTTGTCTAGAGTTCTATTTATTTATTTATTTAAATATCGGATTCAAAATAAGTGATGAAGAATTTGATATTTTTTTTATTGTGTATAAATTTATTTTGTTATGCAGGCGGCGGGATTAAAGAGTTGGTACGAAAAAGAGAGAATTTTATTTTTTTATATATTCGATAAATCTATTGTTTTTTGTTTGTCATGTTTTTTGTTTGTCATGTTTTATATTTTGTAAAGATTCATTTAATTTTCTTTTGAAGTTTCAATCATGTATTAGAAGAATTGATAGTAACATATCAATAATTGTGAGTTAATATAATTTATGTGTGAAATCCATCATAATGTGACATACTTAGCTCATTATTCACTAGGTTGAATGCTCATATATGCACTTGTAACACCCGGAATTTTCGGTAAGCCTTATTTCCATTATTTTAATGTCTCAACTTATCATGGCATGTCAAAAATGTGCATCTTACATGTTGCATGTTATTAGTATGCGTTGGGGGTCCGCTTAGTGTACGTTTGTAGTGAAAAACCGCAGCCCGGGAGGCTTGGGCGACAGTGACATGGTCACTGTGACCATGTCGCCGATGTTAAGATCGCAGCTAACTAACCACCTATGGTACATGCCCGGCGATTATGCCTGGGGCACTATCGTGGTGGCATTCTCGCACCACTCGTACCAAGCACCCTTCTTAGCGGGCGACTATGACAGGCGAGTTTGCCTATGTCATAGTCGCAGGGGCAAGGTCGCCGATGAGTGCAGACCTTCCCCTTAAAACGCAACTTTCTCTCTTTCTTTTTATCATTTAATCACCTACTTTCTCAAGAAACTATCTCTTCCTCTCTCTTCATTAATACGAACCTAGGGTTTCTAGGAGAGTATTTACTACCATTTACTCCACTTTGGTCATCATCAAGCAAGGTTGGAAGCTAGGGTTTTCACATCATCATCGTCATCGTCATCGTCATCGTCATCGTCATCGTCATCATCATCATCATCACTCTCATTTAAGTCAAGAAGGAGATTAGGGTTTTGGGGTTTTCATCAAAACCCTATTTTGTGAGTCTTTCCTTCATAATACATGTTTTATAATGTCATGAAAACCCCTTTCTTGCATTATCTTAAATATTAACATCATTTCTCCATTTTTACATCTTTTGAACTATTAAGTCAAAGTCTAAGGTTTTAACATTGTGGGAATGTGTTGAGTTACGTGATTGTAAAATGTGTGAATGATTATATACACGTGATTACCAAATGCATTATGAAATGTGAGACCTAAATGGGTATTATGAGTTACTTGGATTTATGAGTGGGATGGAAGTATATGTTCATGCTTATTATATGATGTAAATATTCATGTACATGGGATGCTATGGAAGTGTGTCTTATCCTTTGGAAATATGTGACCTATGTAAATATGGCGATATTGTGATGGTTGAAAATGTTCAAGTGATGGTATAATATTTCATGCTATGATATGTTGGGTGTAGTTGCCAAGGGCACATTGATAAATTGACATACCATAAAAAGATGGAGAATAGGGAGAGTTCAAGGTAAAGACCTGGATAGGGTTGAACTTGGACGTCTTTGAGGTAAAGACTTAGATAGAGTTGAACTCATGTTTACAATTGAACTAAAGACTTGGATAGAGTTGACGTTCTAACGGCTAAAGACTTGGATAGAGTTGACGCCGGTGAATATCCATTCTCATATACGTGCACTGTATGTGTTGTGGCCCACTTATGTGTTCCGTCACAACCTACGGTGAAACGGGTCTCCCCCGTTTTGCATAAGGAACTCGAGTGTTGGAAAAGTTAACCGATTGCCTTATTCTAAGTGAACTCTTTAAATATTGTTATATATCAATTACTCTTATTCTTAAATGTGGAATGATCTCACTAGGCTCTAAGCCTAACACTTGTTTACTTTGATGTGAAATCCAGGTTCTCTTAGATCTTAGTGGTGGGGTGGCAAAACCTTGAGCGGAGTGTTGGACCGTCGGGGACAATCTTTTGAGGATATAGCACTTGATGAGATATATAGCGTACACTTCGTTTGTCATTATTTTGGGAGATGATGACGACACCCGATTTGTAATCTAAATTCGAATGTTTAGATTAGTAGGTTGTCGGTCCTTGTATCTATTACTTTGCAAATTTGTAAACGCTTATACTATTTCCCCGTTTGGGTGATGCCTTTTGTAAAGGTCTTTTGTAAGTCAAGTGTTACAGGTTTAAGCTCCTCCACTTATAAACATCTTATTGCGAAAATTTTAATTTTTTTTAAAATGGACCTAATTTTTAGGGTGTTGTAACACTAATAAACTTACGTCGGCAAATGATGTTGAAGATAAATGGAATGAGGCTATTCGTTTGCTATAAATTATGCTTACAAAGTACTAGCCATTTACTTCTATGTAATTGTAAAATTAAAGACTACTTTTTTTGCAATATATATTATTAAAATTTTCCTTTTTGCTGCTTCGATTTTTTGTCTTTATAAAATATGTATCATGTTAACCATGTATTATTCTTTAAAATCTTTTAATCTTACTAAATCTAATATGTTAATATTGTGTTAGGTTTTTTAGGGACTTATGATACAACTTAAAAGTTTAAAATATATAAGGAGGATGATCTATATAAATATTAGAACATATTATAATTGTCATTTATTACATGACACGTTACACAATTAAAGAGTTTTCTTAAATGAATTAAATGTCATTTATTTCAATTAACAATTGTTTAAATAGTATAAATGTATCATAATATCAAATTTCACAAATACATTAATGTCACTAATCTACATTAAAAATTCTTTGAAATCGAAAAGTCAATACATGTAGAAATATATCGTAATAGGATATTGAATACATAATGTGTTACACATGTAATGAGTTTTTAATAAACGAATTAAATGTCACTTATTCACTTTAACAATGGATTATAGTAAGTCATGTTAATGATCAAGTAATATCTTTTTATATTACTTATAAGTTATAACCTAACTTTTCTGTTTACACATTTTTTTACATATTATTAGTTACCGGACCGTGTCATTTACGTCTACATTTGTTTCTTTCTTAATAAAATCTTAGAGGTCGTCGTTTCTATAAAAAAGGGAAAAAAACTCCATGAATATCATCAATCAATACAAACAATATATAAATCATTCACACGCTCATTATTAATATTACTCATTTTATTTCACCATATAACTTTATCACTTAATAAATCTCTCTCTCTCTCTCTCTTTGTATATATATATATATATTAAAATTCCAAGTAATTAGATTCTGTTAACTTTTACAAATATATTATTTAAGAATTAATAACTAACATATATTTATATTGACAATTTCAGAGTCATTAACAAAAATACTTACGCTACCGCGCAACGCGCGGTTCCCGCACTAGTTTATAATAATATATAAAACCCAAACCTTTTTCAAAGTTTATTGGACCCCCTTGCCAAGCAATAGGGTCCACCGGTGTATACATACATTGTGTATCATATATATTATCATGTATGTATCATTACATGATATATATTGGTTTTCATAGATAACCATAATACAGAGAATGTCATAAAAAATACAAATTGAAAAACTCTATAAATATAAAAGATGGAGAAGGAAATTAATAATAAAAAAGCTCCACTTAGATCACATTTTATCAGAATTTGATTGTTGTCGGGAAACAAAAAACAAAACTTGAATAACTACAACAATATTAGCAAAACAAAAGAATGCAAAATAAAAACACACATAAGAAAACTCACACAAAACATAAATAACTTTCGAAAAATGAGGGATGAAGAACCATAGTGAATAAAATATAATAACAGGGAAGATAATTTTGAGAAAAAAATATTCATCAACAACAACATATAATTCACATAAATCATAAAATAAAACCTAACAATTCTTACATGGATTTCATGGAGGAATTAGAACACTGTTATCGACGATAAAAATTATGTAAAAAAAAACACAACACATCAATAACAACGAATAACTCATATAAAAACATAAAATAAACCATAAAAATGTAGCTTCCAATTTTGTAGGAAAAGTATTCATCAACAACAACATATAATCCACATAAATCATAAAATAAAATGTAATATTTGTTACCCATAAAAGTTTATGATGGAATAACATTTATTATGGACAATAAAAAAATTATGGAGAAAAACATATAAATAACTCACAAAAAATCAAATGTAACAATAATTAACAAAATATAATACCATGTAATAAAAAACATTCATCAAGAACATATAATCCACACAAATCATAAAAATAAAACGTAACAATTCTTACATGGATTTCATGGAGGAAGAACACCAGTATCGACGATAAAAAATTCTGTAAAAAAATATAACACATCGATAACAACAAATAGCTCATATAAAAACATAAAATAAACCATAAAAATGTAACTTCCATCTTAATTAGACATTTGATTGTGTAGTTTGCAATATGATTGAGGATTCGGTAAAACAAAAGATAAAAACGTAAAATGAGATATAATATATAGATGGGATAAAAAACGAAATAGAAAACCGAAAGGTCTAAAACATTTATGAGTTAATGAAAGACATTTATTATAACCAGCATAATAAATCTAAAAATTTGAAAAAAAAGAATTATAAAATAACTCGTGTCACCTAAATAACTTCATATTTTACTTTTAGAAAAAATAAAAATATTCAAAAAACATAAATAAAATATTTTATTAATAAATAAGAGTATTATTATTTAATATTTAGAAATATTACAAAACACATAAATAAAATATTTTATTAATGAATAAGAACATTATTATTTAATATTTAGAAATATTAAAAAAATTAAAGAGAAAATGAAAGGTTTTTGCTCATTTATTAACAAATTAAGTATTATTATTTAATATTTAGAAATATTAAAAAAATTAAAGAGAAAATAAAAGGTTTTTGTTCATTTGTTAACAAATTAAATTAAAAAAATACAAAAAAATGAGAAAAATAGAAGAAGTCATTCTTCAATCCTCAACATGTCACGTCATCCTCCTTCGATTTTGTTTTAGTAGATATATAGATAGATTACTATATTATTTGTTGCTTGTCCATGCAATCTATTGAGATGTAAAATTTATGGTTTACATCAATAATTAAAAGCTAATAAAAATTCTTATTAAAAATCCAGACTTTTATGTTTAGAAAGACCTAAAAAAATTATATCGATATTAGAGTTAAATTATATATTATAAATTATTGTTTTTTGGTATGATTTTTGTTTTATTTAAATTTTTTTATAATTTAAATATTTTAGATTTGAAAATATTTATTTTATTTTTACAGGATGAAACATTTTGTGTCGATTAAGATAATAATAGATTCATGCAGGAAGTGGAACTTCAGTAAGAAATCTTAAAAAAACATACCACTGAAGTGTTCGAAGGATCTTTGAGGAACACTTCGCCTTTTCCTTCATCTATATTTATTTGATGATATGGCATATAATTACATGGATATATATATATATATATATATATATATATAGAGAGAGAGAGAGAGAGAGAGAGAAAAGGGTTGATGATCAAGGAAAACATTCGATACATTAAAAGCTTGAATATGACTAGCTATGTGTGTTCATCGGGAGACTAATCGATGTTTTCAATTTCATTTAAAAGGTGAAAAAGATCTGTAAGAGATGTTGTGATGACCAGATGCACAGGTTGAATTTCCAACTTGACAAATATTGGCATACGATTCCATTTATCAATGATTCCAAAACCCGAATGGAATCAAATATACCTCCACGATTTGATATGTACAACACTACAACATAATTAATGACCCTTAGATAAAGAAAATATTTTGTCCCTAAATTAATGTCTAAAAAGCTTGTTGATGGTTTTCGTAATGCCTTCTGTTGGGTCTGAAGTGTGCTAAGTTCAGTTAGTACTACTAAGTATTGAAGATTACTACTGCTGAAGACTTTAGTACTGCTACTTGAATATTACTACTGCTAGAAGTATTAGTGCTGCTTGAAGGATTACTACTGCTAGTAGTTAGTACTGCTTGAAGAGTTAATACTGCAAGTTGGAAGTTACTACTGCAAGCATAGTTAGTACTGCTATTGATAAGAAGATGTTGCTGAAGATTAATGTTGCTTATGATGATAAATATGGATTGGTTGCTTAAAGCGAAAGACAAGGAGATTGAAGAAAATTATGGACTGGATGATGAAGATTATTGTTTCTTTAATATTTATCTTGTAATCTGTTTTGTATATATAGTATAGAAGTCTTAGATTATTTGAAATATACAGAGATACATACGTTTTTGTTCTAGAGAGAATTAGCCTCAAGATTCTTAGAAATCCTTTCTTTAGAGAAGTATTGAACGTCTGTTGAGCTTGTTCAACAGATTGAGGCTGTGGTTGTAATCATTAAGTTAATTCAATATAACTTGTGATTTGATCTCATATACTGTTTCATTGATTTACTGTTAAAGTATTTTTCCGCAACTTCTTTAACATAGTTTCTGAGTGTTTAGTTTAATTCTTGTTTTGAATTTTGATCCTGACAAGTGGTATCAAAGCAAAAGGAACTCAGAAATCAATAATCATCATGGACGGATCACATGACAGTGTTCTTGTTTCAAAAGTTCCCATGCTAAAACCAAATGAGTTTGACATGTGGAAAATCAGGATCAGGCAGTATATACTTCTTACAGACTACTCTATGTGGAACATCTGCGACAATTATGGACCAATGCCTCCATTCAGATTGTTAATGGCAATCAGGTCATCCAATCCAGGGTCTGTGATAAATCTATCACAATCATAGAAGGCTGCATTCGCACTCATCTACGTCTAGATGATGCCTTAGGTATATCTACTCTCCCAAAGGAAGACCTATTTCTCGAAATTGGTCGAATGGGGTATGAAGGTCCTACTGAGGTCTATAAGTTTTTCAAAAGCAAATTTTCACCTCAGTGGAGATTCTTTGTTCATACTCTTCAACATTGTCTATCTCGCAAAACAACTGGATGGAGTGAGTTTAGCAGCACAATAGCTTATGCTCTTGTATGCCTAGCTACCTCCAGAAAGTTTAATTTCTCTCAAATGATTCTGAATGATTTGCTGTCAAACCTGGATACCAAAACCAAAACCAAAAGATTTTATATGTATCCAAGGTTTGTACAAGAAGTACTAAACTAGGAATTGACGGATTTACCCTCTTTTGAAGAGGTGTATGTACCTAAACCTCCCAAAGGGAAGGTGTTCTCCAACATGAAAAGGCCTAGTAAGGACTTTTCTGGAAAAGACACACCATTGTTCTCTACAATGATGGGTGTGGCTCATTCCCATGGTGAGGCATCAGGGTCACAACCCACATCTGACCAACCCACATCTGACCTACCCACACCATTCATTTCAAATGATCCTCCTCAGATCCCTGTTGTGAAGCCAATTTCCCCCATCACTCAAACATATGTAAGGAAAAAGGTACAGAAGGTTCCTTCCCTCCCTGTATCTTCACCCCAAAAGCCTGCAAGCCCTCTGATGGAGCATTCTCCATTAGAGAATATCCAAAGGGAATCCACAGGGGTGTCTCCCTACCCCAAGAAGGTGCTCTCTAAGGAGAAGGATGAGCATGTGGGCAGTAAGGCTCACACTACTGATTCTGCACAAGGTGTGGATTAGGATAGTGTGAACATATCTAAGACCTTCCCCACGACAACTTTGGATGAGAAATCATCTAAGGGTCCCAGGTGCCAAGAAACCAAGGGGGTAGTAGGTGCTTCTGCTAGGCAGAAGGTCTCTACTAAAAGATCCAAGGATCCTTCAAGGGTGGTCAACACACCTAAAGGAGGTGAGGACAGATATAACTATGATGAATTGATGGAAACCATTGGAAATGTCAATCTGGATGTCATCAATCAGGGTAAGGAGATAAAGGAGATGAAACAGGTGATTATTTCTCAACAGGAGCAGATAGCCAAACTAAAGACGATGGTGCTTAACTTGGTGCATTAAAAGAGGAGAAAGCAATCCATCTTAAAGAAAAGGAGAAATACACATGATGCTTCCAAAAAGGGGGAGAATCCAGAAGCTGAATTTGAGAAGGAAAGCCCTGTTGGCATGGAATTTCAATTTGAGGGGGAGGAAGCAGAAACAGTGAATGCAGCAGAAACTGAGAAAGAAGCAGAAACTGCCAAAGCAGTAGAAACAGAAAAGGAAGCAGCAGAAACTGAAATGACTATAGAAGAAATAGAGATTGCAGAAACTTTGGTGAAGGCAAAGAATGATACTCCTAAGGCCACTCAAAAGACTAAGGGAGTGGTGATCAAAGAAGGAGAATCAGAGAAGAAAAAGACAAAGGTCAGTGCGTCAGATGCAAAGAAGAAAGGGAAAGAGAAGATGATTGATCCTGAGAAACCAGTGAAGAAGCAGAAGCAAATTGACTTGGATGCAGAGTTGGCAAAGGAGCTAAATGTACAATTTGAAAAGGAACTTGAAAAGGAGAAAGAAATCCTAAAATCCAAAGACAGAAAGATTGCATTAGAGTTGGCAAAAAGGCTCAATGAAGAATATCAGAAGAGCTTGAAAACTGCTGTGAAGAGGGTTACTATGAAAGCTTCAAAGAAAAGACAGCCTTCAAAGACCTTTCTGGCTACTCAAGAAAGAAGAAAGATGATCAACTTCTTGAAAGGATCTATTGGAGTTCCTGAAGGAATGTTTACAAAAATGTCCTTCAGCAGAATAGAAGACTTGTACAAGAAGGAGATGGCCAAGCTTCAAGGTGACTTTAGTTAAAGGGTCGAATTTGAAAGGAAAATGAAAGAAAGACATGATCTGAACATTCAACAGCCTTTCCCTGACAGTGAAGAAGGCACTCCTACAGAAGAAAAGATTGAAGTAAAGAAGAAAGAGACTTTAGCTCAAAAGATTGGAGCTATTAAAAGAATGAAGTCAATTGCTCCCAAGAAAAAGGCAAAGAGGCCAAGAACTGAGGAAGGTGAGAAAGAGCAGGAAAGTGAAAGAATGGAAGCTGAATCAAGAGCAGAGCATGTTGAAACTCCTGCAGAGCAAGTTGAAACTCAAGAGAAGGGTCAAGAGCAAACAAGTCAACAATCTTCAGAACAGCCAAGACAATCTGATGAGAAGCTTGAGTTGTATATGACAGTGACAGATGAAGAACCAGTTAAAGATGATCCTATCTCAGTGGAAGCTCCAGAAATCATCCATTGGGATACTTTGTTGGATAAAAGAACAGAGTACTTCAGAATCAAGAGAATGGGTGACAAATATTAGGTTTACTCAACTTGGGGAAAGATCATCAGAAGTTGTACCAGGGTTGATTTGGAGGAGATGTATAAGGTTGGTCTGAACTTATATGGTGACTTACTGAAAGGAGCAGGGATGAGCATAACAAAGATGGTCATGGAGTATTTATGCATGATGTTTGACCCTGATAGAGTGAAGTATCTTATCAAAGATGTGCATCATGAAAATGGGTTTAAAAGTATTGATAACTGGATGCTTTTTGAAAGATCTGGAGTCTATGTCATAACCATTGACAAAAGCTTCCATGAATACTACTTGGTTGATAAGGTGTATGACCACAACACAGTAAAGTTGCAGAGGATGCTGAAAGCAAAGTTGGTTTGCCCTAAAGGTTCAGAAATGGCAAGAATTGTGATCAGAAGAACCATCAATCAAAGTTTAAGTTTGGATCCTAATTTGGGAAATTGAGCAGTTATTTTGAAAGCATCATGAAGACCTTTATTTTGAAGAACTTAACTTTTTGTTTACAAAAGTTAAGTTAGGGGGAGATTGTTGGGTCTGAAGTGTGCTAAGTTCAGTTAGTACTGCTAAGTATTGAAGATTACTACTGCTGAAGACTTTAGTACTGCTACTTGAATATTACTACTGCTAGAAGTATTAGTGTTGCTTGAAGGATTACTACTGCTAGTAGTTAGTACTGCTTGAAGAGTTAATACTGCAAGTTGGAAGTTACTACTGCAAGTTGGAAGTTACTACTGCAAGCATAGTTAGTACTGCTATTGATAAGAAGATGCTACTGAAGATTAATGTTGCTTATGATGATAAAGATGGATTGGTTGCTTAAAGCGAAAGACAAGGAGATTGAAGATAATTATGGACTGGATGCTGAAGATTATTGTTTCTTTAATATTTATCTTGTAATATGTTTTGTATATATAGTCTAAAAGTCTTAGATTATTTGAAATATACAGAGATACATACGTTTTTGTTCTAGAGAGAATTAGCCTCAAGATTCTTAGAAATCCTTTCTTTAGAGAAGTATTGAACGTCTGTTGAGCTTGTTCAACAGATTGAGGCTGTGGTTGTAATCATTAAGTTAATTCAATATAACTTGTGATTTGATCTCATATACTGTTTCATTGATTTACTGTTAAAGTGTTTTTCCGCAACTTCTTTAACATAGTTTCTGAGTGTTTAGTTTAATTCTTGTTTTGAATTTCGATCCTGACACCTTCTTTGTCTCTTTAATCACCATACAACTATCATTTAGCCATTCGATTGTGTCCCTTGCTTCTTCACACCGGTACCATTTTGCCATTTAAAGATTTTCGTTATGCACTGTTGGGAACTGAAGAAAAGCTTAAGTGTTTAATGCTGCTAGTACAGAATTACTACTGCCAGAGGAATTCAAGTTTAATACTGCTAGGTATTACTGCTTCTAGTGGAGTTAATGCTGCTAGTCAAAGTTAGTGCTGCTTGAACAAAGTTAGTACTGCTTAGCTAGTTAGTACTACTAGAGGTTAGTGCTGCTTAGTAGTTAATGCTGCCAAGTTTGAGTTAATACTTCCAAGGTGATTAGTGCTGCTTATGAGATGAAGATCCGGATTAAAAGAATGACAGTTGGATAGATTGAAGATATTCATGGAAGATATTCTGAAGATATTTTATTAATTGTAATTATCTTTTGTTCAGTATATGTATAGAATTGATAGAGTAGTTTTAAAGTAGATTAATTCTGAGTTTTTGTCAGAGAGAGAATCAACCTCAAGGCATAGTTCCTAATTCTAGAGAAGTAGAATTCGTCTTGAAAGAATCTGTTCTTCAAGATTGAGGTTGTGTGTGTAATCTTGTGATTTAAAGCATTCAATACAAGTTTACAAGTTATTCATTATATTTACTGTTTGTTTATTGTTTCATTGAATATCAAAGTGTTATTCCGCAAACTCCTTTGATATTAGTTTCTGAGAATTTATTCTTGTTGAGAATTCGATCCTGTCATGCACCTTGTATGAAGAAAAAATAAATGAAACTTATGAATGAAAGTAGAAGTTACTAATTTCAAATAACAATTATTAAAGAATAAAATGTATAACTAAAACTAAAAACTTACAAAAATGATTGCATATATTTCTGGAACAAAAGAAGGGGAAATGTTCCAATTTTAAAGAACCACCTAAAATGTCTTTTATCGACCAAACTTGATGTTGTATTTTTTATCCTGATAGATTGTAAAATAAAAATGTTGAACTTATCTAAAACAAATAAGGGGCTGTTCGGTTCATTTTTCATTAAGACCTGTATGGATAAAGTTGACTGTATTGATAAAGTTGTCTGAATGGTATCAGATAAACTATTGTTCGGTTGTTGTGCTGAATAAACAGTCTAAATGTCAAAAATGACCATTTTACCCCTCAGTCTATAAATAGTTATCTGCTAAAATGTTGTAAATCAAATTTTATAAATATAGCATTCACAACATTTTTTAGTACTTTAGTTCAGCAAAGTGTAGATCAAACAAGAACAAACAAATTGTAAAACAACAACTTCGTAAACAAATCATGAAACAATTTTTTTTAAACCAATCTTATTACATCAAGCACCAATATAAAAAAACAATAATCAAATCAGATGAACCTAAAACAAAAAATAAGAAATAATCAGAAATAAAAGAAAAAACCCTACCAAAATTATGAACAAAAAATCAAACCTACCAAAAAAAACTTCATAAAAAAAAAACTTTCATAGTGTTGTTGGTGCCCTAACCTAGCAAATCAAATGAAAAAACCCCGTGGGTTTGAGGGTTTTCAAGTTATCTTCCAGTTTTGGTGCCCTAACAAAAATCAGAAAAAAGAAGCAGATGAGGCGACGGCCGACGATGAATGGAGGCGACCGGAGAGATGAATGGAGGCGACGACAATCGCGATGTCTGGAGGCGACGACCTGCGATGTATGGAGGCGGCGACGAGCGACGATGTTTGGAGGTGACTACCGGCGATGGTGAGCCAGAAGGAGGCTAATGTTTTGAACTCTGTTGGTTTGAGGGTTTTCAAGGGGTGGAAAATGGGTTAAGGAAATGAGGGGTAGGATTTGTCTTTTGAAGGGCTAAATGTAAAGGACTCAATATTTTTTGCTGAGCGATTCAGCCATAGGCTGAGCGAATAAGCCATAACCGAACAACTATATATGGATGAGCGAATAAGCCATATAAGCTATACAGTCCATTAAGCCACAACCGAACAGCCCCTAAGTAAGGTATATAATAAAATAGCAAAAACACATCTATATATTTTCTAATCTTATAAAAGCAACTACGAAAATGTTTTAATAATAGTTTTCTTAAGCAAAGGTTGCACTTATAACCCGACCCCAAGTTCATCTAAATTAATGCACTTAAAAAAATGGTTACGAAGTATTATGAGCAATGTGCAAGACTTCGAGTTTGGTGGTGTCAAGCGGCACTTGGAGTTCCCCCCAAACACTTCAGTAGGAAATCTTAAACAAAACATCCCAATGAAGTGTTCGGAGGATCTCTGAGGGACACTTGGCTTTTGTATCCTTTGTTGTTACTTGTTGCGTTCGATGAATAAAAATGCCATAGTCGTTACAGGTATATATAGAAGAGTTGAGGGAAAGTGTGTGATTGATGAACATGGATACATGAGAAGCGTGAACATGGATACATGAGAAGCGTAAACATGGTTGGCATTGTGTCTTAATTAAGAGACTGATGTTTTCAATTTCACATAAAGGGGAAATTAAAAGATTTGATACTTAGATGCAGTTGTGAGGACCAGGTGAAGAGAGATATTATATTCTCATTTCATCAACTATCTCGTGGAAACGACTAGTTTCAATTTCCAACTTTACACATATTGGCATACGATTCCAAATGGGCATAAAGATGTACATTAATGATCACATATAACTTGACTTGAATAAATTATACCTCGACTCCAAAAGAAGAATTAGCTTCAGATGATGAAGGGAAATCAAATATTCCAACAAACTTTTTGTGAAAGATTTACTTTAATATGTCTAGCTGTTTTGATGTGTACTCTTATAAACTCCCTTGACTATCTCTAATAAACAAAGGCTAATGTTTGGCAAACTAGCTGAAAAGCTAGTTGATGAAGAAAAATCACGTTTGGCGAAAACTTGTTGTTTGGATGTGTTAATACTCTTATAATATCCCTTGACTATCTCTAAACAAACACTTTCAACCATCACCCCCTCACTATCTTCACATAACCAAAGGGGAGGGAAATCTTATGTCAAATTGTAACGCTTAACTACTCAACATTTTCATTGAAATTAACAATATTAGAACTATTCAATCATCAGTTCATCACATATATACTACTATTAATTTCAGTTATTCTTGCTATCCCAAAAAAAAAAACTATTAATTTAAATTAGGGTTTCCAAAGGTAATCATACTTTAGAATTTGATTAAAACTTCAAAAATAAAACCACAAATCATCACAACAAAACTTCCAAATTTTGAATAGTAGGACACATCAACTTAGGCGCTGTTTACTAGCTGCTGACCAGACTGACTCGGTCAGCGGTCAGCGTGTTTACCAAATATTTGATTTGAACGAAATCTGACCGAAGTGCTGATCGAAAACTTACCCGGCCAGCATCAAAATCATGCTTACCCAGTCAGATTCTTTATTTCCACAAGACGCCCTTCCTTTCTTGCATGATTAGGGTTTCTGCAGCTTCCTCCCTCATCGTCTCCTCCTCCCACACGGTCGGCCACCATTCTTCTCCTCCCCACAGGTCGGTCACCCATCTTTATCTCCCCCTATAAGTACACATCCCCCTTCCTTTCAATCTCATCATCCACGATTTTCTCTCATTATTATCCATTAATCACATCCAATTCTGTTGGGAACTGAAGATGTAACCAAGTCATTAATGCTGCTATTTCAGAGTTAGTACTGCCAGATGATCTTAAAGTTAATACTGCTAGGTATTACTACTTCTAGTAGAATTAATACTGCTAGTCAAAGTTAGTGCTGCTTGAACAAAGTTAGTACTGCTTAGCTAGTTAGTACTGCTAGTAGTTAGTGCTGCTTAGTAGTTAATGCTGCCAAGACTCAGTTAATGCTTCTAAGGTGATCAAGGTCATTAATGCTGCTTCAAAGATAATGTGAAGATAATACTGAAGAGATAGCTTCTGAAGATAAACATGGAAAGCTTGAAGATAATTATGAAGACTATTTTGAAGATCTTTTTAAGTTTTGTAATTATCTTTATTTTCAGTATATGTATAGAATTGTTTAGAATAGTTATATATAGAATTAATTCTGAGTTTTTTTTGTTCCAGAGAGAATCAACCTCAAGGCATAGTTCCTAATTCTAGAGAAGTAGAATTCGTCTTGATAGAGCCTGTTCTTCAAGATTGAGGTTGTGGGTGAAAAGCTTGTAACTTGAATCATTAAATAAAGTTTGCAAGTTGTGATTCATACTGTTTTTCTGTTTATTGAATATTAAAGTGTTTTTCCGCAACTTCTTTAATATTGTTTCTGAGTATTCATAATTCTTGTTGAGAATTCGATCCTGACAAGTGGTATCAGAGCCTGTTCTCTCAGAAACATTCATTCATTCATCATGGAAAACTTTGCAGAATCAAACAGTACTCTTGTCTCTAAGGTTCCAATGCTCAAACCCAATGAGTTTGACATGTGGAAGATCAGAATCAGGCAATACATTCTCCTCACTGACTACTCAATGTGGGATGTCATTGAGAATGGCCCCTCTACTGAAGGTCAAATTGGACCAGATGGGAAGAGATCTCCACCAAAGACAGATGGTGAGAGGAAGATCCGGCAGACAGAGATGAAGGCCTTGAGCACTCTGCTCTTGGCCATCCCCAATGAATATCAGCATCAATTCTGCAACTGCACTGATGCTCAGATTCTCTGGAATGCTCTAGAGAAAAGATTTGTTGGAACTAAGAGCACCAAAAGAAATCAAAGGGATGTTCTGAAGCAGCAGTATGAGAACTTCACTTCTTCAAAGAATGAGTCTATGACTCAAACTTTTGACAGGTTCAACAAGCTTATTGGTGAACTGGCTACTGTTGGTGTGAAGATGGAGCAAGATGATATCAACAGGAAGTTCCTCAGATCTCTTGGGGATGAATGGACTATGTACACTGTCTCATATAGACAGAGTGACAATCTGGAAGAGAAGGAACTAGATGATCTATATAATGATCTAAGAGTTTTTGAATCAGAAGTAGAAGCTAAGAAGAAGCCCACTGGGTATATTCATAATGCAGCACTTCTATCAACATCTACTGATACTACTGCCAACCCTGAAGCAATTAGTGCTGCTAGTGGAGTGAATTCAGAAAAAGGCACTGAAACTGTCTTTGAAGCCTTTTTGTCCAGTCACAGTAACAACTCCTTGATTAATGATGATCTGGAACAACTTCACCCTGATGATCTGGAGGAGATGGACATTAAATGGCAAATGGTCATGTTATCTATGAGAGTGAAGAAGTTCATTAAAAGAACTGGGAGGAACAACTTCTCTCAAAGAAGAGAAGATGGAGCTGGTTTTGACAAAACAAAGGTGGAATGCTATAAGTGCCATATGAAGGGACACTTTGCTAGAGAGTGCAGAAGTGGTGTGCCAAATAACAACCACCAACAAGCTCAGAATGGAGGCTACAATCAAAACAAGAACTCTGCTCAAGCCCTTGTTTCTCAACAAGGAATGGGATTTGACTGGAGTGACCAAGCTGAGGAAGCCATTCAGAATCAAGCTCTTATGGCAGAGGTGTCTGATCTCACTTCTGAGGTAATTTCTAATCTTTGTACTCAATCTTGCATAGACACTGTCAAAAGGTACAGGGATCATAACCAAAACATGTGTGATGACCTCAAAAGATTAGAAAAGGACAGAAGAGATTATGTGTTGATAGTTGAGAGGTTTGAAGAACAAATCAAAGGTTTCCAAACCAATGAACTTCAACACTCTTATGACACAAACTACTGGAAGTGGGAAAAGAATGAGTTAGAGACCAAACTATCTAAGTCCAAAGAAGAGAATGATAGGTTGAAAGAAGAACTAGCTAAGGTTAAGCTTGATATAGAAAAGTTTTCATACGCTTCAAAAGCAATGGATTCTCTTCTGAAGGCTCAAATTCATGATAAGATGAAGCCTGGTGTTGGATACAACAACACACCCCCTCCTTACAACAACAACTACATCCCTCCTACATCAGACTTGTTAGAGACCAAGGAGAAAAAGAACTTGTCTGAGGAAGCATTTAAGATAGATCCATTGGATGAGGTGGTTGTTGAGGATATGACTGAGAAAGAAGCCAGTGAGAATAGGAATAATGTTGTGAGTAAAGAGATACCCTTAGAAAACAACATTATCACCAATGAGGGATGTGAAAAAATCTGGGTCAAGTCTAAAGAGATAGAGAAGACCAAAGGAAAGGCTAACAAGGTCCATTACAAACAGACCACCGTTGTGAATCCTGGCCCTTGTAAACAGTGTGCTTGCAATAAAACTGAGAGCCCAAAGCCCAAATTCTGGTACAAAGAGAAGTAATCAAAGAAACTGGAATAATCAATGGGCTCAGAAACAAGGAGTTGATCTGAGTAAAATAATCAGACCAAAACCTTGTTTCATATGTGGCAAGTTGAATCATTTGGCTAAGTACTGTTTCTTTAACCCTATTAACCAAAGGATGAACTTTCAAAGATTTGTGCAAAAACCTGTTGGTTATAGGAAGGCTGGAAAGAAACATGTGGCTAAGAAATCTGTTGAAACCAAAGGCCAAATGAAGAAAAAGGTTTTAAAAGAGAGTATTAAAATGTGGGTGCCTAGAAGCACTAAAACTGTTAGTACTGCTACAACAAATAGTACTGCTGACAGAGATAGTGCTGCCAGTAGCAATACTGCTACTACCAGTGTTAGTACTGCTGAGAATATTAATGCTTCTAACACTGTTAGTACTTCTTCAAAGGTTACTACTGCTAACACAGTTACTGCTGCTGACACAGTTACTACTTCTAACAAGGTTAGTACTGCTAAGCATGCAAGTGCTGCTAATGCAGTTAGTTCTTCTAAAACAGTACTGCTTCTAGCAAATGTCCAGCCAAACCCATTATTGTGACAAAGTACTCCAGCAATGAGGAGTCAAAGTTTAAAAATCTTGTCAAGAAGGAATGCAAATATTTTGATGAGAAAGGGGTACCCAAGACCACTTTGGCTTGGGTTCCTAATCAATACTAACTGATTTATCTTATGTGCAGGGCAACTAACAGCTCAAGGGGAAGAGCATTTGGCATGTGGATAGTGGTTGATCTAGGCACATGACAGGCAACATGTCATGTCTTCAGGATTTCAAGCATATCAATGGAGGACATGTTGCATTTGGATATAATCTTACAGGTGGAAAAATAAGTGGAAAAGGTAATGTCACAAAAGGTAAGATGACATTTGAGGATGTCTACTATGTTGATCAGTTAAAGTACAACCTGTTAAGTGTATCACAGGTTTGTGACAAACAACATAGTATATTATTTACCAATACATAATGTATGATCCTTGCTCCAGGATTCAAGGTAGTTGATGAAAGCATGATACTACTTAGAACTCCAAGAAAGGACAATGTTTATTGTCTATACATGGACAATGTTTCAAGTGATTCATCCCTGAACTGTCTTGTTTCAAAAGCTTATGTGGATGAATCCTCTCTTTGGCACAGAAGGATGTGTCACATGAACTTCAAGACAATGAACAAACTTGTTAAAAACAACCTTGTAAGAGGTTTACCATCAAAAGTCTTTTCATGTGATAATCATTGTGTTGCTTGTCT
Organism: Arctium minus; assembly: GCA_954870635.1. Lineage (NCBI taxonomy): Eukaryota > Viridiplantae > Streptophyta > Magnoliopsida > Asterales > Asteraceae > Arctium > Arctium minus. Next base: position 16,501,901 of record OX941082.1, read on the forward strand.
TAAAGGCAAACAGCACAAAACTTCTCATAAGACCAAAGAGTTAAATACAATTTCTTCTTGTCTCCAGTTATTACATATGGATCTGTTTGGTCCTACAAATGTGATGAGCATAGGGAAGAAATCATATTGCCTAGTTATTGTTGAAGATTACACTAGATTTACTTGGGTATATTTTCTAAGGACTAAGGATGAGACAAGTGGACTGATCAAATCATTTATTCTAAGAATTGAAAACCAAACTAATCAAAAAGTAAAAGTCATTAGATCAGACAATGGAACTGAATTTAAAAATCTTGATCTAAACACCTTTTGTGAAGAAAAAGGCATTGAGAGACAATATAGTGCTCCTAGGACTCCACAACAAAATGGAGTTGTTGAGAGAAGGAATAGGACACTAATTGAGGTTGCTAGATCTCTGTTAGCTGATTCAAAATTGCCAATTACTTTTTGGGTTGAAGCAGTTAATACTGCCTGTTATGTCCAAAACAGAGTTCTAGTGGTTAAGCCAAAGAACAAGACACCTTATGAGCTCTTAAATAAAAGAAAACCCTTTATTGGATTTTTTAAACCATTTGGGTGTCCTTGTACAATTCTCAATACCAAATCTCACTTAGGAAAGTTTGATAGCAAGGCAGATGATGGATTTCTTGTGGGTTACTCATCTCAAAGTAAGGCCTACAGAGTTTTTAATTCTTCTTCTAGAATAATTGAGGAAAGTGACAATGTCAAATGCAATGAGAACACACCAAATCCTATTGGGTCTGGTCCTCAGTGGCTGTTTGACATTGATTCACTAACTAACTCTTTTGGTTTCAGTAGTGATGATTATGCAGGTTCAGGTAATGAAGGATCAGGGACTACACAAGTTCAAGAAAACATACCTCAGTCTGTGATTTTTCCCATAACTACAGTGGCTCCTGTTGAAGACTGTGAAAAGGAGCCATCTACTGAACCAAATCAGAGTGAAGAAGAAACAAGAGATGAGGAGAGTCAAGAAAATACAGAACCAGAAGTAGCTGCTGAAATCACTTCAGTTGAGTTGAATGACACTAATCTAGAGGTGGGACTCAATGAAGAACCTAGTCATCAAACAAGAACTCAAAAGAATCATCCTTCTCAGCTGGTAATAGGAGATATCTCTTCTTCTATGATGACTAGAAATCAAAGTAGGCTGCAAGATATGCAAGACCAACAGCATACAGTGCTCTCTTGCTTTCTATCCCAGCTTGAGCCTAAGAAGGCTTATGATGCTATGAAAGATTCCAGTTGGATAGAAGTTGTTGGTCCCGAAGGTGCTTAACAAGTTTGTAGAAGGGGGGGGTTGAATACAAACACAGAAATTAAAGTTTAATAAATTGTTTATTGATAAATCAAAATACAATTTACAAGTTTGTTGCGGAATAAGATTAAGACAGACTCAATCTAAACAAACTTAAGAAACACTAAGATGGTTGCACAAGAAATTCAGAGAATGGGGGATTTTTAGAGAGATAGAAAACAAGGGTTTCTATTTTGGAGTTCAAGGATTGAGCACACCTTCAGATGAAGGAGTGAGCTTCCTATTTATACCCTATGCATTAAATGCATGGCAGGGTACTTTACACGTGGCATTCATAGATTGGCTTTGGTAGTCTCACTTTTGGAGACATGCTTTTGGCCACTTTATGAACAGTGTAGTTGACAGAGTTGGTGTACGATTTGTGGCAGAGATTTGTCCGTTCTGACACATCGTACTGGTTGTGCAAGGTAAGACAAAAGAAAACTTGAGGCATAAGCTTTGTGATCGTTGATCGCTGAGTATCTCTTCTTCCAGAGATAAAGAAGTTCAGCTATCGCTGAAGCTTTTCCTCAGGCTTCTTCGCGTAAGTAGATTTGTCTGGTCTTCGCTGATATCCGCATCAGGTCACTAGTAGACTTATCTATTGTTCAGTGGCTTCGTCTTCGATTCAGCTATGAACTATGTTGACGCGAGACTTGTCTTCAGGGATTACGTTAACTGTGTTACATAGGAAACTATCAGTGATAACTGAACAGACTCAGTTTGATCGCTGAAAGTGAAACACATACATATTAAATGTTTACAGAAAGGTCATCAGCGATAACTGAACAGACTCAGTCTGATCGCTGATGATGAAACACTAATACATATAATAACGTAATTTTCACTAAGTATAAAAGAGGGTCGTTATCAAATCACTGAGAGAGTTTGGATCAACAATCTCCCCCTATTTGATAATGACAAAGTAACAAAAGAAAATTACTTTATGATTCAAAATATAGGAATAAAAAGGACTCATAGAATGCATGTCCCAATTACTATTTTGAGGGATCTTTTACAGTACTGATAGGGTTAAGTACATCACTGCAATTTTCATTTAATTCAGGGATAGAATTACAAGATATGAAAATCATAAGTACAAGTGACTAACTAACTACTGTAAGTATAACTAACAGATTACAGATAAGAAAACTAATCTATCAGCTATAAGAAGATTTGGGAGGATTGATCATATACTCAGGTATTTCTTCTCCTTTCTGTCTTCGTTCCAAAGATTCTTGACTGATAATTTCTTTAATTTTTTCAGCAGCAGGGAAGAAGTCACACCATAAGCATAAGAGATCCTTGAGATGATTCAGAGGACAGATAGGAATCTCAGAGATTCTTTGAAATCTGAGTTCCTCATCATCATCTCTGAAGAATATTCCATAAGGCTTGTCGATTACTTGACCAGCTTGGAAGGGACCACCAGGAGGCAGAGATAAGTCCAGAACTGAAAGATCAGGAGGAGGACCGAACAGTGCATCTCTTGAAAATTTGATAGAAGTTTCATTCCTGATGATGGCGACATCTTCAGAGGAGGAGGACCCAATTTTTCTCTTGAGTTTCAAAGATTTGGGAGGAAGAGGAGATGGCAGCTTTAGTACAGAAACGACTCTATTTATGAGGGCTTCAAGGAGTCCTTCAACGTAGCCTCTGTATGTAGATTTGGATTTCTTCAGCGCATCCCAGAACTCTAACCATTCCGTAAATCCGAAGCTTTCAAGTTTTGATACGTACATTGCTTTTTGGGTTCCATCCTCTCTGGTAATCTCCATGGTCACTGAGAGTTGATCTTTCTTCTTGCGACCAGAGATAGTCACGGCTGATATTGGAAGAAGATCAGAACGATAATCCATCTTTTGTTTGCACCATTCGATAGACTTATCGTTGATCTCTTGTTCTTTGAAACGTTCCTCTTCAATTTCTTTCAGTAGTGCTGCTTGAACTTCCACAGGTTTGCTTTTTAGCTTTTTGTCCCTAACTTGAGAGGATTGAATCTTTAAAGCGAGTTGGGCATCTCGTTTGCATTCAGCGATCAGCTTCTCAGCTTTGGCAGATTCTTCTCTTTCAGCTTCAGTAAGGAAGTCGAGCTCTGTGGATATTTGAAGAGGGATTTTCAGCCGTTGACTTTCTAGTTGAGCGATCATTTCAACTCTTTTCTTCACCACTTCCTCTGACCAATGAGATGGTCGAGAGGGCCTTCCTGGATGGACCAGGGAATCTTCTTCTTCTTCTTCATCAATCTCAGCGATAGAGATTGGGATTATTTCTTCAGCGATAGCCGCTGGTATTATTTGTAGTTCAGAACCCTTAAGCAGGGGTGAGAACTGTCTGGTTAGAAAAAGAAGGAAAGAAGGGATAAGTGTATTTTTAGAACGAGAGAGATAAAGGCTAGAAAGACATAGGGGTTTGGAAAGAGTAGAAAAGTGGTACAATTGAAAGACATACCTGAGAAGGATGCTCCCCCTCAGATTGTGATCCAGTCCTCAAGCATTCTTCAGCGATTGGTTGCTTGTCTTTGCTTTGCGAAGGAACACTTGAAGATGTATCACCTCTCACCCCTGTTTTGACAACCTCTTGCGAAGTTGTCCCTGATACGACGTTCGGCTTAGAGAACCACATAGATTGGTCTTCATCGTCGTCGTCGTCATCGGAGGGCTGATCCTTTTCTTGATCAACAAGATCTAGATCATCTTCCTCTTCATCGTCTTCTTCCTCATCCTCTTCAAAGAGAATGGAGTGAATCGATGAGGATTCTTTTGCCTTCTCCCCCTCAGATTGAGAGGGAGGTTCCTTAGCTTCCCCAGCAGCAATAGAGGTTTCTTCAGTTTTCTCCCCCACTTTGTCATTATCAGTGGTAGGGGATTGTTCAGCTGCTGGAGTAGCTGTTGAAGCTTTTAGCACTTGAACGTCAGCCTCCAGACGCTTAACTCGGTCTTCAACCGCAGGTATGTCGCATGTGGCATCATGAATGAATTCCACAGCGATGTTGAGGTTGGTACGATCATCTTCAGTGAAGGAGGGAGGCAGCGCTGGAGCTGGTTCATTTACTTTTTGTAGAACTTGCTGAAGAAGGGACGTGCAGAGGTCAACCTTGGAAGAGAGACCCTGAACTTCAGCTGTAAGAGACTCAAATCGTCCTTGAAAGAGTCGAGAGGACTCTCTGAGTTGGACGACTTGTTCTTCAAGAGCTGAAAGTTGAGAGTTCTCAGCTTTAGATGAGCAAGTGGCGGTCAACTTCTTCAGCTCCTCACCAGCCTGATTGACGGCGTTGGTGGTTTCATTGATGGTGTTGGTGAGAGCATCCACCTTTTCTCCTAGACTGTTGACATGCGTGTCAACAGTCGCCAAGCTAGGACCTGAAAATAATGTTAGTTCAGATATGGGCTTATTTGGAGAGGGGGGGAGAGAAGTGTTTAGGAGTATAGGTGTACCTGACGTATCAAACATTTTGTAGAACTGCATAGATTCCTCAAAAGTTTGATGCTCAGGTCCTATAGGGAAAGAAGAGGTGGCAGGTTCAGAGACCAAATGAGGAGAGAAGGGAAGAGTTTTGGGGATAGAAGTAGGGATGGGGTTAATCTCAGGGAATGAGATAGTAGGTGGGGTTACTGATGATGTGACAGCTAGTGAGATCGCTGACACGGCAGTATGAGTGACTGCTGAAGTTGTGGAGGAAAGACCCACAAAAGCATCTAAGGTAGCTTGTAGAGAAGCTCCCTCAGGTATAGTACTAGAAGGTGTACTTTCCTTAGTCTTTTTGGCCTTTTTGGAAGGACCAATCGGACTAGCTGATGGTCTTTTAGAAGTAGTGGTAGCGACAGGGATAGCAGACGAAGGAACCGTCTGCGTGGTCGCTGAAGATGAAGAAGAATGGAGAGAGAGACGAGAGCGAAGGAGAGAGATACTTACCTCGTCGGCGAGTGGCTTGACCTCTAGTGATCGTTGACCAACCCTGGCAAAGGTGCCATCATCTTTGGTGGGATAGGTGTTGGGATAGAGGAACTTGATATACGTACATATGAAACGTACATATGAGATCTTGGGATCTCGTTCAGGCTTCTCTAATCTCGACCTCAGATCTTCAAAGATGGCTGTGGCGTAGTCAAAGTTTTGACCAGCGATAACGGAGTATGCCATTTGCAGTTGTGTTTTGCTGGCTTGATCCAGCGAACCACTCTTCCCACTCATGCACTGAATTATGTGCGAGAAGATAAAGTTCAGTTGTGATGGCATCTGAGCTTTAAGAATCTTGGTGAGCTTCTTGTTAGGAATAGACGATCTTGGTTTGTTTTCCCAACAATAGCCCATTGCGTCCAGGAAGAATATCAGCTCATCATCAGTGGGGAGTGCGTCGAATCCACTCTTTGGTTTGTCAGGGAATCTTAAAGATTTCCTGAGGCTAAGAGCGGTCATGCTCCCTGGCCCTAATTCCGTGCTGAACGAGATAGCAAGGACTCGTTCGCCTTTCCTGTTGGTAAGTTCAGTTGCATCAGCAGTGAACCAGAACTGCTGAAGTAGAGTCTTGGAGGGCTTAGGATCCACAGTGATCGCGTAAGCTATGCATGACTGCTTGAGGAATTCAGCAGCTTCCACCAGATGTGGGTATTTGTCAGCTTTGAAGTCGAGTCTAGCCAAATGATTACATTTAGTAATCTCAACTTCAGTGATGGCGAATCGTACATGCTTGGAAGCAACGATTGAAGACTGTGTCATTTCTGAGATGATATGTAGCTCATAGAAGGTTCAGATGGTTCTTCTACTTCTTCTTTAATCTCAGCCATGAGGCAAAGATTAGCGACTTCTTCTTCATCAGAAGATGATTCTTCTGATTCAGCCCAGTCATGTTCTTCAGCGATGAGACCTTTACCTTTTTGCTGATAGCTTTTCAGCTTTTGATATTTGTTTTTCAGCTTATGGTATTTGTCATCACTGGATCTTCTTGAGGTAGAAGGTTTGAAGACCTTTTTAGACCTGCACTCACTAGCAAAATGTCCAATTTTTTCGCAGTTATAGCAAGTGGCTGTAGCCTTATCAACCGGAGTTGATTTTGGCTTTTCAGTAAGAGAGAGAGGTTTACTTCTTCGGAAGTTACTCTTTCTTGCAAATCTCTTAAAAGAGTTTGTCAAGAGTGCTAAGGACTCATTAAACTCTGAAAGATCAGGGTCTGATAAATCCTCAGATTCAGAATCTAACTCAGTGATGGTGAGAGTAGATCGCTGGGATGGAATTATCTCTGATGAGACTAAAGCAACAGCAGTGCTTTTGGAGTCTTTAGAATCTTTTACAAGATTCTTCTTCAGGAGATTAGATTGCTCATAGTTGAGCAATATTCCATACAGAGTGCTTAGAGAGAGAGTATGTAAGTCCTTTGTTAGCTTAAGACATATTGAATAACTGTCCCAGCTTTCAGGAAGACTTTCCAAGAATTTTGTTAGGACCTCAGAATTAGAATAGGTCCTTCCAACAGTTCTTAGGTCAATGATCAGGCAGTTAAACCGCTGATGAATGTCAGAAAGAGATTCATTCTTACCAGCGATAAAACTTTCATACTGTCTTACCAAGTTAATCTTTCGGGTCTCTTGGATTTCAGTGGTGCCCTCATATTGAACACATATGGTTTCCCACATTTCTTTAGAAGTTTTTAGATGCATGATGGAATGGAAAACTTCATCAGGCAGAGCCATTGATATAATGGTCTTTGCTCTTGCATCTATGCCTACCTTCTTTTTATCTTCATCACTCCACTGTCTTATTTCCTTAACGACATATCGTTCAGGGACAGCTTCAGTGGTGGCAGTAGCAGGAACCGCAGCTATAATTCTAACAGGTTCATAGGGTCCGTTTTCTATATATTCAGGTATAGTAGGATCCGCACCTTCAAGAAATAGCATCATTCGATTTTTCCATAGAGAAAAGTTATCTCTGCTAAATCGAGGAGGTTTAGAAAGTGAACCATTATCATAGTAGTTTGTGTTTGTGTTTAGTGCCATTTTAGAATAGCAAGGAAGAGTATACAGCAAGATCTTGTTTATTAGATTAAACAAACTGCTCTGATACCACTTGTTGGTCCCGAAGGTGCTTAACAAGTTTGTAGAAGGGGGGGGTTGAATACAAACACAGAAATTAAAGTTTAATAAATTGTTTATTGATAAATCAAAATACAATTTACAAGTTTGTTGCGGAATAAGATTAAGACAGACTCAATCTAAACAAACTTAAGAAACACTAAGATGGTTGCACAAGAAATTCAGAGAATGGGGGATTTTTAGAGAGATAGAAAACAAGGGTTTCTATTTTGGAGTTCAAGGATTGAGCACACCTTCAGATGAAGGAGTGAGCTTCCTATTTATACCCTATGCATTAAATGCATGGCAGGGTACTTTACACGTGGCATTCATAGATTGGCTTTGGTAGTCTCACTTTTGGAGACATGCTTTTGGCCACTTTATGAACAGTGTAGTTGACAGAGTTGGTGTACGATTTGTGGCAGAGATTTGTCCGTTCTGACACATCGTACTGGTTGTGCAAGGTAAGACAAAAGAAAACTTGAGGCATAAGCTTTGTGATCGTTGATCGCTGAGTATCTCTTCTTCCAGAGATAAAGAAGTTCAGCTATCGCTGAAGCTTTTCCTCAGGCTTCTTCGCGTAAGTAGATTTGTCTGGTCTTCGCTGATATCCGCATCAGGTCACTAGTAGACTTATCTATTGTTCAGTGGCTTCGTCTTCGATTCAGCTATGAACTATGTTGACGCGAGACTTGTCTTCAGGGATTACGTTAACTGTGTTACATAGGAAACTATCAGTGATAACTGAACAGACTCAGTTTGATCGCTGAAAGTGAAACACATACATATTAAATGTTTACAGAAAGGTCATCAGCGATAACTGAACAGACTCAGTCTGATCGCTGATGATGAAACACTAATACATATAATAACGTAATTTTCACTAAGTATAAAAGAGGGTCGTTATCAAATCACTGAGAGAGTTTGGATCAACAGAAGCCATGCAAGAAGAGCTGCTACAATTCCAGCTGCAAGATGTTTGGGATCTGGTAGACCTTCCTAAAGGTCAAAGAGCAATAGGCACAAAATGGGTCTTCAGGAATAAGAGAGATGAGAGAGGAATAGTAATAAAGAACAAAGCAAGGTTGGTGGCACAAGGGTATACACAAGAAGAAGGAATAGATTATGAAGAAGTATTTGCACCAGTGGCTAGGATAGAAGCAATCAGATTGTTCCTGGCCTATGCTTCTTATATGAAGTTCAAAGTCTATCAAATGGATGTAAAAAGTGCATTTCTATATGGCTCAATTGAAGAAGAAGTATATGTCTGTCAACCACCAGGGTTTGAAAACCCAAGCTATCCAAACAGAGTATACAAACTGAAGAAAGCACTTTATGGACTGCATCAAGCACCAAGAGCATGGTATGACACTCTGTCATCCTATCTCTTGGAAAATGGTTTTGAAAGTGGAGTCATTGATAAAACTCTGTTCATCAAGAGAAAGAAGAAGGACATCTTGCTGGTCCAAATCTATGTGGATGATATCATCTTTGGATCTACAAGAGACAATATGTCAAGGAGTTTGAGGACCTAATGCATCAAAGGTTCAAAATGAGTTCCATGGGAGAGCTTACTTTCTTCCTTGGACTCCAAGTCCAACAGAAGTCAGATGGTATTTCTATTTGTCAGTCCAAGTATGTGCAGGACATTCTAACCAAGTTTGGTTTCTCAGACTCAAAGCCTGCCAGCACACCTATGGAGACACACAAGCAGATAACAGCAGATCCTGAGGGGGAGGATATGGATGTTCATCACTATAGATCCATGATTGGCTCTCTCATGTATCTTACAGCCTCTAGGCCAGATATAATGTTTCCAGTCTGTGTGTGTGCAAGATTTCAAGTTAGGCCAAAGCAATCACACTATCAAGCTGTTAAGAGGATATTCAGATATCTCAAAGGGCAACCTAGATTGGGACTTTGGTATCCTTATGACTCATCATTTGACCTACTTGCATACTCAGACAGTGACTTAGGTGGAGCAAACTTGGAAAGAAAATCTACTTCTGGAGGATGCCAGTTTTTGGGTGCCAGACTAGTATCATGGCAGTGCAAGAAACAAACCACAGTGTCCACATCTACAACAGAAGCAGAGTACATAGCAGCTGCAAGTTGTTGTTCTCAAGTCTTATGGATTCAGAATCAAATGCTGGACTATGGGGTAACCTTTCTACACACTCCAATCTTTATTGATAATAGCAGTGCTATTAGCATTGTTAATAACCCTGTCAAGCACTCAAAGACAAAGCACATTGAGATCAGGTATCACTTTATAAGAGACTGCAATGAAAAGAAGCTTATTCAGGTTGTAAAAGTTCATACTGATAACCAGTAGCAAACTATTCACCAAAGCCTTTGATGTGGGTAGATTCACTTTCTTGGTAACAAGTGTGGGAATGATCAACTCTGAATAAGCTCCTACTTAAAAAGTGATTCAATACCTGTATATAGTTTATGCTTGGTGTTCCTAATTTTCTTTCTCAGGAAATGTATAGCAGTACTCAGTTCATCACAAGCTTAAAAGTGTAAGTATGGTTAATACTGCCAGTACAGTTTTAGTATTGCCAGTAAAATTTTACTACTGCCAGTGCACAGTTAATACTGCTAGCGGTTAATACTGCTCTCAGTTAATACTGCTAGTTAGTTAATACTGCTAGTGGTTAATACTACTCTCAGTTAATACTGCTAGTTAGTTAATACTGCTAGTGGTTAATACTGCTCTCAGTTAATACTGCTAGTTAGTTAATACTGCTAGTGGTTAATACTGCTCTCAGTTAATACTGCTAGTTAGTTAATATTGCTAGTGGTTAATACTGCTCTCAGTTAATACTGCTAGTTAGTTAATACTGCTAGTTAGTTAATACTGCTAGTAGTTAATACTGCTCTCAGTTAATACTGCTAGTTAGTTAATACTGCTAGTGGTTAATACTGCTCTCAGTTAATACTGTTAGTTAGTTAATACTGCTAGTAGTTAATACTGCTCTTACTTAATACTGCTAGTTGTTAATACTGCTCTCAGTTAATACTGCTCACTGTTAATACTGCTTTCACTATCTTTTTAAGGTTAATACTGCTTATAATCCAAAAAACTATAAATACCCTTTCCCCGCCTAAAAGATCATAACGACTCTTTGTCTACTGTTCATCTTCTCTCTCACTATTGTCTCTCAAGTATCCAGTGCTCGCTAGTCAAGAATCCTTGCGTACAGATGGCTTCAATGGTGTTTGTTGATGAGCACAATGAGATAGCCATGCTCCAAAAGCCAAAACAAGTCGAAGGTTTTCACCAGATAATCGGTTTTCTGAGGACAAGCCACATCGCTCATGCTCTCACTGTGTCTCCTACCATCTACATAGAGCATCAAAGGCAATTCTGGGCCAATGCCACTACTAGCACTGAAAACGGAGTGTCGTGCATCAAAACAAGGGTTTGTGACAAACCCTTGACAGTTACTGAGGAGACCATTCGCATTTGTCTACGTCTAGACGATGCTTCAGGTATATCTTCTATTCCAAATGAGGATTTGTCTTCAAACCTCACCAGAATGGGGTATGAAGGCCAAATGGGGATTTTCAAGTTTTTCAAAGCTCAATTTACACCCCAATGGAGGTTCTTTGTTCATACCCTGATGCACTGTATTTCTAAGAAAACTACTGGCTGGAGCCAATTTAGCAGTCCCATTGCCTATGCTTTGGTATGTTTATCTACTGCTAGAAAATATAATTTTTCACTGATGATCTTCAATGATCTTGTCTCAAACCTGGACAACAAAAAGAGTTTCTTCATGTATCCCAGGTTTGTACAGGCAGTTATAACCAACGAATTGACGGATATACCTCACTTTGATGGGGTATATGTACCTAAACCCCCTAAAGGCAAGGTCTTCTCAAACATGAGAAGATCTGCTAGGGACTCGGAAGGAGTTGACACCCCATTGTTCTCAACAATGATGGTGGTGTCCCAACCACAAGAAGGTATGGCCTCAGGGTCAAGGCCCTCATTAGACCAACCCACTGAGAGCCAATCCCAACCTTCCCTCTCTCACATTTTTCCTCAGTCCTTTGCTGCTAAACCCACTCCTCAAGTTTCCAAGACTTATGTCAAGAGAAAGGTACACAAGGCTCATTCCCTTGTTGTACCTACTATTAACCAAGAGCCTCAAAGCCCTCTATTAGAGCATTCTCCAATAGAGAATATCCAAAGGGAATCCAATAGGGTGTCTCCCAACCCTGAGGAGGTGCTCTCTAAGGAGCTGAATGAGCATATGGGTGAGAAGGCTGCCACTACTTCTGCTAGCACAGAGAAGGACAGTGGTAACATTTCTAAGACCTTCCCCATGGCAACTTTGGGTGAGAAATCAACCAAAGGACCCCGGTGCCAAGAAACCAAGGGGGTAGTTGATGCTTCTGCTAGGCAGAAGGTCACTACTACAAAATCCAAGGATCCCTCAAGGATGGGCAAAACATCCAAAAAGGGCGAGGACAGAACTGAAACTGATGAATTGATGGAAAAAGATTCCAATGATCCTTCAAGGGTGGGTAAAACACCTAAAGAAGGTGAGGATAGCTATACTTACTTGGAATTGATGGAAACAATAGCCAACATCAATGTTGATGTGGTTAATCAAGGAAAGGAAATCAAAGCATTGCAGCAAGTGGTCATCTCCCAATAACAGCAAATTTCAAAACTCAAGCAAATGGTGGGAAAGCTCATGGCCAAGAAAAGAAGAAGTCAGTTTGTTCTAAGGAGGAGAAAGGGGGCAACCAAAAAGGAAAATGAGAATGCTTCCAAAAAGGGGGAGAGTTCAAGCTCAGAACAGTTGGATCAACAAATTGAGGGGGAGAATGTTGAAGCCAGGGGAGAGTTTGTTGAAGAAAAAGCTGAAGGTGTAATAGAAGAAGAAAGTCCCAAAGCAGCAGAAACAACACCAGCAGCAGAAACAACCCCAGCAGCAGAAACTGTTAGTGCTGCTGAAACTTCAAAAGCAGCAGTAACAGGGTTAACACAAGCAGAGATTGAAATAGCAGAGATGCTTGTCAAAGCAAAGAATGACACTCCCAAAGCAAAGGGAGTGGTCATAAATGAAGGGGGAGCAAAGAAAACAGAAAAGAAAGACAAGGCTGCAGATGCAATGAAAAAGGGGAAAGAAAAGATGATATAATCTGATCAACCATCCAAAAAGCAAAAGATGGTTGAGTCAGATGAAGCATTAGCTAAGAAAATGCAAGAAGAGTTAGATCAAGCAGAGAAAGAGCAGGTTGAGAAAGACAGAGAAATAGCCAGAGCACTTGCCAATGAATTAAATGAAGCATTTCAGAAAGGGTTGGAAACAGAAAAAGCAAAGCAAAGAGCAATAAGCTTGAGAAAGGCTATGATGGCCAGATCAAGTGCAAAGAAGAGAAGGCCTTCACAAATTTACCTTGCAACTCAGGAAAGAAACAAGATGATAACTTTCTTGAGGAGTGCAATTGGTGTAAAGAAAGAAATGTTTGTGAAGATGACTTTTGATCAAGTCAAGGGATTATATGAGAAAGAAATGGAAAAACTGAAAGGTAATGAAAAGGACAGAGTGGAGTTTGAAAAGAAAGCCAAGGAGAGGCATGATGTGAATATCAATCAACCCTTCCCTGAAAGTGAAGAGGGAACTCCTACAAAAGAAAAGGTAGAGATAAAGGAAGAAAAGAAGAAGGAAGTTGCTATAGGGCAAAGTCAAAGGATTCTGAAGAGAACTAAGATGATGGCTAGAAGAAAGAAAACTGAAAAGAAGCCCAGAGTAGAAGAAGAGAAAAAGGTTGCTGAAGAAGAAGAGGCACCAAAGAATGAAGAAAATAGAACTGAATCTCAAGAAGTACCACAGAGTTCAGATGTAAATTTGTACATGGTGGTAATGGATAAAATTCCAAAGCCTATCACAGCTGAACCTGTTGGATTCAAACCTCCTGAAGTTATCCACTGGGATACTATGGAGGTGGATGGTAAAGAGTATATCAGATTGAAAAGAAAGGATGATAAGTACTATGTGTTTGCAACATGGAACAAAATTGTCAGAGAATGTTCAAGATCTGATTTGGAAGAAATGTATGAAGTTGGTATGAAGCTACATGCAGATCAGCTGAAAGCTCCAGGGTTACCAATTGTGAAGCTGGTCATGGAGTATTTGTGCATGTTATTCAATCCAGAAGCAGTGAAGCATTTAATCAGAGATGTGTTCAAAACTGTTAGAGGATGGACTCTGTATGAAAGGAGTGGAGTCTATGAATTGGCCTTGGATACTTTTCACATGGAGTATTACTTGGTGGATAGGGTCTACAATCACACACGTCTGAAGCTTCATGCCATGTTAAAGAAGAAGCTGGGTTGTGCATCAAATTCAGAAATGGCAAAGTATCTAATTCAGAGAACTATCAATCAGAGCATGGGACTGGATCCTAACATGGGACTGGATCAATGAAAGTTTTGGAAGCATCTGAAGAACTTGACTTCTCTTTCTAAAAGTCAAGTTAGGGGGAGATTGTTGGGAACTGAAGATGTAACCAAGTCATTAATGCTGCTATTTCAGATTTAGTACTGCCAGATGATCTTAAAGTTAATACTGCTAGGTATTACTACTTCTAGTAGAATTAATACTGCTAGTCAAAGTTAGTGCTGCTTGAACAAAGTTAGTACTGCTTAGCTAGTTAGTACTGCTAGTAGTTAGTGCAGCTTAGTAGTTAATGATGCCAAGACTCAGTTAATGCTTCTAAGGTGATCAAGGTGATTAATGTTGCTTCAAAGATAATGTGAAGATAATACTGAAGAGATAGCGTCTGAAGATAAACATGGAAAGCTTGAAGATAATTATGAAGACTATTTTGAATATCTTTTTAAGTTTTGTAATTATCTTTATTTTCAGTATATGTATAGAATTGTTTAGAATAGTTATATATAGAATTAATTCTGAGTTTTTTTTGTTCCAGAGAGAATCAACCTCAAGGCATAGTTCCTAATTCTAGAGAAGTAGAATTCGTCTTGATAGAGCCAGTTCTTCAAGATTGAGGTTGTGGGTGAAAAGCTTGTAACTTGAATCATTAAATAAAGTTTGCAAGTTGTGATTCATACTGTTTTTCTGTTTATTGAATATTAAAGTGTTTTTCCGCAACTTCTTTAATATTGTTTCTGAGTATTCATAATTCTTGTTGAGAATTCGATCCTGACAAATTCTTTTTGAAATCGAAGAATATTCACATCATCTTCCAATCATCAGGTACCTCTATTTCCCCTAATTTCTCTGTATTTCCGGTTTATAAGCCCGGTTTTGAAGACGATTTCACTGATTTGGTTGTGTTGCAGAAGAGTGAAACAGTGTTGGATTACATCGAAAAAGAGAATATAAGAGATCAAAAGCAAGGTTCAATGACAATCGGTTCGGTGGTTCACCTTTCAGGTCGGAGATTGGTGGTGAAGGATCGAACCATCTTGACAGATGTGTGAAAGAACATGATTACTTCATCCGGGTCAGATTCGGGTCATACAGATGGCGATTTCAGGGGGGTTGACGACGAGAATATTCAACATGTGGTGTTGTTGGGGAAGCTTCATGATGTCCGATTCATGGCTTGTTTCAAGTTCAAATTATGGTGGATGGCTCAGAAGAAGATGGGGGATAAAGGAAGAATGTAACACCCTGAAATCTAGAAATAGCAACTAATTTAAAATTTCCTAAATACATCGATAACTGATTCATCTACAACAATTTAAGGTTTAACTTCAATAAACACAATTCAATCCTTATTCACGGTCTATAATATAGGTGGATGTTACTAAAAACCCAATAACAGACACTATCTCCAAAATGCGGAAGACTTCACCAACTACTTACCCTCGTGTAAAACTAGTGTTCATCTCTTCATAGTATTGCTAGAACCATTCCCCGACTGGAACTGATGCACATGCCGACAAATAAAAGGTTAGGCTTAACGCCTAGTGAGCTCAAGAGTTTTCATGGTAGATATGCAGAACAATAAAATTTAAGAGTGTCATTTAAAACGTGATTTCCCAAAATAAAATACATTAAGTCTGAAAGCAATCTCTTTTCTAACATTCACCCTCTTCGTGATTAAAACGACGATACAAAATGTTCCTTCGAATAAAAATCCAAAACATCCAAAAACATGGATAAGATTCAATATTCAAAACCTTATAACATGGATGACAATCCATACTCAAAACGTCACCGAAAAACATGGATTATAAAACTCCATACCCAAAACAACACTTTTTGGTGACGGGGGAGACCCGATTACATTGCACGTGGCGGAACACAAAAGTAGGTCACATAATGTATGTAGAAAACAGATCGAGCTCAACTCCTCTAAGTCTGTTGCTCGAAAACATCAAGTCAACCCCTTTGAGTCTATTCTTGAGTTCCAAAACGGGAACTCAGTTCCAAAACGGAAACTTATGCACAATGGAATTACACCTTACTGCCCATGGGACGTTGTCCGACCATATAGGTCCACACCTTACGTACCATGGTGACCTGATGCCTATTCCGTGCCAAAGTGGTGAACTTGTCCAAGACGGGACATTAAGAACACCGTGCCTATGGATCCATTGCACTACAGTCTAAAACTTAACATGACTCCAAATGAATGAACTAATGCATCCCAAACATGTGATTCTCAAATAAAATGCAATAAATGCAAATCATAACCAAAGCTCTACAGTGAACTATTAAAATCAGACAAATGTCCCAAAGACCCGACGAGGTCGAACCCGAGCCATAGGCTCAACAAATCAAAAGACCAATTGTAAGAAAATCATAAAATGAAATCGAACATAAACAACCCGCATTTATGAAAACCCATGCTCTAAAATATGGAGATAACTCCAACATAATTTAGATTGGGACAAAACATTTTCCAAGTTAGTTTATAACATTTATCTTTTCAAAACGTCCCATAACAGAAAATCAAGCATTTCTCTAAAACATACAATGAAATACATTTATACTCAAAAATCTACTTCCATGAAATAAATCATTAAGATACCAAAATATATGATTTATTTATCAAAATGCCTAAAATCCCAAAGGTGGGTGTTTTATAAGTTTATAAAGTTAGACACTTGAAATAATCAAAATTCATCAAATAACTCAACAGTTAATAATTTCATGTAAAACATATAAACACTTTAAAATAGACATTTTGGCATGTACATCGTTTACACAAATCAACTTGAACTCACCTTGCTAGATTTAGGCTAAATCTAGATTTTCCCCCAACTTGAGCTCCTTTGAAGAAACTTGGATCTTCAAGCCAAAACTTCCAAAAACCTAGATCCACAAGTTTCCAACCATAAATATATATATTCAACCACAAAGAATCGTTCCCCAAACATTTTATATGAAGATTTCAACTTATACCGAAACCCTAATTTCCATAGATGAAGAAAAGAGGAGATTACCTTAACCATAACTTGAATCCATCAATCAAACACATCTAGGTCACCAAAACGAGCCACAAACTCCCAATCTTCAAAATGGTGAAAAAGTTGGATGAAACCCTAGAAAGTTTGGTGAAGAAGATGAAGATGAAAGGATCTTAGTTCTAGCTTCCAAAATCTTGCTAGATGATGAAGAAACACTTAGTTTTATGACAAAACCCCCCAAAAACGAGTTAGGGTTCATGAGGAAGGGTGAGGGATCAATTTGGGAGAGAAAAGGAAGAGGTTAGAAATGAGAAAGTGAGGGACATGGCTGAAAATCGCAACATTTAACTCCCTGGCACCCTTCGGGGATGGTGCCATGGCATTCTCGCCAGGCACAATCGCTCGCTTGGTACCGAGCCTTGTGCTCTTCACGCGAGAATGACACGCGACAGTGACCCTAGGCATTCTCGTCGGGCACTGTCGCCCACAACGTACTGAGAGGGGCTTGATCCCCGCGACCTTGCCCCGCGATAGTGCCCTATGGCACAGTCGCCCAACATTTCCCGAACCCCGAAAATCCGACTTTTTCTTAACTGAATGTACTCGATACTCTGAGGGATTAGAAAAAATGTGTTCCCGACACAATTCTTAAAGTTGGAAACCTTAAGAGACCACAAAATGACTTTCACTTACCGAAAATTATGGGTGTTACAAAGAAAATCCCATTGGAAACACAATATCTGTTAATGGAAACAATGGGAGAAAGTGAAAAAAATGTGTTGTTTTTCTGCCATTGGTTGAAGAATCTTTTGAAGTATGAAATTTTCTTTTTTTCTTCCATTAAATTATTAATAATAGAAATAATTTCACTTTATTAAGCATATAATTATAAAAAGGTTAAAATGGTCATTTTTTTTAATTGGTAAGCACTTACCACAAAATACATGGTAAACATTCTTACCCGAACAACTCTTACCTTAGACAACTCTTATCTGGCACAACGCTCTTACCCGGACAACACTTACCCAAAAAGAGTTGGTGAACAGCCCCTTAGTTCTCAACCTTGATTGGGAAGAGAGAATATGTCACACTTGGTGAGGATATTAAATCTGAAAATGAGGAGATCTCCATATTATATAATGTTCTATTCTGGTTCGGCATTGATAAAACAGAAGTTTAGAAATTTTAGCATTAATATATACATGTAAAATTTGAAACCCTGTTAGATTATGTTAAGCGTCAATCGATTTTTTTTCCCGGAGGATGACTTTTTTGTATCCATAATATTGGTCTTTTATTCAAGTCCATTTCCAATCAACACTCATCCCACCACAAAACTTTTTAACAATGGGAAAAATAATAATCTTTACATATAGATTATATATAGTCATTTTGCGACTATAGTTTCCAACACAAGAAAAAAAAATTCTATCCATGACTGGCAGTTTCGCCTTATGACCTAAGTTTAATTGCCAAAAAAAGCATTGTGATAGATTCTAAGGTCCTCTCACAAGATTCAACCGCAAAAGAAAACTTTTCTAGCTGGGTGTTTGGTTTGCAGGATTGGATTGGATTGGATTTAGAAGGATTTGGATTTTAAATCCACTCCAATCCTGCGTTTGGATTGTAGGAATAGAATGTATTGACCGCATTTGAAATCCTTTGACTCTTTTAAAATCCGGTACCTAATGGATTTGGAATTCCTTTGCAATAGGCCGGGATTTCAAATCCAAATCCTAATGGATTTAAAAAGGAATGGAATTCAAATCCATTCCAAATCCTACAAACCAAACACATGAAGGGATTCCAAATCCCCCAAATCCAAATCCTTACATAAAATCCAGTCCATTCCAATCCATTCCCGCAAACCAAACGCACCCTAAGAGTAACCATCAATATTAGTGACTATTATTTTAGAAATCAGAACTGATGGATTCTCGATTGGTAAAATACTCGATAATATTCAATAAAATCAAAAGATAATAAAATTACGTTGACTTTAACATCAATTAATGCCGACATATATACCCATATTCGGTGGTGGAATCATGGTAAACTTGTGAGCTATTTACACGTGTTTACTTTATTTGTTCGTTTATAACACATTAAGGGGTTGTTTTTTTTTTAAAAAACCTCTTAATGGCTCTTAAGTCTGAATCATTCAGACCTTTTTACACACCACCTCTTATTAATCATAACTAAAATAAGACTTCAGACTTTAGACCTCTTAAAAAACAAACGGTACCAAAGTTGTTCATCTTGTTTCTTTTCGATCCAAGTTTGTTTGTGCATTTGGTTGTGAGCAAAGGTGACATATTTATCATTTTTTACAACTGAAATTTGTAACTTTATTGTTCTGTACCGACAAGGTCT
Source organism: Arctium minus (assembly GCA_954870635.1). Lineage (NCBI taxonomy): Eukaryota > Viridiplantae > Streptophyta > Magnoliopsida > Asterales > Asteraceae > Arctium > Arctium minus. The sequence continues at coordinate 16,521,072 of OX941082.1, forward strand.
ATATCTTGGAGATAATCTTATCGGTTGGTCTTCTAAGAAACAAAGAACAGTATCAAGATCCGATACAAATGCTCAATACAGATCCATGGTACAAGGCTATACTGAAATCATTTGGCTTCAATTCCCTTGTAAAGAAATAGGAATTAAATACAATCAACCATCCATCATATGGTGTGACAACCTAGGAGCAAGACAACGGGCATACTGAAGTTGGCATTCTCTACGAAAGAGACAAGCTCGCAAACAAAGAAGTTGAAGTCAGATACATTCCACAAACATCATAAAAATCATTGTTCTAAAAGACTCGTAGCAACAGTCGTCATGACGTGCCGTGACTCAAGGCTTGTGTCAGATGTCATGTTAAGCCTGTGGCATGTCATGGCCTAATGTGCGGTTTCAATAACACGATATTTGATTTTTCTTACTTTTAAAATGTTTTACTTGTTAGTTTTTAGTATATATAACCTAATCTAAATCGTTTAATATTATTGATTCATCGAGTAATAGTAGAAAACATATGTTCATATATATAATATTACGTACATAGAGGGAGGATCAAATAAGAACAATAATTGTTTAAAAGAACACGAGAACTAACAAAATCATTAGTGATTTTATATTAACGTGCAAAAAAGCCACGCGGACCTGAAGCCGCGGCCAAAGTCTTCTTTTTGCGCGTTAATGTAAAATCACTAATGATTTTGTTAGTTCTCGTGTTCTTTTAAATAGTTAGCGTTCTCGTTTGAACCCGACTCTACGTACATATGATATAGAGATTTGCTGCTATAAGTCACACCTTGAAAAACGTCGCGTCCTCGTCGTGGCTCTTCAAGCTTCAAGGCTTGGTCTTGCCGCCACGCCATGCCTCACGGCATTTAGAACCTCCCATAAAATAAATCAAAATGAGGATGAGAACCACATGTACACTCAAATCTAGGATCTAGAATATAATGCTGATACGTGAGAAGTCGCAAACTGAACCTAGTCGTAAACGTGGATAGATGATTAAATGAGAATATAATGCTTTTCTTCTTCTGGTTCGATCCTCACTCACTTGTCATTTTCAAAAAATATCCCCTCTACGATGAAAACATCAATCTCTTAAGGGAGACACGATGCCAACCATGTTCAAGCTTCGAATTGAATGCATTCATGTTTTATTATCGGATGCTTCAATTCTCTCAACTCTTTCCTATATATATTTGCAACTAGCTAGGCATGTTAATTCACCAAGCACCTCAAGTAACTACACAGAAATTATGAAGGAAAACGTCAAGTGTCCCTTTGAGTTCCTTCGAGCACTTCACTGGGAAGCTTTATTTAGGATTTCCCACTGAAGTGTTTGGAGGAACTCTGAGTGCCACTTGACACTAGCAAACTAGGAGTCTCGTATATCAGTAATGATACTAATTTGTGATCTATTTATATTTTTTCTGAATGTCCTAACACTTGTGATCTTATAGTGACAAGGAGATAGTTTTATCAACTCACGTCTGTATGCTAATATAAGACGTGGTAATCGATAGCAATATTTGCTACATATAAATTTATTTAACAAACAAACTTTTAATCTATTTTGTTTCCTTCTTATTTTTGCGTTTGTTGACTACCTTCATAAAATAGGACTATAGGAGATTTTGAATCTTGAACTTCTATATGTTCGTTAACTAGAATAACTAGGTGCAATGATGTTTTTTAATAGATTTGTGAGTGCACAAAGTACTTGAGTTTTATTTATATTTAGGTACCGATTAACACGATCTAGACGTAGTAGAAAAATGGTATGTGTTAAGAAAACATAAAAAATAATGATATAAAAATGGATGATTGTAAACAGAAAATTAATGGGGTTAACAAAAAGAAAGAAAACCTGCACAGAAAGGCTCTGCACCAAATCTAGATGGAAAGTGGAGCTTTATTCATCAAGTTTTACACTTTTGTTTGAGGGTATTTTCTTCTCTATTTCAAGAACAAAACACACTTTTATTCGTACGTAGATTATGCATATATGTTAATTTGACAGTTTTTGGACATAAACAAAAAAACCAGTCAAATAACTGTTTGTAACTACTACCTAATTTGTTGTAAATCATATAGACATAGTTCAAAATCAGAAATTACCATTTCTAATGGAGGTTATAGGCAATCTAGGAAACAATTCTGCATACTACATATCCTACCATATCTCCTACTGACCTTTAAAAATTATGTTTGGAAGTAGTTAACCTCATACACCAAGTGATATACTTGGACATATGATCATTATGTTTGATAGTTTCTTCTACATTAATTGTTGATTAGCGAAGGTTAAACTTGATATAAGATCTAAGATGTAAAAGGAGTAAATGAGAAAATCATATGCAGTTATACAAATAAGATCATGAATGGTTGTTCTACGGTCTTCTACATATAAGCCGATAGGTTGATCATTAGCTGGTGTGCATCAAAGTGAACTTAGTCATGCATAAGGGACAGATGATGAAACAAGAATATATATAGTACCTTTTTTTTCATCTGGTCCTCACCATGATTTCTCATTTCAGATTATTCCTTTTTATGTGAAACTGAAAACATCAGTCTCCTAATGGAGACACAATGCCAACCATGTTCAAGCTTCTGGTTATTCTATGTTCACTAATCGGACACTTTTCTCAACTCTTTACTACTATATATTACCCATAACTATGGCGTGTTTTTTTTTGCTTTGTAGGTTTAAAAAAACAAAGGGTAGGGATGTCTTTTTTTTTTGGCTGAATGGGGACAACACAACAAATTCAACTGTGCGATTAAGTCACTTGCTGTGCAAATAAGCCACAAGTAAACAACCTAAAAGTGCTGTGCGAATAAGCCCGATAGACCATTAAGCCCTATTAAGTCACAAGTAAACACCCCCCAAGTGTCCCTCAGAGATCCTCCGAACACTTCACTGGGATGTTTTGTGTATGATTTCCTACTGAAGTGTTTGGGGGAATTCCAAGTGCCACTTGACACCAACAAACTCGAAATCTTGCACTTGCTCGTAATTAATTAATACTTGAAAAGTGGTTCTTCCAGAGTAGACTAATTAAGACATGAATTTGAGGTCGGATTGCAATCTTAGCTCAACAACCAAGTTATATAACATCTATTTTTTTTCCCTTCTCACATTTACACTGGGAATAAACTGTTATGGAATAAGAGATTTTATAATCTTCAACATCTACATGTTTATTACAAGAATAATAGAATTTAATGATGTTTTCTAATAGGCTTGTGAGAGCCCATAAACTATCTAAACTATCAGTCTAGGCTATGTTTCGAATTGAAGTAGGGTAATGTTCTTTTTGGTGAAAACATAATAAAAAAACTGAACTTTTGGATAGACAAAGTAAACAAAATCAAAACTAATCACTCAGAAACATCAGGCACCAAATTGTTTATAAGGTATTGATTTTGGAGACAAGATCATCTTACATTGTTATTGTTTTTTTTGGCGTCTTTCCCTTCGTTAGATTCCCAAGTGAACCCAAGATTTGTTGCATTATGTCGCTCTTTAGATTATGAACAGTTATAAAATGTTCACAAACATACACCGAATTCTCTTTGTCTGTTAATTTTCATTTTACACTGATAAGATTTTGTTGATGACCTCTAATTACTGTTTTGTCCAGACGTCTTTCAAAAGGTTGCCCTCTTCCCAAGAACGATGAAGGATTCTTGATCCAAATCATTTCACAATTGTAGCCTAGTCAACAGCTGCAATTCAAGAAATTTGCATACTTCACTCGAAGCTTGGATCTTGATAACCGTAGTAGTAACCTCAGCTTTCGTGGGTTAAAATGTCTTGATTACAATAGATTAAGTAGAAGATACTAAAGAGTTTGCAGAATTTACATGTAAGAACCATGTGCTTTTTTTTAATGCTTGTCTTCCGGAGCTATATATGAAATGTCTCTATGTTGATATCTTGTTGCCATATATTGTAATTCAGTTATGCAGCATATGATGCAAATGATTGAGAATATATGTGTGTGTATATAATATATTGCATGAAAGTAGATTTTCCCGAAACAACAATATTTTACGACAACGGATAAATAAACTCCCACCGTCCGAAAAAACGCAACACTTTTTATGTTGAATTATTTTAAAAGAATACAACATTTCCATTTTGGATAAGTTTTTAAGTGTGTCACTGTGTTCATTTTGATTCCACAGATGCAACAGAAACGATTTAGTTATATATATATATATATATATATATATATATATATATATATATATAAGGATGCAACTGTGCCAAGCGACATTCGGAAATCCTAGTTTTTAGTTTTTAGATTATGTTGGGACTATATGAGGTTGCTATATAAATACAACCCTCGTGTCACCATTTGATTAATCTTGAAAATTAAAGAGAAACATTGTGAGAAGATTAGCTTTGATAAAACTGAGAGTTTGAATCACGAAGTTGGCATTCTCTACGAAAGAGACAAGGTCGCAAACAAAGAAGTTGAAGTCGGATACATACCAACAACATCATAAAATAATTGTTCTAAAACGCTCGCAGCAATGGTCGTCATAACGCGCCATATATGGCTCAAGGCTTGCGTCTGACGCCACGTTAAGCATGTGGCACGCCATGGCCTAATTTGCGGTTTTTATAACACGATATTTGATTTGTCTTACCTTGTTAATGTCTTACTTGTTAGTTTTTAATATATATAACCTAATCTAAATTGTTTGATTTCATTGACTCATTGAGTAATAGTAGAAAACATATGTTCATATATATAATATTATATATGATATAGAGATTTGGCGCCATAAGAGTCTTGCCTTGAAAAACGTTGTGGCCTCGCTATCGCTCCTAAAGCTTCGAGGCTTGGTCTTGCCGCCACTCCATGCCTCACGCCATTAAGAATGTTGCATATCAAAATGAGGATGAGAGCCACATGTACCCTCAAATCAGGATCTAGAATATAACGCTGATACGTGGGAAGTCGCAAACCGAACCTAGTCGTAAATGTGGATAGATGATGAAATGAGAATATAATGCTTTTCTTCTTCTGGTTCAATACTCACTCACTTGCCATTTTCAATAAATATCTCCTCTATGATGAAAACATCAATCTCTTAAGGGAGACACAATGCCAACCATGTTCAAGCTTTGAATTGAATGCATTCATGTTTTATAATCAAACGCTTCAATTCTCTCAACTCTTTCCTATATATATATAGATATGTAACAAGCTACACATCTTAATTCACCAAGCACCTCACGTAGTTACAAAGAAATTATGAAGGAAAACGTCAAGTGTCCCTTTGAGTTCCTTCGAGCACTTCACTGGGAAGCTTTAATTAGGATTTCCCACTGAAGTGTTTGGAGGAACTCTGAGTGCCACTTGACACTAGCAAACTAGGAGTCTCGTATATCAGTAATGATACTAATTTGTGATCTATTTATTTTTTTTCTGAAGGTACTAACAATTGTGATCTTATACTGACAAGGAGATAAGTTTATCAACACACGTCTATATGCTAATATAAGACGTTGTAGTCGATAGCAATTATATTTGCTACATATAAAATTATTTAACAAACAAAATTTTCTTCTATTTTGTTTCCTTCTTATTTTTGCGTTGGTTGACTATCTTCATAAAATAGGACTATAGGATTTAGGATTATAAAGTTTGTCTTCACAGGATCTTGATCAAACAAAGTTTCATATATTCATTGAAAACTGTTACATATGCTTCCTATTTATACTAGTTCAACCGGTGCCAATGAACCAATGCAGCTGTTCGGTTATGGTAGTTATCCGGCGGTTATGGTAGTTATCCGGTGGTTATGGTAGTTGGTGGTTGAAGATGAAAAGTCACACCTTTTCATCTTTGCCCTATTTACATATCTATTATTAAACCAATATATACTGAGGTATGATTGAGATTATCCCAACATTCACCCCCTAATCTTGATCATGCTGAAGAAGGTTTATAGCTCCAAGTATTTGTCTCATTGTGACAAATTTTATCCTTGGTAGTGGCTTTGTAAGTATGTCGGCTCTTTGTTGCTCTCCGCTGATGTGCTCGACCATTAAATTTTCCTTCTGGATGCATTCTCGTATGAAGTGATACTTTGTATCAATGTGTTTGCTTCGTCCGTGAAACACTGGATTCTTCATTAGTGCTATTGTTGATTTATTGTCCACGTAAATTGTGACCTTTTGTTCCTTTGTATCAGTAACTTTGTTGAGTAGCCTCTTTAACCAAAATGCCCGTGTTGTTGCTGTTGTTGCTGCAATAAATTCTGATTCGCATGAGGATAATGCTACTGTTCCTTGCTTTTGAGTGCTCCAACTGATAGGTGAATTCCCAAAGTAGAAAATTATTCCTGTTGTGCCTTTTCCTTCTTGCGTGTTAACACCGTAACTGCTGTCACTGTAGCCTTGTATCTTGTTTCCTCCTTCATGCCCATAAGTTATACCATAGTCCTTTGTTCCTTTGATATAACGCAGTACTTGCTTGATTTCTTTCATATGCTGTTCTTGTGGTTCTTGCATGAAACGGCTAAGTAATCCAACTGAAAAACTTAGATCAGGTCTTGTGTGTAGTAAGTACCGTAAACATCCAATTAAGCTTTGATATTCAGTGGTGTCTACGTATTTTCCTTCGGATACTTTTGTCAACTTGAGACCTGGTTCCATGGGTATTTTTGCATCATTACAGTCTAGCATGCCTGTGTCTCTGAGTATCTTGTTTGCGTAGCCAGTTTGCTTTATTGATATTTCACCCCCTTTCTGTGTAACCTCAATGCCAAGATAATAAGCAAGTAATCCAAGATCACTCATTTCAAACTTCTTTTGCATTTGATCCTTGAAAGTTTCAATCTCTTTCTTTGGTGTTCCAGTGACTATCAAGTCATCAACGTATACTCCAACCAATAGAGTTGATGCCTTATTTGTTCTTGTGTAGACTGCTTGCTCTAATGCACATTTTTTGAAACCAAGTATCTTTAATGTGTTGTCTAACTTGGTATACCATGCTCATGGAGCTTGTCTTAGCCCGTATAGTGCTTTTATGAGTCTGTAGACTTTTCCTTTTTATACTTGAGTCTTTCTTCAAAAGTCTTCAGTCTTCCGATTGCTTCGTCTAAAGACATAGTATCTAAATTCGAGTATTGTTCAATGGATGCAACAATTGAAGGAATCTGTCGGGTACGACATTTAATAGTTTCCGTACGAGAGTAGAATCTTCATATGTTAATCCCAAGCTTGCCACTTTGTTGATAATACCTGTCAACTTTGTAGTAAATGAATCGATTGATTCATTTTCTTTCATCTGTAACATCTCAAATTCCGTCTTGAGTGTTTGTAGTCTTGATTGTTGGACACTGTTTACTCCAACGTGTCTTGTCTTCAAAGCATCCCACACTGCCTTTGCAGTCTTGTATTTTGAAATGAGAAGTAATTGATCTTCTGGTAATGATTGATAAAGATAAGCGATAACGGTTTTATCCTTCTTTATATCGGCTTGTGTTGTCGGTTGTGGTTCATTCATTTCCCATAGACCATTTGCTTCTAGTATTATTTGCATTCGAATTGCCCATGTGGTGTAGTTTGTTGACTTCAACATCGGGCATTGGAAATGGGTAGTAGAACCTATTTCTTTGTAGATTTTGGAACTGTCTCCTTGTTCCTTGTTTTCCTTCCCCGTCATGATTTAGTGTAAAGTTTATATTAAAATTTTGTTTTAAGAAAATATTTATGATTTTGTTGATTTGAGAAAAACTAATAATAAAGAAAACTTTATTATTTGTTTGATAAACAAGTATAAGAATTATAAAATATTAAATCAAAACAAACTTATAATAAAAGGTTTCCTCTTAATTTTTAAATATAAGGAATTAAGGTTTTGTTTAAAAAATGGGAAAAGGAAAATCGTACACCTTTATATGTGTATATGTCGCTTCTTCTTCGGTTGTTCAAATTGAGTACCCCTCGGTTGTGTGCGTACGCCGCTTCTTCTTCGGTTGTTCGAATCGAGTACCCCTCGACTGTGTGTGTACGCCGCTTCTTCTTCGGTTGTTCAAATCGAGTGGCAGTTACCCCTGCCTTCGATTTGATGGTCTTGCTGACCGATTGGTTTTTCTGGTTGTCTTTTCTGGTTCGGTTAAGGTAAGTCCCCTTTTTCCGGTGGGTTCCAGTAGGTGGTAAGTTTCCTTCTGGATTTCGGCCGCCTTGGGCATCCCCCGTATGATTCCAATCGAACCCCGTATGAAGTTATTGACAGTGGTTGCTTCTGTTGTGAATCGGCGGTTTCCGGTGACTTTCTCGGTTCCAATTTGGTATATGGTAGATGATGAGAAACTTTGGTTTGATTAAACCCAAAGCTCTGATACCAATTGTAGGATTATAAAGTTTGTCTTCACAGGATCTTGATCAAACAAAGTTTCATATATTGAGAGAAAGTACATTGAAAACTGTTACATATGCTTCCTATTTATACTAGTTCAGTCGGTGCCAATGAACCAATGCAACCGTTCGGTTATGGTAGTTATCCGGCGGTTATCTGAAATACGATGATCTCAAAGGGATTTTGTGTATATTGTATATGAAAACCGAACATACAACGAGAATATATAGAGCAAGAAAAGGAACTAAACAAGGTAATGCTAGCTAAACAAGGAAAAACAAAAGAGAGGGAGGAAAGGGAGGTAATTAAGGGGAAAATATTATGGAAAATATTTTATTCCCAATACTCCCCCTCAAGTTGGAGCATGTAAGTCTCGAGTGCTCAACTTGTCGAGTAGGAATCTGAGCTACTGAGTTCCCAATCCCTTCATGAGGAGGTCTACTATTTGCATTGTAGTATCTAAGTTTGGTGAAGTAGGCCGAAACAGAAGTATTACCTTGAATGATGGCTGAGAGTGTCTGCTTCAATTCGTACGCCCGAGGGGCGCTTTCTTTTCCAAACCGTTCCTTCAGATTTGACCATATCTCAGCTGCCGTATTAGCGTACTTCACGCTACTTCTAATCTCCTTCTCCATAGCAATCGTCAACCACCCCTTTATCATGGCGTCGTAACGAAACCATGGCATATAAGTCTGTGATGTCTTCTGTGGCTTTTCAATCGAACCGTCTACGAACCCAATTTTATTTTTTGCAAAGAGAAAATTATACATTTCTTGTGCCCAATCGTTGTAATTGTCATCATTCAATGCATCGTTTACCTGCATTTGTTTGGGATAATCTGATGGGTGAATGTAGAATGGCGAGTTTGAATCCAAGGATTCTCCCTCGGTTTTCTTCTTGCCGGCATCATTCTCTCCGGGCATGACTGATTCGGGTTAGGGTTTTCTCGGTTGATCCTGCTCTGATACCATCTAAAATACGATGATCTCAAAGGGATTTTGTGTATATTGTATATGAAAACCGAACATACAACGAGAATATATAGAGCAAGAAAAGGAACTAAACAAGGTAATGCTAGCTAAACAAGGAAAAGCAAAAGAGAGGGAGGAAAGGGAGGTAATTAAGGGGAAAATATTATGGAAAATATTTTATTCCCAATAGGTTATGGTAGTTATCCGGTGGTTATGGTAGTTGGTGGTTGAAGATGAAAAGTCACACCTTTTCATCTTTACCCTATTTACATATCTATTATTAAACCAATATATATTGAGGTATGATTGAGATTATCCCAACATAGAAGATTTTGAATCTTGAACTTCTATATGTTCATTAACTAGAATAACCAGGTGCACTGAAGTTTCTTTAATAGATTTGTGAGTGCACACAAGTACTTGAGTTTTATTTATATTTAGGTATCGATTAAGGCGATCTAGAAGTAGTAGAAAGATGGTATGTGTTAAGAAAACATAAAAATAATGAATGTAAAAATGGATGATTGTAAATTTAATTCTTATATCTAGACAGAAAATTAATGGGGTTAGAACAAAAAGAAAAAAACCTGCACAGATAGGTTCTGCACCAAATCTAGATGGAAAATGAAGCTTTATTAATCAAGTTGTACACTTTTGTTTGAGGGTATTTTCTTCTCTATTTGAAGGACAAAATACACATTTGTTCGTAGATCATGCATATATGTAAATTTGGCAGTTTTTGGACAGAAAAAAAACAGTTAAATAACTATTTGTAACTACTTCCTAGTTTGTTGTAAATCATCTAGACAGATTAAAATCAGAAATTATTATTTCTAATAGAGGGTTTGTAACTACTACCTAATTTGCATTCAATTTTTATTTAAGATCACAAATTACCATTTCTAATGGAGGTTAGGAAACAATTCTGCATACTACATATCCTACATATCTCCTACTGACCATTAATCATTATGTTTGGAAGTAGTTAACCTCATACGCCCAAGTGGTATACCTTGGACATATCATTATGTTTTAGTTTCTTAAACATTGTTGATTAGTGAAGGTTAAACTTGATATAAGATCTAAGATGTAAAAGGAGTAAATGAGGAAATCATATGCAGTTATACAAATAAGATCATGAATGGTTGTTCTACGGTCTTCTACATATAAGACGATAGGTTGATCATTAGCTAGTGTGCATCAAAGTGAACTTAGTCATGCATAAGGGACAGATGATGAAAGGAGAATATATATAGTACCTTTTTTTTCATCTGGTCCTCACCATGATTTCTCATTTCAGATTATTCCTTTTTATGTGAAACTGAAAACATCGGTCTCCTAATGTAGACGCAATGGCAACCATGTTCAAGCTTCTGATGATTCTATGTTCATTAATCGGACACTTCCCTCAACTCTTTACTATTATATATAACCATAACTATGGCATGTCTATTCACCGAACACATCAAAAAACTAAAGAGGAATACAGATGAAGGAAAAGGCCAAGTGTCCCTCAGAGATCCTCTGAACACTTCACTGGGATGTTTAATTTGTTTATGATTTCCTACTGAAGTGTTTGGGGGAACTCCAAGTGCCACTTGACACCACCAAACTTTAAGTCTCGCTCATTTTTTATTACTTAGTTAATGATCTTCCAAGTAAATTGATACATGTGGTACTCGGGGTTGGATTGCAATCTTTGCTCAAGAAAACAGTTATTTTATAAGACAAAATTCATTTTTCTTTTCTTCTTTGCACATTTTACGTTGGGTAAAAATCGTTTATGAAATGGGAGATTTGGTTAGTTGCCACTTCTGTATTTTTATTACTAGAATTATTGGGTTTAGTGATGTTCTTAATAGCCTTGTGAGGGTACACATTCTTTTAAGTTTGATGAATTAATATTCAGCTGGAATTCAAGGTTATATATGTTTTGGAACAGATGTAGTGGCGAAATGATCTTCTTTGTGTAATGAACACACACACACACACACAAATAAAGGACGGCTCGATTCTAACTTATCTCGTCCATCCACCTATTAATTCAAGTTGGTAATTTATTTGTTATTAGTAGGAGATTTGAATTCTTGACCTGTAATTTATTAAAACAATCCTAACCACTTGACATATTCGGTCGAGCTCATGAGGATTAATTTGACTTATTAATACGATTTTGTGCTATCGTGTTTACCTACAGTTTGAGGACCAGGGTTTGGCAAGGAGGTGAAGATCTTGTATGTGGACACCGTAAAGGTTCACAAGAAGCGAGGAGGGATAAAAATAAATCTAAGAACCCTAAAGTTGATGAACTAGATCGAAAATGGTAAATGATCAAGATCGTCTTCAGAGTTTTCTTTGGATCATCCATTTTTTGATATATTATTTCGATTTTCCTTTTTTTTTTGGGGGGGGGGGGGGGGGGGGGGGGGGGGGGTAATCACAACAAGGCGATCACTTCTAAGTCTAGGACTAGAAATGAAAGATTTCGTTGGAGAGAGCCATTTTTAGTAATCCGAGCTTTGAGGTCTAGTATCCTCTAGATTATCAATTATCGGTATGGATGTTCAATACAACATAACCACCTGACTTTTCAACCACCCCACTAAATGATTCGTAAAAGTATAATTTTATCCAATCGAGAATCTGTCGGTTTTGGTTCCTAAAGCTAGGGATGTTCAAAAAAACCCTTCGACCGTTCAAACCGGTTGAACCAAGTCAAACCGGACCGTTTTTGGCTGTTTGAGCGGTCTGGTGGTCCGGTCTGGTCTGAAAAATAGCCAAATCGCTCGATCCGGTGTGGTCTGCGGTTTGACCCTTTTTTTGAACGGTCTGGACTGAACCGACCGCCAAAAATATGCATGTATTATTCATATTTTAGTTTTCATGTTGTAGGCTCAGTTTTTACGGCAAATTATAAAAGTTCGTCAAAGAATTATATCTTTAGTTTTCATTTTATCAGTTGATTGTGTTATCTAAATTGGCAAAGTTCTAAGATCTGTTAAAAATTCAAATCTAAAATCCAAATCGTCCTTCGACTTTCGCAATATTTATCCAAAATTCAACCATTTTTGGTGGAGTTGTGTAACTTTTTTTCAGCTTATATACTCAATCTTTTTTTTAATTTCATATATAAACGTTCTTTTATAAGTCGATTTACTATTTTTTAATAATGTTGTATCGGTAGAAATTGTATTTTAGATAGAGTTTATGTTTTTATAGTTTAAAGCCCAAAAGAGGCTCAAACCATCTAAATCGGTCAGACCAGACCGCCTTTTTGTGGTCCGGTTTGACCGGTTTGGTCACTTGCTACCAATTCAACCGCTCGGTTTAAAATTTTCCTAAACCACCATTTGTGGTTTGGTTTGTGATTTGGGGGTTAAACCGCCCAAACCAGACCGTGAACACCCCTACCTAAAGCCATTCATCTGTTACCGATAAAGTGTGCATCAGTAATAGTGTAATAGTTACGGTGGATACTATTAGTCACACAGCTAGAAAAACATACTTTTGCAGCTGAACCTTGTGACGAACTTAGACTCCATTACAACGCCTTTTTTGGCAATTAAATTTAGGTCGTAAGGCGACTACCGTTGTGGATAGATTTTTTTTTGTAATGGAAACTATAGTCGCTAATGACATCTACTTGTAAACATTATTATTTTCGCCATCATCAAATAGTTCTTGTGATGGGATAGGTGTTGATTGAAAATGGACTTGAACAAAAGACCGATATATAATATGGATACAAAAAAGTGATTATCCTAACTAAAAAAATGGATTGATGCTTAACATAATCTAATAGTGTTTCAAATTGATTTTACATGTATATGATGCCGAAATTAATTTTGAAAACTTCTGTTTCATCAATGTCTGAGACCAGAAAAGGACATTATAATATATGGATTCGAGGTCTTATATTAAAAATGTGATGGTACACCAACATATGCGATCTCGGAAATTGAACCTAGTCATGTATACGGGATAGATGGTGATGAAAAGAGAATATAATACCTCTTTCCGTTTGGTCCTCATCATTCTCATTATCATCACCAGGTGTGACATATATATATTCTCTTCCCAATCATGCATGGTTGAGGTTTAAGTTGGTGTTGTGTGCTATTATTCAAAATTTGGAAGTTTTATGTGATGATTTGTGGTTATTTTCGAAGTGTTAATCAAATTCTAAAGTATGATTACCTTTGGAAACCATAACTGAAATTAATAGTAGTATGTGCATGTGATGATTGAATATATAGTTTTATTGATGATAATTTCTTCGATGATGTTGATTAGTTAGGTGTTACAACTTGACAAAAGATATAGAATCAAAAGAGAAAAAAGGAAAAAAAATGCACCTATGCAAATAAGATCATAAATAGTGAGTTGTTTCAGTCTTCTGTCTGTAAGCTGATAGGTTGACTAACTCATATGCATCAGACGATGTGAGGATCTTGCTTTCCCTCTTTGGTTATCTGATGATAGTGGGAGCTAGGATGATGGTTGAAAGTGATTGTTTAGCAATAGTCAATGGAGCTAATTATAAGAGTATCGATTACCACATGAAAACTGCTAGACATCTTAAAGGAAATCTTTTACAAAAAGTTCAATATGGAGCCGGGATCTTTCATATATATATATATATATATATACTGCCTTTTCCGTAACGCTATATTTGATTAGCCCTTCATCATCTTTAGCCGATTCTTATATATTCGAGCTAAGGTATATTTTATTCCAGACAAATTTTGTGTGGTCATTAATGTGGTGCATCTTTATCCTTATATAGATCGAATCGTATGCCAATATGTTGTTGGATTAATCGGTATGGTTTACGGGTTAGCAGGTTACGGTTCGATAGTTTTCGAGTCGGTTTTTAGTTTGCATAGACTTGGTCTTAGCTTGACCAAGTTTATTGGAGAATAATGGGTAGTGGTAGCTATAATTTAGGAGTTCATGGGTTTATTTTGTGGAGTTTTTATTGCTTTAAATAGTTCTTTTCGTTGTATGGAATAGCAGTAAGTTTACTGTTTTTAATATAGTTTCTGGTTTACATAATTCTTCTTCTCTCTTTTCTCCAAAGTCTGTTTTCTTCATATGTGTGTGTGAGGTTTTTAAAGGGTTTTGATTCCAACATATGTGTCAAGTTAAAGATTGAAACTAGTCATTTACAAGAGATAGTTGTGAAATGAGAATATATATATATATATATATATAGTACCCCTATTCATCCGGTCCTCATAATAGCATCTCAATATCAGATATCTTCCCCCTTTATGTGAAACTGAAAAAACTTCAGTCTCCTAATTAATGGAGACACAATGCCAACCATGTTCATTGATCACACACTTTCCCTATCTAACAATTCTCTATATATAATGGCATTTTTTATTCACCAAATTAATTGAACACATCAAATAACTACAAAGTATACAGATGAAGGAATAGAAAAGGCCAAGTGTCCCTCAGAGATCCTCCGAACACTTCATTGGGATGTTTTTTTGTACGATTTTCTACTGAAGTGTTTGGGGGAACTCCAAGTGCCACTTGAAACCAGGCCAGCAATCTACAAGTCTTGCAGAATTCTTCTAATTCCATTAGTGATCTTCTAAGTACATTGATACAAGAACTTGAGGTTGGGTTGCAATCTTTTCTCAAGAAACAGTTATTTTATAAGACAAAATTCTTTTTTTTTCCTTCTTTGCATATTTAAGTTGGGTAAAAACTGTTTATGAAATGGGAAATTTTATTATTTGCCACCTCTGTATTTTTATTAATTACTACAATTGTTGGGTTTAGTGATGTTCTTAATAGCCTTAATTAGGGTACACATTCTTTTAAGTTTGATTCAACTGGCATTCAAGGCTATACATGTTTCGGAACAGATGTAGTGGGGAAATGATCTTCTTTGTGTAATGAACACATAAAAAAGGATGGGATTCTAATTTATCTCGTCCATCCATCTATTAATTTATTCGGTATTAGTAGGAGATTTGAATTCTTGACCAGTAATTTATTACAACTGTTGAATATAGTCTTCAATGATGTCCCACATAGGAAAAAGAATATAATTATGTGTGCCTTATAACCTCTAGCTTGATTGATTTATCAAATAAGCAATAATGGTCTTGTGGGGTTTGGGCTTGATTTTATACTTGATTTAGGCTTGTTTATAGTATCTTTGATGGGTCAAAAGATAGCATTGGCACTGGCACTAGCACTAGCGTGTACGGTTCTTATAAAACCTGGTTTTTTGTTTTGACCGTTTGGATGATTTTCTCATCAGTTGGCAATCTTGTTTTTATCTTTTAAAAAACGATTTCTGGTAATCTCTTTTCTCTCTTCATTCTCTACAGAAAAACAATGTTCATGGAGATGACAGAGTTGTTGTATCTTTCATTGGGTAAATCCTGGGGGTAAATTGGCCTTAACCCAACATCACTTGTGGGGGCTAATATTATCCTAAGGATAGTGATTAACATCACATCCTAATCTATTAATTCGTAAATCTTATTTCTGCAGTAAAGTGTCTAACAACAACAATCCTAACCACTTGACTGACATATTCTCGGTTGAGCTCATGAGGATTTCACTTATTAATACGATTTTGTGCTATTGTGTTTACCTACAGTTTGAGGACGATGGTCTGGCAAGGAAGTGAAGATCTTGTACGTGGATAACGTTAAAAGTGGTTCAGAAGAAGCGAGGAGCGATAAAAATAAACCTAAGAACCTTAAAATGAATTAGATCGAAAATGGTAAAAGACCATGGTTGTCTTCTGAGTATGTTTGGATCATATTTTATGGACAATTTTCATCATTATGCATTTCCGAACAAAAGCTGCATGCATTGAGACTCATTACAAATGTAATATTATATATTAACATATTGTAATCCTGAAATGCACTTGGGGGATTGATGACATTTCTATAACAGATCAATTAAATGCTACTTGATTACCAGCAGCACTGGAAATTCACATGTGATAACTAAAAAGAATAATGGCAATTATATATAGAGAAAATAGTAACCAAAGATTTTGAAGTGTATCAAGGCACAAAAAAGCAATGCTCGAATTCAAAAGATTATACGAGGTAATTAAAGCCCTCTTGAAATTTTGGGTGATATTTATCATTGCTATTTATAGGTATATTACAAGAGTAATTACAAAGAATAAATGGCAATAATCAATAAATCACTAATGAGAGCAAAATCAGTAGGATCAAGAGCTTATTAGGTGAGATCTTGATTAATTAATTACTCTATCATGGAAGTTCATCCATTTTTTGATATATTATTTGAATGGGGGGTAATCACAAATTAAACTGAACGATATAGCAAATTTTGTCGGAGAGAGTTTTTATCTGAGCTTTGTTGAAGCTTATCATAAATTAAACTTAACGATATAGCAAATTTGAGGTCTAGCATCTAGTGGTTATCAAAATACACATGAACGAAGGAACTTTACTAGCTAAAAAGAATGTGAAACTAAAAGGAGGATTACAAACCCAAATCACTTTGTGATTCAAACTCTTAATTTTATCAAAGCTAAATCCTCTCACAATATTTCTCTTTACTTTCATGATTAATCAAATGGTAACACAATATTTTCGGATTTGTTCCTTGGCACCGTCGTACCCTTGTACGTATAACACAGTCTAACTTTCAAAAATATTGTTTCTGTTGCAATCGTGGAATCGAAACGGACACGATGACACACTTAAAAAACTCATCCAAAATGGAAATTTTGTATTCTTTTCAGATAATTCCAACATAAAAAAAATGTTGCATTTCCTCACAACGGCGGGAGTTTATTTATTCGTTGTCGTAAAATATTATTGTTTTGGGAAAATATGGTTTCATGCAATATATTATATACACACATATATTCTCAATCATTTGCATCATATGCTGCATAACTGAAACCATATTTTGCAAGATATCAACATAGAGACATTTCATATATAGCTCTCTGGAAGACGAGCATTAAAAAAAAGCACATGGTTCTTACATGTAAATTCTGCATACTCTTTAGTATCTTGTACTTAATCTATTGTAACCAAGACATTTAACCCACAAAAGCTGAGGTTACTACTACGGTTATCAGAATGGCGCCAATTAATCAAGATCCAAGCTTCGAGTGAAGTTCGCAAATTTCTTGAATTCAGCTGTTGACAGGCTACAATTGTGAAATGATTTGGATCAAGAATTCTTCACCGTTCTTGGGAAGAGGCAACCTTTTGAAAGACGTCTGGACAAAACAGTAATTTCACAATTAGAGGTCATCAACAAAATCTTTTTAGTGTAAAATGAAAAGTAACAGAAAAAGGAATTCGGTGTATGTTTGTGAACATTTTATAACTGTTCATAATCTAAAGAGTGACATCATGAATCAAATCTCGGGTTCACTTGGGAATATAAGAATTGAAAAGATGCTAAAAAAATCCTACTCAACAACTAAATAAGATAATCTTGTTTCCAAAATCAATACCATCAATAATTTAGCCCCAAGGGGTTTGACCGGGTGGTGTTTCACGAGGACTAGGTGTCTCATGAAGCATCGGATCTTAAGTTCAAATGCCATTAGATGCTGTTGACTCCTTAAGGACCATGTCTGCCTAGGGTTTGTTCAAGCCATGTGAAAAAGGCTCAGTGCATGGACCCTTTGATTAGTTGGGTCAAAAGCATCAGATATCAGTCTCAAGAAAAGATACTAACAATATTTGCAACTTTTTATCAATCTCTGATATTATAACTTCAATTTCAAGTAGCATCCTAAAAGGCATTCAAGATGCCCATGTTTTGAGCTAAACAAACCAAACCAAACCAAACCAAACGAGCCCAATACATTTCCAAAAAGCATAAACAACAGGACTTTGATAACTCCTGAAAAAGAGTTACACGCTATAGCCTCGTGCAATAACTAAAAATGGTCTTGTGATGTTTTTGGTAAGTTTCTTGCAACGTCAAGTCCTTTATACTTTTTCCCTTTCACAACAGCAAGTATTGCATACATTGTATCTTATTTATAGTCTCTATGGATAAGATATATATACTCTACCCACTACTATATTCATTTTCGTAATGATTTTTATTCCAATTCTTTATCCTTTCATAATCTACTTGCATAACTAACACATTAATGGAGCTATCACAACCCACCGCATAATCAGTGGAACTATTTGCTTCGATAAATCATCCAAGAAACATGATCCACTCTTATCAACAACTAGATACATATGACATTTATTGTTAGAGATTAAAACCCTAGATGGTAGGGAATCCGTGCACAAAATCTCACCCAATATGCATCTTGATTCTCTTACATGATAAAGCTGATTCTCATAGGATTTCACAATAGCTACTAAAGTAAGAAATTTTCTCCAAAACACCACAACCGTACCCAAAAACCACCCATTCATAATTTCATACCATTTTGGTGAAAGATTGAAGAGAATCACTTAGAGCCACTTATAGCATAACACAAATCTTTCCCTAGATCTCCAGCCTGCAGATGTTCTAGCCAAAATACCTAAACTTACACAAGATATCAATTAAGATCAAGATATAGCATTATCCCCCAACCTATATTAAAGATTACTTCAAAATAATCCCCAACTGTTGTTGCAAACTTATAAACATCTATTTCCGAAAAAGATTCGAGAAAAAACATGATAAAAACATAACTTCGGCAAATATTAGAAGAGATTACAGAGAAGACTGCATACCAAATCATCCACTCGAATAGGGACGAGCAGAGCCACTGGATCTGGGGCGGTTCATCGCCACTGAATTCCCCTCAAATCCTCCCCTAACCCTCTCATATCCACCACCAGATTTCGGCCTTCCTTCTTCCCCATTGTAAACCGGAGATGCCAAAAGCCCTTGCCGGACATTCAACCGCACACCAAATCCGCTTTGCTTCTGAATCTCCGGTTCAGGCTTCTCCTCCCTCCCGTGAAAACCCGGTCTAAGATGCGGCGGCACAAACCGGTTCGTCTTCAACGACACAGACGGATCCTTACTCTGTACCACAGGAAAAGTCGTATGAGACAACGACGGAGACAAACCAGTTCGACCAAGCGGCCGGAGAGAAATAGAGTCCGATCTGACCGGCGACCGATCTGGTGGTGGCTGTGTAGCAGGACGAGGAGGAGGAGGAGATGGTTGCCGAGGAGGAACGATTGGTTTGGGAGATGGACGAGTCAGGACAAGCATGTTTCCATGGATGCGTGAATTTGAGAGAACGGTTTTGTTAGTAGATGGAGTTGTTGAAGAAATCGATGTTGAAGATGATGAAGAACGGCTAGATTTGTTGGTGGTGTTGATCTTCTTTTCATATATGTCGTTGAAGTTGAGAGAGCTGTACTTATTGGTTCTTGCCATCCACTACCACCGTGCACCGCCGCTCGACCACCGCAGGCACAGAGAGAAAATGGAAAGAGTTGTTTGATAGGGTAGCCGTGAAGCGACGGAGTTATCGCCGAAAGCCGATTTGGGGAAAAAGAGAAAGAGTTAATTACATTTTTGGTCCTTGTGTTTTATGTGCCTCAAGTCCCTGAAATAAAAAATTTATAACCTCTTGGGTCCTTTGCTCGGACTCCGTTAAACGAATTCCGTTAAGTGAGTTAACTCATGACGACATTTTATTCATTTTTTATATTAAATATTAAGTTATTATTATTATTTTTATTACTATATTATTATTATTACATGCATATTACAAAGTATGAACACCATGTGTAGCCTTGTCGTCATTGGTCCCTATTGCCCTGCCACATGGATACCGCACTCGCTATTCACATGCAAACGTGGGATGGATTAGTATGGTACTATCTTGGCTTTTATAGTTGTATATCGTGTGATCATTCATCTTTATGTGTTCATTTGGGAAGAACAAAGTGGACATCGTTGTGAAGGTAAAACCTTTTTGAGCATGGAGGAGTTGATCTATAAACAAGCAGAATTACTAAATTTATTGAATATTAATTAGATTGATATATTATGGACAGGTACACCAGTTGTATACTCGAAGTATGTTGGCACTGAGGTAGAGTTGAATGTTTCAAATCATCTTTTACTCGAGGAAGGCGATATTGTGGGTATTCTCGAGACTCGTGATGTTAAGGATTTGAAGCCCCTGAATTACAAAGTTCTGATTAAGGTTTGTCATCTTCTATGTTTTGAGTTTAATTGTTGCTTTGTACCTTCAAGACAAGGACGGACCCACAACAATGCATATGCTGGCACAGGCCACTGCTTCGTTCCTCCGTCGTTGTGTAAATTTTTAGATCGTTGTCACCGTATTATTTTGTTGGGTGCAACCTACAATAATAACACAAGTTTTTTCTTGGTAGAGTTGGTTTGTACGGGTTTTTCCCCTTCTAGGCACGGGTTCGAATCCCTTTTGTATTATTTTTTTTAGTTTTAACTTTTAATTTCAGGTTTATTATGTTTATTATAAGCATTTAGGACATAAGACTCGAAACAGAGGATCTCACATACAAAAAACAATAAACTAATGTTGATTTTGTGAAAAATATCCATAGCTTCGCTTTTTAGTCAAATGATGTCGCCACTTGAAAAAATCTATAGGTCCACCTCTGCTTCAAGAGTTCAATTACCATCTTCTTATTGGTTGTTGTTCTTTTCTTACTTCCAATATGAGTTCAGTTTAGTTTCACATATTTGAATGGATTTTATTATACCATAGATCAAGTGGGGAAAGTTCAAAGGAGAAACAAAGAGGGTAATCAACTATTGTCTATTTAATGTATTATTCATAATGAATAAGCTTAAATATTGAGGAATATAATTCATTATATCATGTATTTTACTATTTAACTATGATTATCATTTATTTTCGTGGTGAATATTTATCATGACATTCATCATGAATAATTGGTTCCAGGTTCTACCTTCCTCTAAATCAGGTTTACTCGGTTTTTATTTTCCTCTCGTGTCATTTGTGCATGTCTCGTGAAACGAACAATCTGTACTACAATACATTCCTTGATTTCCGTTGTTTTACGTATGGATTAAATTCATGATCATTAAGAATGAGATTGTACCAAAAGGGTGTTAGCCTAGTGGTAAGGCATGTGGACTAGCTAGTAGCGGTCTCATGTTCGAACCCTGGGGGACGCATCCTGGAGGTACGGGGGCTTCGACCCCGGGCTGCATGCTTTAGCAGTCGGGCTTTGGCCCATATTGCCAGGGATTAGTCTGGGTCCAATGTGGTCTGGGATACCCTCTCCAAAAAAAAAAGAATGAGATTGTATGAAAAGGCCGAAATATATATCCGATGGATGTGTCCTAAAAAGTGTATGGTGATTTGTGAGAACATGTGATTGCAGTAGGGCCAGGTCCGTTCCTTTGGATGAGGAAGGAAACAGGAACCGTCGTTGGTGTCTCCAGGAAACACGGTTTTGTACTCGAAATAAGTAGGAAACGACTTCAAAGGCAGTGACGATTCAGAATATATCGCTTTACAAGCATCGGATGTGATGGTTATTCTGTCATAATATTTGTTTATCTGTTCATTCTTGATTTGTGACAATGGCTTGTTTCCTTTGTGCATATCAAACATTTTTGTATGGTCTGCTCCTTTTATGTTATCAACAAATTCTCCTACTAAAGTGTTGTTCCAACGTTGCCAGTAAATTTCAGCCTTTTAGAAGCCGATGGTTCAAATCTTACCAAAAATTTTGAACTTGCTTCAGTATTTGTTGTATATAAATATTAAAGTGAATTACATTTTTCGTCCCTATAATTTGTTGAAAATTGCTATTTCCATTCTTGTAGTTTTGAAATTGTGGTTTTCGTCTCTATTGTTTGTAATTTATTGTTGTTTTCATCCTTCTGGCTTAAACTTTATTGTTGTTTTTGTCTCTATGGTTTACAATTCATTGCTTTGATAGTCCCTCATACTTAAAGGTAGGAGATAGTCTCAGGGACTAAACAAGTAATGAGTTACAAGCCATGGGGGTAAATAAAGTAATTACAAAACCACAAGAACGAAATCCACAATTTTTGACAAACCCCAGGAACGAAAAAAGTTATTTACTCTAAATATTGTATGCTTAAAAAAATTCTTGTTTGTGTAAATCGAAGTAATCAACAAGAAAAACAAAAAAGAGAGAATATGTCGTAATTCAAACATGTCACACTCGGTAATAAACGTTTCCACATGTATCGATTATTTATATGACGAGTTAAAACCGATAAAAACTACAACAATTGCCGAACGAATAAAAATTCATTGTCTTCAAAACATATGTCTTCTTTCCGTTCTATCAATTAAAATGAAACATATTATTTTTTATTTAAATATATATATTTATTTATTTAATCTTTGATGATTGTTTTATTTTAATGGATGGACGGATAAAGGATATGAAAATTGAAGACTAAAAGTGATTTATATTCATATCTTACCTCAAGATTCAGAATACGTTGTTAGTTCGGATTCCTTTGCACCACAATAAGTATCGAGAGCGTTTTCGTTTGCACCAATCTTTCCTGTGAACAAGTGTTTCAGGAACTCATCATAGTCGAAAGGATTGAACAACAAAGGGTGTTCTTCGGTCACCAATTCATCTGGGACCCTCGTTATGTAGCCGGGCTTGGGGACGGAAAACAATCCGAGCGAATACCGAGCTTCGTTTCCCGTCATCGTCACACGATGATACGGAGCGTGTAACCGACCATTCGACCATGCCTGAAATAGAAAAAGTAAATTAAAATTAGGACAGTAGTTTGTTTGAGAGGTTATTGTTGTTTAGAATCTGCACAGGTTTAGATCTTCCCAAGATCATGCAATCTGGCCATTCCATAGATCATCATGTATTCAACATCATTCACAGAATAAGGAGAGAAGAAAGAACAAGAAACGTGGGTTGAATCCTTTTAATAATCTGGAAATATATATTTAGAATTCCACACACTTGAAACTATACAAATCGATACATATTTATAGACACCGAAAGGGTGCCTTCGAACCATCACAATGGTTCGGTAATGGTTGTGTTGTTTCATGAACAATCACACCCCTTCACTAATAACTACCTATAACTACCATAACTACGATAACTACCTATAACTACCATAACTAGGGGTGAGCATGGTACCAGACCGGTACCGACCGGTACCGGTACCGACCGGTACCGGTACCGATTTTCCCGAATCCCGAATGTGGTCTAAAGGCGGTACCGAATACCGAACCGAGTAATCATATACGATACCGGTATCGGTACCGGTACCGGGTATTCGGTATTCGTCCCGAATTTCCCGAATATCTCAAAATTATTCCATCAAACCAAACGTCCTATTAGTGTATTTTTAAAATTTTACATGATTATATTCTTTTACATCATAGATGAGATGTTTAACATCATATACATTCAAAGCTTGTTACTTTTTTTCAGAAAGTCATATTAAAATCTCAAATATTGTCGTTTAACTAAATTATCCACACATTTGAGAATGCATTTACATATAAATCAAGCCTCTTGGAGCTCACGAACAAGGTTCACGATGAGCCTAAACTTTATGGTGAGTCTGACTTGAGTCACTTGACTCTTTGTGTTGTTTGAGCCTAAATTAGCTAACCCTTTATAGTAGCATGCATAGCTTGATGATTTTACATAGGGGTGAGCATGGTAGCGAAAGTAATTAAAATGACCTTTGGTCTTACCGGGACGGTTCGGTATTAGTACCGAATCCCGAATCCCGAATTTCCCGAATCCCGAATCCCGAATCAACGACATTACAAGTACCGAGTACCGAACCGAAAAATATAATCGATACCGGTACCGGTACGGTTCGGTATTTTCGGTGTCGATGCTCACCCCTAACCATAACTACCATATATATACTATAATAATTAAACCTATGTTTTGATATTTACATTATTTCTAACATTCCCCCCTAAATGTCAAAACATCTTTTGATCTTGAAACTTCAAACTATGACGACAAAGTCATCACCATCAATCGAGCCATCGTTTGGGTCTTGATTTCCTTTCGAGTAAAAACCTTCAATCTCCGGATCTTCTTCTTCCGTTCCCTCACCTTCATAATCCTTGCTTTCAACTGGTTGACTTGCTATCTTGGTGACGTTCCGGTCTTCCTGACCATTCCCTCCGATGCATCTACCGTTTGAGGTACCTACGCCATCTTCCGCCTTGCAACCTTTTGTAACTTGAGTCTTCATTCTTGTGCAGTCTTCTCACATGACTCCACTTGATCTTTGTTCTTGTGTAGTCGTCTCACATGACTCCACTTGGTCTTTGTTCTTTTGTAGTCGTCTCACATGACTCCACTTGGAAATCACCAATCTCCAGGTAAGAAATTTGCTAATCACCAATCTTCAGGTAAGAATAACAAAATCATTGACTTCGTTCGATCCACTTGAACTTCCCTTATCACGGGCATTGCTGTTCTTTGACACCTCACGTGCAACATCCTCTTTTGCTTCTTGAACACCATTCTTACTTGACACCTCACGTGCAATCGTTTTGCTTTGAATCATTTTTCTTCATTCTCAGTAATAGTCCCCATAAGCAATGTTGGCTCCAAGTCTTCTTCAATAAGATTAGACTGTTCTCTGTCTTGATTTTTGCGTTTGTTTGGACAATCATAGGCATAGTGACCAAGTTTGTGACATCGGTAACACGTGATTTGAGATTTGTCTTTTGTATCTTCTTCAAAAGACGCATGTTCTTCCTTTTTATATTGATAGTTGTTCCTGTCTTGGCCTCGACCTCGTGATTGGTTAAATCTGCCACAACCACGTCCTCTAATAGGTTGGCCCCTTCCAACATGCTTTCTTCAAAAATTTCGATCCTTGGTGTTGATTTCATCATGGCCTTTCGGTTGCTATTTGAACCAAATTCCAGCAGGGTTAGTGCCGCCATCTTGGTTTCAATTTTCGCCTTGACTTCTCCTGATTTTCTCAATTGATCAAGATTTAAGCGGGTTAGCGCCGTCATGGTGGGGTTAGCACAATGAAAAATGAAACTGTTTGGAAATCCTCAACCAATCTTCTAGTCATAAACAAACATGAAAAATGTTTATTGTCTTGTGTTGCCATTCGAATCTTCCTGCAATTTCAAACGGCGGTTGCTTCTACCGTCGCCTCTCCGGTCTTGGTCCGGTTGATTTTTGAACAATGATTCTCCTAATCGTTGTTCTTTGTGACGCGATGCTTACTACCCTCGTGCCTTCGATGGTCTCTCTGACCGTTCGTCTTTCTTCAGTTGTCTTCTTTTATATATGATTTTCTTCAACACAAAACGGTTTCTTGAATGATAATTGAAACATGATTGATCTTTGATTCTCGTTTGAACCCTTGGCTCTAATACCATGTTTAGAATCTGCACAGGTTTAGATCTTCCCAAGATCATGCAATCTGGCCATTCCATAGATCATCATGTATTCAACACCATTCACAGAATAAGGAGAGAAGAAAGAACAAGAAACGTGGGTTGAATCCTTTTAATAATCTGGAAATATATATTTAGAATTCCACACACTTGAAACTATACAAATCGATACATATTTATAGACACCGAAAGGGTGCCTTCGAACCATCACAATGGTTCGGTAATGGTTGTGTTGTTTCATGAACAATCACACCCCTTCACTAATAGCTACCTATAACTACCATAACTACCATAACTACCATATATATACTATAATAATTAAACCTATGTTTTGACATTTACATTATTTCTAACAGTTGTTTATGGGGCCGTTTACCAACATAAACCAGGCGTACTGAATAAAATTTTCGGTCATCAAAAGAGCATTGTATAAGTGTCTCTTACCCAGTAAGCACTAACTATAGGTAAGACTCACAACTCTCACTTACTGGTAAGATTATCGGTTAGCAAAATGGTATGATAAGATTGTTGATAAATACCATCATCTCTTAATGGGTAAGCGTCTCTAACGCAGTATGAGGCAATTGGTTTTTAGTTACCCAGTAAAAGACGACAAGTGTTTATAGCCTCTTACCGGGTAAGACCGTAAGAGACTGTTGTTTCCGAATATCTTTTGACTAATAAATGTTGTTGACCAAGATGCTCACCTCGTAAGGGTGGAGAGACTTACTTATCAAGTCAAAGCATCTTACGTGATCAACTATTACCCGTAAATAAAATTTAGTAAAGGACCCCGACTTTAAAAGTAATAATAACTTTTCTTAAAAGACGTACATGAAAAACCTCTCCTATGAAAACCGTGAAAGAATCCGGTGACTGCTCGACTCTGATCCACACTCCGTTTTTCGTCTCTAGCTCTAATCCTGCAACTTCATTTTGGTACAAAACGGATAGTGTCGTCTTATCGATATGCGAAGTAAGTCCCGTGATGGATTCGTCAGTGTCCGGCCCTCTGTACTTGGCTACACGGAGAAGGTGTTTCGTGCTATCCATATGATCATCGGAGTATTTCTCAAGCCCCAAACTTTCCATAACCATTTTCCTAACCGCCCGATCCAACCAATACAGCTTATCGGAGATATTCCGAATGCTTTCACTGCCAAATAAAGAATCGAACAATCATTAAATCATGTTAGCAACATCCGGGTTAAGGGTGACAACTTTTTACCGAACCAAATCGGTCAACAACATGTGTATCAATCGTACCAATTAAATTGGTACCAACTATAGTCGGTTGGTAGTATCGTACCACATGCAAACTCGGTTGGTACATGGTTAGAAGTCGCTTACCATGGTATTTAATTTTTTGTATTTCTTATTTATTGAATATTAAACATTGAACTTTAACTACTCTATTTGAAAGTTTGAATGTTTGCAAGCTTTATTACTTGCAATTAAAAACCTTAAAGGCTTAACCATCGTTACCAAAGAAACTCAAAATTTGAACAAAATGGTAAGATTTCATATATGTAACCTGAAGTTGGTACAAAAACAGTACCAACTGAAAAATGTTGGTACCAAGTATAGTCGGTTGGTACACGATATAAGATTTTACATAACAATTGGTTGTTAATCCGTATTGGAGAAAAAAAAACTTGATACCATACCAAAACGATCCATGGGACCCGGTTTATGACGAATATCCAGATAAGTATTTACCGTTTATAAATACTATATTTTATTTAAAATAAACAAAATACAATAAAAAGAAACATTGTATAATAAGAAGCCTTACCTGAATAGAAGATTGCCATGGGGCCAAAAGAAGTTTGTGAAAGCTTCAACTTCTCCGGCGACCGGAGCATCAGGAACAGCCATGCTTTCATAGAGCGGCATGGTCGGAGAGTTACCGATGTAGCCATGGAAAGGTTTATCGGAGATGCTTTTGAGTTTTGTTTCTAAAGGGAGATCGAAAAGCTGGTCCAATGAACCGAACAAAGAGCTCCGGAACTCCGGCGACATTCCGGCCATGGATGCTCGGAAAAAACCGTATTCAGTCAGGGCTTCATGGACTTGTGTTTTCACTGAATTCCAATCATCTGGTGTTGATTGGTGAAGATAAATCTTTGAGAAATCAATGAGTGGAAGCACAGTTGTTGGTGTTTCTGATCCCATCTTAAGTTTCTATGTGTTTTTTTTTCCTTTCTTTCAAGAAACCAACCATTTTATATTAGTCTAATGCTCGCCGGTTTTGTTTAAAATAATATTTAGATCTGTTTATTTATTTATTTATTAATTAAATATCTCCTATCATTTTTATTTATAATTTTTCTGAAATAAAGTTTAAAACAATTAAAATTTACAGATTATATATAGTAACAATTTCAACATTAAGGGGTTGTTTGTTTTTTTTTTAAAAACCTCTTAATAGCTCTTTTACACACCATCTTTTATTAATTATAACTAAAATAAGACTTCAGACATTAGACCTTTTAAAAAACAAACGACACCTAAATGTATTAAAATATTTTACAGATTATATATATAGTAACAATTTCAACAATTTCCGTAATATTTGGATTTTAGTTGGGGGAAGGAAAGGAGAATCTGATACCTTCATTTAATTGGGTTTTTTAAAAAACATCATTTGTCTTCAAGCAAGTTTAAATAAATATCCCATAGACTTTTTTTTTCCAATATTCCAAATTGGTTTTGGGCTTTTGGCATTATTAATTTTAGAAATAATAAATTTCACTGTTGTTTTAAACATTTGTCAATTTTAATTAACTAGAAGCGTACTCGCGCAATGCAGCGAGATATATCACGATTTTAATGTTTATTTTTATTTTTTGTTTTTTATTGATTTACAGTACGATTTTTGATGGTTTTTATTGAGTGATAATGGTTTTTTATATATAAATTTGTTTAATTTAGGCTTAACAATATAATGTTTTTTATATAAAAAAAATTAAGTAGTTTGTTAAAATTCATTAATTATCTTATATATTTTAAATTTTTTATATTTAAATTGAGATGTTTATCCTGTTTTGATTATGTTTATCAGAATTCAAATTTCATAATTTTTGGGTTTGGGGATTAGAGATAAGGATTTTGGGGGATAAGGATGAAATATATTAATTAGAGTTAAAAACTTTACATGTAGTACATTAGGTTTTAGTAGTTATTTTTAAGAGATTTTAAGTAGATAGCTTTAAATTATAGTACATAAAGCTTGGTGAGTTGTAATTAAGAGTTTTTTATGCCATCTTTATAATATAGTATAGATATTGTTTTTAAACTTTGAAAACTCGAATTTGGTTCCTCATATTTGTTATTTTATAACGGTTTTGATCCCTTTTTCTAATGGTTGTTAATTTTTTTCTAGTTAAGTCCAAGTAAGTGAGGGGTATTTTTGTCATTTTAAAAAGTATTCTAATTACTAAAATACCCATCATTTTAACCGGTCAAGTCATCAAGGAACACATTAGGTAATTACAAATGACCTTCACGTCCTCGAACTTCTTCTTCTCTAGTTTGGCGTCTAACACATATGCTAAGTAGGACGAACATTCTTTAACCAGACACTTGCATGCTTTTGCCATTCAGATGACCATGACGTCCCATTTCCTCTTCCCCCCCGTAGATAAGCACGACATTGGAACTCGATTCAGTTTCTTAAAACACAAATTTATGCTTGGTTTTCTACCAACCAATCCATTCCGATCACTACGTCGAACCCACCAATAGACAAATTTTTTCCCTCCGACTTTAAGGGCACAATCCTTCAGAACTTCACGAATCAAAAAATTGACTACCATTTGCCATCTCTACTATCAAAACATCATCTAACAAACTAGCATGCACAAACCACAAGGGTTGTGGTGTGGTGGTAAAGGCTTGGAGAGTTCATAGCGCTCAACCCGGGTTCAAGCCCCACTAGCAGCTCTTGTGGCCACTGAGGATAAACTCAGGGTTGCACGCTTTAGCAGCTGGGCCAAAGGCCTTAATTGTCAGGGATTAGTCTGGGCCATAGGCCCAGGATACCCTTTCCAAAAAAAAAACTAGCATGCACATATAGATTTTGCAAAAAGAATATGACACAAAGGAATAACGTGTGCAGAGTCAAATAGGATGAGAGCAGGTACGGATTTAACGAGGAACGTACCGAAAACCACATTCGTCGACGCTTTAGCCTCATTGGCAGTCATTTGAAATGCTCGCCCTGGGACCCTTGGAGGGTTCCTTTCTCCCGTGACTTCCTCCCGTCTTCAGCTTTCGACGATCTTTCTCAAAGTGTCCCGACTCTTTACATTCAAAATAGATAAGCCCTTTTACCGGGCAATCTCTCACCGAATGACTGAGCATCCCGCACTTGAAACAGTCATTTGGGCTCGAGTTACAAGGGTCGTGATGCTTGCTTCGGTACAAGGGTCGTGATACTTGTTTCAGTACTTGGGACACCATCTAACCTCGCGCCTAGAATCAGCCCCACATTTATTGTTGAACGATCTCTAATTTTTGTAAGCCCTTAATGGTCTTCCCACTTTTTTTTTCTCCCCAACCTCGACCCACTCCTCCTTACCTTGATCAAGGCCATCCTCCATCAATTGTGTTTCCTTCATTACCTCTTGAAGTGTAGAAACCTTGGCGTTTTGGATCACATGTTTCATCTTTTCCGGTAAGCTTTTCATATAGACCTTGATCTTTATTCTCTCAGTTGGGGCCAAAATGACCCGCCAAGTCTCGTTTTTCCATGAACTGAAAGGAATAGTCAGTTATGGAGTTTCTCCCTTTCTTAAGAGTGCGTAACTTATCTTCTATTCGGTCCAACATTTGCTCATTACAGTATTGGTTCATTACAATGTTTTTAACTATTATTGGTCATGATGAACATTTTAGAATAGGTAAATGGATATTTCAACATTCCACACGAACTATTCATAAATGTTTTCATGAAATGCTAAATGGAATGATAGAATTCGCAAGAGAAGTCATAAGACCAACATCTTTTAATAGAACTTTGAGCATGTTAGAGAGAGTTGGAAACCTCAAAGAAATATTTCCGGTATGTTATTTGTTTTGATACTTTGTAAAACATGAAAAATTCTTATGATAATATTATATATAATTTGTGGTTTTCTTACAGGGGGTTATAGGCGACTAGATGGAACTCTGATACATGCAGTTGTGTCCATAAATCAACAAGTAAGATATAAAGAAAGAAGAAGAGGTGATTGCTTTCAAAATGTTTTAGCAATGTGTGATTTTAATATGATAATCACATATGTTTTGGCTGGATGGGAAAGCATTGTACATGATGCTAGAGTTTTGAGGGAAGTTGCATTTGACTCAAATTCGAGATTTCCGTTTTCTCCATTAAATATGTATCATCCTTTTCTAATAGTGAAATATTATTATTTTTTTGTATTTTTTAATTTGTATTTGTAAATGCAAATAATATTATCTTTGTGATGTTGCATACCCCACTCATGAATTTTTAACTCTATATTGCAATACGAGGTATTAGTTAGCTAACTTTTTACGCCAACGTTCGATCACTAAATAATAAAGGTTTAATCATGCACATGCACAACTTATAAACGTTATTGAACATGTGAATGACGTCTTGAAAGCAAGATTCCTGAGTCTAAAGCAAACGACTTCTTATCATTTTCCAAAACAAATAAAGGTAGTGATTGCTTGTTTTGCAATCCATAGTTTTATAAGAAGATGTTATATCCAAGATCAATCGTTTATGAAATACAATGAGAGTGTCATGTTTACTGCGGAAAAACAACATGGAGGAAACATTGAAGAAGAAATCTTTGAAGTACAATAGGGGTTTTTCAAGACAATGAATATATGGCTAATTTGCGGGATTATATTGCGACTCAACTAGTTTCAAATGTTTCAAATTAATTTTTATTCTGTCGATGATGAAAAAACAAACAATTTCTTTTTGGTATTAATGTTTCATATTTTGTTTGTATTTTAATTATGAATGACTATTAATATATTATATCGTTTAATTTGAAGTATGAAAATTGTATTTTGTCGTCTAATTCGGCAATTAATCATGCAAAAAGAGTAAAATGTTGGTAAACAATTATTTAAAGTATGAGATTTGTTTTTTTCTTCCATTAAACAATTGATAATAGAAACAATTACATATTATTTAATCACAAAATAGGTTATAACGGTCATTTTTTTTGTCCGTAAACACCTACAAAAAAAAACACTTGGTAAACACTCTTACCAAGGATAACATTATTACCCAAAACACACCTATCCGGGTAAACAACCCCTTAAATATCTATATCTATACTATATTATAAAGCACAAATAAAAAACACTTAAATACAAATTATTAGGCACAATGTACCATTATTTTATGCAAGATTTTAAAAATCTCTTAATTTACAAGTATCAAAGCACAAGATACATATTACTAATTGAGGCTTCTAACACCCACCAATTTGATATGTGCAGGACCTTCCTTTTATACAGATATTTCCATGTATCACTATTAATTAATATATTATATTACTATAAATTTGTTTTAATTATATTATTAAATATGTAATTGGTTATTTTTTCTAGATGTCATTAAAATATATAAGATAATTATTGAATTCTAACAAAATACTTAATTTTTTTATATAAAAAACATTATATTATTAAGTCTAAATTAAACAAA
Organism: Arctium minus; assembly: GCA_954870635.1. Taxonomy (NCBI): domain Eukaryota; kingdom Viridiplantae; phylum Streptophyta; class Magnoliopsida; order Asterales; family Asteraceae; genus Arctium; species Arctium minus. The sequence continues at coordinate 16,553,511 of OX941082.1, forward strand.
TTAAAAAAAAACATTATCAGTTTTTCAAAATCATCCAAAATCGTACTGTAAATCGAAAAAAAAACAAAAAATAAAATGAAACATTAAAATCGTAATATATCTCGCTGTATTGCACGAGTACGCTTCTCATATAAAAAAACAACTTTGACCGTTTTTAGGGCCTGGCACAAACCAACCAAATACATCCCGATAGAAAGTGGTCGATAATCTTGAATTTTTGGGTCACCAACACCATATTGGTGTGACTACCGTGCAAAAACAGCCAAATTGAACCTTTAGGGGTTAACCCATAAACCCTTTTCAAGTTAGAACCCCCATTCTCTTCACCCCTCCGCCTATTCACCTCTACGCCGCCGCGAATCCTCCTCTTTCATAAAGGTACAAACTTGCCGTCGATGCTTTTGGTTTAATTCATCCGTTTTTCTGAATCATCTTGCGTGCAAGTCTCTGTGAATCGCAATTTTTTGTGTGGTCGATTGCCCTAATTCACCAGTTCGTCAAGTTTTTTTGATCCATGATTTTTGGCATATACGTTTATACATCTTTGTGTGTAATGATGTATGTATGTATGTTTGTTCTTAATTCGTCGTAGTAGAAATGCCTATCAGATTTGGTTGTATTATTATTGTCACTAGCAACACATCCTTGTTTTCAATTACTTGTGATTATGTTTTTGGAAACATTCAATATCTTTATAGGGCAAAGCTATCCTATTGTATTTTTCAGTTTTGCAATGAAATTTGTTACAAGTAAAACAACTTTTTCTTCAATCAACAAAGTTTTGAAATTGAAAATTGATTTGTGTTGCCTCAGTGGTTGAATTATATATCTTTTATGGAAAAGAGGGTGTAAATTGTGTGTGGCATATAAGACTATCTTCAACCATAGCACCAAAAAAAGAAACACCAAATTTTGGGCCATTAACACCAAAATCTTCTTTAACTTCAACCACACGTATACGCCGTTTATCTCCCATCTTCCGTATTTTTCCCTTGGTTGGTTGGCAAAATGTGGAATTTGCAGTACGGTTGGAGATGCCCAAAGACGTGATGTAGAATTGTAGATGGCATCAGTCAGCCGTTGGTCCGTGTGTAAAAGTTGCAGGAGACACTGGAGTTACTGGTTATTGTAATTTCTGTTTTGCAAATGAGAGCTTATTGTTTGTATGGGATTTGAATGGTAGGAAAGATGAATTTCAACAAAGCTAAGATGCCTAGGATGCCTGATGGTGGTGCGGCTTCCACGTTGATAAAGATAGGAGCTGTTGTTGGTCTTGGATTGTATGCAGCGGGTAACAGTCTTTACAACGTTGAGGGAGGGCACCGTGCTATTGTTTTCAATCGTCTAGTTGGTGTCAAAGACAAGGTTCTTTCCGTTTATAACTTTATATTAAGTATTATGTTTTCTTTTATGCATCTATCTTATCAAAATGATACCTCTGCTCATGCTGTGATAATTAGGATCTTGTATGTGTCTTTATCGCAACTTACTGTTCGTGTGCGATTGTGTGCTGATAATGCCTCATTGTTTCTTATAATTGGTTGTTATTGCTATCTTTCCTCCTGCGTTTGGTTTAAAGGAAAGTCCGGGACTGAAATCATTGAAATCCCACAAACATTGGATTTAGAATCCATTGGGATTGTTGGTATTTCACGGGATTTCATAGGATTTGTTTGTAATAATTTTTAGATATGTAAAAAACATTCACGTTGTAATAATCAAGTAATAAACGGTAATTTAGTTTTTTTTTAAATTTAGTTTTTGTAAATTATCTATAAAGAATGGAATTCAATTCCATTCAAAATCTTACAAACCAATCACACCAAAGCTTCCAAAAATTTCCAATTCCAAATCTTTCCACGAAATCCAAATGACTAAAAAACATTACGTCAAACCAAACACCCTCAAGGAAATCTTGATAGGAAGACTTGTTCATAATATGATTATTGGAATAGTATCCTTGTTTTTTGATATTTAGATGTTTGTAAAGACTGTCCCCAAGCTCAGTTTGTGATGATTTTACACTTGTAAGAACTTCTCTCGATATCCATACATGTATAAATGTATTTCTGTATCTTTTACATGTGTTGCTATACATCATTTGTCAAATGCCGTGTTGCTTTTTATTTAAGTTTTGGTGCATCAATTTGCAGCTATGCACTAACGATGCAGGTACTTCAATTTTAAATGCTATTTGTGTCATGCCAAATGCTTACATGTTCAATTTAATAGGTTTATCCTGAAGGGACTCACATAATGATCCCTTGGTTTGAAAGGCCAATCATCTATGATGTTCGTGCACGACCCCATCTAGTAGAGAGCACCTCTGGTAGCCGTGATCTACAAATGGTATCTTTCTCTCTCTCTCTCTCTTGAAGTATATAATATTTATATAAGGCAAATGCAACAAATAAACTCACACACCTTATGCACCTTTGGTGAGGTTTGAACCCCTAACCTTCTAGGAGGCAGAGGCTCCGATACCGCTAGGCCAAAGGCCCTTTGGATATCTTCTAAGGGCCTGTTTGTTAGTAGCTTAATGAGCTTAATGAGACTCACAGCTTATTCAGTCAGCTATATATGACTGTTTGATAGTGACTTAATGATATAGAAAGTGGCTTATTCAATAAGATTTCAAAGGGGAGCTTTATGCAGAAAGCCAAGTTTTTTCCAAACCAGTCTCTCTCATTAAAAAACACGTTCCTTCCATCTATGAAAAAACTCTCTCAAATAAAAACCTTCTAAATCTATATATATATATATATCTGTGTCTTTATATACGTATATGTGTGTGTGTGCACCAGTGCACATAGTAATGATTCTATATCTGTTACAGAAGAGTTTTGCATATGCACATATGTCGGATTCTAGTTATCTTATTTTAGAGTCCATTGCTCTTACCGTGGCTCTAAATTTTGTGGTTCAGGTAAAAATAGGTCTTAGAGTCCTCACTCGTCCTGTTGCTGATGAACTACCCACCGTTTATCGAACTCTTGGTGAAAACTACAATGAAAGAGTCCTGCCTTCAATTATTCACGAAACATTGAAAGCTGTGGTTGCACAATATAATGCCAGCCAGCTTATTACCCAAAGAGAGGTATTTAGCAAATTCTTTTCCAATTTATGATGGTATATACTGTTTTTTTCTTTCAAGTTGGATATCGAATATAGAATTGTGTTTTATTGAGTTTGAAAGCACGCCCAAATTAAGTGTTTACATTTCTATTTTAGTCTCTCAAAAAAAAAGTGCCCACTTTCAAAAGTAGGTGCCTACTTTTCAATTCCACCTTTAATTATGAGATGGAGAAATTCATTACTTCCTCTATCGTTAAGGGTAAAATTGTCATTTAGTTAACTAAAAATGGTAATAATTACACATTTCTCAACTGCTTGTGTTTTTTTATTGTGGAAGTTTAATTATGCTTATAATCAGGACAAGTAATATGATAACGGAGTCCTGATTTTTTGGTTCTCTTAATCAACCATCATTCAATAGGCTGTTAGCAGAGAAATACGGAAAGTACTGACGGAGAGGGCATCCCATTTCAACATGGCATTGGATGATGTGTCCATTACAAGCCTGACTTTCGGGCGTGAGTTTACTGCGGCAATTGAAGCGAAGCAAGTGGCTGCACAAGAAGCCGAGAGGGCCAAGTTTGTTGTGGAGAAGGCTGAACAAGACAAGCGAAGTGCGGTTATCAGAGCACAGGTAAGACTATATATACACATGACGAAGGATCGTGTGAGAATATGAGTAAGGTGAGAAGGTAAGAAGGTTTATGGACCCTTGATAACTTTTAATCTCAAATCCATCCCTGAATCGCGCTTGATATGGGGATTGATCCGGTGCATCTAATGTGCATCCAAGGGTGAAGATCCCTTCTTACCCTTCTCACCTTTAACTTTCCTTCTCAGCGGAACCCAACCCATATATATATATATATATATATCATGACTCATGAAACATAAATCTTGGTTTATTCAGCGTATATAAAGGGTTTGGGCAGGGGAAGCTTAAAAGTAAAAATCTACCAAATTCCATGAAAAAAATACAACATCCGACTTCACATGTATTCTAAGATGTTTTAAACACTTGGTATCTTGTTGATAAAAAACTATAGCACCGTTAATTATCTATATTGGATCCCAAGAAGATACAAAGTTTTGCTCGACTATTGGTCAAATGCCCATTAATGAATTGAAGACAATAAAGAAAACTTGTAGATGTAAATCAAAGTTACAAGTATCAAGCATTGGTTATTAAAGGTGCGTTTAGTACATAGGACAGGACGGTACAAAATATTGTTGTCCTACGTTTGGTGCGACATTATACTAGGACAAGACAGTACCTGAGTGACCCGAGTGAGACAAAAATACATTTTTTCTATCCCACCAAAATAGGTGGAAAACAAAAGAAATGGGACAAGATTGGTTAATTACTAAACTATCCACGTCAAATCAGAACCCTAAAAAAACTTTCAAAAAGGTTTCACATGCCTACCTCACTCTCGTTCGTCTAGTCCCATCTGCTTACCAGATGCACCTAACAGGCAAAAAGTATCTTTAGATCGAAAACTTACCAAAAAAGGAAAATCTTGCATTTTTTCTACAACCCAATAAGGAAAATGCTACATTTTTTTTAACAAAGAGTAATTTTACCTCAAAATTTGCCAAAAAATGAACTATTACAATTTTTTCATAGAACAACACAAATTTGAAATTGTTGAAAATTCTATGGTAAGGAGGGATTGTAACAAGGTTTATTTATCTGATCGACTAACACGAGCTGCTTATATTATTATACATAATAGGGTGAAGCAAAAAGTGCCCAGCTGATAGGTCAAGCAATCGCCAACAATCCAGCATTTATCACTCTCAGAAAGATTGAAGCTGCTAGAGAAATTGCGCAAACAATGGCTGCTTCATCCAACAAAGTCATGTTGAATGCCGATAATCTGTTGCTGAACCTTCAGGAAATGAGTCTGGAAAAGAAATAGAAGCGTAACGTTATCTGGACTGAACACATTACGCTTTTCTTATTGTTTTTGAACAACTCCCTCGCCATTTCTGTAACCTGCGAAAATAATTTCATGGAGGTTGATACACATGAGAAACTTGTGAGTTCGCTTATTAGATGTTGAACATGTTAAAGATGCATTCGTAAACCTCATTTTCCTAGCTTAAATTCGTCTTACCAATCTTAACAGGTCAAGTATTTCATGGGTATTTCTGTAATTTGTTGTTACTAGGTTTCAATGCTCAGGTTATTGTCATGTTGCTAGTTGGTGCACCGAAGGAATGAGAATTCGGCATTCATGGACTTTGAAGCTCAAGGATCAAGGACGGAACAAACACTTGTCCCACGTTTGGTGCAACATTAGACCGAGAAATGACAGGACTGAGTGGAGCAAGAACAAAGAGTTGTTTCATCAACTGATATGTGGAATCGGTTTCCAGATCTTAAAATTCAAAAAACGTCATGATTTGTTTAGAAATACAATTTGATGGTGTTTACTAAGGTTTGGAAATGGAGGTTTATAAATTAAAGGCAAAGAAGGGACCACTGGCCACCAGTTTAAAATACCCTTTATTTAAAAGAGTTTCTAATAGCCACTAGAGCAAGGGACCAAATCCGAACACTTTGGCAAACCACGATGATCATTTTTAAAAAGTGTTTAGCGAAATCCAGGCTATTGTCATTCAACAGCTACAAGATCAACAATTCCATAAGCTTGGGCCTCTATTGCTGACATAAAAACATTTCTTTCCACTTTAAACGATCCCCATGAATGGGCTTATAGGAATCATTGTCTTTTTGAATCGATTCAAGAAGGCGAGAACCAACGAATACCTTCTTCAGGTATCTCAATTGAAATCAATTTGTTCGTGGTAAAGACATCAGAATTTCGATCAAATCATACACCGCAGTATAGTAGGCCTTCTAATTAGGCTTTACATTTGACAAACCACAAAAAACCAAATTTGTAGTTTACTCTAATTTTTATTTTTGAAAAATGGGTGATCTAAGCTATGACAAGACTAATTCCATGGCAAGTCGCAACTGCTTCGCCAGTCCCTTGGTAAATCTCCCAAGGGCCACAAACACATATGTAAATGGCAGGATTTAAACCCAGCTTGATTTTATCATCTTCATAGGATACACCATGCTACCACCCTTGGGGTTTGTTCAGTTAAATTTTTTTTACAAACAGAATGATGTTTGTAGTTATCAAATCTGTGAAAATCTTGCAGTAAAAAAATAAAAAATAAACCACGCATCAAAATGATGCTTTCAAGTGGTTGCATCATATCAATCAAATTAGCACAAAAGGAAGACTTAATGTTCACAAAATAGAGACCAGACTAACTTTTGATATGCATCAACAAGTATATATATGATTATTTACAGTGGCTGGCTTCATTTGCTCTACACTTGATATCTAAAAACAAAAATGCCATTTTGATAAAGGCCAAAAATCAGGTGTTAGAAAGTTAATGGGCTCCCGTAAAAAGATATTTGAGATCTTGTGCAGTTAGACTAGTCACTGAGCTTCCACTTTGACCTTCACCAAAAGCTGAAGCAACCATTTTCCTCTTTTCTTCCTGCACAAATCACATTAAAAACTCTAAATCACAGGTCATTTCTTTATGATTCATCCATCATTCTAGTTTAGATATTCTACAAATTTGTAATATTGTGTATTCTTCACAAAGCAATACGTACACGAATGAATGATAACTAGTTGACCCATGCACTTAACAAAGAGGTATAGAAGAGAAAAGGAACAACATTCATTTCTGATGAAGGGAAAGAAGCTGGGAAGAGATGAGTTGGGATAAATATTGTATAAAGTGATTTCTTGAAGAAAAAGGAGATACAGATGTCCATTTCGTGCTATTAGAGAACAAACAAATTCACATTGTTAGATATAGGATGTGGTTCTATAATTGCACTACAACAAAATTGATCTTATAGGATGTCTGAGTGTCCTTGGGTGTCCTGTAGAATACTTAATAGGACTCTAAGTTTATATGATCAAGAATTGTGTATCTTATCTACCAAAGCCTCGTTGCCTCATTGGCCCAGTAGTACCTGGTAGATCCCAACCTACTAGGAGGTCAAGGGTAAAAGTCTCATCAAATGTAAGAAATATGTGTGAATTTTGCCGTATATAAATATACTTAAAAAAACCAAGTATCATATTTAAAGGCATTACTCTAAGTTGTTAAAAGCTAGACGACCTAACGAGTTCTATTGACTAAGTTGGACAACCTAATAGAACATGAAAAGTAAAACGTCCTACTAATCTTTTTATAGGACACCTTTTAAAAAGGTCCTAAGCCTTTCATACATCAAAAGGCTAATATGACAGATTTACTTTTTATGTCCTATTAGGTTTCCCAATTTTGCAAATAAAACTTGTTTGGTCACCTAACTTCGTCCTAACAACTTGTTGTAAAGCCACCGAGTTTTGGCCATACGAACCTACAGTGTAAATAAGTACTCTAGTAGGACGCATGTGCGTTTTATTGTAGTGTTGGTTTCTTTATGGGCTCGACCACAAGGTTTTGGCCTACGGTTTGAATGAATACTATAGTAGGATGCATGTGTGTTTTGTTGTAGCGGTGGTTCATTATGGACTCTATGTAAATTTTATCTCTCAATTATAAACTACTATTTGGGCCCATTAATTTTTACCTTCCATCAAAGATCTAACCTCAAGTTTGGGAGCCTGCTTGAGACCATATAATAATTACCTCTGGGAAGTCTCCTGAGTCACAAAGTGAGGAGGATGATTCATTTAAACCTCCTCAAAAATGAGCATTCTCGAATTTAAATTGATGATTTAGCCATTGACGAGTAGCAGTTTGCACAATCTAGGACATAAATCATCTTGATTGCATACCTAAAGGCCTCCTAGTTTTCACCATAACCGAGAGAATCATAATGATTAAGTTTCACACTAACCACCTATACCCTTTCATGTCCTAGAAGAATTTATAGATCAACACCGACTGGTTCTAGCATCACATTTGGTAAAACAATAATCAACAAGGGAAATGCACCAACCGTAGGAACCCTAAAGGGAGGTAAATAATGAAATGAAATATGATGGTGTGGATTTTAACCAACCTGTGAAATGGTAGAGAGGCAAGTGATTCATCATATAATTGTACCAACTAACAACCACATTATTAAGACTCATGCATAGACCATGGCCCGGTTTCAAAAATAGGATTCAATACAACAAGGGAATAATTTATTCCCTATATATATATAGTGGATTAACCAAATCATTAGTGAGGAGAAAAACTATTTAGTGAGATTATTATTAGTTCCTATGTTTTGGGGAGAACGACCAGCATCTCAAAAGTAGGCCAACCACTTCATTTTGTAACTAGTTAATTTTGTTCAATAAACTTGTTTGTGTCCTATCAAATCAAAACCAGAGTTGTTCAATAACCAATGTTGACAAAGAAAGTAGATGGTTGAGGTCAAGAAAAATTGGAGGTTGAGATCAAGAAAGCAAATCGTTTCGCCCCCATGAACAAGAGGTTTGCCTTAATGGTGGATTTACTGCAAAATATCATTGAAGCACAAATTAGGGCATGCTTGGGGGACTCGTTATGGAGGAATATGTTCTATCTATCGGGATAGAACAGGCCACAATTCAGGCCTGCTTGGCATGGAACTTGGTCCCCAGTTAGGCATGCTTTGAGGCAAAGAAATGAATCCCCCCTTTGGGAATGCTTGGGTACTCATCATGGGCAGCAAAAGAGAAATTGGAAAAGAACAATGGACAGTTAGAACAAAGCAAATAGTAATGCTGAAGAAGGCATACAAAGAGTTCTGGAAAGGAGCAATTGAATGGCCAATTTTGGCCTGTTGTAGTGTTCCGATGACTCCCAACATGCACCTTACAAGAGACTGGAAACTATTTGGAGATCCTAAAAGATTTCAAAGGTTGGTTGGGAATATCCATCATATGGTGATGCATCCTCACATTGCATATTCTTTTAGTGTAGTCGGGCGTTCATGTCATCTCTGACAGTTCATCATTGGCTAGCAGTAATACAAACTTTGTGTTACTTGAAATGAGCACCCGTACGGGATTTTGTGTATGTGAATCATGGAAATGAGCACCCCAACATGGTAGGTACCAAAATGGATAGAAGATCCATTTTAGGTATTGCATTAACTGTTGAAATGAATTTGGTCTCTTGGAGAAGAAGCAAAAAGTCATCTTACAGAGTCAGAATACAAGGTTATGGCACAATATCTGTGCGAGGTGATGTGGATATACGAGTTCCTAACCGACATAACGAGCAACATTGTGGTGCGACAATCAATTTGCTTTTCATATTGCATCTATTACTGTATTTCAAGAGTTCTAAGCACATTGAGATTGATCGTCATTTTGTTCGTCAGAATCGTAACAAGGTTTAATTTCTACAAAATATGTTAAAAGACTCGAGAACAGTTAAGAGAACATCTTCAGGTTGGTTATCTTTGTAACAGGTTGGGCATGATAAATAGCTATCTTGAGGGGAAGTATAGATAATTAGTGTTCTTTCTAGTTTACTTTTAGATGGTTTCCTAAAATAGCTTCCTAGTAGTATATATAATCTTGTACAGTTCTTATTGTGAAATAAACCAGATTACCGACTTTGTACACTGGAAATAGGACTTACAATGTGTACTTAACATAATTGAACATATAGTTCAAAAGAATACACCAAATTAACCAAGAAAATCTAAAAAGGACGAATATCCTGAAAGTGACCATCCACCAAGGAAGAAAGACAACAACGAACCTCTAAACAACTGAAAAGGAAGGATATTAGGGAATTATTATACCATGGGTAGCAGAAAGTGAATGAATCAGCCGTTTCAATAAAAGAAAATGAATGGATTAAGTAAGCAAACGAAAATAAAAGTGAATCTGATGGACATTTTAGGCATAATAATATGTGGAGACCAGACCTGGAGTGCGATAATCCGGTCCTCAACTGTGTCCTTAATCATTAATCTCGACACTGTGACGGGACGAGTCTGTCCAATTCTATGAGCTCGATCAATAGCTTGATCTTCAGTAGCTGGATTCCACCAAAGATCTAAAAGAATAACATGAGATGCAGCAACCATGTTCAGACCAAGATTGCCAGCTTTCAATGACATCAGCATAACAATTACCTGCAATGTATTCATTACTTCATTAAAAAAATGAATGCGCTAAGTTCTATCGGCTTGCTTTATCATCAACTTTGAAAATAGGAAGTAGTAATGCATGATAAGAAAGTAAATAAACATTGCTCAGGCTAGACGTAAGCATTGAAGGGGTGTCAGCCAATAGAAAATGTAGAAGGAGCATTTATGTTTATGAACCCTATTCCAAACTTACGCTTTATTTATAATGAGTTACTATTATGTTCTATTTATATTATTTTAGGAATATCTTCATCTTCCATATTTTGTGGGATTCTACTATGGAATGGTATTAGGAAATACTTTTATACTATAAAGGGTATTAATCCCTTTCTTTTGGCTTTGGGAATAACAAGAAATGAAATAATTCTCTCAATTCTTTCTTCATGGTATCAAATCAACATCCAAGTCAAACTTCTAGACACGATCATGCTGCCTTTCCTTTGCATATTGGCACAATCATATCGAACACCTAGTAAACCATCTGCTACTTCTATAAGATCCTGTAACTTTCCTTTGTGAATTTGGCATGATTGTGTTGCCTTTCCAGAACACTAGCTGTATGCTGCCAAAATTGAATCCCTAAAACGTGTTTTCCTATCAGGTAATCAGCAGTGATTAACGTACTCTAAGCCCTAACCTATTCCCCTTGTGAATCTCATCTGACGAAATACAACATGGCCGCTCATTCTACTTCATCGAATATCACCTCTAGATCCGTTCATCCACTCCTAACACTTTTATTCCCATTTCAGTACAGAATCTTATCAGCATCACCAATCACAAACTGCAGGGTCACCTGGCATAGGCAATGACCGTCACCTCGCCTGGGAAGTTGTACCTCCAAAAGCTACACATCCTAAATACAAGCCTGGAAAACTGATGACATAGTTGGCCATGTCATGGCTGATAACGTCCATGACCTCTGAAGTAGGAGAAACTTTTATGCTTTACAAAACCGTGTAGGACATATGGGAGGCGGCTCGTGAGAACTACTCCAACACCGAGAATTCCTCTGCATTGTTCGACATTTTTTGTAAAAGAAAAATCTGAAGTGTCAACCACTTTTCAAGGTTTGCATTCCATGATTTCCACCCAATTCCATAGCAAAATTCATGTTCTTAAAACTAATAATGTTGAGGATGATTTCAACTTAGCTCTTGGTCCATACTTATCCACACATGGCATCGTACATATTAGTTCATATATGGATACCCTCAACATATGGCGTCATCAGGGAAAAATTACACTAACACTTTTGGGGGATAAGTCATTCTCACTGCCACTTATCTCATCAATAGGATCCATAGCCATGTACTTCAAATCAAATCACCCTGTCAAGTCCTCAATGATTATCCATCCTCATATCGTTGTTCTCATCTCATCTACCTCTGAAGGTATATGGCTGCACTTCCTCTGTTGAAGTTCATCAACAAAATAAAACAAAACTAGACCCCAAATATCTCGAATGCATTCTTTTCGCTACTCAAATCAAAAGGGTTATAAATGTTATTTCCCTACCACAAAAACAGGAAGGCTTTACAACTCCATGTTAGACCCCAAATCTCTCAAATGCGTTTTTTTGCTACTCATCAAATAAAAAGGGTTATAAATGTTATTCCCTCCCACAAAAAGGCTTTACAAATTTATGGAAGTTACATTCTTCAAGAATCATTCTTATTTTCCCCTCTCTCAAATTTAGGAGACATAAGGATTTTCAGATTGTAGGCACTCTTCAAAACATTCAAGCCATCAATCCTATATGTAACAACAGAAATTTTCATGTATATGTTCCAACTTCAAGAGTGTGAGAGAGAGAACTTGGGATTATCATTTTAGATTTTAGATTTCTACCTATTTGCCCATTCTGTACTCTTTCTTCTTTCTTAACGATATGGATACCTTTCGTAGTTTCATTCTTTTAAATGCATATTTCTTGAACAATGATTTAGAGATTATAAACTATATCCTATATGCACATATTCTAATAAATATGTGCAATGCAAACTATAATAGAATCAACAAATTACTAGTATTGCAGCAAAGAATCAACATAAATATAATTACTGAAATGTAGCAGTTCAACCTCAGGGTCATTGTTGAACTCTTTGACAGCCCTATCCCTCGAGACTAGAGACATAGAACCATCCAGTCTCCTGTATTCTATGCAATGCTCATTCAGTGACCATTCAACCAAGTCCAACATTCTTGTCCACTGGGAAAAAACAATTGTTTTTATTGGTCCTTCAGCCTGCGAAGCTGATGAGCATCTCAGATCACCAACACCTGAACTAGAGGAGGTATTTCCTGTAAAGGAAGTGTTACCATTGCCTGCTGAATTTGATATTTCAGCTCCACAATGGGACTGAATGATATCTAGAGTGGCTCTGATCTTGGAAGAAGTATAATTATCCTGAAAAACTGGAGATCTCTCATCAATTTTCGATAAACATTCATAATGATCATCATCAGAGATACAACTCCTTAAGGTGGCTTTGTTAAATACAACATCACCACCAATCTGACTTTTGCAATTAGGTGATGGGCATGTGTTGTCATCCCCCGTTAAATATTCAGCTACACACTGATAGCAAAAAATATGTCCACACATCGTAATAACCGCATCCTCAGGTGGATCCTGTCAAAGCATCAATGATCAAACTATTAATCATAACCTGAACGCCCGAGAAGGAAACCAACATGTATGCTAGTCAGCTAGTCAAATACCATGACTAAGATAAAATGTATTCTCTTCAAATGCAGGTGGTGTTCACAATTTAGAATCTTACGCCAGTGCACAAACATGAAAGATGAAACCTAACTTCCAACAAAAGGCATGAAACATCAATAGGTTGCAAAAATATTGAAATAATTTTTTTTGGAAAGCAGACTATGCTGCATGGTTCTTAGTTTGTACTGTAGTATTTGCTCAAATATATAGTTACTCAAGACCTCTATAAAAGCTAGAATCTTCTGACTGAGAAAATGGAACTTTTTAGCTGATAATTCGATTGATGACTTGGACTATCAATCATAAAAGTTGAAAGTGCTCTGACTTAGCAGTGTATATCTTACAGACATGTTAACACGACAAGAATCTTAACATCCACAGTTAGCACCATATGATGTACCAAGGCTAAATATGATCTTAAATAAGCCAACAGAATGATTAAAATAAACGAATTTGGTTATTGGGCCCAAAGACAAACACTATGTTCTCACTAAGAGAAGAGGAAATAAGTTAGAGGTTAAGCTGTTAAGGGAACTCACACTGCACAAAAGACATATATTTATCGTTTCCAAAAGATTCAACAAAGTGGCTTGCATATCCTTCGGAAGATTCTTTGCCATTTTTGTAGAAACTGGACTGACCGATTCTGAACTAAATCCTTTAACCAGCAATGGATGGTCACAAGCTTGGCGAAGGCGCAGAAGCATCAATAGGATATTTGCATAATTTTGTCTCACAGTGCCTGCAGCTGCATAAGCCTGCAAAAGAGAGGTTAAGAAGTAGGCGAAATAAACTAGATTCATTACTACACATATAGCTGTTTGGCAGTTGCTGAATGGTTTGGTGCAGAATGATTAAGAGACTCTTATGATATAGTGCAAAATGAAATACAGTTGTTTTCTAATTGTTCATAATGAAATTAGGGCTCTAAATGGTTAAGGGAGGGTCAGGATACAAAATCATTCAGAGGGTTTTGGAACCATTAAGAGGCAGACATTTTTTTTTGCCAAACAAGATTCACCTCTTAGCGATTCAGAGGTTACCTCTTAATGAAACCATTAAGAGGTAAACCAAACAGCCCCTTTATACTCTGACCTCTCTGTCCTGATTGTTTCTCAGAAGAAAAAAAACATTTGCAGATGGCATGTTTATATTAATGAAAACGACTAGAAGCTTAACAACAATCTGGGGGAAAAGTTTAGCAATACAGAGCACATAAAATTGTCCAGATTATGCAAGACTGGGAAGATTAAACAGATAAAAGTAATTTCATGAAGATCCTCAGCTATTATCTGTGCATGAGGATGGAAATAGTCTGATTATCTAGCTTGCATATACATAACCCGAATTTCAAATGCAATGGATCTAGCTTCATGCCTTATCATAAGCTAGTCAGAATTTATATCTGGTAGATTGTTGAAAGAACTTGTAACAAGTGAATTCAAAAAATTGTTGGTACCCACATGTCACTCTAGACCAGATTTCATACCAGAAGCATATTTGAACCCATGATTAATTGGTTACATAAAAGACGCATTAACCAACAAGCCACGCTGGGATCCACTGTTTCGGTGTCATGTATGATCTAAGATATTAACAGCGTATGGTATTCTAATACTGAAAATTTTTAACTAGAACTTTCAGTCCAGATCAAGTGATGCATGATGGAAGTGGAGTATAAGTAAATAAATAAAAATGGTAGACCTAAATAAAGTACCTTTCTTTGCCCCCCAGAAACAACTTTTTAAGAATAGTGGGACCCCTTGTAACCCATAGGAAAGGGAAATAAACTGTCTCTGCTTGAGAAATTTTCTTTATTATTAGTTGAAGGAGACTGACCACAAGCTTGAAGTGATCAACTGTCACTGATGTAATTTGGACTTCATTACTAATAATTGAGGATTTAGAGTTGTTGAAATCTTTAGAGCTAAGTAGTTGTATTATCTCATCACAATGGATAGTTTGGACTTTTAAGTGCTTTTTTGTTCTACAATTAGTACAAGGATTTCCTATATTATAAACATTTGGTTATGGAAAAAAAGATTGAATGTTAAATAGAAAAAATGAATGTTCATCGAGCACTGTCCCTGAACTATCGTTTTCAACCGAATGTTTAGCTTTTTATTTCACACCCCCATCACTGGTTCAGCTTTAATCAGATGCAAGTAATATATCTGCTTGTTTCATCTAGTAACGAATCTTGCAAGTTCAAATTTGATCCTACTAGAAAATTGATTAGCGTCATAAAAATAACTAATGTTTGTCATTCTCATACCCATGGAGCATATCCAAAACCAATATGACTCTGCTATTATGTTTCACTCTTTCTATCATAGGTAGAAAGGTACAGTACCCATATCACTATCAATTTTATCAAAGAAACATCAACATCCAAGACAACAAGAGAAGGGGCGTGAAATATATCAGTAGTTACCACACCAACCAGCAAACATAATTTATCAATTTGAGAAGCAAATCTAAATCCATTGTTTTGCATCCTGGACAGTTTCTATCTACAAGTAACTACCAACAAAATAAGGTTTTTAGGAGAAATGACAAGAAAAACACCTTGAATCGCTTGCGTGATTCTGCTTCTAGCTTGCGATAGAAATTCAGTTCCTCGGCTGAGAAATCCACAGTTGTCAAATTTATTGTTTTTGGAGGTAAGTTGATAATGGGCTTACCATCAATCAAAGTGTCTGGACACAAAAAAAAACGATACGATCAGCATCATGCATCTTCAAAAGGATTATGAAGAACACATAGCAAATTGAGATCAAAAATTGACTACGTAACACGAAGACCATGCAAGTTAAGAGAGAACATCAAACGAAAGAAACATAAATTGATCTATCAACTAGAAATAAAACAATAAATGGGTATCATGATGAATATATATATATATTTTTTTTTTTTCTGACCAAGCATCACAAGGTAAACAATCATATCATGGTAAGAGAAGAACCACTGCTTAAGTGAGGTCAAAGTTCAGCAAGCAAATCATTCCCATTAACAGCCATGAGCAGTTCTGCAGGATAACTTATTAGTCTAGTAATATACTAAGGATAGCTTATTGGCATCGGTAATACTATAGCACCATTACCAAAGGTACATATATACATCATTGCATAATTAACTTCAAAAGCTACTGAGAGGGTCATGACGATAGGTTAGTGATCCAGTGACCGAAAATGGCTTAAAACGACATTTTATTTGATATATATAAAAGGTTTGTCAAACCATAAGCAATTTGGTCGCCACAAAGATATACATAACTATGCAATATAACATGTTTAACATACAAAATAAGAGTACATAAATTTTATGTGTTTTATCTAGGTGCATGAAACATAATTCACACAAGCATATATTAAACTGAGAGATGATCTACGATTAGTAAGTAAACAAAAAGAATCTGTATACATATTAAGTCAGCTTCAAGAAAGGCAGGAAGAAAAAAGAAAAACCACCTTTTGTTCGGCGAAGCATTATTGCCCTTAGCACAGCTTGAAGTTTCATATAACCCTGACTTGAGTTTCTGGATATTGGGATCTTTATTTGATTGCAAAAAGATTTGTACTTCGCGTATGGTTCACATTTCAGAAATCTGAAATAGCTGAACAGTTCATCAATTGAGTTCTGTATTGGTGTTCCAGATAAGCACCATCTCTTTTTTGCCCTAAGGCCACAGCAGGACTTAGAAACCTGGGTACTGCTATTTTTTATTGTTTGAGCTTCATCTAATATCACCCTGAACCAATGCACTTTTGCAAGAGTGCCACTGTCATCAACTGCAGAACCGCGGATACCTTTTCTACCCTTCTTTCCTTTCTTGCTAACATGAGACTTCTTCCTTTTCTTATTAGCAAATTCAGAAGACAATCTATGCACATCTCCATCTTTTTTATCATCATCCTCCTCATCATCAGAAGTTTTGGTTGGGACCTCTTTCGCCACAATGGAATATGTCGTGAGGACAACATCATATGTTGCTAGTTCGGCAGGATCCTTGGTCCTATTGCCTCCATGATAGATTAGAACGTCAAGTTTAGCTTCATCTGCAACTTTCTCATCCAACTCTCGGGCCCATTGTCGTAGCACACTTGCTGGACACACAACCAATGAACCTGCTGGAGGCTTCCGATTGCGAAATTCTCGTGTTGAACTTGAACTATTGACCTTAGTAATTAACTTCAATTCATCAGATTCTCCAGCCTGCTTGTCTTCATCCACAACTAAGGTATCTTTATCATTATCGTCATCTAAATCCAAGGCTTCAGCTTGTGAAGCGCAAGGATCCTCCGTTTTAGGTCTCAATTGAGATTTCTGCATCTGTATAAGTGCAATAATAGAAATGGTCTTGCCAAGACCCTGTGAAAGAGATGCATAAAATATGAAAAATTATATGCATCTAAATCCTATATGGTGGATCAATGGTGCTGCTGAATAAGAGGGCGATAGTATTACAAGCAGGTAGTAACCTGATCATCAGCCAAAATTCCACCAGAACAAGCCACGCTGTTCTCCTTCTGAAGCATCCAGGCCAATGCAATTTTCTGCAAATAAATTATCACGAACACATTGAACCATCAAAATAGTAACTAGTTAAATAAATAAAAATAGTAGGTGGATGAATACAGAACCTGGTGCCTGAAAAGAGAGACAGACAAAAGACCATCAGGTAAAGTTGCTTCAAGTATTGGCTGATGAAGACCCTGAAAAGAAAACAAGTATTACCTTTAGTGTATCACATATCATTCAAAAGGTAGCTTACAGATAATCACAAGGACCAACCTCCTATCAAGCAAATGGTTGCGTACAGAAAATCAGGATATATCATACAAGAAAATGCTAAAAGAAATTGGAGAATATTACAAGTTCCTAAAGAATTCTAGTTTGTATAAATAGTCTTCCTTGGTGCATGCCTTGTACGAGGGGATCCAGTTGGCACCATCCATGAATCTAGGAAGGCACTAATGTGGCTCAACTAGTCAACCTCGTAAGAACTATGTGGTCATGGACCACAAAGAACTGAAGAAGGGAAGCTAACATTGATAGGTTTACTTGCAACCCATTTGTTTGCATATCCTGCTCTAAACCACTTTAATCCTTTCCAATAATCAATTTCGTCAGTACTTAACAGGTTCAAGAAGGAAGCTCTACCAGAAAGACAAATTCCTTGAATACACACAAATCGTATATCTATACTAACTAAACTGACAAATTTTCGGCTTCATTATCCACAACATGTAGATGCAAATGCTAGCCTCCCATCCAAGCTTCATCTTTAGGCAACCATTAGAAGTACATCACCATGATAAGAAGTATTAGAAAAGAAGTAAAGAATCATATGAATATAAAAAAAGAGAGACCAGATAACATATCTTGGTAAACCCATGTCCTAGAGTCAGATTACCAAAGATCTTGATCTCATATATAGAATGTCAAAGCAGCTTATTATGTAATGACGAACAGAGAAACTGGTACCCGTAATGCTACTTCATAAATATGCCTCTCGTCACCAACTGTTTCTTGAACTGCCCCAGGGTGATAAGGATCAGATTGACCAGCATACCGTGTAGCTGGAACAGATGTGGAGTCCTGCATCCAAGGAGGTAATACCCTACTTCCATGATGGTTTTTCATAGCTACATCATAGTTGGACCTACTGAAATTGTCTTGCATATGAAGATTTGTATGACTTGAAGGTGCAGGTGGATAAGGTTTTCCATAATTTTCATGGAATTGACTGCTACCCACATCTTTTACTCGAAGACTTGGACTGGAATTAGATGAAGATGACTGAAGGGATGGTGGAAGCTTTCTTTTGGCACCTTTCGGGTGTAACTGGTTATCGAATTCTGTACCTAACATAGCACCGATTTCCGTAATCAATATGATGTTATCGAGATATATCACCTAATAGATATACCAACAAGCCTATGTTACCGTTATTTGAAGAAACTCCGGTGTGCTTGCCATGCCTGTCATTGTACCTATTTGAATTCCTAACATTTTTAGAAGATGATGACTGCCCATTCAAAGCAGATTCTCTTTTAAAAGGACGAGACCTTTGAGCCGATCCACGCAAACCTACAATTCAGAGAAAGGTCTAATAAGAAAAACTAAAAAGGTTTTTCTGTAGCTCTATGAATCTCACCTCTAGAGATTGTGTTTACCTGTACCACTTGACACAGTTGAAGAAGGCCATGCAGGAAGAACCCTAAAATTGGATGACGAAGTAGCCGTATCCTTCAATACCGAGTCATTTAATGCTTTATATTTCTCCACATCCCAATCACTCGACTCACTATCTGTTGAACTAAGATCTTCCGATGCCATTACAGACACAAAGATGCAGTAGTTGTTTTCCTTTCCAAGATCAGTTCCAAATAAGTACCTAATGGTAAACCAAGCTGCAATTGAACAGCGACGCTTCAATGTCCAAAATTTTGCAAAAAATACCCTCACAAACCCTTGTAATATGGCTGCTAATCAACTCAGTAAAGGAAGATTAACAACTCCAAATTGCGAAACCTCACAATCAAGAAAGTAACGTCGCATGCAACATACAATAAATAAAAAACAACTACAATGAGGTCAAAAAATTGTCGGTTTTCGCTAAGAAATCAGATAACCGTCAAATCCTAGTAGTGAGTTTACCATATGACAATAGAATAGAAATACATATCAAGAGAAAGAGAAAGAGAGAGAGATTGGTGGGGGCACCTGATGATTATCGCCTGCATCACGATGATAACTGATATCTCGCAATTGCGCAAAAACCCTAAACCCCCGAGGAGGTGTTCTTGATTTTCCCAGACAACACTGCGTATGACAAAATGTTTTTGAAACGAAGTTGCCCAAATTCCCGACCTCGTACATGAGAAGCAACCGGTACGTCCCCAAAAAATAAAATAAAATAAAATAAAATGATTATAAATACAAATTCAAGAAGAAGATTCCAGCTATACATTTCTATTTTACATTTGGTGTTCCTTTGTGCACCCTAGTCTACATGGCTAGGGTGCAATAATGTTAAAATTTAGCATTTGTTAAAGGAAAAACACAATAGAACAACAATATACGGAGAGAATGAATCTGTAATTCTCATTAATCAAAAGCCCTTTAAATAGGGATGAGATACAAGTAGATAACCACAAGATATTTTAGTTCTAATCTAACTCTGATATATTTATCTCTATCTCTATCTTTATCTCTATCGTCATATCCTTTAGACGATGTCACACTTATCCTACAACACTCCCCCTTGTGTTGAGTTAAAGGAGTGGTGGTGCACAGTTGTTGTCTCGTTAAAACCTTACGCCAAAATAAAACCCAGTGGGAAAAAATAAAAATATGACGAAGGAAAGAGTACAACGCACCAGCTTCTTTGCAATACATAGACTTATCCTTCAGTCTAGTTTTCTCTTAGATTCATACTTTAATCTTGAGAGTTAGGAAAGCATGATGGTATATAAACAGTTGCATCACTAAAACCTTACACCAAGGAACAAAACCCAATGGGAAAAATAAAACATTGGTTGAAGGAAAGAGCACAACATACCAATATCACAAATATAGTAGACTCCCCCTTTTGTCTACTACTCCCCCTGATTCGTGCATTCATCAATGGAGTTTGAAAACATTTGCAATTACATGTTTTCCAATATATGGTTTTAGGTAATGACTTGGTAAAATATGTCACATTCTTTTGACACCTTACTTGATTTACTTGAATCTAAATGATGGTATTTTATTGCTGATTGTATATAAACTTAAGCAGAATATGCTTTGTGTTATTACCTTGATGTATCTTATGTTCATTTCTTCAATATATGATGCATCATTTCCATATATGCAAGTAGGATACTGGTTGAACCCAAAATTACTAACTCCTCTAATATATGTAATGATAGTCCTTAATCATATACATTATTTTATTATCTCATGGAGAGTAATATTCTTGGATTAGTTCAAGGAGGTAGTTACAAGGGTTTGCTTAGCTTACTTTCAAGCAATCGGTGTGATCCTTGTGGTAAGTCATCATCCAATTTGGGAACAACCTTTGTATGGGTCAGGCAGATACATAATATCAGCAAAGACATACCAATACATTGTTTGGTGTTTCTATAAGAGCTAGTACTTTTGTTGCTTACATTCTAAGTAGGTATTGAAATTCCATTATCAATCCAATTTTTCTTTCTATAGGGAAAGTATAAACCCATGTCAATGATTCCAAAATATTAATTTGATATCATTCCAATGACTTTGCGTTGGCACTGAGCTAAATCTAGCTAACAAGTTCATTGAGAAATATAATGTATGGTCAAGTGTATTATGATAAGTACAATAATACGCATATTGTACTTAGATAGGGAATTCCATCTCCCAACACTTTTTCGTCACCATCCTTTAGACGAAATGGATCTTTCCTTATGTCCAACACTTTGATCGATCATGGGAGTGCTAACCGAATGCGCTTTGTCCATATTAAATTGTCTGATTATCTTCTAGACATATGCGATCGGTGAATTAATATTTCACAAACTCGGTGTCCTAACTCAAATAGCTAGACAAAACCAAGTTTTCCCAGGATTTTCAATCTCAAATTTAGATTTCAAGTAGCTGGTGGTTTCTCTTATTTCATCAAGAGGACCTATTATGTTCATAACATCGACATATAAAGCTGCTTTGAAAATCTAGAACTTGTTTTTCTAAATAAATACGCAAGGACACAGTTCATAGTTCTTACATATTATTTCCCAATCAAGTATTCACTTAGTCGGTTATACCACATCCGCATAGATTGCTTTAATCTATAAAGTGAGCATTTCAATTTTATTGCAAACGCATTTCGTGGTTTAGAGTTACTTGATTTTGATAATTTAATGCCATTAAGCACTTTTATATCTCTGAATCTAGATCCCCATAGAGATATGTAGTAACCACATCTATGAGCTGCATTTCCAGTCTTTCGGAAACTACTAGGCTAATTAATTAACAGAACGTTATAACGTTCATCACGAGAGAGTAAGTCTTCTCATGGTCAATCTAGGGCGTTGTGAGAAACCTTGCGCCAAAGGAGAGCCTTACATATTAGGACTTCATTATTCTCGTTACGCTTTCTGACAAAGACTCAGTTATGTCCTACGGGCTTTACACTTGGTAGGTTAGCACTACCTGACCAAATACCCGATCCTTTGTCAAAGAATAGAATTCTTTCTGGATTGTTTCTTTACATTTAGGCCAATATGTTCTTTGTTGATATTATTCAACTGAGTCTGGTTCGATGTCGTCGTGCTCGATCATTTTATGAGCCATTGTATATGCGAATAAATCATCAATGATTATATATGATCTGTCCATCGACTCATATGTACTCTCATAGTTCATTTGAGATTAATATTCATCTCTATAATCAATATTAACTTCGGAGCGTCCTCCAGTGATGATTCATGGACATAATTATAATTAGAGACAATCTCATGAGAGTTTTGTGTATTGATGATAAATGGATGTGCCTCACTATTCTCTTCCTTTAGAATAGTATCTATCGAACCAAGTAGCTTCCACCACTTCCATTTGGTAGCTACGACCTCAACCACACCTCCACTATCTGTGATTGCAACACACTTTTCAACGGCGTTGTGCCCCTGTTGGGGACTTTTTAACCTTGCGAGTATATTTGCAGCTCGTATATGTGATCTTGTCACTTTGGGAATAACATAAAACGTATCAGGTATCGAGTCTGATTCGTTTGACTTCAACATTACGTAGTGAAGTTTTGGGGATCAAAATGAGACAGAGTGAGAATATTCAATGACACTTCCTGTCGTTCCCATGGAAAATCATTTTTCCTATCTCCCCCTAACGACGGGAAGACTGTCTCATGAAAGTGACAACTCGCAAATATAGTGGTAAAGAGATCCCTAGTCAAATATTCTAATTAGCGGATAATTGTTGGGGATTCATATCCAACATATACCAAGTCGTCTTTAAGGACCCATTTCGATGCGCTGTGGGGGGCGCATTTGGCACATATACTACAGAACCAAACATGCGTAAATGTAAACTATCAGGCTTATTTCCAGTTACCAACTGATACGCATGAGGCTGTTTAGCAAGTAGTGGGTCTAAAAACGACAAAAAAATTGCATATAATAATTGCATAACCCCAGGTAGATGTGGGTAAATTGATGCGCATTACTAATACCATAGATGTCATCATATTCTTTTGATAACAATTTCTATGAGACCATTTTATATATACATATGGGGTATAGGAAACTCTACATTGATCGTAATACATATGCAATTAACATCAAATCCTTATGATGTAAATTCTCCAGCATTCCAAGTCATGTAGACTTGATGAAATAATAAGGGTAGTGAGCCCTTAAACGTATAACTAGTGCTAGGAGTACAGTATTTCATGTGGACAATAATACGACATGCGTTCATCGTGTCGAAACCAGAACCATAAAGTACTTTAATGGCCCGCATTCTGGATGCTTATGTCCATAAATATCACCTTGTATTCGTTGTAACAATGGAATATTTTTGTATAATGTCCTTAGCTTTAGGACGATCTCATTCTTGTATTGGCTAAGGATTAGGGTATATACAAAAATTTTATGTATTCTAGAGGGCATATTATGATAGCAATGTTGTTTCTTATGCTTCAGAATTCAACAGTTGTAATTTGCCTCATTTTGCCTTTCACTCGAAAGAGAATGTGTTTATGTGTATTTTGCAATACACAGATCACTATGTCATAACCACCGTGTCCCACATGGTTATGTCGAAGCATATATGTGTTATTGCCCCCAAAATTTCTTTATTGGTGACAAAATATGTTCTGATGACCCAATAATCTACTAATTTGACACATTAGTTTCCATGATATATGTTTCCTTTCATATTCATTGGAATTTATGTATATATGCTCATTTTCATTTCCATTTGATACGAATATCTTTACAATGTTCCTATTAAACTTGTTCCACCAAGAAAGTGACAGTCCATCGTCTAAGTAATTTGGTTGGATGTATTATAAAACAAGTATTAGTCTATCTTTTTTTTCGATTGTGTGATAGGTCAAAAAAATCAATTATCCTCGATACATTCCTAAGCGGAACGAAAAATATTGAATTTTTTGTATTTGTTTTGATGTATTTCTTTACATCTATAATGGTTACATATTCGATTTTACTTTAGCAAAGAAATTAATTTTGGTACTTAAAATTAATTTCAAAGAAACATATGCATAATCAATATTAAATATTAAAACAAATATGTTATATTTCATTTTCAACGTGTTCCCTTTTTGATAGAAACACTTTTTAGTGCATATCTTATTTGATTGACCATTATCACCTGGGTAGTAGTTGTATCCTACTTCAGGTGTTAAAAAATCCTTCCTAACTCTTACCAATACCCTGACCCTTTATAGGGTCTCGTCCACATGGTGCAGAAATGTCACATGTGTGAAATTGTTTTTAACTCACAATCCTTTGGAGTTGTTTCCACCTCTAACACTTTCACTATCGATATCGAGAATTTTTTTATCCCGACATATGTGGTGTTATTCGAAAGAACCTTGTTATGTCTCTCAACCACTTTCATTAGGTTGATGAGTTTGTCTAAAGGTTGCATTCCAACTTATGTTTATATTTACTTATATATGAAAGGTAGAAATAATGTTAAAAATCGTGTCATCTTCTGTGAGTTCCTTGCCACAGAGATTGAGATGCGTTTTGGATATATTTCTTTGTTGACATCAGTTACCTTTTTTGTAATCGAGTAAGTGAGTTTCATTCCAATGTACGATTAGTTCGGTAAGTACATATTCATGAGTACTCCCGATTATCCCTTTCGGGACATCCCACGTTTCTTTGGGGGTTTCTAGTAAAGGTATTCCTATAAAATTTAGGATTTATATGTCGTCTCAAAACATGAAGGTATTTGTTTGTACCTTTTCAAGAGGTTGGTTTTAGAGTCAATAGGGAGTTGGATTTTAGGTATTTTCTTATACCTTTTCAAAAGGAGGTTTATATACTCATTCAGATTCTTTTGAGTTTACGACGTTGATTTTTGGATGAGTTGTTTCAACCATTTACATATATAAAGAATAATATATATTTTCTTTTTGATAAGAAAATGGATTATGGTTATGAAATTTCATTATCATAACAATATTGGATTTTGTATGCTTTAATTTTATTGATAATACTTCATCAATATTTCAATTTGCGAAAAAGAAATCACTCAATCTATTGGATTTCCAGGTAGTAGGGGAATCACATGGATTTCTTAAATCCCTACAAACCTTAAGGCTGTTTACACCCGTTTGACAAAATCCAGTCGATATCTTGTGATTTAGTTAATTTAAATATAACATTTATTATAGAGCATTTGGAAAGATGCCAAAATGACTATGAGTTTGGCATAGAAGTCAATTTTAATATTTTAATACCTTAATAGTATTTTTGGAGCTTTTGGTAAAAACCAAAATATATGGGGTTGGAAGTGTAACTTCCAAAGATTAATTATATAGTTTAAAAATAATGAGTAGGAACCCATAATCAAGATAAATATTTGGATATATATTTTTTTTTAACATTTTAATGTTATTTTTGGAGCTTTTAGCAAAATAACAAAAGTTATGGGGGGTTGAAAGTGTAAATTCTAAATATAATTTATAAGATTGAGATTAATGAGTAGGAACTCATAAACAAGATAAACATTTGAATATTATGTGGATAAGACATAAAAATCTATAAAATAATTACTAAACATTTTAATACCAAATTAAAACAATTGATTTAGATAAATAAATACAAATTAAGTTGTCCACTTCAATTTACATTATCAATAACAATAGGATAAAATAGAATCATATATAAAACAATTAAAATAATAATGATCCGATAGATAATGACAAATTTTAGGTTCAAATGCAAATTAAATAAATAGCAAAATTAAATGTTGATAAGTCCAAGAAAAAATTAGATAAGAGATAATTCTAACAAATTCAATAATAACTTTTTTTTTTAGGGTTCAGAACTAAATCTACAAATATTAATTTCAACTATAAGATTGATTTGAAATTGAAATTTACAACATCGAAGATTACTAACATATTAATCGTTATAATAATGAGTTGTAACAAATTAATTAATTTAAATAAGTAAATAATAATAACATGATTAAGTTAACTAACTAAATATATGCAATATTATAAACTTATTTAAGAATACCTAAATTAATAACTATAACAAAAATTGAGTCAGTAATTAATTGTTTAAAATATATAAAATACGATTCCAAATCCACATGAAAGGTTAAAACAAAAAAAAAAAAATAAAGTGTGTATTTTTCTTTTAAATAAATAAAAAAATAGCGAAACTAAGGTGACAAAATCCATATGAAGGGCAAAAAAGCAAAATAAATCATTAAAACAAATTCATCCACATCATTAGCACAATTATTTAATTGTTCATATGTATAAAGAGTTGAAGAATGTGTACTTGTATTTGGTAGGAGGATGCGAGTTGTCCAACAGCGAAAACCGGATATATCTGAGCTTACGTGCTGATAACGTGTTAAAGGAAAAGCACAATAGAACAACAATATACGGAGAGAATGAATCTGTAATTCTCATTAATCAAAAGCCCTTTAAATAGGGATGAGATACAAGTAGATAACCACGAGATATTTTAGTTCTAATCTAACTCTGATATATTTATCTCTATCTTTATCTCTATCGTCATATCCTTTAGACGATGACACACTTATCCTACAACAACATTGATTTTCTAACTATTTCACCTGAACCATTAATTTTTAATTTTTTTATTTTTTTTAATAATAGTTACAATTTTGGTCCCTGAACTCATTTTATTGATTTACTTTATACCTTTTAGTTTATTAACTAATATACGTTAAAAAAGTAATTTTTAATTTTAACAAGTTACACCATTATAATCGTTTTCTCAATACCTTCGAAATGAGTCCAATATTGAATATCTTTTGACTTGATTGTTATAAAGAAAAAAAATACAAATTGTACAAAGTCCAAAATTAATTTTTAAAAACTAATCCGTTATATTGACAAAAGTTTTTTGAGTTGCTTATAGAATTCTAGACGTGACATATATATATGTGTGTGTGTTTTGATTTTATAAATTTATAAAATTTGTAACTTTTGATTTGATTTTATTTTATAAATTTGTAACTTTTGATTTCTTATAACTTTGTAAAATGTATTTTCTTTTTTGTAACAATTACATTTTATTATAACTTTGTAAAATGTATTTTTCTTTTAGGGACCAATTCTGTAACAAACGCCAAACGTTAGGGACCAAATCTGTAATTTTATGACGAATACTTCAAAATTTTCCACCGAACAAGTATAATATCTAATTTTATTATTATTTTCATGTGTGTAATTAGTTGGTGTATCTAGTAACTTTTTAACATAGATTTTTTTTCTCTCAATTTTTAGGTGTTTGGATCTCGTGAAGAATTAATGACTTGGGTACAAAATGTGACACACTCTCAAGGTTTCGTAATCGTCACCAAACGATCTAGGCCAAGTCTTATTGGATACATCTCTAAAATCGTACTTGGTTGTGATCGTGGTGGTGTATCTAGAAGTAAAGATGCTGAAACCAAAAAAATTAATTGTCCATTCGAATTAGTGGGAAAGTATTTGAAGGCGCATGCTGTATGGACGTTGCGGGTTGTATGTGATTATCACAATCATAAACCGACAATGTATATGGAGGGTCATTCTTATGCAATGCGATTGTCTGATGATGAGTCTCATTTGGTGCAACAGTTGACAAGGCTGAATGTGAAACCACGAGATATTTTGTTAATGCTAAAAGAATGAAACGAAGATACCGTGGGCGTTGATTTGTCTGAAATTGACTATTAATGGATCTTTCTGCCCTCGTGTTATCGTCACCGATAGAGATATGGCGTTGATGAAAGCGTGCGAAGAAGTATTTCCATAAAGTAATCATTTACTTTGTAGGTGACATATATTCAATGATATAATGAAACATTGTCGGCCTCGTATCAGATCACAGAAGACTTGGGGTTCTTTTCAATCAAAATGGAAAATTTTAGTTGAATCTCCAACATACACTGCATACATGCAAAATTATGCAAACCTCCAGGCATTATTGTTCGAATGTCCAAGTATCATTCATATATATTTTGAAGTCATGATTTGTTTAGCAAAAACCATTCATTCTATCCTACTCATTTGATTTTCATTTTTCTTCGCCTTGTAGATATTTTTCTCTATCTTCGTAGTGTTTGGCTAGACAAATATGCAGACAGATTTGTGTCATTGTGGACCGATAAACATATCAATTTTGGAAATTCAACAACAAATTGAGTGGAGAGCCAACACGCCAAGTTGAAAAAACATCTAGATTTAGGGAAATGTGATCTAGACAAATTCATACATGTCATTGAAAAAGTTGTAAAGTCACAAGACACTGCTATCAAAGAAAGTCTTGAAAGATGCACAATCATTCACAAGCCAAAATTCAACAAATCGTTGTTCCAGTAACTACATAGTTTTGTTTCAGAGTATGCTATGGATAAAATTGTAGAAGAGCTTCATCGATCAAATGGAATTTTCTTAACTCCGGAGAACTGTGGTTGTCAACTGCGTACGTGTTTTGGGTTACCGTGTGCGCACGAACTTGCGATATACGTCGGTGCAGGTATGTTTAATCTACAAGATTGAATTGATATTTATATATATCTACATTTAATTGAAATTGATATTCATGCCATTATTACTGTTTAATGATATTCTATTATTTTGACTGCAGATATGCCCATTCCATTAGATTCGGTTGATGCATTTTGGAAAAAGCTTGATTTGTCGCCTTCTATGTCTGTGGAATATGGTGATCTTAATTGTGATCATGATATGCAAAGGTTTAAAGAAATATTCATCAATCAACCGGATCATGGCAAATCCAGTTTTTTAAGAAAGTTGAGGGGGATAACGGATCCATCAAAAATCTTGATCGGTGAACCTTCGGTCAAGAAGAACACTCGTGGACGCCCAAAATTTCACACGTAAACAACAATCATTACGTGATGGTCCAGTTAGAAGGAGAGTACCCAGTGCCTCCCATTTCAGCATTATGGACCCGGAACAAAATCACGTCAGTAGTTGGATGGCAAACCATGTATATGTCACGTCTAGAATTCTATAAGCAACTCAAACCAACTCAACAAACTTTTGTAAATATAGAGGATTAGTTTTTAAAAATTAATTTTGGACTTTGTACAATTTGTATTTTTCTTCTTATAACAATTAAATAAAAAAATATTCAATATTGGACTCATTTCGAAGGTATTGACAAGACGATTATAATGGTGTAACTTGTTAAAATTAAAAGGTATTTTTTTAACGTATATTAGTTAATATACGCTTATATGTGTTAATATAATAAAAATGTAGAATGTAAAATATAAAACCAAAAGATATAAAATAAATAAATAAAATGAGTTCAGGGACCAAAATTGTAAATATCATTTAAAAAAAATTGGCCAAAATGGGTTCTCGATCAAGTTCTGGTCGAGCTTCGTCTTTCATCCTCAACCACAGATCATCATCTTCATCTTCTTCTTGACCGAGGTCAAAGTCGCACGCGTCCGTTTTTTCGGGTTAATGTAAAATCACATGGGTTAATTTAATATCACATATGATTTTGTACATGATTTGTTGTTTTCTTGTTTTTTTTAAATAGTTAGCGTTATCGTTTGAACTTTCCTATATACATATTATTACATTTTCTTGCACCGTTTTTTATTATAATCAAATGTTATGGTTTTTGTTTGATGATGATGATAAATTTTAGAGTAAATTAAGAATTTAGTCCGTGTGGTTTAAAGTTTGTTCTCGATTTGGTTCTCGGAATTTGTAACTCCTGAAATTTGCATTTTCACAACACATTGGTTTCTGCAATTAATAGCCATTGATTTCCGTTCATCAAATGTATGGAAATTTAGGCCTTTCTCATTTTCTACCATTTTCTCATTACAACAACCCAACTCTCAATTGACCTTCAACCCCCCGCCCCAACTAGTGTTTCTTCAACCCAAGGCCTTAATTCCAGCGACCCAGTTCTCATCCCCCACCTTAACATTACGCCTTACTGTTTTTTTGATTGGTCCTCTAAAGAAACTTCACTGGACTACCCACCACCATTGCACCTTTTCCTTGCCATTTGCACCATCGAGCACGAAAGTCAAATTTTAAAGGATATTTTAGATGAGAGAGTGGCGAAGGTAGGGGAGCAATTTGAAGTTACTAATTGGTCGAATGCGGTTTCGAAGAAGTTGTGCATATTCTATTGGAAAGCAAAATTAGGTCGGTTACCATGTAGGGAGGTCTTGGATAAGATGGGGATGGATCTAGATTAAGTGTTATGCCCGAGATGTGGAAAGGAAGTGGAGACGGTGAACCATGCGTTGTAAAGTGTCAAGAGGTAGAAAAAGTTTAGCAAAAGGTGTGTTAATGGTGGAACCGCAAGAAAGAATGCTTTTCGTCTCTACAACACTTAGTGGAATTATCTCTAAGCACGAACGGTAATGGATCGCAAACAAAGTTCTGGTCAGAGACGGTGTGGTGCATGGCTTATTTGCTTTGGACGCACCAAAATCAGATCGTGTTAAAAAACGAAAAAAAGGAACTTGATTGACAGGTTTGTGGAGCTGCAACGAACATGTTTTGAATGGATCGGAAAGCGGAATCGTCGCATAACGTAGCGACACTTTACTTGAAAACAAGAAAACCCTTGTAGTTCAAGAAACAATGCACATAATTGATACAAGCTGAGTCTCTCTCTTTTACAGACCTCAGATCATCTTTAACCACCGTTTTTGGGAATCTGGCTAAGCTTATTGGAGGAAAATCCATGATGCAAACTAACCTGTAAGCCAGGAGAATATAGATTTTGAAGTGTGAAGGAATTGTTAAAAGAGATCATAATTCATATCATCAACACCTTGTACAGTATGTGAATGACCTTTGCCAGTTTGATCAACAACAACCACTTTACTCCCATTCTCGTCTCCATTTTCAAAACTGAACCTCCTATATGGTTTCTTGTGGTGATCGTCTTGTATATCGATATCGTCCCAGGTGATATACTTTCCCAAACTCTTGATAATTATGACCATAGATGAAAAAAATCATGTGCCCAAAACACTCAAATGATCTATAATAACAACTATATAGTTTGTGGGTATGTGATGTGTCATTAACTATAGAGATCAAGAACTGTGAAGTTAATAATGTATGCATTGAATATGAACTATCTGTGCACACACACACACACACACATATATACATGCATTACAGAAAGCCATTTGTCCCCACCCCTCACTCCTGCCACCATAAATCGGGTTGTTATCCACGACCACAACCCACCGCCACCTTCATCCATAACCTAACCAATGAACCAAAACCACTATATAAGAAGCAAATCGACAGTTTACTTGGGTCATGTTTTTCTAGAAGTAAAACACATAGACACACCCTTCATCATCACATCCCACCATCGTAACCCACCCACCACCACCATGACTGTTTTGAGGGAAGGAGAGGGGGAGAGGGTGTGTTGAACATCTATGTGAAATGGTCTCACCGGAAAATTGTCAGAGAGGGTGAAAGGGTGGGAAATAGTGAACCAACCGTGAACTTAACCACGTGAACAAATTTTTAAAAAAAAACATAAGGGGGGCGGGGGTTCTGCAGGTTCCACGATTGAAGCAGTGGAAGATGGTAATTGTCGGTCAGAGTAGTGGGGGGTAGAAATCGTCGATTGGAGCAACGGTGGATAAGGGTTGTCGAAGGGCCACAGGGACCAAAACTACATGTTTGAAGGAGGGACGTTGGTAGGAGAAGGGGAATGGAAAAAGGGTGATATGAGTGGGGGGAGGACGAGGAGGATGGTGGTGTAGGAAAGGGGCAGAGTGTTCACCAGGAAAATGGGACCTATGATTAATTTATTTAATATATTTATAAAATGTGTGTATAAATAAATATATAGAGTGAATTTTAGATTTGGTCCATGTGTTTTGATAATTTGTTTGACTAAGGTTACTATGGTATGCTTATTGTGGGTTTCATCCTTGTAGTATTCAATTTGTTTTGGTCATGGTCCCTCTCACTAACATCTTCGTTAACTTTGTTAAATAAAGGGTCATTTTAGACTTTTTGCTTATTCTTTTGTTTTTTTGCTATAAAAAAATTAAAAAATATCTTTATACACACACACACACACACATATATATATATATATAATATAGTGATATCAAAATAAATAAAATAAGATATTATTTTACGACTTAATTTGTTTAAATGTCCTTTGTGCATGTTTAATCGATATTGATACATGGTAGTCTATGTAGTTGCCTAAGGAGATGTCCAATGTTTCCATTGTGGTGTAATTGTGGGCATTGGGTACTCCGCTCTTACATAATGATTACCATTAATGTATCTGATTTTAAACACCACATGTTGAAAGGATGGTTGTGGCTTTTGTCTACAACGGTAAGTACGTCAAATATTCTTGCATACTAAGAACATGTAGTATCAGGTAGTATGTTGAAACAATTAGAATGCCTATAAAGTGCATACTAATCCAGTGCTGAAGTGGTGCAACCACACACTTTTGAAAGAATTTTAATGATTCGTAAATGTGTACATACCGGTCACAAAACATATGCGAGTAGAACTCGTGATAGTTGACTAATCCAAGCATCAACTCATTCGGAATAGTGTCATAATCTTCTACATCACCACACAAACAAACAAATATCGCCCATAGTCTACAATCTCATCGCATGTTACATCTTGTATTTGCATGATGTACGGATGAAATCTCCACAATTGAAGGTATTGATAAGAGAATTATAATAGTGTACGGATGAAATATCCATAGTGTAAGATGTTGACAAGATAATTATAATGATGTAATTTGTAAATAAAAAAAACATATTTTAGTTTATGTTCAATTATGTATGTTAATAAGATAGGGTGTAGGTGTACAATGAAAAATGAAAGAGTAAATAATATAAATTAAATTAAATAATAACTATAAAAATATAAATTGTAAGTATTAAAAACAAAATTACATAATATTTATAGTATAATTAAATCAAAAAATGTTTAATATTGACCTCATTCCCTCAAAACCATTTCATCAAACCAAATACCTAAAGAAGGAATGACTGTATTTTTTACGGATAAAATATTTTTAATGTTATTTTTTCATCAAAAAAATAATCCTGCCTGGGAAAAAATAAATAAATAAAAAAAGGAAAAAAGTCTAAGTTTGGAATAATCAAGTCATTGGACAAATTTATGAAACAAATAAGTCATTGGACTTTCTGAATCCTGTTAAATAAAACCCTTGGACTTTTTGAAAATTGTTAAAATCATTTATAAAATTACTAGTCACTCCAAAACTTACAAAAGTTGTATATATATAAGTTTGGTCAAAATATACTAAAAGCAATGTTCAAAATTGCGCGAGACGTGGCGTGGAGGCAAGTTCAAGTCTTAAGCCTTACACGCCACGACGAGTACGTAACATTTTTAAGGCGTGACATAAGGCGATAAATTTGTATGTCATATATATATATATATATAATATATATAGGCGAAGGATCGTGTGAGAAGTTGAGTTAACGGTGAGAAGTGGATCTGAATCGTTGATCTCTTTTAATCTCAAGCTCTCCCATGAATTGCGGCTTAGAATGAAATTGATCTGGTGCATCTTATCTCGGTGCATCTCATCATAATGTGCGTCCATTTCTCATCCAACGGTTGATAACCACTTCTCACGTTTCTCACCATTAACTAAACTTCTCACCGGAACCCAACCCTATATATATACACACACACACATAAATTTTCTATTTATTATTCAATAATATAATTATATTAAAAATTTTATATGAATTAACTAGTTTTATATAAAAAGATTGTGATTACATATTCCAAAGAGAATTGAAGTGTTCTAGAACTTCGTTTTAACCGTGAGTTTTTGACATGTGTGAATATAAGAAACTGTGAGTGATGTGATTAATCATGCTTATAAAAATATAAAATCTAAAGTTAAAAGTGTAAAAATCCAAAAGTTAAAAAAAATATATTAAAAAAATAAAAAAATTGAAAAAAAAATGTCTTGTAAAAAATGTGCGTCATAGCGTGAGCCATGCTTTACATAAACATTATAGGTCTTATCGTAACGGCGGAGACGCGTCTTACGCCACGACATGCCTTTTTGAACACTGACTAAAGCAGTAGCGCCAAAATATAATGGTGGCGACGACGGTCTGGCGGGTTGAGGTTGGTGGCGACAACGACGACGGGCTAGGCTAAGGGCGTTGGTGATGGGGGAGCGTAGGATGGGCCGATGAGGTTTGAGAAGAGGTTGACAATTCACTTTTTGTAGCTTTTAAGTTTTTTTTTTTTAATTTGTACATGTTACAATTTTAAGTTATAAGGATTTATTTGATATATTTTAAAAGCCCAAAGATTTATTTAATAGGTTTTGAAATGCCCAAAAACTAAATCATTCCAAACACCAAAGTTCATCGAGTTTTTTTTTTAAACTTTAGGCATTGTTTGGCCAAAAAAAATAGCTTATTTTTTGGGTACATGTTTCCCACAGTGGAAACCCTTGCCTGAGTAGTTGTTTTCTGAACTGTCTTACCTCTAGGTCGGCCGCGACTCTTTCCTTGGTTAGCAGTCGGGTTGACAACAGTCGTTTGCTCTTCGGCAACGACTTCTTTATCTGGCTCAATTTCAGGATTCAACATAGACCTACTCCTTGTCACTCGCTCAGACATACTTCTGATAAGAAGAAACATAAGACATTCAATCTAACATGCTACACATTACGGCAGTTTAAGTACAAGCATGTACTTGTAAATTCACAATTACACTGGCCAAATGGAATTCCAAATTTACCTTACATGCTAGTCCTTACTACCCTAATGTTATCTTCCTACGACCTTCCTACTTCTCAGTTGTGCTTCTACTATCTCAGTTTAAGTCTAGGCCCATCTGGTCACCTAGATCCCTTAAACTAAGGCTCTGATATCAATTGTAACAACCTGTACCTTTATATATACAGTAAAATAACATTTATGTCTAAAAACTGCACAAGTTTACATTTCAGAGTACAAGGTTTACAACTATCACCTATTACACAACTGAGTCAAAAAGTAAACTATTGCAGGAAGTCTTCTAGCTCCTGAAAATAACTCACATCTTCTCTTTACCCTTATCTGTACCTGCTATCTTTCGATAACCTGAAGCAAGATTATAATTTTGAAAGAGCGAGGGTTAGACCAATGGTCTAGTGAGTCCCCCTCCAATTACTACTGCAACAGTTCAAATATTATTTAAAACATTTAAACTAAGCTTGATATCTCAAAAACATAACTTGCTCTTTTAATCAAACATTAAAATATTTTATGCTTCACAAGTATAACTCAATCTACTAGCCATCACTGACCACTTTTTACGCTTCGCAAGCGTACCTTAAGCTACTGACCAACACTGCCGTCAAAGACGGTATGTCTGTCTCGTACTGCCTTATTTTAGGAACACACCCTAATGGCATAAACGGGCCACACTCCCCGGTACGAGCAGGCGGGTCACACTTCCCGACTTAGGTCAGACTTCTGACTCAAATGTATGCATGCACTTAGTCCTGACTATATATAAAACAAGTTTATATAAACTGAGCATAAACATGCCAAATTGATTAAATCAACCTTTTTCAATAAATCTACTTAACTTTCAATACTATAAACATGCAGTTTATAAAACCCACATTTATCAAATAACTGTCAAAATCATAAAAGATTTAGTTTGAAAGACTCACCTCTGATTCTTCTTGCTTAACCTCTGTCTTCTAACGGTTAACACCACCTACGATGGTATCAAAATACAAATGTAAGCTAACTTGCGACTAACATTCTGTCCTTCTCTAAACAAGTCAACACACTGTGCACCCGGTCAAGACCCCTCCGGTCGACACACCACGGTGCACCTTACCGGTCGCTAATTATATACCGGTCGAATACTTATACCGGTCAGATCACTATACCGGTTGGTTAACATCGGTCGCCTACACCGATCGACCTTATACCGGTCGACCTTATACCGGTCAACAACATATCGGTTACTAACATATCGGTCAACACAACATACCGGTCAACACAACCTAGTCCGATCGATAGCTATACCGGTCGACCTTTACCGGTCAACAACTCTACCGGTCAATACCTTCGTTCCGGTCGACATTCAAACAGAGTCGGCGAGTCAAACCCAGAAAAACTCAGATGATTAAATCGATCAAATATACGGTTAAAAGCTTGAATAACAAGACTATTTACCGACTATAACATGCAGATAGAAGTATTAAGCTAGAATCATACCTCTATTTGACCAAAAACGGATCGATTCCTCAAAACTTCTTTCTCTTTCTTTCTGCCTTCTTCGCTCTGCTCTCTAAGTCGGTTTCTCAAAAATTCAGACTTTGTGTTATGAGAATATTTACAAAGGGTTAAAGGTTTTTATATAACCAAAGTTTCAAATAACCCCCTGAACTTTGGTTCTCGATTAACTTTTCACCCAACTTCCAAAATTAATAAAAATTTCGGATCCGGATATTACAGATAAACTACTCTTACTAGCGTTTTGCTAACTTGAGGAGCTTTTTATTTTTTTCTTCCAAATATACCCTTGCTATTTTATTTAAATGACAACGCTACCAATTTATCTTTAAAACAAATAATACACTTCAGACAAGTCCCAAAACCAAACCTGTTGGAATTCCATATTCAAGAACAGATCGACCGTCCTCCTTCTGAAATACTCGATTTTTGAAGAATCAATCTGAAATTTCTTCCAAGTCAACCTGCATCTCTCCGTAAGGTTTTGCTTTACTAAACAACTATCTCATTTCATCTAATTTTTACATATGGAATTGTGATTTTTCGTTTGGCGTAGAATTTATGCCCTGATTCATTTGGCGTAGATTTTATGCCCTAATCGATGAAATTTCAAATGTCTGTGTATATTTGTGTATTGCACCTGTGGTGGTTGGTAGCAATTCTGTACATCGGTGAAATCAGATGATCTGCAAATGGAAAGGGGTTTTTGATAGGAGTATGAGAGTTGTTAATTATTTCATTGCCACTCGTTTGCATCTCACACCAAATACATGTTATAGAATATTCAATATGCAAAGTTCATGAAATTACCACTCCTTACCACTCGTTTGCATCTCACACCTAATACATGTTATAGAATATTCGATATGCAAAGTTCATGAAATTACCACTCCCTACCACTCGTTTGCATCTCACACCCAATACATGTTATAGAATATTCAACATGCAAAGTTCATGAAATTACCACTCCTTGCCACTCGTTTGCCACCTCTATGAAACTATGCCCAAAGTAAATTGTTATAGATATGCAAGTTCATGAAATGTTTGTGTTGGTTAGGATGCAATTGAGTAATTTGTTGTAATACTGTTTCTGCAAGACTGTTGTAATACTGTTGGTCAAACATGTTTTTTGTTCAATATAGGGGTAAAATATGTCTACTAAGAATGACGATGGGGGTACCTATTAGCTAGACCGACAAATATATTGATATCTTTTGTGATTTTTGTATAAATTTCATCACCAAGAATGGACTTAGTCAAACTTTTAGATGACATGATATACAAGACCAGTTTACGGACAAAATTGGTAAAAAGTGTCACCACAAAAACTTAAAAAATAATTACGATTCAATGAATTTTTTTTGGCATATTTGGAAGTAGAAGATTGGCGTCTTTGGAGTTGTATTGAACGATCATTTGGAGTTTTGAAGAAGAGGTGGAAAATATTGAATAGAATGCCAAAGTTTAGTGAGACAACACAAATTGATGTTATAATGACAACATTTGCTCTTCATAATTATATTAGAAGGAATGACGCAGAAGATATGGTTTTCAACGTTGTTCAACAACATCGTGATTACATACCTATGGAAGAGTTTGTTGGAAATTTTAGTAAAAATGTGATTTTTTACTAACTTTGGACACAAATAAATACATGTATATGTATTGTATATATCTAACTCTTCGTGGGTTTGTGTTCTCCTACATGAGAGCTTCGAACGATATATTATGTGTCCAAAATGGAATATGTGTAAATGAGATATCGATGCTCAAAGTTGAGTGTTTGGGATGAAAATTAGCAAAACCAAGTGGGTGTGGGAACTTGTCCCACATAGGAAGGAAGACCAAATTTTATGAGGTTTATAACCTTAGATGTGGAAGGAGCTTACAAGTCCTTTGTTTGGTTTTACTCCATCACCTACCCGCGCGCAGGGGGGTGCCGATTGAGACTTTCGTATAAATTCGGCGAACTTGTGCGTGGGCGCGACCTGCGGACACGAATGCCGCTCCGAAATCTTGTGCTCGTACAACTTGGTTTTTGCGAAAATTTTGTTTTGATCAGTCCATTACGCGAGTTATGCCGCGGGTTTAGTCGCTTGACAACTCGCGACATGCACCTGATTGTCGACTAAACAGTAAGTTACGCGGGTTAGGCCGCGGGCTTACCCGCGCCGTAAGTCGCGACTTTCACTGTAGCGAGGACGATAAACAGTGAACCACGCGGGTTGTGCCGCGAGTTTACCCGCGTAGCAAGTCGCGACGCGCACTGTTGAATAGTCGTTTGTAACTCCCAATTGATATTCATTGATGATATAAATTAATATGTTTTTAATAATCAAATAATTATGTTTAATTACTGATTATTATCGATTAATAACATATTAATATGGTGATTTCGTTTTCGAGTATAAATAGAGGAGTTCAGATTCGTTCAAGTCTCTCTCTAAGATATTGAACACACATAGCTCTTTGTTCTCTCTGCATACGTTCTATACTCTCAGATTTTTCCAGGCAAGTGTTACATTCGGCAGTTCAACTGCTTACGCTGTTGTACCCTGGGAACAGACGACAAATCTGTTTAAGGGAATCGTGTTCAACACGAGCCTCAGCATCGTTTGAATATACGGTTTGTTCGTTTACGTTTTCTGTCGATTCCCTTTTGTATTTGAATTATACTAATCATTTGTTGATTATTTTAGTTATTTCATTGTATTTATATGTATTATTAAAATACATATTTAGTGGAAAATACCAACAGAGTTAGATGGCGAAACAAGTTCTAATCAAGGTAACATGCGAGGGTCAAGCAATGAGATGCAAGGAATTCGTAACAACATTGCAAATATGATATGGAATGCAGATAATGTGTTTTAAACCTAAGTAATTGAAATGTGTTAGTAGGTTATTATTATTTTGTATTGGTAGTTATTTTAAATATGATGTTAACATACCTTATTATTTTTGTTGCTACGGATTTTAATATGATTTCATGTGTTGGTGGTTTATTTTAATTATTGGGTTGTTTGGGATTGCTTATTTAAAACAACTTATGCTTATTTTAAAAAGTGTTTATCAACTTATGCAGTGCTAAACCAGAGTTTTAAAAAAGTGTTTGGATTAGCTTATTGTGGTACCAAAACGTAATAAGCTAATAAGTTGTTATTTAAAGGTGTTTGGGATAGCTTATACATATAAAATAACCAAAAAAGTCAAAAGCACTTTTCAAATAAGTTGATAAGTTAGAACAAAATGACTTATGAAAATGTGCTTATCTCCGGTTTGGTACCGCTATAAGCACTTTCATTTTTTCTCATCAAAACACTAGAAAGTGCTTATCTCCAGTACCACACCACAATAAGCCAAAAAACACCTCAAATAAGCAATCCCAAACACCCCCTATATGATGTTAAAAATATATTAGTTGTTTATTTTAGTTATATAATGTTAAAAATACGTTAGTATTTTATTTTAGGCATTGTTTGGCAAACTAGCTTATAAGCTAGCTGGTAGCTGATATGCTAGCTTTTCAAAACGCTACTATAAGTAGTTTTTCAATAAGCTAGCTTATGGTCATTCAAACATGTATCAGAAAAAAAGTTAGTTTTTTTTTTTTATACCAAACATAGCCTTAATTATATAATGTAGAATGGAGTAAATATAATATGCTTTATGAATCAAAAGGTTGCTTATAGTGTTATATTTTTATCTAAAACATGATCAAAGTAAACATCCTATGCAAAATCCCTTGGTTTTTTTTTATTTATCATTTTTGTAAAGTTTTGTAGGCGTTTTGAAAAGAGAGACCCGTTTTAGAGACTGCGTCATACAACAGCGATCCAACTATCCGGCTACTTTTACCACGGCTGTCCATCGCCACATTTTCGCAAGGATCAAACGACTTGCGAGTGTCATTTAAAAACGTAATTGTCTGATTCTTCAAAATTATTGCCCAATTAAAACTTTGCTTATGAAAAAACTGTCTATGGCGATACTTTTAGATCATGGCTGATAGATAGAAATATATATGTATAACCAAAGCATTCTTTTATTCATACA
This sequence comes from Arctium minus, assembly GCA_954870635.1. NCBI lineage: Eukaryota > Viridiplantae > Streptophyta > Magnoliopsida > Asterales > Asteraceae > Arctium > Arctium minus. Next base: position 16,594,025 of record OX941082.1, read on the forward strand.
TCATATATCTTTCGAAAGATTACGGTACATATTCAAACATAGGAGGCAAGGCCTCCTCACTCTTCTAGTAGCTAGCTACTCACACATAATTAAAAGCTTACTTTACTAACCTGCTGTAAAGCAAAAGAAAAAGAAAAAGCTTCTACATTATTAAAGCCTTTTGTGCACTACATAGTGGCTTTATCAAGCCTCTAACTTTTCTAGAATTCGGGAGTAATGCTGATTAATTACATCCAACACTTCTAGGCTTGGGACTTTTGCTTTCAACTGTTTGTAACAAACAATTCTTCCTTCTTCACTGTGGATATAGAAATTTTTATTTTCTATTATCATCTGGGTGAAGTTGTGCATCTCGTTTACTCCTTGTAGGTGGAAGTTATCATCTTCCCAAAGTTTTTCGAGACTTGGTATTTTCCCAAAGGGTCTTGTTGATCTGGTTGTCTTCAACGATTGTGACTATGCTTGGGATAGTTTCCGGTTTATTTTGTAACCAATAGTGAACTGAATGAACGGATACTGGAAAATCGGACTTGCGGATATGATTATCCACTTGACTTCTTGGCCTTCATTGTCTTTAAGACATTTGGCTGCAAAGTTTTGGACTACCATAGGACATTCTTTAAAATCTTTTAAAGTTTTAAAGCTTATGCTATGTAAAAATCCATTGTTCATAAGAGTCCAAAGGAATCTAGGAGAACAAGGTTTGTTTATCGACACGAGAAATCTTTTATCAGGATTTCTTATAATCTCAAAACATTCTTTTGAAATCTCAGGAAATAAGATTTCGATTTTGCTTTCTTTGATATAATCAAAAAGCATTGTCCACCAATTTTTGTTAAAGAAAAACGTTGGGTAGACTAGGTTTTGCAAATCCTTGTCACATATATACGGATATGTGGATTTTCCCGAAAAATCACATTCTGCTTCGGCAATCTGAATGTCTAAGCTAGTGGATGGATTTTTGGCTGTTATACTGGCTTTTGATAATTGTTTCTCATGAGATTAATATCTGGACAGTATTGGAAAAGGGAATTGATCAACTCAAGATTTTCTGGGTTGAGTGGCCTTTTCGTGGATTGTTTCCAAGCTTTTTTGTTTTGGGTTTTAAACGAAAACGGGTCTGTGCTTGAAACTGGAGGAGATAAGGGTTTGTTTGTTCTGGGAAGATTGGGCTTCATCTTCTTAGAACTTTCTCCTGTTAGGCGGTTTTTGCCAGAAGGACGAGTCTCCTTATTTTTGCTTTTTGGTAAAGCATCAACCATCAACGGATTTGATAAGTCTTTACCTCTTGCCGTTTGCAGAGGACTAGTTCTATTCTTAACCGGAATATAATCCGTTCTGTCTTGTTGAAGTAATTCAACAGGGCTTGCAGGAAAACTTTTGTTTTTCCGCTATCTTGGTATAGTACCAATTACAACCATCTTGTTAGGTTGAGAGGTCATACCTTTTACCCATTGAGAGCTTTCTGGGAGCGCTCTGTTTGAGGCTTGCTTCTGTTCTGCTAGGAGCTGGGCTCTTTTGATCCGAAGTTCTAGTAATTGTTCTTCTAGATCGAGTACCTGCATTTCCTTGTTTCCTGCCATAGAAACTAAACAGAAAGATCTCTTGTTAAAGCGTCAGCTAAAACATTTTTCTTACCTTCTATATGTCATTAATCCGGAAAACTGATTTATAAAAAGTTTATCTCGAATTTGTTTGGAAGTATGACTATCCTTTGGTTCTTTTGTAATGAAGCTAACTAAAGCTAAGTTATCAACGAATAAGGTAAAGTCGTTGAACAAGAACATTTTGAACTTTTGAAGAGCAAGTTTGACAGCTCTAAGTTCTTTGTCGAAGATCGACCAGTTTGATTCTGTAGGGTTCCAAGAACCTGTACAGTATCTTGAGATCTTGATTTCTTTAGACGGTGGTATTTTGAAACTAAGAACACCTGACCAGAAACCATCGCTGGCATCTGTGTTGACGATTAACTCATCATTTCCTCTTGGAAGTTCAAGAGCTGGGAGTTTCATGCAAATAGCTTTAATGGCTTTTACATGATTGACATCGTCTGTTGACCAAGTCCATACTTGATCTTTCTTTAGCTTTGCTTGAAGTAATTTTTTGAACTTGATTACTTCTGGGGTAAAGCTATAAGTTGCATAGTTGACGATTCCAAGGAATGACTGCAACTCTTTTGTCTTTGATTGACTCATTGAAGCTATCAATTTTTGTCAAGACATGTTGTAGAATGATCCTTCCGGATTCTATTTCACAACCTAGGAATTCTATCTTAGATTTTCCTAGCTCCATCTTCTTTTTGCTTATGACTATGCCTTCGCTTCGGAGGGAATTAGCTACAAGCTTGAGATGTTTGATGTGTTCCTCTTCTGTATTAGAGAAGACTATAACATCATTGATATAGACTGCGCTATAATCTTGATGTTGTTTAAGAACATTGTCCATTTTATTCTGGAAAATAGACGGTGCGGTTGCTAATCCAAATGGCATGACTAACCATTCATAGCTACCAATTGGTGTGCTGAAGGCTGTATAGGGAATACTTTCTTCAGTTACCTTGACTTGATAGAAACCTGATTTACAATCAAATTTACTATAAATCATTGACTGCCTTAGTTTTAAAAACAAGGAGTCTTTGTTGGGTATCCTATAAGCATTTTGCCTAATACAATCATTAAGCTTCTTATAGTTGATAACCATGCGTGCTTTGCCACGCTTGATCTCTGAATGATTTCTAACCATGAATGCTGGAAAAGACCATGGGGAATTGCTGGGGTCTTATAAGCTTTAGGTCAATCAATTCTTTGATCTGTTGTTTGAACTCTATGGTATCTATCGGATTTGCTGTAATGGGTTTACAACGGATAGGTACATTGAGTTTCCTTTCCTTGAGTTTCTCAGGAGGGAGTAACTCAATTGTACATTGAGGCTGATCCTCGGAGTACAGTGCTAATGGATTATCTGAAAAGGTGTTGAAGGATTTCTTCAATTTCTTTTCTCCATTTGCTTGAAACTTGATTCGAAATTTCTTTTTGGGTTATGGATCCACCACGTTCTGCATGTGAGAACTCTGATGTATACTCATTTTCCCAAGTGGTTTGTTGATAAAGTGTACGACGCTCGTGTAGTACAAATGTATTATCAACGGTATGGCATTGATTCTCAAGTTGAAAAATACCAGTTTTTTGCAATTGAATCCAAAATGGATTGCCTATGATGATATCATGGCTCATTTGGTCGTATTGCCAGAAATCAAAGGTGTAAAACCTTTGTCCTACCTTGAATTTAACCGAATAGGCTTTATATTCAATATAGGTTTTCTCTTGATTTGCAAAGGAAATTATCTTTTGATTGCTTTGCTTCTTCCATGCTTCAGGAGGAAACATGTTTTTCTTTGCTAACATTAAAGAACATCCAGAGTCTGAAAGACATCTAATGCTGTTAACTGGTCTGTTAGGAAAGTAAAGACTGATATCAAGATATCTAACGTTGTCTTCTTCTGAAGTTTCTTCAGTTAGACTTTGTTCGGAGGATTCTTCTTCGAAAACAATCTTCTTTGTTGGTTGCTTAAACCTTCTGAAATCTAGAATGGGTTCATTGATTTCTATAGGTTTAGGAGCTTCAACTTGCTTGTTAGCTTTCTTAGTTGCTTTAGCAATCTAAAGTTTAAGCAGCTTAAGCATTTTGATCTTGATTTTGAGGATCTCAAGATCTTCTTCTGAATCAGAAAGAACATCTTTCTTTTTCTTTTTGCGTTTTTCTACGGGTCTAGGAACGACTTGGTAGTGAACACGGATTCTTGCTTCGTTTAGAAGCTCTTGCTCAGACAAGTCTCTTGTCCAAGGCTGTCGTCTTAGATCTTTTGCCCAATCAAGGACTCGGACATCCTTTTCTATAGGATCGTCTTCGTATCTAAAATTCGTCATACTTACTCTTCGTATGTGCGGAAGAGGGCTGATTGTTAAGAATAATCTGTACTGATAGAATTGAACCATAAGGTTCGATAATTGTACCAAAGGGTACTGGATAAATCGAACCATGAGGTTCGAGAATTGATTAACCATCTCAGGTTTTAAGTTTTTAAAACTTGTGTATATGAGTTGGGACGAAGAGTAAGGTTTGCCATTGCCTGCTTGAATACTAAAGGAATCTTAGAACGAAGATAACTGAATAATAATATGCTTTATGAATCAAAAGGTTGCTTATAGTGTTATATATTTTTATCTAAAACATGATCAAAGTAAACATCCTATGCAAAATCCCTTGGGTTTTTTTTTTATCATTTTTGATTCTTCAAAATTATTGCCCAATTAAAACTTTGTTTATGAAAAAACTGTCTACTTTTAGATCATGGCTGATAGATAGAAATATATATGTATAACCAAAGCATTCTTTTATTCATACATCATATATCTTTTAAAAGCTTACTAACCTGCTGTAGAAGAACAACACTTCGAAATCTTTCTCAGAGCTCGTTGGGAGTTTATATGAGAGAGTGTATGTTTTCTAACAATAAGGAGAGCCCCTTTATATCGGAGAGAAAGAGTACCTAACCCTTCTCGGTAAAGCTTCTACATTATTAAAGCCTTTTGTGCTGTCAAGCACTACATACATAGTGGCTTTATCAAGCGTGTAGCAGAAGTCTGGGTCTTTAATTTTTCTAGAATTCGGGAGTAATGTCTGATTAATTACATCCAACACTTCTAGGTTAATTCTTCCTTCTAAAAGTGTTCGATATAATGAAAAAATATCATGCGGTGAATGTGGATCGAACACGTGACCTTCAGTCTCACGTTCTCCCAACTGAGCTATCCCCACACTCTTGTTTAATGTTTCTACCGCACATATATAAACAGACCCTTTCTCTTTTTTTTTTGCAGCCTTTTCCAACTCTTTATTTGGACAATTTTTTTTAAAAGAATAGTGATAACTTTTACCTTAAGGTTCTCTGTTTCTGTTCTTATGATTTTTTCAATCTAAGTATAATATTTAATGTATTGATCAACATATATTTGCTTCATATGTATTCGGTTCGTGAAACTTTTTTACGTGTACATTTTGTTTTACAAACATGTCAAAAAGGTTCGCGTTGTGAACCAAGTACATGTGAAACTAATATATGTTAATCACTATATTAAATCTAGCTATAGATAAAAAAAAACATATGAAATAGCACATAATACACTGGTTATCAAAAATCACAATTAAGAGAGTTTTAAAGAAAATCAACATATATATGTGTGCAGGGGCGGAACACAATAAAAAAAATATGCCCGACACATATTTATTACAAATTTGGTCCTTAGAGTTTATTTTCTAAAGAAAAAAAACATGAGAAGTTTGAAAAAGACTAAAATACCCCAGACTTAACTGGTTTTCTTAACGGTCGTTAGAGTCAGGGACCAAATTCGATCGTTTTTGCATGTTCGAATGACGAAACTGTAATTTTTAAACTATAGGAACCAAAAGTGTTATAAACAAGAAACCACAGTGACCAAATTCATAATTTACTCAAATTATAACTTGGAAGCTAAGGAATGAATAGATGGACCCATTTTCTTTTTGTGGTTCCAAAATTCTAAAAAAGTTTGTTGATGACACGACAATAGTACATTTTAACTTTCTAACAATGTTTCCATGTTCTAGTTGACCAAATTAAAGGTCTCGAATTTTATTATATTGAATATTAGAGTATCTCAAACTATACCCGACAAAAAATGACACGATACGCTAACTCTACACGAAATAAACGGGTTTGGGTAATACATTTCAACCCGTTTAAGTAAACGGGTTGACACGACACGACACGGAAATTAAATGGGTAAGGTCATGGTCAAAAATTTCAACTCGAAAATGACCCGGATAACCCGTGTATATATATATATTAAGTTTTTTTTAATATTTTGGATTTTTAATGTTTTAGATTGGTTTTTACTTATATTTGAACTATAAAATTTGAATTTCTAATGTAAAATTTTGGATTTATATTTTTTTATGAATTTCTGACACATATTTATTACATATAACTTTTATAACTTCTATAAATTATAAAAATGTATAAATTGGTTTGAATTATATATAAATAATGTCAAATATTTAGATTTTAGTCTTATATCTTAGGCAATCTCTATTTCATTTTTTATGTTTTATAAAATTTGTTTAATATATTATAATAAAAAAATATATAAACCGTTGATATACTCTCACAAGAATATTATGGTACTAGGCTTTATTATTTTATATTAACAAATCTTTTTTTATTTGTACTAAAATTTATTAGTATATCATAGTTAGAAAAAAATAATGACAAAATGATTTTATATCGTATTCTTTTGTTATTAGAATATTAAATGAGCTAAATTTTTTTGTTTTAATTTTTATAAAATTTATTAGTAGATCATAGTAAAAAAACATATTAAAAACACCCAATGAATTTATATTGTTATATTGTGGGTTTCCGAATTTTATTAATATCATTTTTCGGCCCCCAAGACTATGATGGTCGTGTTCCGCCACTGTATGTGTGTGTTAAGTTGTGGGGCAAATTGCATGAAAATGTAACGTAGTTTCGTCTGATTCCTATTTTGGGTAACATACTTTCAAAACTTTTATTTTAGTACCATTTGAAGATCTCGAACTTTCGGTGGTTTTAGGGTTTTGTGGTTTCTAGATTAATATTTTAAAGCTATTATATTGGATTGCAAATAATTACCAGCTTAGTTTCAAAACTCTACACATATTGTTACCTAAATAGTTGTACCTGGCTCTAGTATTTGTGGATTATGGTTTCTGTTGTATGCAGAAGTATAATTTCAAGTGTATTAGAGTAAAACCTTGCCTATAATTTAGCTAATGCTAGTGCAATGCAACTTTACAAATTTACACTGGCACCATTCATGCACATTGACACCCATTTAGGTCATAATGCCACAATTTTGTACTAATTTTGTCCATTTGCATTGCATGTTTCTATTATCCAAACATCCAATGATGGGAATGGCATGCCTATAACTTACTTGGATGTGCTTTTGTTTTCACATATTTGAATGTGTTTTTGTTTTCCATTATTGGATGTTCGATGCAAATAGGAGGCCTTGCAGAACAATGTATGTAATGTTTGTTCACCTTAATGTACAATCTTAACTTAACGTACGATCCTAATTTTGTCTGACAGTTTTAATCTTAATGACAATCCTAAGTCCTAACTTCTTATGCATGCACATACTCTTTTCATTGTGAATTTTAATGTACAATCCTTATTATTGTCGTTGCCATGGTTTTAATGTTTGTATCCATTATTGTTTGATGCTTTTTGCATACATACATTATTCATGGTAAGTGACACATTGTCGTCAATTTAGGTACAAAAGAAATTGTGTACAAGTTACTTGTATACGGACCGAAGTTGAGCATCGGAAGATGGTTGGGCATGGAAGTTGTGGGATAGTTGGATGTTCAAAGGAAGGAAACATTTCAAATGAAGTCATTTGCCCAAAAAAGCCATCAACTAATAGTAAAATAAAGAACACAAATGTCGAAGATGGTAATTAAGATGTTTTAATGGCGTAGATGATCATAGTGTGGAAGTGGTGTTTATCAACGTTACGATTTTTTGATCGAGACATGCGAAGGGTATGATAAAGATGTATTTGTGGAAGAAGTTGATTCAAAAAATGAAGTTCTCCGGATGAAGTCAAATAAAAGTTCTTTGGAACCTACTTAAATGTATTGGGGCATTTAGCTTTGATTGAGTATTAACAATTAATGTATCGAGGCATTTTTGTTTATAATTGATAGCGGCGTTATAGCATCTAAAACTTTATTATGTTATTGCCACTTTTTTAATATAAAAAATACCAGGGCATTTTTGTAAAAATATTTAATTATTTTGTTGATATATGAATGTTTACAGATGATCACATGTGTTTATTATTTGGTTATGTTTAGTTGTTAATACAAATGTCGACAAATAATAGGCCTAAAACTATTACGGAAATTACAATAAGTTAAAGTTGTTTGGTTGTACGATCATTTTTTTTAATTAAAAAAATAGGTGAATTTGATTTTCTTAACGGTATGACTTTTTTTACCTATCAAAGAGGTGTTAGTCTAGTGATAAGGCCCTTGTGGATAGTGCATGGTATGCCTATCTACCAGGGTTCGAATCCTGGGGGATGCACTTCGGCGATACCCAGACCTTGGGTCGGCCTTCGGGTCGGTTCGGGTCCAGGTTTACGGGCATACCAGTCTATGGGTATGCGGGTTCGGTCTTGACCAGGCTTAGTCGTACATGAGCGGGTCCAATCGATTTGGGCTGGGCCGGGTCGCCGCGGATTAGTCAGTGCTGCCCAATTGGATGCCCGGATACCGCGGGTGCGTGTGTGTGGGGGCATAGCCCAAGTTGCCGTACAAAAAAAAATGACTTTTTTTACCTAATTGAAAAATATATATTTAAAAAAAATAATGATGTGAATTGTTTTTTCTGAGTTGGCATATAAAAATAAGTAAATAATTTTATATCAATAAAAACCTGATCCTAGTCAACATTTACCGGTCGCTCAGGTATTTATAAGTTTGATATTTTACATCTTAGGTATCAAAATAATGGTTTTAAAAGTATGTTACCCAAAATAAAAATGAGACTAAGGTGGCGTTTGTTTTTTAAGTGGTGCTGAAGTCTGAAGTCTGATTCCACTTCTGATTTTTAAGTGGTGGTGCTGAAGTCTGAAATCTGAATACAAAATACTGTTTGTTTTTTAAGTGGTGGTGCTGAAGTCTGAAATCTGAATAAAAAAGATTCGCAATTTTTTGTATAATTCATGCTTGGATTTATCAATATCAATTGTGTGTCATCAAGTAGCTTTATTTATGTGAGTTTTTTCAAAACAATAAAAAATAAATAAAATAGGCCACGTTTCCAAATAGGGACGATGTCGGAGAGGAGTCGATTTTGAGAGAGATCGATGGAGTCTGGAATGACTTTTTGAGAGGAGATCGATGGAGTCTGGAGTGATTTTTGAGAGGAGATTGATGGAGTCTCGGTGGATTTTGGGTAACAGTGGGGGAGGAGGCATTAGATGAAAATAAGTGGAAACTTTGTCACTTATTTGGTAAGATGAAAATAAGTGATAAGTGGCTCAGAAAAAATGAAAAAAACAAACGGTCTGAAACTAAAAATGTCTGACCGAATAAGTGATAAGTGGCTATTAAGTGCTGAAATTGAAAAAACAAACAAGGCCTAACTACGTTACCTTTTAATGCATTTTGCCCTAACTTGTGTGGAGTTTTTTTTTTGAAAATGAAGTGGGTGATCTCGTGAAGGAGGCGGCTACGTCCCTCCTCCATCCTCGGAATTCCACTTTCCATTCTACTATATAAAACCAACTCACATATATATATAGAGAGAGAGGCTCATTCATTTGCTAACCGTGACATTAGTGCTAACCGTGTTAACCGAATTTAGACCAATCAGAAGCTTCATAGAGTTTAGGTAATGAGATAAATGCTTTTAAATATTAAACGGTAATATGGGAATTTTCAAAATTTCGACCCATTTAATAGGTTTCCATATTTTAAGGTGTTTTTTATTATGGTATTTATCTTGAGTTTAAATATATTAATAAAAAATCAAATTTCGATTTACTTTAAACTAATTTTGGAAGTTATCTTTTAAATTTTTTTAAACAAGTTTATATCTTTCTAAGCTTTCTAACGGATCCAACATTGTTTATCATAAAGTGTTTTTTTTTTGTTTGAAATCTCTGTTGAAGTAAAATTTTCGTTTCTAGTGAAAATCATAATGAGCGACAATAGAATCACCTCCGTTGTTGATAACGATAGATTTTTGGAATCTATTTTTGAAAGTCAAGACGCTCACACGTGCACCCGTCATAATGAGCCAGTTCAATCGTTGAATACCATATTATCTGCTCATATGCATTTTCTGGTAGGGTGCACATATGCATGTCTATATGCCACTATGGACACATGTACTTCAGGTTCAGTATTCCATTTTCATATATGACAAATATGCACATATGCATATGTTATTACAGGTTATGTATGTATATTCCAAAATGTGCACATATGCATATATAAATTGTGCACATGTATTTTCTATTTCCACAAACAAAATTCAATGCCTTATAAAAACAGATGCAATGTGTGTATATTGACTTCATACTAAAAAAAGATGCATTGTGTGCATATGGATTTCACACTTAGGTGTCGTTTGTTTTTTAAGAGGTCTAAAGTCTGAAGTCTTAATTTAGTTATGATTAATAAGAGGTGGTGTGTAAAAAGGTTTGAACGATTCAGACTTAAGAGACATTAAGAGGTTTTTTAAAAAAAACAAACAACCCCTTAATGTGCATAAATGCATCAGTGAAAAACTTGAACGCATTATGATACTCACGATTTAGATGGTTAATCCGTTTTTTTTCCGATGAATGTGGATGTAGTTTACGATTTCCCTTTGCTTTCTCCGGATTCGACGCCACAATGGTAATCTTGTTGTTGATTTCTTGAAGGATTGAGTTTTGATGGTTACCTAAATATTCTAAGGAAGAAATCCCTAAATGTTAGGGATTATATGATTTAAAAATGTGTTACCGTAAATAACCTAAATATTCTAAGGAAGAAATCCCTAAATGTTAGGGATTATATGATTTAAAAACGTGTTATCGTAAATAACATTGGGTTGTTATTTTACCAAATTAACCCTGTGCACCTGTGCATTATTTTTAATCAATTCCTATCTATAATAATTAATTAAATGAAAATTCAATTAAATATGTGCCGTTGATCATCGTAATTAACGGTTGAGATTAGTTAGCACGGTTAACACCAATGTCACGATTAGCAAATGAAGGAGACCATATATATATATATATATATATATATATATATATATATATATATATATATATATATATAGGGTGGTATTAATTGGAAACCAAGTTTCATTGAAAACTTTGGAAACCAAATTTCAACCATTGATCTTTATAATCAATGGTTAAGATTAATTTGAATTATATATGGTAGTAAATTAATTAATTTATTAATAATAAATAAAAATAATAGATGAAAAGGGTAAATATGTCTTTTAATTTTGTGTCTCAAATATGACAAGAAAAGTTTATTTTATTTAGATTACTTGAAACCAAAATAAAATTTCCCACTAAATCTAAATTTTGTTATTTTTTTTACTATGAAAACGTAGAGCATTTGTCTTTTCATCAAAAAAATTATTTTTCTTTTAAAATGTAAGAAAATATTTTTTTAATTTCATTTTATTATAAAATTTCCCACGCAATCTAATATTGTGATGAAACAGAATAAATTTGTGGATTACAGATTTCATCAGGTTCATCGTGTTAGCATTATGGTTTCATAATGAAACATGATGAATTTGTGTCATTTTTGTTAACTTCCCATTTTTGTTTCATTACATGTTCAGTTGCATATCCGTATATGAAAATAGATTCATCAGGTTCATCGTGTTAACAATATTGTTTCATAATGAAAATAGATTTATCAGGTTCATCGTGTTATCATTACTGTTTAATTATTACCATATATAAGATAAATTAAAATTAAATAATTTACCTAAATTAAATATCTCATTTTTAAATTAATCAATGATTATTATTACCATATATAAGATAAATTAAAATTAAATAATTATTAATATAATAATAATAACAGTTACCATATATATTATGAAATAATGTAAAAGACAAAAATAACCTTTTCGATTAAAAATAAAAATAAAAAAAAGAAATTCACTGATTGGTTGATTTCGGTTTCCAATGTAATATTGGTTTCCAATTGATCGTTCCCCTATATATATATATATCTATATATATATTGGAAGGATATTTTGCAACCTTTAAAAAGGTTGCAACCTTTGCAACTCAATCTTAACCATTGGATTCATGATCGACGGTTATTTTATTTTTATTTTTCTCTTTTTTTAATTAAAAATATTGGGCCACATATCTTTTATAACCACCGATCATGAATCTGACGGTTAAGATGTGGGTTGCAAATTAAACAAACCCTATATATATATTGGAAGAATATATTGCAACTCACATCTTAACCGTTGGATTCATGATCGGCGGTTATTTTATTTTTATTTTTCTGTTTTTTTTAATTAAAAATATTGGGCCCCATATCTATTGTAACCGCCGATCATGAATCCGACGGTTAAGACGTAGATTGCAAGGTTTGCAACCTTTTTAAGGATTGCAAATTAAACAACTTATATATATATATATATATATATGTAACATCCGTAAATTCAGGTAAGTTTGTGGCCTTGTTAATCTTATGTTTATGTGTTTATCAAAGTAGAAATTATATGCTTAATTGCCATTTCCGTCTATGATAGTTGCTTGGTGTCGGATTGAAAGTTTTAGACTAGCAATTGTTGAGCAGGGAGTTTCGCGACTTAGGCGCGAGTTCAAGTCGCGGCATAAGCCGCGTAGTCCACTGGAGTGGTTTGGGTTTGTGGAACCTCGCGACTTAGGCGCGGGTGGAAGTCGCGGCACAAGCCGCGTAAGTCACTGGAATCATTTTTTGGTCTGGCACACGGGCGACTTATGCCGCCGGTGCAAGTCGCGGCACAAGTCGCGATCGTCCTGCAGCTTCCTAAAACCCTTCATTTCTCGGTTCAAAATCACAACACACACACACACACTGATTTGGGGAGCGATTTCTAGGGTTTGGGAGCCATTTCTTCCTCTTGCTAGCTAGAGCATTTATTGCAAGCCTTTGGGGAGGTAAAGCTTCATTTATTGAGCCTCCTTCTACATCAAGATCAAGATCTCAAGAGTCCAAGTCTCCATCTTCTCCATACAACTTCTAGGGTTTTCCATTTTCTAGGTTTTGGTATAAAACCTAGATTGTGAGTTTACTAAACCATTGTTAAAACTAGATACACATCATAATCTTCTATTTGTTACTTTATCTCTATATGTTCAAGTGATGGGGATTTCTTTATGAAAATAGCTAGGAATGTAAATATGGGTAATATGCAATGATTTATGTTATATGTATCATTATTTGGGGCTTTTCTCATAAATACATAATGTAGGTACCTTGATATGTTAAATGTATGCATATATGGGTATTCTGATGATTCCAGTTGGAACACCATTTTGGTGACATATTTATATACAAGATGAACATGATTGTCATTTGGGTCTTTTGTTAGACTTCATGATGATAGGATGGTAATATTGTACCCGTAGTTGGTATTGAAATATGTTGGGTTGAAATACACCTAAAGGACCTCCTCTATGCGTTATGTGGATGAACCAAGTCAGTACACTAGGAGGATGTAGTCTTGGGCGCCACTGTGATGGTATGTGCCTAGACCTCCGCCATTCGGAAAATTTTCTTAGCGATAGTCTTCGGGTGTGCCGGGCCTTTCGGATGTTCCTTGTTAAGGGCATCAAGGTATATCAACTCTTGGGTGGGACTTGATTGGTGCTTTGGGTCTCCCCTAATGACTCCACATATATTGAACACTGGTTGACTGCTAATAAGAATTGTAACTGTTCATGCATGCTTATTATTGTTCAACTCACTAGGCTTTTTGGCCTAACACTTGTTTGGTGTCGATGTGTATCTCAGGTTCTAGCGGCGCCGGTCCTAAGCAGGTTTAGTTGCTTTGGGGTGAGAGCTTGGAGATTTTTGCACATGGACATATTATACTTTGAAAGTGAACCGTTTGGGTTCTTAGATGACAACTCTTTTGTAATCTCTTTTCTAGTTGTAGAAATTAGATTAGTTGGTTGTTATTTATTGTCCGTTAAATTACAATTGTAATTAAACATGTTGTTTATACATTTCCTCATTTTTGGGAGGCTCTTGCTATGGCTATTTTGTATACCTCGTGTCCGTTTTGCGGATTTTTGTTATCCCTATTTTTAGGGTGTTACAATATATATATATATATATATATATATATATATAGAGAGAGAGAGAGAGAGAGAGAGAGGGAGGATATTTTGCACCCCTCAAAAAGGTTGCAACCCTTACAACCTAGATCTCAACCGTCCGTTTCATCAAGATTGATTTTATTTTATTTATTATTAAATATAAATTCATAAGGGCATATTAGTCTTTTATGTTTTTCGGTATTATCTTTTTTTAAAAAATTTTAATTGTGATGTACATTTCCATAATTCTATCGGATATTAAATGTATGTTTCATTAACGGTTTTGGTGAAGATTTTTATTTTATTTTTTAATAATATTTTCCATAATTAATTCCCGGTTTGACAGGAGATGATATTAATCGTTTACCGTTTTGAATGGTTTTGTTGATTTTCGTCAAAATTGTGTTTGATTTTGAATTAACTTTTACGTTTGGAGAAGGATTGGTGATTCGGTTTTGATTTTCCAATGTATAGTCATCATGAGGTCGCCGAAAATTGTATCGGAGGCGGCGAGGTTAATGATATAAATGTTTGTCGGTCGGATGTTACTGGTAATTGAGATGACAAAGACGATTATGCAGTCGATGATGATGGCCGATCGTTGTCTAAGTTGGGATCAAAAAGTGAAGAGGTAGTATTGGCTTTTGATTCGCTTCAATGTAACATTGTCGAAGTGGTCGATGGCGTCTTGAAGTCTGTTGAAGTTTTCGAGTAGAAGGGTGTTTTGTACCCGATGAAGCTGTTGTTGATGAAGGTGGGTTTTTTTTCTGTTTTTTTATTTGTTTGTTTTATGTTTTGTATGATAGTTTGTTATTTTTCATGTGTATTGTGAAAACGATGTATTATGTATTCGGATTATGTTTTTTTTGGTTATGTACCCATAATCATGTAATAGTTTTCATGAATTGTATTTCATGCTCCAGCAATTACCCGTTTTCCCATCCATAATGGGAATGCATACATCGCTAATACATCTACCGTGGAACGCATTTCGCTCCGACACCAGTCGACTATACGCCACGCCACGCCACGGAGACACCCTCACGTTCCAAACTCCGTACACGACCTACTCCATCCTCTCTCGATCTCTCATTCTACCATTGGTGTTTTTTATTGTTTCCCAATTAGAAGTGTTCGTTTCATGACAGTGAAGTTTCATGGCAGATTAGTTTAATCATTTGTTGTAATTATACATATTGCATGGTTGTAAATATGACAGTAAGATGTTGCTTCAAATGTTGGTTTGTTAATTAATGGCAGTACTTTATGTTTATGTTTTTAGCTTCTTAGATGGCAATAAGCAACGAGGTTGTTATTCGTTGTACACTAAGCATGAATGGTCTGTATTGTTTTTGTTCTTGTTTCACGATTAGTAACGATTACCTCCGGCCTTTGATTTATGTACTGGAATATTATTTTCCGTTTTCGTAGACGATGAACTCTCACCAACTACAGAAGCAACTTTAGCAGTTTTCTCGATTTTTTTTAACCTTTTCGTTGCTAGTGTTCTGGTTCGTTGTGATAGGAGTGAAAAGGACAACCGCCGGCGTATCCTTGTCGGTTGAATAGTTGTCGTAACTGTAGCTTCGCTTGAGTAGATCTCGAACCTTCCATCGCTTCAATATATTATTACCAATCAAATAGCTCTTGTGATTTCCACTCGATTCAGTTTTCGGTTTCCAGACGTAGTAAGATCCAGGCGTAATTCTGTCAAGATCGGATTTTACTAGTCAAATATTGCGGTTTTGACCGGTCAAAAGTTGCGGCTTTGACTGGTCAAAAGTTGCGGCTATCCCAAAAATAGAAGGACAATTTCGTAAATTTTACAAAACACACGGGCTGTGTTCATATATGAACATGTATAATTCACATATGAACTATATGTTCTTATATGAACCAGTGCAATTCACAACTGAACTCTTTTAACTGATTCATATATGAACCTTTGTGATTCATATATGAATCAGTTGAACTAACTAACAGATTCATATATGAACCTTTGTGATTCATATTGCTGGTCTGTCACCTAAATACTCTAATGCTCATCCCTTGTTGTTGAACAACCCTACCGCTACATCCTCTGTTGCATCCACGTATCATCTGTTACGGGAAATGTATGGTCCGGATGCAAACACTACTGACACATCTGCCATGCATACTTCTATTGGTAAGGGTACTAGCCGAGGTTCTCATGTGTTTCCAAAGAAGGGTATTGGACGTGGAAGTGGTATTCGGTGTAACTATTGCAATGAATTCGGACACACGAAGTGGAATTGTCCGAATCGTCCTCCTGGATCTCAACCACCTCCTCGTCCCAAAGCTCGAATTGCTACTACCAAACTCCAGCCTGCACTCTTAATGAGGAGGACTATCACCGACTCCAACAACTCCAAGTCTCCCAGTCGATCTCCCCTACTCCGCACGCCAACTCGGCCAATTCAGGTACATTTTCCAGTCTTGATTCATCTTGGGTTATTGATTCTGGAGCTATTCATCACATGACTGGGAATCAAGGTATCCTTTCTAGCCTACATAAAGCTTTCCATCCACCCGTTCGTATTGCTGATGGATCTTCATGCCCAGTTCAGGGCATTGGATCCATTAACAATTCGACAAACCTACGTCTCTCCTCTATTTTGTTTGTTCCTCACTTTCCTGATAATCTTTGTTCAGTAAGTCAAATTACAAAACAAAATAACTGCTCTGTAACCTTTTTTCCTACTCACTGTATTTTTCAGGAACTGGGGACGAACCGACTGATTGGCACAAGCTTTGAATCAAGAGGTCTCTACCGTTTACCCTTACCTCCACGTCCTACAACAAACATACGTGATTCTAGTATAAGGGAGGTTCACTGTCGGCTAGGCCATCCCTCTGCAGCAGTTCTAAGACAACAGAGACCGAACTTTCCACTTTCGTCTATTAATTTTCATTGTGAGTCATGTCAGCTTGGTAAACACACCAGACGTCCCTACCCCCTCGAGTGTCTAGTAGAGTCAGATTTTCTTTTGAACTCGTGCATTCCGATATATGGGGTCCTTGCCCTACAACGTCCACTTTGGGCTTTCAGTACTTTATTACTTTTATTGATGATTATTTTCGTGCTACTTGGGTTTATTTATTAAAATCTCGTCGTGAAGTATTTACCATTTTTCGCGAATTTCATTCATATATTCAAAACCAATTTAACTCATCAATCAAAACTTTACGATCCGATAATGCAAAGGAATACTTCTCTACTGACTTCTCTTCGTATTTGAAAACACACGACATTGTTCATGAATCTTCGTGCGTACATACATCCCATCAAATTGGTGTTGCTGAACGCAAGAATCGCCATTTGTTGGATGTTGCTCGAACAATCATGTTTCAATCCCGTGTCCCTAAACGATTCTGGGGGGACGCGATTCTTACTGCCGCATATCTGATTAACCGCATGCCTACACCTGTCCTTCATGGTAAATCCCCCTTTTCTGTACTCTTTCCTAACGGAAATCCCTTTCCTCTTGCACCCAAATTTTTTGGATGCGTAGCCTATGTTCATGATCATCGTCCACAACTCACTAAACTTGATCTACGAGCCATTCGTTGTGTCTTTCTTGGTTATTCACGAGTCCAGAAAGGGTATCGGTGTTATAGTCCCTCTCTTCACCGCTACTTTACTAGTGTCGATGTCACCTTCCATGAGTTCTGCCCTTACTTCCTCGAACATTCCCATCCTATTTCCGATCCGTTCCCTGATCTTGACATACCCGACTCTCACCTTATTCCCACTTTTCCTGTGTCCGCTGTATCCTCTGTTCCTCCGGTCTCAGACGTTTCGACTCCTGCTACCACGGACCTACCGGCAACACCTCCGCCATTACTTTTCACATGTGCTCGACGACAGAAGGATCAAACAACAGAGCCTCTTAATTCACAACCGAACCATGACTCTGGTCCATCCTCAGTTCCACTTCCCAAAAATGAGTCTGACACACCGTTACCAGATACACCCTTACCAGCAACAACCATACCTAATACCACCTCTCCTACCTGATGTTCCTATCTATGATCCTCCTGGAGCACCATTTCCCGATATACCTATTGCCTTTCGCAAAAAACCTCGACACTACACCCGTTATCCTATTCAGGATTATGTTGCCTACTCTCACCTATCCCCCGAGTCTAAAGCCTATACCAGCACCCTTGATTCCTACCCAATTCTCAGAGATGTGACGACTGCTCTAGCTCACCCAGGATGGCGATAGGCTATGGAAGACGAGTTAGGGGCTCTCCAGGCTAATCATACATGGGATCTTGAAACACTTCCTCCGGGAAAACGTATTGTTGTTTGTCGTTGGGTATTTACAGTTAAACTACACCCGGATGGCTCCCTACATCGCCTGAAGGCTCGGTTAGTTGCTAAAGGGTATTCTCAGGCATACGACATTGATTATGATGAAACTTTCTCACCAGTTGCTAAAATGTCATATGTCCGTATTTGTATTGCCCTTGCTGCCATTCATCATTGGCCGCTCCATCAACTTGATGTCAAGAACGCCTTTCTTAATGGTGTTCTTGAGGAGGAGGTATATATGAAGTAGCCACCTGGGTTCATTGTCGAGGAGGAGGCCTCGAAAGTTTGCAAATTACGCCGTTCTTTATATGGCCTTAAGCAGTCTCCCATGTAACACCCTCAAATATGGAAATAGCAACTTATTTAAAATTTTCTAAATACATCAATAAAGGAATTATCTACAACCACAAATTAAGATTTAACCTCAATACAAACATTCATTCTATACAAAAGCCTATGATAATAACGGGTGCTACTAAAACCCCATAATAGTCACTATCTCCAAAATTGCGGAAGACTTCACCAACTACTTACATTTGCACAAAGCTAAGGCTCAACTCTTTATGGCTGCTAGAACGAAAACCCAACTGGAACCTGATGCACATGCCGACAAATAAAAAGGTTAGGCTTAACGCCTAGTGAGCTCAAGAGTTTTCAACATATATAAAGATGTTTGTGAAAATAGATAATGCAGTTTAATTCATAATCTTTCAAAAGGTATGCTTTGAATATGCAAACGACTCGTTTTCCAATAATATGCATTTTAGACGGAGAACACCAATTTGGACATTCTCCAAATCAAACTACTACAAATGATGATACCAATGTAAACCGCCCCTTCATAAATTAGCTTCAACCCAAAACTCACTCAAAGCGTAAATATATATTGGACTCTCCATTTAAGAAGGTACGGTTAAACCTTATATTTCAAAACACCCAAAACACGGGTGGGGCATAATACTCAACCCATAAATCAAGGGTAAAACCCAAATATACAAAACGTCACCGAAAACTTGGATAATAAAACTCAATACCCAAAAACAACACCTTTCGGTGACGGGGGATTCCCGATTCCATAAAATGTGACGGTCCACAAAGTAAGCCCATTTTATGTTGTTATGACTAGTCATATAAACAAAAGTACACGCAAGGGATGTCAGGCTCAGTGGCTTTAAACATACACCCACGGAAACTCAAGTTCAACCCCGAGGGATTGCTAGGTCGAGCTCCTCATCCAACATCATAATACTTGAGCACGAAGGACTTATACCCACATCCGGTACCTTAACGTGCAACACGAAGGTCTTACACCCACATCCGGTGCCTAACGTGCCTCGACGTGGAAAACTAATCGTCCTAACGTCGGACAATAATAAACCAAATACGGGATCATGACTCCCAATGCATCAAATAAGCCAAATAATACACATAAGGCCCAACAAGGCTCGAAGTCGAGCTACCAAAACTAGATTATTGTCCAAAACCCCCATCAAAATAACAATGTCAAGCCGCAGACTTAACAACCCATTGACTCACTAATAAATGGAATAAAAACACGATAAAACGCATTCACCCAACGGATATGCAAACATCACGACCAAAAGTGAGATTAGTTCAAAACTCAACATTAGTTGAGACAATCCCTTTTCCAAATGAACTCACAACACAAAATATGCATTTTCCAAATTTAACTGCTGATAAGAATGAAAATCATAAAATGAGACTATAAACATTCTTTCAAGTTACCTCACATAAATGTGCAAGTGATCCTTTATAAAACACTCCATTTCATGATGATGCATAAAACCCGACAAACATTTAAAAGCGTAAATCTTTGACCAAAGATCCATTCATGCAATAAGACTTCAAAACACGTTCATTTATGACACATATATCAAATGCCCAAAAATCTCAAATGTGGTGTTATACAAAGTTTATAGAGTTAAATACTTCAACTAATCAAAGATTAACAAATACCCCAACATTTGATAATTTCATGTAAAACACATAAACACTTAAAATAGACATTTTGGCATGTACACCGTTTTCACAAATCAACTTGAACTCACCTTACTAGATTTAGGCTAAATCTAGATTTTCCCCCCCAACTAGAGCTCCTTTGAAGAACATTTGGATTCTCAAGACAAAACTTCCAAAACCTAAATCCATACATATTCAACCATACATAAACATAATCAACCACAAAGAATCGTTTCCCAAACCATGTGCATGAATACCTCAACTAATACCGAAACCCTAACTTCCATAACCGAAGAGAATAGAAGATTACCTTAACCCAAGCTTGAATCCACCAACCAAAACACTTCTAGTTCACCAAAATGGTCACAAATCTCCAATCTATGAAAGGAAGCACAAAGGGTGGATGAAACCCTCTGGAAAACTTGGGGAAGAAGATGAATAGGGAGAGATGAGAAGCTTACCACCACCAAATACTCTAGTATACTTCAATAGACTTCCAATCTCTTTCCATATCCTTAAAAAACTCTCAAAAACGAAACCGTAGCAACTTGAATCACCCAAATCGGAGTTGAAATGAGAAAGTTATGACCAAATGAAAAAGAAACCCGTATTTACGCACTAGAGGGTTGGCGCGACCCTGACATGCGACAGTGACATTAACACTGTTTCGGCCGTACCGAAACTGTCACTGTCACTGTCACTGTCGCGCGAGATGTACCGAAACTCATTAACACTGTTTCGGCCGTAACTTCTTCGTTATAGCTCCGTTTTCGCTCCGGAAAGGACCGTTGGACTCGTAATTGAATCATTTATCCATCAAGACTATAAAATCAAGGATTCAAGCCCAAAATCAAATATCTTATTTTTCCTTAACATACCGGTTTCTGTATTAGCTTGAAATGATACCTTTCGAAAATCGGGGTGTTACATCCCAGGGCATGGTTTGGTCGATTTTCTAGTGTTATGGGAGAATTTTGGGATGGTTCGCAGCGCATCTGATCATTCTGTGTTCTTTAGACACCAACAGGGCAAAAGGATTATTGTAGTGGTTTATGTTGATGACATCATAATTACAGGGGATGATGAGGTCGGGATTGCCAAACTCAAACAGTTTCTTCAGTCACAGTTTCAGATAAGCGACTTAGGTCGACTTCGGTACTTCTTTGGCATAGAGGTATCTCGCTCTCCACAAGGAATACTTCTCTCTCAACGAAAGTATGTCCTTGATTTATTGACTGAATGTGGCTTAATGGGTTGCAAGTCCGTTGATACTCCAATGCTTCATACAAGGAAGCTCCTTCCAAAGGACGGAAATCCGATGAAGGATCCTGAGCGCTACAGACGATTGGTCGGGAAGCTTAATTATTTAACAGTCACACGACCAGATATTTCCTTTACCATCAGTGTCCTGAGCCAATTCATGGCTGCTCCATACACTGGACACTGGGATGTTGCTCTTCGTGTCTTGAGATATCTCAAGACCACACCAGGTCTTGGCATCTTATATTCTGATCAGGGGCATTGTCGTGTGGGTGATTTTACAGAAGAAGAAGATGGTCGGATATCTGGTTTTTCAGATGCAGATTGGGCAGGTTGCCTGATCTCTCGACGATCTACTACCGGGTATTGTGTATTTGTTGGAGGAAATCTTGTATCGTGGAAGAGTAAGAAACAACACACAGTATCTAGATCTAGTGCTGAATCAGAATATAGAGCCATGGCAAATGTTACATAGAAATGATATGGGTTCGTAATCTTCTCATAGAGCTCGGTGTAGTGCGATAGTCAATCAACTATACATATAGCAAAAAATCAAGTATTTCATGAGCGGACGAAGCACATTGAGGTTGACTGTCATCTTATCAGAGATCGAGTTGTAGGCACACAAGCAGACCCTCCATCCATTCAACCAATTCACATTAAGACAGACTTTCAGCTTGCGGACATCCTCACTAAACCTCTCCGGAAAACTCAAATAGACTTTATTTGTAGGGCTGGCAATGGGTAAGGGTAAACCCGTTACCCGTTATGTTTCGACCCGTTGGATAAGGGTATGGATAAGAAAAAATTTATCCATTTATCCACTTATCCATTACCCGTTTACCCGAAATTTTAGTGGGTAGGATATGGATAAACGGTTTTTCGTTATCCATTACCCGTTACCCGTTACGATATAATATATATATATATATATATGTATAATCATATAAAATTAAATATTAATGTATATATAGATAATTATATTAAGTTAATTATTAATATTTTTTAATAATGTTGTCGTATTTTAACGTGTACTTTAATTTATTTTCATATTTTATCAAGTAAAAGATTTCATGTTGATTAAATGAGAAACAAGATAGATTTAGAAAAATAATTAAATGTTTAGAGTAATTAAATGTTTACTACAACAAATTAGATATAAAATAATAACTATATTTATGAATTTATGTTTTACTTATATGTTTGAGGTTTAACAATATCAATTGTAGTTCAAATGAAATTTTTGTTTTACCATTTATCCATTACCCGTTTCGTTGTTCGCTACTTTTATTGGGTAGGGTAGGATACGGATAATGGTTTTATGAGATGGATAATTACCCGTTTCGTTACCCGCTATTTTAAATGAATTGGATAACGGATTAACCCTTACCCTACCCGTTGTCAGCCCTATTTATTTGTAACAAGTTAGGCATGATTAACATTTATGCTCCAACTTGAGGAGGAGTGTTAATTGTATATTTAGTGTATATTGGTCTATGACCCATGGGCCTTGTCTAGGTCCTTTAGAGTTTCTGTTTGTATATATAGAGGGTTCACCCTCCTGTTTTATACATAAAAAAAAGAGTACTAGTTATTCTAACACATATATATGTATGTACGTATGTGTATATAGGTAATCATCTGAGACCAGTCTGTTTTTGTGAGATCACAAAATAACACTAAACTTTCACAGTGACCGTACAAAATGAAGGTTTGTTTTTTCCTTCAATGCGTTTTTGTGTCATCACATTTGGTCTCACGGTGAACCCAACCCTATCTACATCTATATATATATATATATATATATATATATATATATGTATGGACGGAGGTTCAAGGGAAAACCTCAAAAAACGGAAAACAAGAACACTCTGTATGCACACACAGGTAAATTATGTTGTTTTTTTGGTTTTTATGCACTTGTGTATATGCACGTGTGCATGTTACAAATTACTTGTATGCACAAGTGCATACGTCTAGATGAAGGGTTACCAGGGTGTTCTTCAATTTTCCCTTTTTTTAAGGTTTTCCTCTGAACTTGACTATGTATGGATGATGTAGAGAAAAGGTGATTGTTACCGCTTCGAAGCCGTATATATCTTTCATTGAAGATCAAGATCGAGCTTCAGAAACCGTACTAAGTTGGAACGACAAAGCCTCCAACCGATACAAAGATGGTTCTGAACTTGGAACATATAGAACAACTTCTGTCGACATAGAATCCGATTACTATTGTGCTTCCGGGATAACCATTGAGGTATATATAGCTAGTAATATACCAACAAATTAAAACCCGTACAATTATTTGGTCTTTTAAACTTAAATACCCGCATATTTGTGATGCAGAATACAGTTGTTGCAGAACCCGGAGGATATAAAATGCAAGCAGTCACGTCGAGGATCGCAGGCAATAAAGCCGTGCTTTATAGAGTAAGGATATTAGGCAGCCAAGATACTCTCATGGATGACCATGGATCTCACTATTTCTACTGGTGTTACATTCAAGGATCGGTCGATTTCATCTTTGGCAACTCGAGATCACTCTACAAGGGGTACGAAATTGAGCGAAATTTGAAGAAACCGTATATAAGATTGATCGATGTTAATGATTAATGACGTGGTTTTTATGATACGATTGATCAGGAATGTATTCTGCATTCGGTAGCTGATAAATACGGAGCGATTGTAGCTCATCATAGGAACTCAAAAGACGAAGAAGATACTGGGTTTTCGTTTGTCAACTGTTCGATAACAGGAAGTGGAGGTGCAATCTACTTGGGGAGAGCGTGGGGGAATTACTCGAGGGCGGTGTATTCGTATTGTGACATTGATAACATCATAGAGCCTTCGGGATGGAGCGATTGGAACCAACCATGGAGGCAACGGTATACATTCATTTTGAATAATACGTAAATTGGTTAACGAACGAACAAATGAATGAATGAATGTTGATGTATGTACATATAGGACGGCGGTGTTTGGAGAATACGAGTGCAGAGGAAAAGGTGCAGACAGAAAGAATCAAGTATCGTGGTCGGAATCGTTGGAGTTTATGGAAGCAATGCCTTTTATTGATTCAAACTTCATCTATGGAGAGCAGTGGCTGAGACTATAGTACTCATTCTGGTTCTCCTGGTTGTGTTGTAGCATATACAGTCATATATATAATTTTTACAAGTTGAGACACATGTTAATACATAACCTATGAATATATTATATATATATATATATATAGAGAGAGAGAGAGAGGGGGGGAGAGTGTTTGAAAGAGAGGGAGAGGATCCAACAAGAGCATGATCAAAATAAGAAAACACGAAACGGTCAAATCAATGTGATTACGGAACACGGTCAACGTGATCCACGACAGTTAAAACCGTTGCATACCCAAAAACGACGGGGAAAAATATCCCATCATCAGCCACCAATTCGATAAACCAAGAATATGTGCATCAAAACCACTATGAACATGTTAACAGCCATCCAAACCGCCGGAAAGAATAGTTTTAAATGCAATTCAATTGTCGGAATTGATGTTAAGTACCTACATTTGGCGAAGGGGTTGCTATCGATTGGCCATAAGAATATCTCCATTCCCCACAAGCTCCGCATTTCTCTAACTTCACGCTGTTTTCCAGCGTACAAAATTTGCATGACCATGCCTTATACTTGTCTTCAATAGCTTTCGGTTTGTGGGTTCCGCATAGCTCACAGATTGGAGCTAAAGGCTGTCAAAATCATTTCATGAGTTTTTAGTATTAACACTACAACGAAATCAACTTTATAAGTTATCAAATATGTCTAAATCTCCTAACAAATGGCTTTATAGGACTTACAATGTAACAATAGGATGTGGTAAATCAACGTGCATAATTTACCAGTTTTACTAAATGATTGACCAAGAATCTATTGTGGTAAAATCCGGAATCAAGAAATAATAATACAGTATTAGACACTAACCAGATTCAGCAATGTGCACTCATGCACTCCCACCCAGAGGACTGTGTGTCACATTCTGTTTTTCGATTGCTAGTAGAAGCATCATCACCTGTTAAATCAATACAACTTTTCTCAAAATCGTGTGATGAAGGCATATTTGCGTCATTTTCTGTTTGGCGACTTCTTTTATTAGTTGATATGCCGTTGGATACTGAGGGAACAGCTGTTAAGTCAACAAAATATGGCTCGGAATGACCATCACAGCACCGAGATGGCAGATCATTGGTTTCTTGACAACTTTTCTGAGACTTGGCGTTTGTATCGGCACCTAAACCACTAGAAGATGTCGAGTTTCTTATATTTTGGTGCTCTTGTGGGACACCAGCGCCACTTTCTTCTTCCTCGACTATTTCCTCTAGGCCACACCATATATCATCTTGAAGTCTCCTTTCTGCAGCCATTGCAGCCGCTTGTACAGGAGTTAGGGAAGACATGATGGACTTATCACCACCAAGGCGTTTAGGTCCTGATGGTAAAAGCGATCCTTGGCGTTTTCTTTTTTCTGCAGCAAGAAGTGCATTCTGGCAGAGAGATGAGAGAGGAGGTTGACGAGAAAATCCACCCAAACGTCTGCCAGGAAGATCAAACCCACCTCCGGACCCGGAAATTCCTTCACTAATCAGCTGCTCACATTCCTACATGCCGATAATATTCAGGAAAACAGAAACATGACCAAGAAAGTAGCAGAACTACTTCCCCCATCCCAAAATAAGCGCCCACTTTCAAAAGTAAGTCACTTTTCAATTATACCCTTAATAATTATGAGATGGAGGGTACAATTATCATTTTGTTGATTAAAAAGTGTAATAATTACACATTCCTATAACTATGTGCCCTTTTCATTGTGAACATTTATTTTGGGGCGGAAGGAGTATAACATATATATATATATATATATATGATTGTCTCGCTTTCAAGCCCACTTAAACAAGTAACCTAATTTAATAGTGCCATAATCTCTTTAACCCATTACATCAACAAGATGCAACATATAGTAATAGGGCATGAAACTGCAATTTGATTATATTACAGTAAGACCATGTTCAACAACAATAAACCAGCTTGTTTTTTAGCTTATTAAAAAAAAACCATTTGGTTAGCCATAAGTTAGCTTATAACTTATAGCTAGCTTTTTGAAAAGCTACCTCAAGTTTCGTTTCAATAAGCTCCATAAGCTTTTTTCCACTTCTTTTCAATTATGCTCCACATATTTTTTTTCCAATTAAATTTTTCTAACATGTCATTTTAGGTCATTTTATATTATCATCTGGCTTATTAGCTAATTTCTACCAAACGTGACTAGTTTATCGGCTAGTTTACCAAACACAGACTAAGGTGCCGTTTGTTTTTTAAGAGGTCTAAAGTCTGAAGTTTTATTTTAGTTATGATTAATAAGAGGTGGTGTGTAAAAAGATCTGAATGATTCAGATTAAGAGCCATTAAGAGGTTTTTTAAAAAAAACAAACAACCCCTAAATGTGTCCAGTATCATGCATAATGAAAACCAAACACAATCTACTACAATGTTCTGTACCTCAACACATCAACACCTATAAATAGTATCTCATATACCACTACTTCATCCTCCATTCTTTCTAAAAACTAAACTTGATCTCATAGTTTCAAGGATTCTCTTATCTCAAACTCTCAACAACAAAAAAAAATGATAAGATCGGTTTTGGACCTTTTGGTTTTATACTTCTATCAATGAAGTTTATACGATGCTCATGAGTGGAGATACCTTTCTGAGTTCATCCCAGAGTTTGTAGAAAGCAGCATTATGAGGACTAATGGCGTTATGGCAGAGTTCATGTAGCATTGTATCAAGAACTTCATCAAAAGGTAACCAATCCCAATCTGTATTTGGTCTTCGAAGTCTTAGCTTTACATGAACGCCACGGGCGACGTTTAAACCTAAAAGACCAGGGTTTCTCGGACTGCAAAAACGTACATCTTTCCTCAATTAAACCTAATCATAATACGAATCACACTCCCTACTCTTTTAGCGTTAAGTTATCATTTTAACATAATCAAATACAGGAGAAGCAGAAGCAGAACGTAATTAATCGTCAATTTTCAAATGAAATCATCTTCGAAACTGTAAAATGAACAAAATTAGGGATTTTAATACCTAGAAAAGAGTGTTACCACATTTCGGATAGAACTTTCACCCTCCATTTATGCTTGCGCATGATCGGTTGTACCTGTTTGGCGATTTTTTCAAGGAATCTCTTAGCCTCATCTCCTCCAACTTTCCTCTTTAACGTTCTGATTTCCCAGACGTTGTGAAGATCGCCAACATTCATGTTAAACTAAACCCTAAATCACAAACCTGAAATTGCAAGGATTTCGAATCGGATCGAGTAAATATGATTACATTCAACGGCCTTTCAGATTGAGAATCCCAATTTGTGAGTTCAATTCCAGGGTTAGCTTGGAGTTGGCGGGATATCGAAAAACCTCCACAACCAATCAGGGGTGTAAACGAGACAGAAAACTCGCTAGATATTCGAGATCGACTCGGTCAAAACTCGGTTAATATTCGACTCGATAATATCGTGAGATACCCGATAAGCAAAATAATAATAATAATTAGTAATATTATTTTAGTTTAATTGATGATGATAATAATAATAATAAACTCAAGTTTTTTGATTTTTTTTTTAAAATGATGGTGTAAAAGACATGGATAAACTCTTGATAATGTGTTTAATCCATCTTACATTGACGAGATATAGAACCCAATACTTTAAACTCCACTATATATAGACATTTTTTTCCCTTGTTTTACATCATTTGTCTTTGTTAAATGGCTTGAACCTAAGGGGTTTGAGTCTATGTAGGGGTGTAAATGAGACGAGACAACTCGCGAGCTACTTGAGATCGACTCGGTCAACACTCGACTCGAATAGGTTGGACTCGATATACTAACGAGTCGAGTCGAGTATAATCTCGACTCACATCATTTACACCCCTACAACCAATACCGCACCTTCAAAAAGAAAAGGAGTAAATTACAAAAAACAGTCCCTCAACTATCAATATTTTCAAATACAGTCCTTAACATTGATAACTACAAATACAATCCTTAAACTATGGATAAACATTTAAATTTATAAAAACCTACTTTTCCATTTTCTCTTTCACTTCTTTCGAGTTCAATAACTGTTCACCGGCAATCGACAACTACATAAAGAAAAGTTCTTATTCGTTCTAGAGCTCAAGAATGGCGGGCATATCTCTACTGATGTATCTTTCGAGAAAACATTCCAAGTTTGAATGGTTAAACTGTGCAATTTTACTGGGCTTTTACTTGGCCACCCTCATTGGTTTCTTTAACACTGGCACCTCATTTGCGTTAAGGGATTTGTTCGGGTACTTCCCTCTTTTTCTTTTACCCACTTCTTGTTTGTCTTTGTTACTTTTGAATTTCTTCTAAGGTTGAATGTTGTTAATGGATCTCGATAAATACTAGCTACTGAATTATGGGGGTTTGAATTTACACTTCTTGCTAATCATGTCCGTTTTACGGGGTGTGGACTAAACTTGGTAATTGACTAATTTCTATAGAAACTTTCTGAATTTGTTCTTTGAGGTGTTAAACAATTAGAGTGTAAGCATTCCTTTTTATTTTCTTTTAAGACCATCTCCAACTTTAACATTAAAATGAACATCAAAAGAATCAAATTTGATGGGACCATTAACACTAAAAAAACAACTCCAACCATACTCTAAAAAACACCAAATTTATGGACCTCATGCTAAAAATTGAGATAATTATCTTTAAAAATAAAATTTATGCCCTGAAAAGTTAAAAATGGTGGGCCATTGTATTTTGTCGGTGTGAATAGTCACACGACATATATAGCAGCCCCTCTCGCTTCTCTCTTCTCTCTTCTTGACCGGCAAAAGAATTGCCGTTTTAGGCTTTTAGCAGCCGATTAGAGATCCATCACCAGCAATTTATGGTTTTTGCCGTATGGTTGAAGATGCTCTAATCGGTGTAAGTGAATAGTGTTCCACATTTGGTGTAAGATTTGAAATGATATGGTATCAAATTTAATATTTGGTATAAGATTTGATTTGTACCGCTAACGTTAGAGTTCGATGACAAAGTCCTCGTGATTCATTCATCTTGTTTTCGTTGCCGGCTTCTTGTTCCCTCTACATACGTAAAAGGACAAACACACACTCAACCGGATAAACCCGACGGAGACCCCAATTTTCTATTAATCTCAACGAAAGTATCATTCTTTTCTTTCTATGTTTACGATATACATATCCAAAACAAAATCAACAAAAAACCCACATGAAGTCCAAACAAAAAAAACAACAAATCATGTATCCCATATCATAACAACAACAATCACCCCTAAACCCAACGTTACAGCCAACAATTCGAGGTGAAGACGGCTTCTGCGCCTGATAACCTCGAAGCAAATGGTTTATCGATATGTATATAAACACCCCACAAGCAACTCCCATTGATATTGCAAAGATCCAATCCGCAACCCGACCCTGTGTCGTTGCATCGATTACGATTCCGAAGGCGAAGGCGTAAGATGCGCATGACAAGGAAGGGCGGTGTGGAATCATCCGTAGAAGTTCAATTCCCATTGCGATGGCTGCAAAGATTTTGTGAAGAGAGATCGTCCACAGCGCTTTCCAAGCGTCGGCTTTGGTGTCTGCGATTCCGATCGCTATGCCTTCGAACACGGAATGAAAACAGTAATTTTTGGTGATTAACCCTTGATCTTAGATACCCAACAAACATTTTGGTTGTATATTGTCAACTATTTTTGGATTCATTGTCTAAATCACATCACATTGATTATGTAAATCAGTTACTAAATCATTTTCTAAATCAACCCAGATTTTACATTGCTAAATACAAAGATGTAGGATATATGGATATATTTGTAAAAAATATTTTTTATATTTTCAATGTATGATTTGATCTGATTTTAATGACATAAAGCCCATAATTTGATTCATATTTATATTTAAGTTTTCAAATTGAAACTAAAAGAAAACGTATCGAATCAAACATGATCCTTAATTGTAACCGAAACCACAATCAAATCCCAAATTAAACCATGGATGTAATGGGATCCCAAGATAACCCATATTTAATCGATTTCCAATTCATATTAAACATAAAAAATATATAAATATAAAGATTAATAACTTAATTAAACATGATAAAAATAGTATTATTATTATTATTATTAATGCTAATAAAAAGTCTATAACATCTCGAAATCCCATCAACAAAATTACATTTCCTTAAATTTACTACTATTACTACTACTTCCTTCTTCGGATTCGGGTTGTAGTACGGGTTCATTCATAACGTAAACTAATTAAGTTAAAACAGATATCAGATCCGATATACGTCACATGATACTGCAAAAGTTGATCCCTTCGTAATTATCATACGGATCGTACTCCTGATACGGGTATGACGACACATTAGTCGCCCGTCGCAGGGGAGTTTCATAGTCGTAAGAAGGGAAAGTATTCAATCGCAGGCTGCTGTACACAGCCATAAGGGTATTCAATACAAGCCGTTTGATAAGGATAATAAGGATGATCCATGTACGAATACCGATTATAAGGTGCATTGATCATCGAAGCATAATTGTAGTAATTATGTCTAAGTTGCGGATGATTAAGTTTAACACTAACAAGCGTTTCACATGTTCACCCGTAGCCATTACGGCCTTCAAAAGATAATTCGGATTAACTTCTCCACGTATTCGCAAACTGCTTTGTTGCGCATCCCAAGCTCACAGAATAAACCCCTAACATTACATTTATTCATCATAAACCATAACGGATCGATATAATTTTAGAACACGAAAACAAATATGTATATAATACAGAATCTTACCACGAATGGAACGTAAGACTTCAATCGTCTTCATCAAACAAGATTCGCACTTCGAGTGAACTTTCAAACAAATATCCTTCAAAACGAAACCAAAATCAATTCAAAAACATCGTCTTTATACGTATAAATCACGTTAATTAACACACGCTTTTACCATATCCGCGGCTGCTTCCATCAAAAACAAACGAATTGAAGAACGAACACGAGACACAAAACAAAGAAATTAACGAGATATGTAAGTATTAGTAGATGTTAATATAAGAGTATATGATCATTCCTGTATAGTTCTTAACCTTCAATTTTATGAACAAATCTACAGTCTTGCTCACATTACTTGAATCATTTCTTTAGAAACAGAATGAACATTGTATAACTAGATGATATGATCATACAAATTTATATCTCATCAGAAAATAGAAAATCAAGTTTCCAAATTTAAAAGATTTCATTTTTGTTTCAAGCAAAGGATTCTAGTAAATCGTTGTCATATACAACAATTATTACAGAAATTTGTCATGAGATGCACATAAAACACAAGATTTACTTTCAAATATATGGTAATTTTTGTTAAGTCTTATCAACCGACCATAAGGTGTACAAATATTTATGAAATAAATACAATAAAATAGGATTCTTTTACAAATTTAAGTAGAAAACATAATACAACAACATAATCATAATAATCTTACTTGAAATCGAAGATTCTTTGTTCCAATAAAATCGATTGAGGCCCGCGAAGAACGCAGTGTCCTAAGACAAAAATTCGCCCGGTGTATCGGCGTTGTCTAGAGGGTAAACAATCGTATTCAAGTTTATAACTTGAATCTATCGAATTATCTCATGTATGGTGATGAATTTTGCAGAGAGAAACCCAGGAAAGGATAAAATTTTCGTTGGATAAAATGTGAGAAAATATGTGCAGGTTTTATAGGTTTGCCCACCAACCGAAATTAACTGTCAGGGAGTCCCGCGACTTGTGCCGCGAGTGAACTCGCGCATAAACTCGCGAAAGTCTCTGTCCGTGGGAACTCCAGTGAACTTCGCGACTAGCGCCGCGGGTATGGTCGCGTCGTAACCCGCACAACCCTCTGTCAACCTGCAACACAATCTCTTACCGTCAATCTATCTCGACCCCAAGGCCCAAGGCCCATCTTTGACATTTAATATATATATTAATGTCAAGGAAAGCCCTTCTATCACACCACAATCAAGCCAAGCATTCAAGTAATTCATTTAATGCTTATTGGTTTGGATATATTAAGTGGTGTAATCTTTCTCTTGGGTCCTATGTGGAACTAGGTTTCTCAAGTCTACACTAAGTTCCAACAATACCCCACATTTTCTATTCAAACCCCAATAATACTCCACATTTGAATGGAAAATAAGCAATAGAATTAGAACTTATGTTTCTATCACCAAGCTAATTATAATATGCATCGAAAAAGGTGTCTTTTGGACTTGAACCTGTCCTAGTGAGTACCTATCGGATCTACTTCGTGGATAGTGAACCGAGGTCTTGAACTAGCCACTTTTTGTAGTAAATCGAGACAATAGGCATCACACATATTATAGCTATACATAATTTAATTCTTACCGTTGTGTTCATTTCGGTCGTGAACAAATCCTTTCTTCATGAGAGTTTTAGAAGACGTAGCCATATCCGTCCTCAAAGATGCGACCCCACATCAGTCTCACATAGGTAATGTCGATCAAGAATAATCCGTAGTATTCCACTAGATTGCTATCAGCATTATTAAGAATGTAACATTCAACCCTATATCATCAACGGAAATTACAAAGGAAAAACATCATAGGAATAGGCGTACCTTTGTTTGGTTGTTGATTGAGTTGAGCCCGACTAGTTTGCCTATTGAACCTAGACCATGGGATCTCCAATTACGCTAGGTTAGGTTGCCGCCGAGGACACTCATTGTGTTGGCTTTAAGCCCATTCCCCTCGATGTGAAGAAAACTTGCTCTCTACTTAGGCCTTTTGTCAAAGGATCGGCAATATTCTCCTTTGACTTCACATAGTCAATGGAAATGGTTCCATTTTTCAGCAAGTCCTTTATTGTGTTGTGGCGTCTTCGTATGTGTCGTGACTTGCCATTGTAGATTTGATTTTTCGCTCGAGTGAGAGCGGCCATACTATCACAATGAATACCAATTGCAGTCACTGGTTTAGGCCACAACTGAATACCCTCTAGGAAGCTTTTAAGCCATTCGGCTTCTTCAGCGGCTTTGTCTAAAGCGACAAATTCTGCTTCCATAGTCGATCTGGTATTCACCGTTTGTTTTGAAGATTTCCAGGATATCGCAGCACCACCAAGTGTAAAGACATATCCACTTGTGGACTTACTCTCGGAATGGTTGGAAATCCAATTAGCATCACAATACCCTTCTAGAACGGGAGGGTATTTCGTATAGTGTAACCCATAACTCATTGTGTATTTCAAGTATCGGAGCACTCTTACTAGTGCATACCAATGGTCATTTCCCGGGTTATGTGAGTACCGGCTAAGTCTACTCACACTATACGCTATATCCGGTCGTGTACAGTTCATGATATACATCAAGCTTCCAAGAACTTAAGTATATTCCAACTGTGCCACACTATCTCCTAGATTCTTCTTTAATTGGCTTGAAGGATCAAATGGAGTCACAACCGGTTTGTCATCATAATGACCAAACTTTCGCAGCACCTTCTCAACATAGTGAGATTGAGTAAGGATGTAACCATTTTGATTTCTTTGAATCTTTATACCAAGGATAACATCAGCTACTCCCATATCTTTCATGTCAAATGCAGAGTGTAGCATCTTCTTGGTTTGGTTTATCACATCCAAGTTTGATCCCATGATGAGCATATCATCAACATTTAAGCATATGATGACATAAGCACTTTTGTATTGTTTCACATAAACACATTTATCGCATTCATTTATGTGAAAACCATTTGACAACATGGTGTTATCAAATTTCTCATGCCACTGCTTTGGCGCTTGCTTAAGTCCATATAGAGACTTAATTAACTTGCAGACTTTGTTCTCTTGGCCTTTCACAACAAATCCTTCCGGTTGTTGCATGTATATTTCTTCTTCTAGTTCACCGTTTAGGAATGCGGTTTTTACATCCATTTGATGTATTTCCAGATTATGGATAGCCGCTATAGCAACCAACGTCCGTATAGACGTTATCCGTGTAACCGGTGAATATGTATCGAAGAAGTCTTGACCTTCCTTTTGTCGATACCCTTTGGCTACTAGTCGAGCCTTGTATTTCTCTATAGTGCCATCAGGTCTCAACTTTCTTTTGAAGATCCATTTGTGGCCAATGACTTTATGACCCGGAGGCAAATCAACCAATATTCATGTATTATTTTGCATAATGGAGTCGATTTCGCCTTGAATAGCCTCTGCCCAGTAAGGTGCCTCGGAAGATTCCATGGCAGCCTTATAGGAGAGTGGTTCTCCTTCGATATTGAAGGCCATAAAGTCTGGTCCAAAGTCTTTGGCGACTCTTCCCCTTTTACTTCTCCTTGGCTCCATTTCATCTTGAACCTTGGAGGATTCAGCAGCACTTGATTGATCACTCTTGTTTAAATCAATATTAGAAAAAGTATCATCAATTGGGCGTTTTCCAGGATTAGAGGTATGACCCTCCTTCTCCTTATAAGGGAATATAGTCTCAAAGAACTCTGCTTCAGCAGATTCCATGATTGTATTATTGCTTATGTCATCTACATTGGATTTGTAAACTAAGAACCTATATGCAGCACTATTTTGGGTTGGACCAATATATACACAATCAATCGTTTTAGGTCCAAGTTTTGTCCTTTTGGGCAAAGGTACTTGAACCTTAGCAAGGCAACCCCACACTTTCATCCTTTTGTAGGATGGTATCCTACCTCTCCACAATTCATATGGAGTTTTATCACTTTTCTTGTGGGGGATCCTATTTAGGATCATATTTGCAGTAAGACACGCCTCGCCCCATAAATGATGAGGAGCTCCGGACGTTATCAACATTGAATTCATCATATTCTTCAATGTTCTATTCTTCCGTTCGGCCACTCCGTTTTGTTGGGGAGTGTATGGAGCGGTTGTTTGATGTATAATGCCATGAGTTGCACAAAATTCAGCAAATTCGTGAGATACATACTCTCCTCCACGATCCGACCTTAGAATTTTGATTTTCTTGTCGAGTTGATTCTCGACTTCTGCCTTATAAGTTTTAAACATATTTGAGGCCTCATCCTTTGTAGGGATTAGATATACATGGCAATATTTACTGCAATCATCAATGAAGGTAATATAATAATTCTTACCTCCTCGTGAGGGTGTTGCCTTGAAATCACATAAATCAGTATGGATTAACCCAAGAATTTCATTTGATTTCTCTACCGATCTATGTGGGTGGTTTGTGTATTTTGCTTCTACACAAACCTCACACTTAGATATTTTGTCATTAGAACACTTAGGAATCATGTCAAGTTTGATTATTCTTTGTAATGACCTAAAGTTTACATGTCCTAATCTAGCATGCCAAAGGAAAGAAGGATCCACAATATACACAGAAGCAGTGCTTGTGCCTGCCTTATTATCATTATTTACATTGGCGGCACCAATGGTATTTACAATGCTATGTACAGAAAGTTTGAAGAGTCCCTCATCGAGGTAACCCTTCCCAACATACGCACCACCTTTGGTGATGCCAAATTTGTCCGACTCAAATACAACTTTGAACCCTTTCTTAATGAGAATAGGGCCAGAAATTAAATTCTTATTTAGAGACAGTACATACAATACATCAGATGGCACAAGATCCTTTCCGGAAGTCAACCTCAACGTGACCTTCCCCTTTCCTTCAACCATCGCGGTAGATGCATTACCCATGAACATCGGTTCCTCTTCCTTCACCTTTTGATAAGAATCAAACAAGCTTCTTGAATTGCATAAGTGACGGGTTGCCCCGGTGTCGAACCACCAATCTTCAACATTGGTCACCATGTGTGCTTCAATAACTCCAAGTAATTGGTCTGGGGAGTGAGTGAGGTTAGCATGATTATTTGCCCCACCGGCTCCTCCACCACCATTTCCGCCCGCACCACCATGATCGCGTTTATGTCGACAGTCCTTGGCTCTATGACCCGGTTTCCCACAAACCCAACAATGCATGACTCTTTTGAAAGCTTTCTTTTGAGGGGCCATCGGACCTTTCCCGGAAGGAAAAGGCCTCTTAGTCATCGTGGTTTTCCCTTTAAATTTAGGGAATTTCGGCCTCGAAGTGCTTCCTTCAACCATGTTGGCGTTTTGTTCCAAGGTGATGGCATCAGCTTTCTCATTCAGTCGATTGTCTTCTTCCACTCGCAACTTGAGGACTAGTTGTTCAAATGTTATGTCCTCCGACAAATGCTTCAAGTAGAGCTTGAAGTTTTTCCATGAGTGAGGAAGTTTGTCAATTATCGAACCGACCAAGAAATTGCTATTTATTCCCATGCCTTCCACCTCTAGCTCGTGGGTAAGAATCTGCAATTCTTCTACTTGTTTCATCACCGGTTTCGAATCAACCATCCGATAATTCAAGAATTTCCCTACAGCGAATCTCTTTGAACACGCAACTTCAGTTTTGTACTTTGTGTCCAAAGATTCCCATATCTCCCTTGCCGTTCCAAAGGTAGAGTAAATGTCATATAGGGAATCATCGAGGGCATTCAGAATATAATTTCTGCAATTATATTCGTTTGATCTCCATGCCTCGATCATTCTTTGATGTGCAGCCACTTGAACTTGAGTATGTGGTGTTCCATCTTGGTTTACCGGTGGATTCGGTGATGGTTCATCCTCGGTGAGGACGTTGGAAACTCGAAGTGTTGTTAGATAAAACAACATCTTCTGTTGCCAACGACGGAAATCCGATCCTTTAAATTTCTCGGGTTTCTCCACGTGATTCTTTAACACGTTTGATTGATCCATCTCACCTAACACAAATTTTTGTCTTAGATTGTTAAGTCTTATCAACCCCACACCATAAGGTGTACAAATATTTATGAAATAAATACAATAAAATAGGATTCTTTTACAAATTTAAGTAGAAAACATAATACAACAACATAATCATAATAATTTTACTTGAAATCGAAGATTCTTTGTTCCAATAAAATCGATTGAGGCCCGCGAAGAACGCAGTGTCCTAAGACAAAAATCCGCCCGGTGTATCGGCGTTGTCTAGAGGATACAACAATCGTATTCAAGTTTATAACTTGAATCTATCGAATTATCTCATGTATGGTGATGAATTTTGCAGAGAGAAACCCAGGAAAGGATAAAATTTTCGTTGGATAAAATGTGAGACCCCAATCTCTTACCGTCAATCTATCTCGACCCCAAGGCCCAAGGCCCATCTTTGACATTTAATATATATATTAATATCAAGGAAAGCCCTTCTATCACACCACAATCCAAGCCAAGCATTCAAGTAATTTATTTAATGCTTATTGGTTTGGATATATTAAGTGGTGTAATCTTTCTCTTGGGTCCTATGTGGGACTAGGTTTCTCAAGTCTACACTAAGTTCCAACAATTTTAAGGTCATATTACAATCATCTATTAATAACAACAAATCCCCATCTTGAACTATCACAAATTCCTCAAGAACCTATAATTACTTGTGAAACCAACCATTTTTTTTCAAGCATCAATGGCACCCAAGTCTAAGAAAGCAGAATACCCTGCATTTACGGTACTCGAATACATCTCGTGTTAACGATATATCCGTCTTTCCGTAGACCATATCGTCTAATACGTTTTCTACTTATTGCAGAACTTCACCATCAAGGTGGCAGTTAAAGAACGTTCATGGCCAAGAACAGTGACAAGGTTATTGAACAGCGTTGAAGGTATGTTTTAAGGGTGTTCAAAACAATTGTTGGATCGTTCAAACCGGTACAAGCCGGACCGGTTTTGGTCCGAGGATTTAAACCGTCCAAACCGGACCGTAAACACCTCTAGTACTATCTTTTCAATTCATGCTATAATCTTGTCCTCAATTTTGAGTAAAAGATTGATAACTTAATTTGGTTTATTTTTGGCTATTGATCACACGAGTAACCAATTTCAAAATGGAGGACAACGGGAACATAAATATTTCAGGGTACATCGAACCACCCCTTCTTCTCAAGTGTCTGAGAAAATCAGGGAAATCTGCACACTTAGTTCATTGGCAATATGGTGAATGTTCAAACAATATGTATGTTAAAAAACCAGAACCGACCACGAATAAGAACGTAAACGGGAATGCAAACGGATCGTATGGATATTGTTTATATCCAGGAGGGTATGATGGGTATGGCTATCCTAGATATGGAAGGAATTATGATGCATACAATCATCTAGAATTTGCAGGGAATGCTTGTGCCTGCAATGGAAATCAAATTGAAATGCCAAAAACTCTAGAGAAATCAGATTCTGCTTCTACTTCTACTTCTACTTCTACTTCTACTTCTACTTCTACTAAAAGTCGTTTTCAAAAGCTTAGTAGCATGATATCATGTGTCAATGGTTTCGATTGTTGAAGTTTGATGTGATGAATTTATAGAACACAATTTCTTCAGTCTCGTTCAATTAATCGAGTATATTAGGGTTTACATCTATAATTCTATTTCTCGGATTTTACAGTCATAATGATTTGTCTAATTGTCTCTATGCATAACTTATGATTTTGGATCATAACAATAACATGATCCTTGACATGTAAAATTTCTAGATCAATCAGATTCCGCTATCCTATTCTTTTAAAAAAGTTAGAAATCAATACATACTGAAATTGTTAGATTTAGTAAATTAGAGATTCACGTATGATTCCTCGTAAGTTGTATATATTTATCAGTATTTCCTGATCCTGAAACCGTTTTTGGAGCCCTAGATGTCTCCGGAAGCCGTCGCCGTACCTGAAAGCCTCAGCGACGTCGGCGCCGATAAACACCACAATCCGCCGTGAACTTGACATCTAGACAAGGATTATTAACTTGAATCAGATCCGGTGATTGTAGTGAATTTTTTTTGACAAATCATACTGCTTGAAGTAGAGATGGAGGAAAGTTGGTTGTGTTGCAGGGATGAAGGATGATGTGAAGAAGATGACTCTTTTGAGTCATGTGTATTTCACACCCCCTAAGTTTTCTAATTCACACTTTTGGCACAATATTAAGTAAAAGATCCAAAGAGATCCTTGAAAGAAAGAACCTGACAACCAAGGAAAAAAATGAATGGAAAAATAGATCAAAATAGATGTAAAAAATTATAGATTATAAAGTGATCGTTTTTCGGTGTAATTTGTTTAGCTTCAATTTTTGTTATATTTTACCGATTTTTGAATTAAAAAAATGGGGGAGGTGATAGTTTTATTTTTTTAACCATATCCGTTGGATCATCTCAATGTAACGTAAGTTTTCAGGGATCTCTCCGGATTTTATCCCTAAAGCAAGTTTTTCTTTATTCTGCATACCCAAGTAATTTCAGACAGTTCCACTCTCAATAATTAATCTTTTATGGTAATTATTTATTGCTTTAGGTAATAGAAAGTTGTTGTTTGGTTCATAGAAGTGAAAGGATTTCAAGAAATTTGGAATATATAAGCATGTATTTATAGGCGAAGAATCGTGTGAGAAGTTGGGTTTAGGTGAGAAGCGTGAAAAGTGGATTTGAACCGTTGATCTCTTTTAATTTCAAGTCCTCCCGTAAATTGCGACTTATAAGGGAATTGGCCTGGTGCATCTTATCTCGGTATATCTCATCCTAATGTGCGTCCATTTCTCATCCAACGGTTGATAACCACTTCTCACGTTTCTCACCGTTAACTCAAATTCTCACCGGAACCCAACCATGTATTTATATTGATGTTATATATGCATACATATACACCGAGAATGAAAGTTATAGTGAGAAAGGTAATGAAGGATGAATATTAGGATGAGATGCACCGAGATGCACAGACCAATCCCCATATCAAACGCGATTCATGGGGTGGAGATGAATTTTTAAAAGTGTTCAAGGGTCAAAATCATTTCTTACCTTTTCACCTTGACTTTTTTCTGACACGATCATTCGTCTATGCATATGTACATATATTCTCCATAGATATATTTGTTTGTTTGAAAATATGTTTGAATAACATAAACACCATAATAAATTTAAATATGTGGAAAAAAATAGAAATAAAAAGATATCTCAAACATTGTAGATGAAATGGTTCATCAACTTGACTAATCCACTTTTCTTGAACCATTCTTGAGACACGAGTCGCTTTCTATATCATTAAGTCATTACCAAACAGTTATATATAGCTAATTGAAGAAATTGTAAATCTCATTAATTTCATTAAGCCGCTAACAAACAGACTCTAACGCTATGTTCTCGAGTTTCTTTTTACGAAAGAAAGGAAGGGAAAGATAAGGAAAGTAGGAGGGAAAGAAAAAATGTTGTGTTCTTGAGTTTTTTTAAAGAGAGCAAGAAAAGGAAAGGGAAGAAATATATTGCTGATTTTCCTCCCAAATGTGGGAGGAAACGGAAGGAAAGAAAAGAAAAGATTTAAAAATAATTAAAAAAATTTATAAAATTACACATATGTCCGTTAGTTACATTTCACTGTGAAATAAATAAGAGTATATTGGTAAAAGTAACATTTTTCCTTTCATTTCTCTCCTACTCGAGAATATGAAAATTAATTTTCCTTCGTTCCCTTTCCTTTCTTTCAATCTCAAGAACACAAATACAAATATTTTTTCTTTTCCTTCCCTTTCTTTTCTTTTTCTTTTTCTTTTCTTTCCTTCCAAAACTCGAGAACACGGCGTAAGTAAAACATAAAATATGTCAAATTATCAGATTTTCATGTATAAAACATCAAACATAACAAAATTGTCGAATTTAATAAATAATTCAAAAATAAAATTTATAAACTTGTACTTATGTTACATATCTTGATGAGAAAACATGATTTTCTTATAACGTCAAAGAATAAATTAATATTCCCAAGTAATGACTGTAACTTTTTTTTTTCTTGTGTTCACATCCAAATATATGAAAACATAATTAATATTTGATGCTAATACTAAAATTCTTCCTAAAATACAAAAGACATTTTAATTTGTTTTATCATGTAAATATATTATATCATCCAACTGTAATTGAGTTTTCGTCCAAAATAAAACCATGATACAAAATTATTAGTAAACCTACATTTTATAACGGAAATTATGTTATTTCAAAGAAGAAGAAAAAGCATGTGTTTAGTTAAAATCGTTTCCCGTTGGGATGGTATAAATACGAAGAAATTGTTTTCAACAATCTAATATTTAGAGATACAAATTTACCAATAATTCATCACCAACTGAATTAATTCATGATTTTTTCACAGTTATTAAATATGTTGCACCCTTTCCGATATAATTCACCAAAATCCATCATGATGAAGGAATTGTTTAAGGTTTTAATTTGAGATTAGTAATTTATCCATTTTGTCTCATCTCTTTGCTTTTTGTTCCATCTATTTTAATGGACAAAAAAGAAAAACTACATGTTTATCTCAAGCATTCATATACTATCTCAGTCTTATCAAAATTTTATTTTGTCATGTCCCCAGGGACGGATGCAGAAATTTTTTCATACAGTGGCACCATATAATATAAAAAAAAAAAATTATTACAAAAAACACGGTTTTTATCGAATGTGTTCCCCTTTTTACCGACGTTCAATATTGTCTGATATGTTTTCAGCCTAATTCCACCATTTCGAGATATTTTTAAGGTTTTTTGCTTGATTTCGAGGGACTTTTAAGTTTTTTTTTTATCGATTTCGAGAAACTTTTTCGGTTTTTTTTTTTTTGTTGATTTCAAGAGTTTTTTTTTCGGTTTTTTGGTTGATTTCAAGAGTTTTTTCTGGTTTTTTGGTTGTTTACGAGGTACAATTGCACCTTCTTGAAGTTTCCAAAGTAATACGATAGCACATTCAAAAACGATACGGTTGCACCTTTCACGAACCTAAATTTTTTTACCCTTAGTCGGAGAAATAATACGGTGGCACGTGCCACCGTAACCCCATATGCAAGTCCGTCCCTGATGTCCCACATACCAAACACATCGGGTTGAGAACGGAGATGGAACTCTGTTTACGAAACAACCATTTCATCCAACCGAGTCTTTAAACTTAACGGTCGTTACGAGCATTTTCCAATATCTTTTCTTTTGTTTTTATGCCTCCAATCAATCAATTTCCACATTCACATCAAGAAATACCTCTTTGAAAGCTCCGTAGAAAAGCAAGAACAAGAAGCTTCATATCGATCTTTCCAAAGAAAGAAAGAAAAAAAAGAGTCTTCAATGGGGAAGAAAATGAGTAAAATTTCCAACAACTATAACCAGAAGAACCACCCCTTGAAGCCCAGGGTTTACATCACTCAATCATCAAGCTTCAAGACTCTAGTTCAAGAACTAACCGGATACGATCATACCGCCACCGCCAAACCAACCATTCTTTCCACCATCTCTACACCACCACCAGAAGCCGGATCAACCCGTGATTTACAGATTAACCGCAACGATCAACATACCGATACTAACGATCACAACTGCAACAGTATGTCGTCCTTTGACGATTTAGATTCAAGTTGGTTGGCGCCTTCTGATTACACCGGTCGTTTATCTGACGAGTTACAAGGCTTGCAGGATACGAATCTGGAGTCATGGCTTCTTGACATTGACATGCTTGATTGACTTATATGTTTCTACGAATATGTATGACTACGAGATTGTCTTCCATCGTATGTTCATGTACATGTTCCGTAATTTGGGCATGTATATGTTGTGTACATCCGTATTGAACTCGCTCGTTGTTGTAGATTCTTTCATTAAACCTCGCATTTTTATGTTATTGATCAACTGTAGGATTCAATTCAACTATCATCGGTGATGAATGAAAACATGTGTTTTTACATCTCAAATATGTTTTCAGCTTTATAAGATTTCAAATAAGTTTGTTCCCCCATGTGAGAGGCAAATTAGATATACATTGGCCCACTATATGCTTGGCTAAAGGCTATTGGTGATTTTAGTGTCATTGGCCATTCAATGTAAGATTTATAAGGAATTGAAGCGGTTTTGGTTAAACTATATTACAGGTTAGGAGGTATTGATTGCACATCTGTATAAACTAACTTGAACCTAAGATCGCCATACAACAGGGGTCGAGGGGACTGCAACCCCCCCCCCCCCCCCCCCCCCCCCCCCCGTTGGTCCCACTATGTAGTAGTGGCCGACACTTGTCAGCGTGATCGGCACATGCCTTCAGTGGCACTGATCTATTGGTCACTCGTGTTGATAAGCGACTAGTTACTCATTGATGTTGATCTAACTGCTTGCAACCGCTAGTAACTGCCGGTAATCGTCTATCTTTAAAATAAGTTTAGGGTAACAAGATCTATGTGTTTTACCCTCATTTTCAGCCTAGTTTTTACATAAGAACAGAACAAGATCTGTGTTTTATTCCCGTTTTCTGCCTAAAAACCAGTGTGTGAATTTGGATTATCCCGAGTAAACTTCGTGAAACCCAAGGTGGTAATAGGTTCGAGATATTATTTTACGGAAAGTGTTTTATACACGATCCAAGATTCTATCCAAGTCAGATTTTATTGATTTATCACCCAAACCCGAACACCTAACAATAGCCTAGTGTCCACAACCACAAGAAGCCCAATCTCCAACCAACAAAATTGTGACTCTGAACCAACATTTTGAACCCTAACCACAAGGCTTGTGGCGTACTGG
The DNA here is from genome assembly GCA_954870635.1 of Arctium minus. Lineage (NCBI taxonomy): Eukaryota > Viridiplantae > Streptophyta > Magnoliopsida > Asterales > Asteraceae > Arctium > Arctium minus. Next base: position 16,638,257 of record OX941082.1, read on the forward strand.
TTAAGGCCTGTGGGGGATGTGGTGGGATATCCCATCCACCCCAGGTTCGAATCCAGGCGTACGCATCCTGTGGCCACTGGGTTTAATCTCAGGGCTGCATGCTTTCGCAGTCGGTCCCTTTGCCAAGGGATTAGTCTGGGCCATAGGCCCAGGACACCCTTTACAAAAAAAAATTTGAACCCTAGTCAGTTTGTGAAAGTATACCACCCCCGAATCAACTGTGGGGATTCGGGAAATAATGACAATCGAATGAATCAAGCAGTAAGCATTTCACATTGTCATTATAAATATCGTGTTGGTAAGGAAAGTAGCAAGAAAAGAAACAAGTAATCTGAATTCTCGGTACCTTCTCTTATTAGTAAGGGTTTTAATTTGCTCCATTACAATGATGAATGCAACTGTTGGATTTGGTTTCGACGTGATTTAAGCCCCAAATGCGTATTGTACGATCATCACTAGCCGAGGCCAGCATATGCGGGTTCGCTGGGTTCCAGCTGACACAGTTCACAGCACCAGAATGGCCTCCCAATGTTTCTATCAGCTCTCCTGATCCTCTGTGCCATATGTAAATCTACAGAAATAGGTTATTATCCATCTATTAGTTAATAAAGAGATGTGGCTTACACGTCGATTATCGGCCAACCAATATCGTCAACAAATGTTTCATGTTTGTGCATTTGAGAAAAGATACTACTCCCTCCGTCCCAAATAAATGTTCACGATCAAAAAGGCATACAGTTTTAGAAATATGTAAATATTACACTTTTTTTAATCAACTTGATGACAAATTTCATCCTTAATAAATAGAGGGCGTAGAGGGATATTCAAACGGGAATAGTAACAAAATAAGAGAATAGAAAAGCACGTGCAAAATCACATTTGATTTTCCACTACCGGTCGACACAAGGGTGTGCGCAACGAGGCCCGCGACCCCAATTCGCAGCCAAAGTCGTGTGAATCACATGTGATTTTACACGTGATTTTAGTGTAAAATCACATGTGGCTCAGTTGTTTTCTTATTCTCTTATTTTGTTACTTATCTCGTATGAACCTGACTCAGAGGGCGTATTAAGGTAGACTTGAAAAATACGCACTTACTTTTGAAAGTGGACACTTATTTTGGGATATACTAAAATAGAAATATGAACATTTGACTTTTGGATGGAGGGAGTATCATCAAGAGTGCTACAAATTCCAGTACTTCCACAAAGAGATCCTCCCTCCATCCCACAAAAATGTGAAATTGACTTCTGACACATAGTTTAACGAGCATCTTTGACTAATAATCAAATACCTAAAACATCTTTTAATAAGACAAAACCGAGGAAACATGTGAAACAAAATCAATCTTACAAATATTTGGTAAATACTAACGAGTAAATAGGAAATTTGGATTAGAATCTTACCAAAAATAGAAGAAAATGTCGCATTCTTTGGGACGTAGGGGGGACTATCCTATTAATTAAGAGCAATTCTATTTTAATTTGTCCGAAAATAAGTGTTCACTTTCAAAAGTAAGGGTCCGTTTGGTTTGCGGGATTGGAATGGATTTGGAGGGATTTGGATTTCAAATCCATTCCAATCCTTTGTTTGGTTTGCAGGAAAGGAATTTGTTGACCGGATTTGAAATCCTTTGACCTCTTTAAAATCCTTAAGTTGATGGATTTGAAAATCCTTTGCAATGGGATGGAATTTCAAATCCCCCCCAAATCCAAATCCTTATTTGAAATCCAATCCATTCCCGCAAACCAAACGCACAAGTTTATTTTTCCAATTCTATCCTTAATATGAGATTGGAAATTCTTTACTCCCTTATCATTAAAGGTAAATTTGTCATTTAGTTTATTAAAAAGTATAATTATTACACATTCCTAAAACTGGGTGATTGTTTCATTGTGAACACTTATTTTGGGACGGTGAGAGTAATTTATTCATATTTTTCAGATACCTAAATAGCACAACAAAATATACCTGTGAATCTTCACTGCCACTGGCAATAAACGCTTGCTGAAATCCACCAAAGCACGCTCTAACAATGAAGCGAGAACGTCTATGACCTCTATACTTGGAAACAAGTCGAATATTGCCTTGAATACTCCAGAGGTGTAATTCTTCATTCACAATACTAACCAGCAAGAACTTATTGTCCCCAGATAACGTGAACGAAACTATCGTCTGATCCTCCTTGATACATCTTTCCGCCCCTGATTCTCTGTCAAGAATAACTATCATATTTTCCTTACAAATTGTAATCAACTTCCCATCACTAGTTGTTTGCAAGTCAGAGATCCTAAGAGTCTTTTGTCCCTTTAAACAGTCCATCTCTTTTCCATCCAAATCCCACATCATTATGCTTTTATCAGTCATTCCCGAAAAGATCCATTTCCCATCTGGAGACCAACTACAAGAAATAGAACCAATGAGACCCTTCTCGTAAACCTGAAGGCATTCACCGGAGGAAATATCCCAACGCCTGATAACTTCCTCCACACCACATGTGAGGATCTGATCATCATCTGGGCTCCATGAAACACATGAAACGGGTTTTTGGTGGCCGATTAATCTATGCTTTAAAGAGACTCTACCCTCCAAATTAACCTTTAAGAAACAAAATCAAGAAACTCATAATAGGAACATAAAAAGGATCATGGACAAAAAGAGTGAAGAACACATAGAAGAAATCGGAAACACATGGCTCCTAGTGGACTTTATCATAAGGGAAAATCTATACCAACCATCAATTTATCATCAAACTTACCACATTTCTTTCATGTAGAAAAAATGTGTTAATAAACATTCTCCTTCGTTATATTTAAACTCTCTCTGAAAAAGTGAAAAAATGGAAGATTTTGTTGTAACGTTGGTTGTTGCAATATACTTTATAAAGCAATGGCCATTAAGACTTGAGCAAAACTTTCTGGAACCAACTTCTAAGAAAAACATTAACACAATAAACTTGCACTGTTTTGAGCTTATTTGATCTGGTTATTATCAAGGAAAAAATATACGGCAACCACCAATGTTACTTTGAGGGACAATTTAATTAACAGGAAAGAGAATGTTTATTACCTCACAGTTTCATTCTATTGAAAGAAATTAGGGTGATTTTGTTATGACTTTTGGTGGTTGAGATTTGAACTAGTATCAATCAGTAGCACTTCTACAGGTCAGATCAGTATTTCCATAAACACAAGGAACTCTTGGCTGGTAAAAGTACGTATGGGTGCTGAAGAGATGATAAAAAGTAAGCTACCAGTAATAATGGATCAAACAAATTAAACGTTTACAGAGGAAAAGAAACTGTCACCTCCCATATAATTGCAGAATGATCACTGGATGATGACGCCAAATATTTCCCATTTTTAGAATACTGCAAGTACCAAACTTCATTGTGGTGGTCTGGCAGAATCTGCAACGATATCAAGCAAAGAGAAAGAATCAGTATTCATAAACCAAGAAACCATATTGACGTAAATCAATCCTAACAACAATAAAAAGGCAAGAACTTTGGAAGAAGTCAAAGAAACAAATTAGAATGAATTTCCATTTAAGAAAATACTTTTTTACTCTCCTCTTTTAACTACTAAACCCAAACAAATCACAATTTTTTTTGGAAAGAGGACGGAATTAATGACAACTTTGCAATCAACTTCGCCAACCAAGTGGTTTTTAGCCCAACTGCCCAATATTACCAAGAATGCCTCGGATATTAAATGAGATGTGAGAGGTTCAAGTGTGATAAGTGCCTTGATGCATGTTTGCTGAAAAGAAATAAAAAAGAATACTTATAATCTAATAAAATAACCAAGTAGCAACCCATTTTCATGCTAAATGTCATCAAAATACTTGACATCTAAATTGCATAACCTAACTCTGAGGTTGAAAGCAATCTGTCTAAACCTATAGCAGGAGTGGATTCTAATTTTTTACTCCCTCACACTTTGTCTTCATACCCCACAGTAATTGAAGTCATCAAGGTCAGCTAGGCAGGTGGCCAACAGTTTGAGGCCCAAACCTACTGTTGCAGGATTAGGCAGATCCAATAGACTGTGAAAGCCTGATTTATCTTGATTGTTATGATTATAATTAATACACTGCTGATTATTTTAATTACATGTATGATTATTATTAGGACAATTGCTAGTTGTTATGTTTTTGACTTCTATCATTATCTTTAAGATAATTAGTATCTTTATCATTATTATAAACATTCATCATTATTATGATAAGTAACTATCTTTCCTGGTAAGATAATCTTGGTTAGCTTTATCATATACAGGTAGCAATTCCATTGTTAAAAATATATTAATTCTGATTTTTTTTCTTAGAACTATCGATCATCTTCTTCTCTTCTACTTCTTGATATAATCCAGTATGAGTTTCATTTTTTCCTAAGCCTAAAAATGCAGTTAATATTGGAACATCAAGTCAGCTGAGTGAATACCTCCGAACTCAAATCATCCTTTCAAACTAGCAAGAAAAAACATGTATTTCAGAATGCAATTGCTCAAATATTAATGAGCTGCATATGATAGATTCTTTTGCAGCTTATCTGCAACACAACACTGTCTGAGCCTCTTGAAGGTGACCTTTGCATAGGCTATTAGTTGTTGATCATTAGCTCAGAAAATGTTTTTTCACATGATCACATCATGTGAAACTTTTCCAACATGCAGCATAGAATTCCCAAGTTAAACCACTTGGGCACTAACATTGATACTAAGGGGCCTTTTACCAAACGCTAACCGGGTAAGCGCTTACCGGGCCTCTTACCTTACCACGAAAGCATGGCAAGGACCAAGAATCTTACTCGGTTAGCTGTTACTAGGTAAGAGATGGTTACAATAATCTTACTCTGCCAATTTGATGGCCGAGAATCTTACCCGGTAACATGGGCGGATCCACCTTATGGGGGTAAGGGGGCACATGCCCCCAACCAAAAGTCATAGAAGTTGTGACTTGTTTATTTTTAAACCCTAATTCTAATCTTTACTCCAATCTTCTTCCCTTAATGCCCCCAACCTTCTTTTGTTGATGCCCCCAACTTTCTTTCAAGAATTCACTTATTGCTCCCTTTGACCCACTCATTGCTTTTGGTGTCGTAATTCTCAGAAATTTAAGTGTTCTTTTGGGTGATTTCTATATTTAAGACTGGCGGTTTTTTAGAATATAATTAATTTTGTCAGATTATTCATTTTTTGTTGCCGTTAATGGTGTCTTACTAAGGATTTCAGAATAACTTGAAAACCGAATAACCCAAAAACGTTTAAGCTGAACCTCATTCAGTTCAGATGGGTTATTCGACATTGACTTTTTTTCAATACCCTTAAGTGTGTCCCCGATCACATGGCTTTCTGGATCCGTCACTGCCTGGTAATGTAAGTGAGGGTGGTGACTCTTACCTAGTAAGCGCTTACCCGGCCCGTAGAAACTGTATTAGTGATTAGCAGTAAATTTATCAGAGCATGCTTCCTTTTGGGACATATGACTTCTTTCTAGACACCATCAGAAACCACTTACAATATAGTACAATACCACTAATTCAACTGCACTTCCCTGCATCAGAATGCACCACACCCAACATCATCGAAACTTAAAGGCAATGTGGGCCCATAACTGGAGAGAAAACTTATCTTCCTAAGCTCAAAATTAAGTACAACTTTTATACACCTAACCTCAAAACAAATGTTTTAATCCTTAAAATCATTTATATGTCTCTCAATACAAAATAGACTGCTAGGATTCTTCCTCTATTGCAAGTAGCTCTTATGAGTCCTCCATGATACAGATAGGTGAGCTTAGAAAGGGATTACCCTTCCGGATAGAGACAACTTTAGAGATCAGGGGTTTGCTATTCCGGACCACTAGGCCTTGTTCTTACACATGATGATTGTTTAGTGTTTTTAAGATGCCATCTTGTCCTAGTTTTAAAATCATGAGTTAACAAACACACACACACACACACACACACACATATATATATATATATATATATAGAGAGAGAGAGAGAGAGAGAGAAAGTGCCTAGGAAGACGGGCATCATTAGAAATGATACATTATTTGTCAAGCTTCTATGACTTGGAGAAACTCACATGAACAAAAAGATCGTGTTTTCACGTAAAATGAAAAAGAAAGAGATGCGCTGACCTGTACTATTTCTGAAGGAATCTTATCTCTTCCACAACGATGATCAGTTAATAATGAAGTTTCCCCAACCAAAGAATTGTGAAACAAGCAAGTGTCATGTTGCAAGTCAAGCGCTTGTTCTACTAATTGTAACAACCTTTTTTCTGGTATCATCACTGTTGGAGGAAATAATTTTTGCAAATCCTCAAGTAGCTCTGATCGAGGCTTTGATTTGACCATTTCTTGACCAGATATTCCATCGGTGACCCTGTGTGAAGGAGACAAAATGAGGGATGAAAGCTCACGGACTCTGATGTTGTTTATAGAAAGAGGTGCTATCTCAGTCCTCAGTGTCTTCAATGCATCCATTACCTTTTCTCCATCCAGAAGTTCAAAAAATTTCTGCTGTAGTATTATAAAGCATGCCAACTTAATTATAGTTTCATCCACTATGCCAATTTTATGCAAAGAAGCTAAACTTTCGTCCCAACTACCATCAAGAATTTGTTGGATGAATACAGTAACTACAGATGAATGAAAAGGTATTCCCGACTCTTCTTCGAGATAAGCCCCAGTTTTACTATAGCCAAGAGAATACAATGCTTCAGCTATGATTCGAACAAATTCCACTTTCTTAACTCCTTTTGAACCAATTACTTCATCATCCCCTTGCAGGGCTAGGGGCCGAGCCATTGAAGCACAAGCACTGAATGAGCAACTTGAAGGTTCTTTTAGACACTCACCGTTTGAAAGACCTCTTAGTTCTCTAGAGGATGCTTTCACACGTTTTGAGGGTGGTTCATCATCCTCTACACCTCCCATGAAATGTGCAATCAGCCCATATATAACCACAATAAGAAGTCAGAGGAGGATGCACGGAGAGATTTTTTCAAGTACCTCCAATGAATCACAAATAACTTCCTAAATAAAGAAATGAAGAACAACTCAAGTAACATATCTAAATAAGTTTACAACAACTTGTGGTAAAAAGTTAACAAGGATACAAACAGATATAACTGAAACTATGTTTTCTTTTTTTAGTTACACATATACACGAAATAGTTCTACAGTTATCAAGATAGAAGCTGTGCACCACTAATTGTCTTAAAAAATCCGTAAGTTGTTATTTCAAAAACAAAATACATGCTTTACCAAATGGCATGCCTACTCAAGCTAGTAGATGTCCAGACCTATGTCAATACACCACTTGCATGGTAAAAAGAAACCCAAAACAAATGACAACTAGATTCATAAATCAGGATAAATCAATTGAATTGAGATACATGGCGGCCTTTAGACCTTTCCGAGGACATGATCTATGCTAGGAGTTCATGGAGTCGTAGGAATACGGTAGCGGATTTTGGTAGGTAAATGTTGGGAGGGTCAAGGAGCCAACATATAGGCTAGCAACGCCCTAAGATGGTTAGAAGAAAGAGATCTCGTCCTAGTGGTTGTCAGTACTGCATTTCAAGTGGTTTAGTGTTTCCTTGCTTATTCAACTTATTTCCCTATTGCCTTTATTGTTTATTGTACTTGATGTTTGTTTGTACACACTCTTTCGCTACTTTTTCATCATCTCGTGCTCTCCTGTTTCTTTTTTAAAATTTGAATTGCAAGCCAAAGGTCTCACATAAACACCCTCTCTACGACTCTACCCCTTGGGTAAAAGAAAGGTCGACACATCCACAAACTCAATAAAAACATCAAATAACAAGTTTCCACCTATTCATTTATTAAAGAGTAAATCTATGAGGGCAACCAAACTTACCGTCAAACTAACCAACGTTTTCCTTCCTGAAAGAATGAGAATGTGATTATAACTTATAGGGAGAGAGAATGTGCATTTACTCGCATACTTTCTATAAAATGAAAAGTTTGATGAGAGCTATAAAAGTTGAATCATTGTTATTCAGTGTAGACTTCTCAGTTCTCACTCCAGTTCTAAACGAAATACAAATACTCCTTTTATTCAAAGAGGAGAGATATATTACCTAAGAATCTTAGACATGGTACTTTTCATATGAAAATTTGATTTGGATTTTGTTGCACACTTAACACCAACTGCAGTACCACAATGTAAAACTGTAGTTTTTTGGGAAAGAGAGAGTATTTCTTAATTAATGTAAAACTGTGTTCATTAAGCTAGAATTGATAAGGGCCTTTTTGACAAAGTAAACACCTATATTTTGCTATTTCTACTGCTTGATACAGTTTTCAAGAATTGGTAATAACAGTATTTTGATTCTTTTTCCTCTTCTAATTTTTTTTTAAGTATATAATATTTATATACGGAAAATGCAACAAAAAAACTCACACACCCTCCTCGCTTTTGGTGAGGTTTGAACCATTGACCTCCTAAGAGGCCAAAGACTCCAATACCGCTAGGCCAAAGGCCCTTTGGTCCTCTTCTAATTTATAGCTTCTAATGGAGTCTATGATTTTGTATATCAAAACAAACGAACAAAAAGACATCAACCACCTGATCCTAGGTGGATATCGTATTTGAAAGAACATCAGGTGGCACCCTGGTATATGTTTTCATATGTAATAGAAATAATAGGTTCTATTGTAACCATAGAGAAATGTAAATGGCTACAACTACAAGACGCAACAATCTAAACCTGCCCCTCGAATATACAGATTACGGGTGGGGATGAAAAAATAAAGAAGTTAGAAACATAATATTAAACCGGATAATTACCAAGTTGTTAATAGCTGCTCAAACCCCCCGCAAACACTTCCTCTGTTGAACATCGACCTTAAACTTACACATTTTCTTTCAGGCACATTACATACAAGAATAATATAATTCTCTTATATGACATAAAAAACAGTCACATTATTCAAAAAAAAAATTATAGAACTTGCTTATATCCAACAAATAAAAAACACTAGGTCTGTTCCTATCATCTACGGCAGCAGAAATTATCATTCCCAGACTCTGTCACCAAAATCATTTCAAGTAACGCATAAGATGTGTATGACACAATACCTGTCTGTTGCAACTTCAGGTCTACTGAATCAGATACGCTTAAGCAAATTCTGTTTTTCTGCTTATCAGACGCAGCAATGTTTTTCTTGTCGGTGCTCTCAGGAATAGCTTGATGTAGCTGAACACATCTTAAAAAGCTAAGAGGTTGCATTTAGTTGCAAAATGACAAAAATTATGAAACATGTTTGCTAAAATACAATTCTTACAACTTACTGATTGTCTTGATCTTTGTCAAGATATGTGAACCAATTGAGAAACTAAATATAAAAACTTATTAATTGATTTTTGAAGAACAGAGTATTTAATAGTAACCAAGGTGATTCCAGCCATTGTATTCTTTTTATATGAATAACCTTGAGAAGGGCTTAAACATGGCATCTTGAATACAACTGCTCAAGAAAAGCTATAAGCTACTCCATTCCATATGAATTGAAAGGTTAGATTATTCATACTTAACAATATATGTATTTCAAATTCGTCCCATATCATAGAAAATGTTGGGTTCTTGTAGGATAGAAGGAGTAGTTGATTAGTTGCTAAGGTTACTTCTATCTTCACTAATTTACTTTTTTGCCCATTAGTAATTATAGCTTGAAATTAGTTAGTTACTTTGAATTTTATCCAAAGTTTCCTCTAATTTGTCTTTTATCAAGGGTCATTTTAGACATACGATCAATAGTCAAACATTTTTATTAAACTATGTGTCAAGTCAAAAGTTGCATTTTTGGGGGGATGGAGGATGTAAATAATAATATTTATTGTGAAAGCTAAAAGCTAGAATCTAAACACAACATGATCAACAAGAACAAGAAATGAAAGGATAGTAGGAAGCACTTGTTGGCCTTCAACGTGCATCCTTGAAATCATATTCTAAGATAAACAAAAAGACTAGTTTGAAGATCCACGAAAAAAATTAGATTTGCTAAAGAATAGCTTGCATACTAGTTGGATGAATTAAAAATCAATTGGACTTGGAAACGAGCAGAAACATGCATAGGAATAGGAAGTAATATAAACCGCAAGAACTTTAAATGGAGAAGGGCTTTTAGTACTTAGAGATAACCTTAACAGCCACACCATGACAAAATATACCCCCTCCATCCCCCAAAAGAATGCAACTGTTTCTATTTTTGGGTTGTCCCAAAAAAAAATGCAACATTCCATCTTTTAATAAAACTCCGAAGCAAAATTACTTATTTGTCCATGGCCCCTTCGACTACGAGGGCTTCCCGCCTCTCTGCTTCACCATCGTTATAGGTATGGAGCTGTCTATAAAGTCTGTTTTTTAAGCATACCAATTAGATACTCCTTAACCTAATTTTATACCAAAAGGACCCAGCATCAAGTAGGAAGGGATGGTCTTTCATTGCAAGAAGTATAACTAGAAAAGGATCTCCCTATTACTTTGAGAAGATATTCGTAGGTTTGACTGGCAAGCAGCGTGGGAAAATAGACCTTCTTTCTTTTCTAGCAATCATTACTGGATATTTGTGATAGTGATTTCGTTAAAAAAGTTCTATCGATTTTTGTCTTATAAAGGGGCAATTTTAGGTAATCGATTACTTGTCAAAGACTCTCATTAAACTACGTATCAAGTCTAGCATTGCATCTTTTTAATGGAGGAAGTGGAAGTAGTTAATAACCAGTTAACCACACTGTAACTGTTGCACAATAAAGAAACCAAATTAACTCATACAAGAAATAGACTCCATACCAATGAGGAACAGAAATGTGTATTGTGTAAGCACAAGCTAGCCATCCCATCACACTGTCTAATAATCTTGGAAGAACTGAAGACATTCAAGTTGAAATGAAAAATAAAAAGCCAAAAGGGTATCATTTTATCGCAAGCAAAACCGAGATTCTACACCCAATTAGACAGCAGATAAACAGTTATATTACTTCCTCGGTCCCCAAAAATCAAAACAAATCCATTCTCGGGATGTCATTTCTTATCTTTTTTGGAAACTTGCAAGCTAAATGTTAATTTGTCCAATTGTCAGCACTAAAAGTATTTGTGACATTGAATTTGGTCACAGGATCTGCAACTTTACCCTATTTCATCTATATAAAAAGAGAGTATGTTCTATGCTAATTTCCAAGGAAGCCTCTTATCAGACTTTCAAATATATTCCAACTCCAAGAAATTCAAGAACAATCATCTAAAGGTTGATCGATCACAAAACCCGTTTAAAACCCACACATGGAAATGTATCACGTTTAAATTTAAAAGCTAGTACATCCAACTTACTGTGATTCAAATTGACTTCTAGAACACTCTACAAAAGTATTTTCCACAAATGTTCATGAAGAAACAATATACACACCATATCAACCAACAAATTCATACCATAAAGAATACAGAATAGATCTAGGTTTCGTAATTGCAAGTTGGGTGTATCAGAAGGAAAACTAAAATGGGCAACAAGATTGAAATCAAGAGAGGGCGAGGATCGATACCTATTCAGTGGGAAAGAAAACCCTTGTTCTACACAGGCGAATTGAGGATTTCAATCGAAATTCCACATTTGAGTTTGGTTTCATGAAGATTGAGGCAGGGGGTAACTTCTAGGCTCATCGGTATGCAAACATTGAGGTAAACCAATTTGACAAAAAGAAATTTACAATTGAACCATCATCCAAATATATAATATACATACAATTTGATGAGATATTGGTTAAAGAGCAATGACGTATTTTGTATCTATCTTTCTAAAATCACCCATAGCCGTTTACTAAATGGGACAAGGATAGAGAACGTTTAAAGATATAGGTAAACACAGAATAAAAATGTTCCAAGCAATGTTATTTTAATAGACTAAAATCTTACCTGATAACTTAAAGTGAAAATGTTTATTATTAGCCGTAAGCGCTTACCGATTAAATGTTGAATGAACGACACCTAATATAAATATTCATTGGATCAGGGCAAGGGGTTGTTTACTAATACGTTGTCCGCTAAAAAGTGTTGTCAAAAATGTTGAATATTATAATGTGATAGCTTGATTCGGGTTCATACGATAACTATACATGTAACACCCGTAATTTCGGGTGATCTTGTGCTAATTTGAGCTTGTTTGGGCATTTGATAATCTACGTTGGTGGGTTGTTGTTTGGATTTAATCTTCGGGTTTAGTTGAGCTTCCTTGTCGACAAAACGGATCGTTTCGGGTCGAAATCGTGCCAAGAGAGCCTTGGGCGACTATGCCACAGGGCATAGTCGCAGGTGGAGGGGAGCTTGCTGGACAAATTCATAATACTCGGTCTGGGGAGCGACATTGCCCTGGCGACTATGACCAGGGTAATGTCGCCTGTCATAGTCGCTGCGGGGGGCTGGCAGTATATTAAGCCTTACTTACGGGATTTTCTCATTAGGTCTGAATTTGGGATGCTCTAGGGAGATTTTTCTGCAGTTTCAAGGTAAGCCTCTTCCCTAAATCATCTTCCCTCATTAATACTCCTAGCTACCACCTCTTTTGAGCATTTATGATGTTCTTTAGGTGTTTTTAAGCTTTAAGTGAAAAGATTAAAGTTGTCCAACCTCCATCCACCATCATCTTCATCCTAGGGTTTGGTTTTCTCTTTGAAAACTACCAAGGTGAGTTCATTATCTTTATAAAACTTTATACATGCTAAAATGTAGGTTTTCACCATCTAAATATCTCCACCTTTATTTTGTTGTCTTGTATGAACTTTGTACCTAGACCTAACTTTTGGAGATTTTAGGGTTTTATGGTAAAAATATGATTCCTTGAGTTGATGAACTACTATGTTGAATTGCTGATAAGTTTGTGCATGGGGACTTGCTTTACTTTAAACTTGGTTTAAATACTTGGGATCCAAATTAGGGTTTTGAATTATTAAAGAGAACCGAATGGTTGAGAATTTGAGTTATTAAACTTAGAATATGGGAATATGATTCAAATGGCCACTTTAAACCTCTTGGTAAAATTATGTGAGTAAATATGCGAAAACTCTCACTTGTCAATGTCTTGGTTGATATTCTTAAATGTTGATTCACCGGTTAGCTTCTTAGCTTTATGTGGCATATTTGGTTTCATTTGGAAGTCATGACCCCATACTTGTTGTGGCATTAGTTTCTCACGTCGAGGCACGTTCAAGCATCGGATTGGGTTATAAGTCTTGCGTGCTAAGTATTACGATGTTGGATGAGGATTTCAACGTAAGGACCCTATGTGGTTGAAGTTGACTTTCTGTGGGTGTACGTTTAAAGCCACTGAGCCTAACATCCCTTGTGTGTACTTTCTATGTGTATTGGTTTTACTAACTTGTCAAGTGGCTTACTCTTGTGTTCCGTCACTTGTGTTAGTAAGCGGGTCTCCCCCGTTAACCCAAGAGGAATCTATCTATGGTAAAGGGTATTATTTTTATTATTACAAATATAATTCTTTACTTATGATTACTTTGATTTTCTTTTAAATACAAATGTTTGATCTCACTAAGCTTTAGCCTAACACTTTTTTCTAAAAATGACATGTATAACAGGTCATCCTAGCAGCGGGGTTCGCCGGGATTGAGTGGTCGACTTTGGGGTCGAGAGCGGTCTTTTTGAAAGATATATGTTGACCGATACAGCGTTGATAGTGGACACACATTTTGGAAAAATAGCAACATCCGACCTTAATCTCTCTTGTCTAAGTTAGATTTTTAGGTTGTTGAATATTATTCTTCATCTGATTTAGTTTGTAAAGGCCATAACACTATTTCCCCGTTTACGGGATGATTGTTTTATCAGGTCTTTGTTTACTCAGGTGTACTCATTTTACAGCCATCATATTGCCAATTTTCGAAATTTTATTTTCCTCTAAAATTTAGGATGTTACAAGTTGGTATCAGAGTAGTAGTTTAAGTGAACTAGGTATGAATGTAGAATACCTAGACTTAAGTTGTTATTCTAAGTTATGACAAGTGAGAATGGGTAGAACTCTTAAGATAGGATGGTCTTAGGGTCGACGGAAATTACACAAATTAAGAGTTATGGTAATGGTGATGAAAATTCTTACGTATCATATGTTCATAATTTCACTTAGCTAACGTTATTATGAAGATGTTTTACGTGATTATGCGTGTTTTCCATTGTTATAATGATTAATGAATGTAGTAGTACGTTTCCTTGTCTATAATTCGTATAATATATCTCTCACCTATATCTCGTGTATGTGTGGCAGACAATGGTAAATACTTGAAATCGGCCGGAGGGTCAAGAGGCATCAGCATCTACGACCGACCTCCCTAGAGTTACAACAACGGACTTGCCCCCGCGGCCGCAAAATGTGATGGACGGAGGGCCCGAACATGTGCACCGTCGCAACATAGCCTCATCCGAACCAATAATGGAAGAAGTGACCCCGGAATCAAGGATGATGGATCGAATGATGCAAGCCATGAACGCAACGATGGCCTAATAACAGGAAATTTTTTAAAGCTACAGGAAGACTGAGATACTAGCAATCGTAGACACAAAGTGATCGCGGAAAACATTTTGGTGGCGGGATCGGGGGGTACCAGACCCGAAATTCCTTCTAATGAGACCCCAACCCCGGAAGCAAGACAAGTGTCAAAGACTTGCACTTTTAAGGCATTCCTCGGATGCCGACCACCGGAGTTCAAAGGCTCAGACGACCCGGTGGTATGTATGAACTGGATCCGAGAAATGGAGCAGGCCTTTCGATCGAGCGAGTGTGAGGAAAACCAGAAAGCCATATTCGGGTCTCAAATGCTTAGAGGGGCGGCCCTCACATGGTGGTATGTATATTCCACTTCTGTTGAAGCCGCAATACTAGGAAACTTTCAAGAAAAAAGTAATGGAAGAATTATGTAACGAACGAGCCTTGGACCGAATCATTGACGAATTATGTGGTTTGAAGAAAGGGAATTTGTCGGTAAAGGAGTATAAAAAGTTGTTTATGGATAAAATGGTTTTAGTGGGACACCTAGTCCCAACCGAAAGAGAGAAAATCAAAGCCTACATCAAGGGTTTGCCTACCGAGATGATGAACATGGTTCGGGTGTTAAAGGCCTCTACTATTCGGGAGGAAATCGAGGAAGCACAACTCGTAGAAGATTCTTATGGCTCAAGCAAGATGGAGAGAAGCGGTGTAATTGAGAAAAGAAGATGGGAGGGGAGTCCGATGCACTCCAAGAGACCAAGGTCGTTCAACAACAACAATCAATGAGGGGTTGGCCCGAGACGATATGTTCCTTGATGTTCCAAGTGTCGAAGCAAACATCTCGGCCCCTGTAACTCAGGATCTGAGCCATGTTTTAAATGTGGCAAGCCCAGTCACAGTTTCCGAGATTGCCCAATCAGAGGGCAAATTTGTTTTGGATGCAAGGAGTCGGGACACATTAGGAGCGAGTGCCCGAAGACAAAGGCGTGTTTCAGCGAAGGGAATAAGGTGGACCCTCCGAAAGCAACGGGAAGAGTATTTCAGATGACTACTGAGGAGGCATTTCAGATGACTACCGAGGAGGCGAAGGCTTCGACAGATGTAGTCGGGTACTTTTCTCCTAAACTCCGTACCTACGCACGTTTTATTTGATTTGGGGGCTAGCTTTTCATTTGTGTTAAGTTTATTTTGTCCAAATCGGTCCATACCCACTACTAGTTTAGAAGATGCTTTAGTGGTAGAGTTAGTGGATGACGATCAAGTAGTGATTCGGGACATCCTTAAAGGTTGCAAGCTAGAAATTGAAGGAAGAGAATTCCGGTTAATCTAATGCCAATGGTCATTGGAGGATTCGATGTTGTTATCGGGATGGACTAGTTGGCGAATAATCAGGCCGAGATCCTTTGTGCTAAAAAGTTTATCCGAATTCCGATTTCGGATGCCGAGTCGGTGATCGTGTATGGCGAGAGGCGGAAAGGCGAAGTATCAATAATCAGCATGGTGAAGGCACGTAAATGTTTATCAAAAGGATGCTCATCCTTTTTGGCGTATGTTATAGACGCCAAACTCGAAAAGAAAAAGCTTGAAGACGTGGAAATGGGAATGAGTTTTCCGATGTGTTTCCGGATGAATTGTCTGGCTTACCACCCGACCGCCAGGTGGAGTTCAAGATTGACCTAACACCGGGAGCGACTCCGATAGTTAGATCCCCATATCGCCTGGCTCCGTCAGAGATGAAAGAGATGATGGGACAGTTGCAAGACCTTATTGAAAAGGGGTTCGTGAGACCGAGCTCGTCGCCTTGGGGAACACCGGTCTTATTTGTGAAGAAGAAAGATGGCACCATGCAGATGTGCATCGATTATAGGGAATTGAATAAAGTGACCGTGAAGAATAAATACCCACTCCCTAGAATCGATGACTTGTTCGACCAACTTCAAGGAGCGAGTTGTTTTTCGAAGATCGATTTATGTTCGGGTTACCACCAAGTGAAGGTCAAGAAGGACGACATTCCGAAGACCGCATTTAGGACGCGTTATGGTCACTATGAGTTCTTGGTGATGCCCTTTGGCTTGACAAACTCCCCGGCGGTGTTCATGGACTTAATGAACCGCGTGTGTCGACCTTTTCTTGATAAGCCGGTCATTGTGTCCATTGACGACATTCTCGTTTACTCCATGAACGAATATGAGCACGCGCGTCTCCTTCGTGATGTTTTGGAGGTTTTGAGGAATGATAAACTTTATGCGAAATTTTCTAAGTATCAGTTCTGGTTGAAGAAAGTGTAGTTCTTGGGGCACGTGGTCACGAAAGACGGAGTGAAAGTGGATCCTGCGAAGATAGAAGCTATGATGAATTGGGAACCTCCCAATAGTCCATCCGAAATCCGAAGCTTTTTGGGATTGGCGGGTTACTACCGAAGATTCATCCAAGATTGCTTCTTCATTAACCGTCTTAACCAAAAAGAATGTGAAGTTCGTATGGACCAAATCTCAAGAGAAAGCCTTCCGAACCTTGCAAAAGAAGTTGTGCGAGGCCCCAATCTTATCCTTGCCAGAAGGATCGGAGGATTTCATGGTTTATAGCGACGCATCTAAGATGGGTCCTGGGTGCGTACTCATGCAAAGGGGAAAGGTGATTGCCTACGCGTCAAGGCAATTGAAAGTGCACGAGAATAATTGCCCCACTCATGACTTGGAATTGGCAGCGGTAGCGTTCGCGTTGAAGTTGTGGCGACACTATCTTTATGGCATGAAGTGTACCTTGTACACAGACCACAAGAGCTTGAAATATGTCTTTGATAAGAAGGAGCTCAACATGAGACAAAGAAGATGGTTGGAACTACTCAAGGACTACAATTGTGAACTACTTTACCACCCGGGTAAAGCAAATGTGGTGGCCGATGCCTTGAGTCGAAAAGAGTATAGTGGGAGACTTCAAGCCAAGCTCACGAGAATTGAATTAGTGTCAAGTCTCATGGAAAGGATCAAAGCGTCGCAAACCGAGGCTTTGTTGGAGGAGAATCTCAAAGATGAAGTAATGGCCAAGCAATGCCTACTCTTGACCAAAGATAACCGAGGGATGAAATGTTTTGATGGACGAGTTTGGGTGCCAAAGATTAGCGGGAACCGGGAGCTACTCTTGGAAGACGCACACAAGTCCAAATACTCTATCCACCCGGGAAGTACGAAGATGTACAGGGACTTGAAGTTGCACTATTGGTGACCGGTTATGAAGTTAGATGTGGCACACTATGTGGAGCGATGCGTGATTTGCTCGCAAGTGAAGGTCGAGCACCAACGACCTTATGGGAGCCTTCAATCGTTGGAAATACCCAAGTAGAAGTGGGACAAGATTACTATGGACTTCGTGACCAAGCTACCAAAGACTTTGAGGGGCAACGACACCATTTGAGTGATTGTCGACCGGTTGACGAAGAGTGCGCATTTTCTAGCGATGCGGAAAACCTTGCTAATAGATAAGTTGGCAAAGATTTACATTGATGAAGTGGTCTCTAGACACGGTATACTGTCAGGATCAAATTCTTAACAAGAATAAAGTCTCAGAAACAATATCAAAGAAGTTGCGGAATAACACTTTGATATTCAATGTAACAGTAAACAAACAGTATTTGATTAACAACTTGCAAACTTGTATTAAAATCACAAGATTACACACACAACCTCAATCTTGAAGAACAAGCTCTTTCAAGACGAATTATACTTCTCTAGAATTAGGATTTATGCCTTGAGGTTGATTCTCTCTTAAAACAAAAACTTAGAATTAAATCTATTTTATCTATTCTATCAAAACTATACATATACTGAACAAAAAGATAATTACAAATAAATAAAATATCTTCAGTATATCTTCCATGAATATATTCAGAAAATCCTTGTTTTTCTTTACCCACGATCTCTTCATCATTATCTTCACATTACCTTATAAGTAGCATTAAGTCTTGGCAGCATTAACTACTAAGCAGTACTAACCACTAGCAGTACTAACTAGCTAAGCAGTACTAACTTTGTTCAAGCAGCACTAACTTTGACTAGTAGTATTAATTCTACTAGCAGTAGTAATACTCAGCAATATTAACTTTGGAGACTTCTAGCAGTAGTAATTCTGAACTAGCAGCATTAATCACTTGAGTTATTCTTCAGTTCCCAACAATCTCCCCCTAACTTGACTTTTAGGAAGAGAAGTCAAGTTCTTCAGATGCTCCCAAAATATCATTCTTCAGATCTCTGTATCAACATTTATCCCCAAACTTTGATTGATCATTCTCTGAATCAGATATTTGGCCATTTCTGAGTTTTCAACACATCCAAGCTTCTTCTTCAGCATTGCATGAAGCTTAAGTCTGTTGTGATTGTATACTCTATCCACTAGGAAGTATTCTATGTGATTTCTATCCAAAGTCACTGCATATACTCCACTAGTTTCATATAGAGTCCAATTTGTGACTGCTTGAAACACATTTCTTATGACATGCTCCACTTCTTCAGGTTTGAACATCATACACATATACTCCATCACCAGTTTTGTAATTGAAATCCCTGGAGCTTTTAACTGATCTGCATACAACTTCATCCCTATTTCAAACATTTCTTCTATATCAGACCTAGAGCATGTTCTGACAATCTTGGCCCAAGTGTTGAATACCTCATACTTATCATCCTTCCTCTTGAGTCTGATATACTCCTTTCCATCCACTGTCAGTGTATCCCAGTGAATAACTTCAGGAGGCTTTATACCAACAGGTTCTGCTGAAATTGGTTCAGGAACTTTGTTCATCACTACCATGTACATCTTTAAATCATCAGTACTTGAAGATTCCTTCTTTTCAGATGACTCAGGTGCCCCTTCTTCTTCAGCAACCTTCTCAGCCTCTCCTTCAGCTATTCTAGGCTTCTTGATTAACTTTCTCCTTGCCATCATCTTGGTTCTCTTTAAAGTTCTTAGACTTTCACCTAGAGTGGCTTCTTTCTTTGGTGGTGTTTCTTGCTCATCTGGAAAAGGTTTTTCTATCATGAAATCATTGCTTTCTTTCATTCTCTTCTCCATCTCCACCCTGGCAGTTTCATTTCCTTGAAGCTTAGTCATTTCAGAATTGTACAGCTCCTTGATCTGCTCAAATGTCATCTTGGAGAACATCTCCTTTCTGACTCCTATAGCACCCTTGAGAAAAATTATCATCTTGTTTCTCTCTTGAGTACCAAGGAAAGTCTTTGAGGGTTGTCTCTTCTTTGCAGCTGTTTTTATCACCACAGATTTCTTCAAAGATGCTGCTTTCTTCTGTGCAAGTTCAGTTGCCAGGCTTTGTTGATAGGCTTCATTCAGTTCAGCAGCTAGAGCCTTTGCCATCTCCCTGTCCTTTTCAACCTGAACTCTTTCTTCCTTTTCAATATCAGCCTGCATCTTCCTGGCCAAGGCTTCATCTGATTCAACCAACCTTTGCTTTTTGACTGGTTGATCAGATTCCACCATCTTTGCTTTTCCTTTGTCTTTGTTCATTACCTTCTTACTATTATCTTTCTTGATCACTTCACCTTGTTCTTTGATGACTACTCCTTTGGTCTTTGAAGTGACCTTGGGAGTATCATGTTTGGCTTTAAGTAAGGTTTTTGCAATCTCAAGATCTGTTAATACTTCTTTCACTGTTTCTGCTGCTTGTTTAATTTCAGTAGTATTAACCATTTCTGCTGCTTTACTTGAACTAGCAGTATTAATGGTTTCTACTGCTTGCTCTGTTATTACTGCTGCTTCTTGTGTTTCTATTTCTGTTTCTGCTTCTTGCTCCCCCTCAACATCATGTTTTACTCCATCAAGCTCCCCCTTATCTGAGACTTCTTCTATGTTAAACTCCCCCTTTTTGGGAGCATCATCCCCTGATTTCCTTCTCCTTAGCACAAATTGTCTTTTCTTCTTTTTGTGGACTAGCTTCATCACCAATTTCTTGAGTTTGGTAATTTGCACTTGTTGTGACAGGATTACCAGCTTCATCTCTTCAATTTCTTTCCCTTGTTTGAGAACATCTTGGTTGATGTTGCCCATTGTTTCCATCAATTCATAGTAAGAATATCTGTCCTCACCCTCTCCAGAAGTGTTACCCTCTTTTGAAGGATCATTGGATCTTTTTGTAGTGGAAGTCTTCTGCCTAGCAGAAGCACTATCCACCCCCTTGGTTTCTTGGCACCGGGGACCTTTGAATGATTGCTCATTCAAAGTTGCCATGGGGAAGGTCTTATGTATGTTACCACTGACCTCCTCTGAGCTAGCAGGAGTAGTGGCAACCTTCTCTCCCATATGCTCTTCCTCCTCCTCAGAGAGCACCTCCTTTGGGTTGGGAGACACCCTTGTGGGTTCCCTGTAGATATTCTCTAAGGGAGAATCCTCCCTTAGAGGGCTTAAAGGCTTAGGGGTCAATGGTACAAGAAGGGAATGAGCCTTCTTTACCTGTTTCCTTTTGTAAGTATGGGTTATTGGTGAAGTTGGTTTATCAAGAAGAGACTGGGGAAGTGATGTAGAGTGGGAAGGTTGGGATTGGCTAGCAGTGGGTTGGTCTAATGGGGGCCTTGACCCTGCTGCCATACCTTCATCAGTTTGGGACACCACCATCATTGTAGAGAACAATGGGGTATCAACTCCTTCCGAGTCCAGAGGGGATCTTCTCATGTTTGAAAAGACCTTACCTTTGGGAATTTTGGGTACATATACCCCATCAAAATGAGGTATATCCGTCAATTCATGGTTAATAACTTCTTGGACAAACCTGGGGTACATATAAAATCTCTTTTTACTTCCCAGGTTTGAGACAAGATCATTAAAAATCATTTGTGAAAAATTATACTTTCTGGCAGTGGCTAAGCATACCAAAGCATAAGCAATGGTGCTACTGAACTCACTCCATCCAGTAGTCTTTTTAGATATACAGTGCATAAGAGTATGGACAAAGAAACGCCATTGGGGTGAAAATTTGGCTTTTGAGAACTTGAACACACCCAATGGGCCTCCATACCCCATTCTTGTAAGAGTAGAAAACAGTTCATCATTAGAGATAGAAGTTATACCAGAGGCATCGTCTAGACGTAGACTGATGCGAAGTACCTCTTCAGTAACTGTCAAGGGTTTGTCACACACCCTTGTTTTGATCATTTGCACACCATTCTCAGTAACAATGGTGGCATTTGCCCAGAATTGCCTCTGATGCTCTATGAAGATGGTAGGAGATAGAGTGAGAGCATGGGCAATATGGCTTGACTTCAGAAAGTCGACTATCTGGTGAAAACCTTCAGCTTGTTTTGGCTTTTGGAGCATCGCGATTTCATTGTGCTCGTCTATGAACGCCATGGATGCCATTGAGCTTTAAGGCTCTTGCTTGAAAACTTTGAGAGAGAAAGGGTTTAGAGCGCAAGTGAACAGTATGCAAAGAGTCGTTATGAACGTTTAGGCGGGCAAAGGGTATTTATAGTATTCGGGACATAAGCAGTATTAACCTAGAGCAGTATTAACTAAGAGCAGTATTAACTGAAAGCAGTATTAACTGAGAGCAGTATTAACTGAGAGCAGTATTAACTGAAAGCAGTATTAACTACTTAGCAGTATTAACTGAAAGCAGTATTAACTGGAAGCAGTATTAACTGGAAGCAGTATTAACTGAAAGCAGTATTAACTGAAAGCAGTATTAACAATGCACTAGCAGTATTAACAATGCACTGGCAGTATTAACAATACACTGGCAGTATTAACAATGCACTGGCAGTATTAACAATGCACTGGCAGTATTAACAATGCACTGGCAGTATTAACAATGCACTGGCAGTATTAACAATACTTACTCTTTTCAACTTATGATGAACTGAGGACTGTTATGAATTCCCTGAAAAGAAAGATTAGGACCACCAAGAATACATAATATACAGGTATTGAACCACTTTTTGAGAAAGAGTTTATTCAGAGTTGATCATTCCCACACTTGTTACCAAGAAAGTGAATCTACCCACATCAAAGGCTTTGGTGAATAGATCAGCAAACTGGTTGTCAGTATGAACCTTTACAACTTGAATAAGTTTCTTTTCATTACAGTCTCTTATGAAGTGATACCTGATCTCAATGTGCTTTGTCCTTGAGTGCTTGACAGGATTATTCACAATGCTAATAACACTGCTATTATCAATAAAAATTGGAGTGTGTAGAAAGGTTACCCCATAGTCCAGCATTTGATTCTGAATCCATAAGACTTGAGAACAGCAACTTGCAGCTGCTATGTACTCTGCCTCTGTTGTAGATGTGGACATTGTGGTTTGTTTCTTGCACTGCCATGAAACTAGTCTTGCACCTAAGAACTGACATCCTCCAGAAGTATATTTTCTGTCCAAGTTTGCTCCACCTAGATCACTATCTGAGTATGCAAGTAGGTCAAAGGATGAGTCATGAGGATACCAAAGTCCCAATCTGGGTTGCCCTTTGAGATATCTGAATATCCTCTTAACAGCTTGATAGTGAGATTGCTTTGGCCTAACTTGGAATCTTGCACATACACAGACTGGAAACATTATATCTGGCCTAGAGGCTGTAAGATACATGAGAGAGCCAATCATGGATCTATAATGATGAACATCCATATCCTCCCCCTCAAGATATGTTGTTATTTGCTTGTGTGTCTCCATAGGTGTGCTGGCAGGTTTTGAATCTGAGAAACCAAACTTGGTTAGAATGTCCTGCACATACTTGGACTGACAGATAAAGATTCCATCTGACTTCTGTTGAACTTGGAGTCCAAGGAAAAAAGTAAGTTCCCCCATGGAACTCATTTTGAACCTTTGATGCATTAGATCCTCAAACTCCTTGCACATGTTGTCTCTTGTAGATCCAAAGATGATATCATCAACATAGATTTGGACCAGCAAGATATCCTTCTTCTTTCTCTTGATAAATAGAGTCTTATCAATGACTCCTCTTTCAAAGCCATTTTCCAAGAGATAGGATGACAGAGTGTCATACCATGCTCTTGGAGCTTGATGCAGTCCATAAAGTGCTTTCTTCAATTTGTATACCCTGTCTGGATAGCTTGGGTTTTCAAACCCTGGTGGTTGACAGACATATACTTCTTCTTCAATTGAGCCATAAAGAAATGCACTTTTCACATCCATTTGATAGACTTTGAATTTCATATAAGAAGCATAAGCCAGGAATAATCTAATTGCTTCTATCCTGGCCACAGGTGCAAATACTTCATCATAGTCTATTCCCTCTTCTTGTGTATACCCTTGAGCCACCAGCCTTGCTTTATTTCTTATCACAATTCCTCTTTCATCTCTCTTATTCCTGAAGACCCATTTTGTTCCTATTGCTCTTTGGCCTTTAGGAAGGTCTACCAGATCCCAAACATCTTGCAGCTTGAATTGTAGTAGTTCTTCTTGCATTGCTTCTATCCAACTGGATTCTTTCATAGCATCATGTGCCTTCTTAGGCTCAAGCTGGGATAAAAAGCAAGAAAGCACTGTATGCTGTTGATCTTGCAATTCTTGCAGCCTGCTTTGATTTCTAGTCATCATAGGAGAGGATATATCTCCTATTACCAGTTGTGGAGGATGATTCTTTTGAATTCTGGTGTGATGATTAGGTTCTTCATTAAGTACCACCTCTAGATTTGAGTCATTCAACTCAACTGAGGTGTTTTCAGCAGCTACTTCTGATTCCTTATTGACTTGAGTCTCCTCATCTCTACTTTCTTCTTCACTCTGACTTGGTTCAGTAGATGGCTCCTGTCAGGATCGAATTCTTAACAAGAATTTATACTCAGAAACTAATATCAAAGAAGTTGCGGAAAAACACTTTGATATTTAATAACACAGTATATAATGATCAAACAGTAAACTTGTATTGAATGCTTAAAGTTACAAGATTACACTCTCAACCTCAATATTGATGAACAGACTCACCAATACGAATTCTACTTCTCTAGAATTAGGATCTATGCCTTGAGGTCGATTTTTCTCTTGAAAAACAATTATGAAAAGTTTTTTCTATCTATTCTACACATTCTATACATATACTGATAAAAAGATAATTACAAAGAATAAACAAATCTTCAGTATATCTTCCATGTATATCTTCTAAGTATATCTTCAGTATATCCAGCTGTAGTACTTTCCATCCGTATCTCTTTAGCAGCACTAATAATGCTCAGCAGCATTAACTTCAACTAGCAGCATTAACTGCAAGCAGTACTAACTACTAGCAGTACTAACTAGCTAAGCAGTACTAACTTTGTTCAAGCAGTACTAACTTTAACTAGCAGCATTAATTCTACTAGCAGTAGTAACACTTAGCAGTATTAATCTTCAACTTGTTCTGGCAGTAGTAACTACACTTGTACTAGCAGTAGTAACTACACTTAGTAGAATCTTCAGTTCCCAACAATCTCCCCCTAACTTGACTTTTAGAAGAGAAGTCAAGTTCTTCAGATATTCTTCCAGATGCTCTTTTTAATGCTCCCAAAACTTCCAAGATCACGCTGCTAAGTCTGGATTCAGTCCCAAACTCTGATTGATTATCCTCTGAATGAGATACTTGGCCATTTCTGAATTTGGTGCACAACCCAACTTCTTCTTTAGCATGGCATGAACCTTCAGTCTGGTGTGATTATATACTCTATCCACTAGGAAGTATTCTGTGTGATTTCTATCCAAAGTCACTGCATATACTCCACTAGTTTCATATAGAGTCCAACTTGTGACTTCTTTAAACACACTCTTGATTACCTGGTTCACTTCTTCAGGTTTGAACATCATGCATAAATACTCCATCACCAGTTTTGTAAGAGACATTCCTGGAGTATTCAGATGGTCTGCATACAGCTTAATTCCTATGTCAAACATCTCTTCTATATCAGATCTAGAGCATGTTTTGACAACCTTGATCCAAGTATTGAATATTTCATACTTGTCACCTTTCCTCTTTAGTCTGATGTAATCTTTTCCATCCATTTTCAGAACATCCCAGTGAATGATCTCTGGTGGCTTAACTCCAACAGGTTCTGCAGAAATTGGTTCAGGCACTTTGTCCATCACTACCATATATAAGCTTACATCATCTTTGATTGATGACCCTTGCTGGCTTGATGACTCAGGTGCCACTTCTTCTTCAGCAACATTTTGTTCTTCTTCTGTTCTAGACTTCTTATCTTTCTTTCTTTTGGCCATCATCTTGGTTCTTTTCAAAGTCTTTTGAACCTGCACTAGAGTAGCTTCCTTCTTCTTTTCTTCCTTTTCCCTTTCCATTTCTTTTATAGGAGTTCCCTCTTCACTTTCAGGGAATGGTTGATTCATATCTATATCATGTCTCTCCTTTGCCTTCTTTTCAAACTCCACTCTATCCTTTTCATTGCTCTTCAGCTTCTCCATTTCTTTCTCATATAGATCCTTAACTTGATCAAAATTCATCTTCACAAACATTTCTTTCTTTACCCCAATTGCACTTTTCAAGAAAGTTATCATTTTGTTTCTTTCCTGAGTAGCAAGGTAAGTTTGTGAAGGTCTTCTCTTCTTTGCACTTGATCTGACCATCATAGCCTTTCTCAAGGTTATTGCTCTTTGCTTGGCTTTCTCTGTTTCTAACCCTTTCTGGAATGCTTCATTTAACTCATTTGCTAGTGCTCTGGCCATTTCTCTGTCTTTTTCAACCTGTTCCTTTTCTGCTAGATCTAACTCTTCTTGCACTTTCTTTGCTAATGCTTCATCTGACTCAATCATCTTTTGTTTTTTAGATGGTTGATCAGATTCTATCATCTTTTCTTTCCCTTTTCTTTTTATATCTGCAGCCATGTCTTTCTTTTCTGATTTCTTGTCTCTCCCTTCATTTATGACCACTCCCTTTGCTTTGGGAGTGTCATTCTTAGCTTTTATTAGCACTTCAGCTACTTCAATTTCTGTTGGTGTTAACTCTGTTACTGCTGCTTGTGAGGTTTCAGCAGCATTAACAGTTTCTGCTTCCTTCTCCCCCTCAACTTCAACTCTTTCTTTATCAAACTCCCTTTCACTTGATGCTTCTTCCATGTTGATCTCCCCCTTTTTGGGAGCATCAGTCTCTGGTTTCCTCCTTTTGAGCACAAATTGTTTCTTTCTTTTCTTTTGAACCAGCCTGGTCACCATCTTCTTTAATTTTTCAATCTGGACTTGTTGTGACAGGATCACCAGCTTCATCTCCTCTATTTCTTTTCCTTGCTTGATGACATCCTGGTTGATGTTTCCCATGGTCTCCATCAATTCATCATAGTTATATCTGTCCTCACCTTCTCCAGGAGTGTTACCCCCTATTGAAGGATCATTGGATCTTTTAGTAGTGGAAGTCTTCTGCCTAGCAGAAGCACTATCCACCCCTGTGGTTTCTTGGCACCAGGGACCTTCAAATGATTGCTCATTCAAAGTTGCCATGGGGGAGGTCTTATTGATGTTACCACTGTCCTCCTCTGTGTTAGCAGGAGTAGTGGCAGCCTCATCTCCCATATGCTCTACCTCCTCCTCAGAGAGCACCTCCTTTGGGTTGGGAGACACCCTTGTGGTTTCCCTTTGGATATTCTCTAGGGGAGAATTCTCCCTTAGAGGGCTTAAAGGCTGTGTGGGTGATGGTACAAGAAGGGAAGGAGCCTTCTTTACCTGTTTTCTTTGATAAGTTTGGGTAATTGGAGAGGTTGGTTTTGTAAGAATGGACTGGGGAATTGTTTTTGAGTGAGAAGGTTGGGCTTGGCTAGCAGTGGGATGGTCTAATGAGGGCCTTGACCCTGCTGCCATTCCTTCAGTGGTTTGGGACACCACCATCATTGTAGAGAACAATGGGGTGTCAACTCCTTCCGAGTCCCCAGCAGATCTTCTCATATTTGAGAAAACCTTGCCTTTTGGGGGTTTAGGTACATATACCCCAACAGGTTGAGGTATGTCCGTCAATTCATGGTTAATTACTTCCTGAACAAATCTGGGATACATAAAGAAACTCTTTTTGTTTCCCATATTTGATACAAGATCATTGAAAATCATCTTTGAGAAATTGTACCTTCTGGATGTAGCCAAGCATACCAAAGCATATGCAATTGGACTGCTGAACTCACTCCATCCAGTGGTCTTTTTGGAGATACAATGCATTAGGGTATGAACAAGAAAACGCCATTGGGGTGAAAATTTTGCTTTTGAGAATTTGAAAACACCCAATGGGCCTCCATACCCCATTCTAGTAAGATTAGAAAACAGTTCATCATTAGAGATAGACATTATACCAGCGGCATCGTCTAGACGTAGACTGATGCGAATGACTTCTTCAGTAACTGTAAGTGAGTGATCACAGATTCTTGTCTTGATCATTTGCACACCATTTTCCACAACAATGGTTGCATTAGCCCAGAACTGCCTTTGGTGCTCAATGTAGATTGTAGGTGATACAGTAAGAGCATGAGCAATGTGGCTCGACTTCAGAAAGTCGACTATCTGATGAAAACCTTCAGCTTGTTTTGGCTTTTGTAGCATCGCAATCTCGTTGTGCTCGTCGATGAATGTCATGGATGCCATTGATCTTAGCGAAAACTTGCCTGAAAACTTCGGACTTGAGAGAGAAAAGGTTTTGAGCGCAAGAGAACAGTATGCAAAGAGTCGTTATGAACTTTTAGGCGGGCAAAAGGTATTTATAGTATTTGGAATATAAGCAGTATTAACCTAGAGCAGTATTAACCACTAGCAGTATTAACTGAAATAGCAGTATTAACTACTAGCAGTATTAACTAACTAGCAGTATTAACTGCGAGCAGTATTAACCACGAGCAGTATTAACTGAACTAGCAGTATTAACTGCAAGCAGTATTAACTACTAGCAGTATTAACTAACTGGCAGTATTAACCGCGAGCAGTATTAACTGAACTAGCAGTATTAACTACTAGCAGTATTAACTGAAAGCAGTATTAACCACTAGCAGTATTAACTACTAGCAGTATTAACTGAAAGCAGTATTAACCACTAGCAGTATTAACTACTAGCAGTATTAACTACTCTTACACTTTTTGACACTATCCCTTTTCTCTTACTTTTTACTACTTTGTTCATCCCCTGATCCTTTTCTTCTTGATCCTTCATGATCATTACTCCCTCTGGAGTATTTCTAACTTCAACCTTCTGCTGGATTAAAAGTAACATGTCCTTCATCAAATTTTTTAAAGAATTTGAAGGCAGTCCATGTTCCTTGTTATGTGCCAAGAGCAACCATTTTCTTCATTCTGAATGCTCTTCCTCTTGA
This sequence comes from Arctium minus, assembly GCA_954870635.1. NCBI lineage: Eukaryota > Viridiplantae > Streptophyta > Magnoliopsida > Asterales > Asteraceae > Arctium > Arctium minus. The sequence goes on from OX941082.1 coordinate 16,667,070, forward strand.
GCTTTTGATTGCCCTGCACACTTGATAAATCAGTTAGTCTTGGAGGGAACCCAAGCCAAAGTGGTCTTGGGTTGACCTTTCTCATTAATATAATCTGTCAGTTTGGTCTGAATGAGTTGTTTAGGAATCTCATGGCTGGAATACTTTGTCAAGATTATAGGTTTAGCTGCATTACTACTAGAAGCAGCACTAGCCTTGTTAGCAGTACTAACTTGGTTAGCAGTACTAACAGGTTTCTTTGCAATTGGAACCCAAACTTGAACACAGTTGCTTGCTTTCTTTGTCTTTAAATTACTCCTTGTCTTATTTGGAGTAATTTTCTTTGGTTTAGCAAACTTGTTATGAGCATGTGATCTTATAGGTGCTCTGTTCTCAACCATATGATTCCTTCTTTTATTCCTATAACCAAAAGAGTTTTGTGGTTTTCTTTGAAAAGTGACTCTTTGGTTGATAGGGTTGAAATAACAGTGTTTGGCAAGATGATTCAATTTGCCACAGATAAAACAAGGTTTTGGTCTATTGATTTTACTCAAATCAACTCCTTGTTTTTGTGCCCACTGATTATTCCAGTTTCTCTGATTTCCCCTTGGTTTATCATGTTTTTGGGGCTCAGATTTATTGCAAGAACACTGTTTACAAGGGACAGGATTCACAACTGTGGTTTGCTTATAGTGGACCCTCTCAGACTTTCCCTCAGTCTTTTCTATGTCCTTAGACTTGATCCAAGCCTTTCCACATCCCTCATTGGTGATAATGTTATTTTCTAGAGGAATCTCACCACTCACAGTGTTCTCATTACTCTTTTCACTAGAGTTCTCTACTTCAGAGTCTGTTTCAACCACCACTTTGTCTAAAGGATCTACCTTAGTGGCTCCAACAGGCAATTCCTTCCTATCCTTGGTCTCTAGTAAGTTTGATATAGGAGGAATGTAATTGTTGTTGTATGGTGGTGGTGTGGTGTTATAGCCTATTCCTCTTCTAAGTTTGTCGTGGATTTGAGTTTGGAGCAAAGAGTCCATTGCTTTAGAAGCATTGGAAAATTTCTCAATATCCAGCTTGGCTTTCTCAAACTCACTCTTTATCTTCTCATTCTCCTCTTTAGACTTTTTCAGCTTAATTTCATACTGATCTTTCTCCCACTTCCAGTAGTTGGTGTCATAAGAGTGTTGAAGCTCATTGGCTTGGAAACTCTTAATCTGTTCCTCAAACCTCTCAACAATTCTTACATAGTCTTTTATGTCCTTTTCTAATCTCTTCAGGTCATCACTCATTTTCTGGTTGTGATCCCTGTACCTTTTAACAGTTTCAATACAGGATTTGGAACAAAGATTAGATGTTACCTCTGTAGGAATTTCTGAGCTTGAAGACTCTGAACCTTTAGCCATGATGATGTCTGATTTCAAGGAAGAATGATGATTGCAGGTTTCTGAGAATACTTGCTCTGATACCACTTGTCAGGATCGAATTCTTAACAAGAATTTATACTCAGAAACTAATATCAAAGAAGTTGCGGAAAAACACTTTGATATTTAATAACACAGTATATAATGATCAAACAGTAAACTTGTATTGAATGCTTAAAGTTACAAGATTACACTCTCAACCTCAATATTGATGAACAGACTCACCAATACGAATTCTACTTCTCTAGAATTAGGATCTATGCCTTGAGGTCGATTTTTCTCTTGAAAAACAATTATGAAAAGTTTTTTCTATCTATTCTACACATTCTATACATATACTGATAAAAAGATAATTACAAAGAATAAACAAATCTTCAGTATATCTTCCATGTATATCTTCTAAGTATATCTTCAGTATATCCAGCTGTAGTACTTTCCATCCGTATCTCTTTAGCAGCACTAATAATGCTCAGCAGCATTAACTTCAACTAGCAGCATTAACTGCAAGCAGTACTAACTACTAGCAGTACTAACTAGCTAAGCAGTACTAACTTTGTTCAAGCAGTACTAACTTTAACTAGCAGCATTAATTCTACTAGCAGTAGTAACACTTAGCAGTATTAATCTTCAACTTGTTCTGGCAGTAGTAACTACACTTGTACTAGCAGTAGTAACTACACTTAGTAGAATCTTCAGTTCCCAACAGCTCCTTTTCACAATCTTCAACAGGATCCACTGTGGGTATGGGAAAGATCACAGATTGAGATAAACTGTCTTGAACTTGTGTAGTTCCTGATCCTCCACTCCCTGATCCTGCATAATCATCACTACTGACACCAAAAGAGTTAGTTAGTGAATCAATGTCAAATAGCCACTGAGGACCAGACCCAATTGGATTTGGTGTGTTCTCATTGCATTTGACATTGTCACTTTCTTCAATTATTCTAGAAGAAGAGTTAAAGACTCTGTAAGCCTTACTCTGAGATGAGTAACCAACAAGAAATCCATCATCTGCTTTGCTATCAAACTTACCTAAGTGAGATTTGGTATTGAGAATAGTACAAGGATACCCAAAAGGTTTGAAAAATCCAATAAATGGTTTTCTTTTATTTAAAAGCTCATATGGGGTCTTGTTCTTTGGCTTGACTACTAGAACTCTATTTTGGACATAACAAGCAGTATTAACTGCTTCAGCCCATAAGGTAATTGCCAATTTTGAATCAGCCAACAAAGATCTAGCAGCCTCTATTAGTGTCCTATTTCTCCTCTCAGCAACTCCATTCTGTTGAGGAGTCCTAGGGGCACTATATTGTCTCTCAATGCCTTTCTCTTCACAAAAGGTGTTTAGATCAAGATTTTTAAATTCAGCCCCATTATCTGATCTAATGACTTTTACTTTTTGATTAGTTTGGTTTTCAATTCTTAGGATAAAGGATTTTATCAGTCCACTTGTCTCATCCTTAGTCCTTAGAAAATATACCCAAGTAAATCTGGAGTAATCATCAACAATAACCAAGCCATAAGATTTCTTGCCTATACTCATAACATTTGTAGGACCAAACAGATCCATATGCAATAACTGGAGACAAGAAGAAATAGAATTTAACTCTTTGGTCTTATGAGAAGTTTTATGCTGTTTGCCTTTAAGACAAGCAACACAATGATCATCACATGAAAAGACTTTTGAAGGTAAACCTCTTACAAGGTTGTTTTTAACAAGTTTGTTCATAGTCTTGAAATTCATGTGACACATCCTGCTGTGCCATAGAGAGGATTCATTCACAGAAGCTTTTGAAACAAGACAGTTCAGGGATGAATCACTATCAACATTGTCCATATCTAGACAATAAACATTGTCCTTTCTTGGAGTTCTAAGTAGTATCATGCTTTCATCAACTACCTTAAACTCTGGAGCAAGGATCATACACTCTGTGTTAGTAAATAATATGCTATGTTGTTTGTCACAAACCTGTGATACACTTAACAGGTTGTACTTCAATTGATCAACATAGTAGACATCCTCAAATGTCATCTTACCTTTTGTGACATTACCTTTGCCACTTATTTTACCACCAGTAAGATCATTTCCAAAAGCAACATGTCCTCCATTGATATGCTTGAAATCCTGAAGACATGACATGTTGTCTGTCATGTGCCTAGAGCAACCACTATCAACAGGCCAAATGCTCTTTCCCTTGAGCTGTTGGTTGCCCTGCACATAAGATAAATCAGTTAGTTTGAAGTAGGAACCCAAGCCAAAGTGGTCTTGGGTACCCCTTTCTCATCAAAATACTTGCATTCTTTCTTGACAAGATTTTTAAACTTTGACTCCTCATTTCTGGAGTACTTTGTCACAATGATAGGCTTGGAAACACATTTGCTAGAAGTAGTACTGGTTTTAGAAGTACTAATTGCATTAGCAGCACTTGCATGCTTAGCAGTACTAACCTTATTAGAAGTAGTAACTGTTTTAGCAGCAGTAACTGTGTTAGCAGTATTCATCTTTGAGAAAGTACTAACAATATTAGCAGCATTAAAATTTTCAGCAGTACTAACACTGGTAGTAGCAGTAATGCTTCTAGCAGCACTATCTCTGTCAGCAGCACTAACAGTTTTAGTGCTTTTAGGCACCCACATTTTAATACTTTCATTCAAAACCTTTTTCTACATGGGGCCTTTGTTTTCAACAGGTTTCTTCACCACATGTTTCTTTCCAGCCTTCCTATAACCAACAGGTTTTTGCACAAATCTTTGAAAGTTCATCCGTTGGTTAATAGGATTAAAGAAACAATGCTTAGCCAAATGGTTTAACTTTCCACATATGAAACAAGGCTTTGGTCTATTGATTTTACTCAGATCAATGCCTTGTTTTTGTGCCCATTGGTTGTTCCAGTTTCTCTGATTTCCCCTTGGTTTATCATGTTTTTGGGGCTTAGAAGTATTGCATGCACACTGCTTGCAAGGGATAGGGTTCACAACAGTGGTCTGCTTATAATAAACCTTCTTGTTCTTTCCCTCAGTCTTCTCTATCTCATTGGACTTGATCCAATGCTTTCCACATCCCTCATTGGTGATTATGTGGTTTTCTATAGGAATCTCACCACTCACAGTGTTGTCTTTATCCTTGACAACTTCTTTCTCAGTTTTATCCTTAACAACTACTTCATCTAAGGGATCTATCTCAGTGGCTCCCTTAGGTAGGTCCTTCCTATCCTTTGTTTCTAATAAATCTGAACTAGGAGGGATGTAGTTGTTGTTATAGGGTGGTGGTGTGGTATTGTACCCTATTCCTCTTCTAAGTTTGTCATGGATTTGAGTTTGGAGCAAAGAGTCCATTGCTTTAGAAGCATTGGAAAATTTCTCAATATCCAGTTTGGCTTTCTCAAACTCCCTCTTTATCTTCTCATTCTTCTCTTTGGATCTGGTCAGTTGAAGTTCTAAGTCATTCTTCTCCCACTTCCAGTAGTTTGTGTCATAAGAGTGTTGAAGCTCATTGGCTTGAAAACCCTTAATCTGCTCTTCAAATCTTTCAACTATCCTCACATAATCTTTTATGTCCTTTTCCAATCTCTTAAGGTTATCACTCATGTTCTGATTGTGATCCCTATACCTCTTAACAGTGTTAATGCAATTTTGAGAACAAAGATTGGAAGTTACCTCTGTTGGGAGATCAGACACCTCTGCCATTAGAGCTTGGTTCTGGATGGCCTCTTCAGCTTGATCACTCCAATCAAACCCCATGCCTTGTTGAGAGACAAGGGCTTGAGCAGAGTTTCTGTTATTATTGAAGCTTCCAGATTGAGCTTGTTGGTGGTTATTGTTTTGAGGCATTCCACTTCTGCATTCTCTAGCAAAGTGTCCCTTCTGATGACATTTATAGCATTCCACCTTTGACTTGTCAAAACCTGCTCCATCTTCTCTTCTTTGTGAGAAGTTGTTCCTTCCAGTTCTTTTGATGAACTTCTTAACTCTCATAGAGAGCATGGCCATCTGCCATTTAATGTCCATCTCTTCAAGATCATCTGGATGGAGTTGTTCCAAGTCATCATTAATGAGGGAAGAGTTTCCATGACTTGCTAGAAAGGCTTCAAATACAGTTTCATTGCCTTTCTCTAGATTTGCTCCATTGGCAGCACTAACTGATTCAGGGTTGGAAGTAGAATCAGTTGATGCTGAAAGGAGTGCAGCATTGTGAACATACCCAGAAGGCCTCTTCTTAGCCTCTACCTCATATTCAAAAACTCTTAGATCATTATATAGATCATCAAGTTCCTTTTCTTCCAGTTGATCATTATGTCTGAAAGCCACAGTATACATGGTCCATTCATCACTCAGGGACCTTAGAAACTTTCTGTTCATATCATCTTGATCAATTTGTACTCCCACTGTAGCAAGTTCACCAATAAGCTTGTTGAACCTGTCAAAAGTTTGAGTCATGGACTCATTCTTGGTTGACATAAAGTTCTCATATTGTTGCTTCAGAATGGCTTTCTGATTTCTCTTGGTACTTTTGGTACCTGAGAATCTCTTCTCTAGAGCATTCCAGAGCATCTCTGCATCAGTGCAGTTGCAGAACTGATGTTGATATTCATTGGGGATGGCCAAGAGCAAAGTGCTCAAGGCTTTCATCTCTGTCTGTCTAGCCTTTCTTTCTGCATCAGTTTTTGGTGGAGTTCTCTTTCCATCTACACCAATCTTACCTGCTTCAGAAGGACCATTCTCTATGATATCCCACATAGAATAGTCAGTGAGGAGTATGTACTGCTTGATTCTGATCTTCCACATATCGAATTCATTGGGTCTGAGCATTGGTACCTTTGAAACCAGAGTACTGTTTGATTCTGCAAAGTTTTCCATGATGAATGAATAGATGTTTCTGAGAGAACAGGCTCTGATACCACTTGTCAGGATCAAATTCTTAACAAGAATAAAGTCTCAGAAACAATATCAAAGAAGTTGCGGAATAACACTTTGATATTCAATGTAACAGTAAACAAACAGTATTTGATTAACAACTTGCAAACTTGTATTAAAATCACAAGATTACATACACAACCTCAATCTTGAAGAACAAGCTCTTTCAAGACGAATTCTACTTCTCTAGAATTAGGATCTATGCCTTGAGGTTGATTCTCTCTTAAAACAAAAACTTAGAATTAAATCTATTTTATCTATTCTATCAAAACTATACATATACTGAACAAAAAGATAATTACAAATAAATAAAATATCTTCAGTATATCTTCCATGAATATCTTCAGAAAATCCTTGTTTTTCTTTACCCACGATCTCTTCATCATTATCTTCACATTACCTTATAAGCAGCATTAAGTCTTGGCAGCATTAACTACTAAGCAGCACTAACCACTAGCAGTATTAACTAGCTAAGCAGTACTAACTTTGTTCAAGCAGCACTAACTTTGACTAGCAGTATTAATTCTACTAGCAGTAGTAATACTCAGCAATATTAACTTTGGAGTCTTCTAGCAGTAGTAATTCTGAACTAGCAGCATTAATCACTTGAGTTATTCTTCAGTTCCCAACATATACCCTTGTCTATAGTCTCTGATCTTGATAGTCGGTTTACATCAAGATTTTGGGGAGCCTTACAACTAGAATTGGGCACGCGGGTGAACTTGAGCACGACTTACCACCCACAAACCGACGGATAGAGCGAAAAAACGATACAAACCTTGGAGGACATGCTTAGATCATGCGTGATCAACTTTGGCGATAATTGGGATACCCATTTACCTTTGGTAGAGTTTGCTTACAACAACAGTTACCACTCCAGTCTTGGGGCGGCACCGTTTGAAACCTCGTACGGGCGAAAGTGTAGGACCCCGTGTGTTGTCTAGAGGCGGGTGAGAAGTAATTTGCCGGCCAGGAAATTGTTCAAGAGACGGCTGATAAGGTCAAAGCCATCCGAGAACGTTTGAAGGCGGCGCAAGATCGACAAAAGAGCTATGCCGACCAAAAGAGATGACCCGTAGAGTTTCAAGTGGGGGACCGTGTAATGTTGAAGGTGTCCCCCTGGAAGGGCTTGATCCGGTTTGGAAAACGGGGGAAGCTAAGTCCCCGTTTCCTTGGACCGTTTACTATCATGGAGTGTATTGGACTTCAAGCTTACAAGTCAGGCTTACCACCAGAGATGGACATAATCCACCCTACGTTCCATGTGTGTTACCTGCGAAAGTGTTTGGCGGAAGAAGAAAGTGTTATACTGTTGTCGGAGATTAGAGTGGACGACAACTGATGCGTTAAGGAGCCCGAAGCCATTCTAGAGAAAGAGACCAAGAGACTTCATAATAAATAAGTCATCATGGTGAAAGTTCAATGAAAACATCATCGTGGGGCTAATGTAACATGGGAGGCGGAAGAGAACATGAAGCGTGGGTATCCTCAATTGTTTAAGTAGTGTGGATTTCGGGGACGAAATCATTCCCAAGTTGGGGAGGATTGTAACACCTGTAATTTCGGGTGATCTTGTGCTAATTTGAGCTTGTTTGGGCATTTGATAATCTACGTCGGTGGGTTGTTGTTTGGATTTAATCTTCGGGTTTAGTTAATGTAACACCCTAAATTTTAGAGAAATAAAAATTCGAAAATTTCGCAATATGGCGGCTATAAACTGGGTAAACCTGGGTATACAAAACCTGTCATAACAATCCCAAAGCATCATCCCAAAAACGGGGAATATAGTTGTAGCCTTTACAAAAGAATCTAATGAAGAATAAAGCTTAACAACCTAATAATCTAACTTGCAGTCGCGGCATAACCCGCGACACTCCCTGGACCGACTTAAGGGTTTCAGTTTCCAAATATCTCTTTTGATCTCATTCTCTCAATCTCTAACTCTCTCTATTCTCTCTCTAAATATTTACCTCTCTCTCTCTAAGTTTGGTTGGTTTTCTTTGGATCTTCGAGCTTCCGTTAATCGCTAGTATTAAGTGCATTGCTCGGGGTTTCGGTGTAGAAAGTTTCGTCTTCACAAGGGGGTCGATATCTATTTTTTTTGGGTTTTCGTATAAACCTATTGGGTGAGTTCCTACTAACTTTTCTAAACTGTTATATATGTTAAAGATTGTGTTTTTAACTCCTATATATCTCTACGGTTTTGGATTGTCCGTTTATTACATTTTGATGTAACTTGGAGTTTTGAGATATTTGAGGTTCCCGAACACTTTTGACTAAAATGGTGGGTTCCATCTTGTTGAAGTAAAAGAATGTTTTACTTGCCCAGTAGTGTGGCTTATTTGAAAAAATTCATATAATATTGTTTCATGATTATCTTTCTTACCAACAGTTGATTTTGAAAATGGCATTTTGAAATATAAATGTTTTGATAGCTATTTATTTAGCTTGGATGGTCACATGAAATATTGTGACAAGTCATGACTATACTAGTGGATCCCTAGGTATCGAGTCGGCTTATTGTTGGGATGTTTGTACCCCATTGTATGTAGCTAGATGCATTTGATCTTTGGGGGCATTTGGTACGGTTATGTGAGACCGGATACTAGCCATGGGTCAAATGCAGTCTAGTGAATGAGTATGACTGGTTCCTTGGGGGCCTCCCTCACATCGTAGTACGGACCGAAGCGTTCGTGGCCATGGTTCCATGTATTTAGCTCATAACTAGGATTTGTGGCTTACTTTGTGTTCCACTACAATCCTCGGTAAATCGGGTAATCCCCGTCATCGGAAGATGTGCTTCGGACCGGTTGTCCTTTTGTACCAAAGAACTCCATTTGTATAACTAAACCTTTGGAAGGATTTAATGTGATACAATTGTTTATATCTCTTTGAATTTATAAACTGTATGTTCTCACTAGGGTTTAAGCCTAACACTTTTTCTCAAATGATGTGTATAACAGGTTTCCCTTAGCGGTGGGTTGCACAGGGTTTTGAGAGTCGAGCGTGGACCCGAGGCATTTTGAGATGACTATCATTTGGTGTTGGGCATTGTTTAAGTCCCATCTTTTGGTGATTATGTATTGTCAACTGTAGTAATCTAGATAGTCTTGCTTAGATTAGTTTGTTGTCAATTTCCATAACCGAAAACAGGTTTATACCAAATATGAATGTCGTGTTGCCATATTTTCAGGTTTTAATTTACTTTGAATTTTAGAGCGTTACATTATGGCAAAACAAGATTCCAATTATACAAACTTATCAGCAGTTCAACATAAAACTTTATCAACCCATTATTTATAAACTTTGAGACTAGAGCATGAAAAAGCATAATGCCAAGTCTCATACACACATAAATCCATAAAACCATTCTCTTTTCTTGAAATCCCATCCAAACACATAAACCCTAGAATCTCCAAAATTAGGGTTTTAGGTGATAATGCACCTCAAGTTGTATAAATGTAAATGGAGATATCTAGTAGGTTAAAAGATAAATTTTAACATGTATAGAGTTTATGAAAAAGGATGAACTCACCTTGTAGGGTTGTGTTTCAAAACCCTAAAATATCAAGACTTAAAGAGATGAAAATGAGGTCCTTGAGAAGACTTGAACTAGAGCCACAAAAACACCTAAGAGCCTAAGATTAACATAAATGATCAATATGTTGTTAGTGGAAGCATTAATGATAAGTGGAAGAGAGTTGGGGTTAAACTTACCAAGTTCTTGGAGAGAAAATTCGACCTAAGGTTCCCAACAAAATCAGATAAATGATTCTCAATTTGCTGCACTCGATTTAATACCCCAAGCTTAGTCGCGACCTTGATACGACGACTATGCCAATAGCATAGTAACGGGGCAATGTCTCCTGCATTGGACCCCCTGCGGTACACTGGTCGCGACTGTGACCATGCGACAGTGACCCAGGCACTGTCGCGTCGGGCGTACCGTAGGTCATCTCCTTCCTGCGACCTTGCCCCACGCGACATTGACAAATGTCACAGTTACCGGGCAATGTCGCATGGGATGCGACATGCTCCGAAAATTCCCTTTTTTGACCCGAACTGATCTGCTAACGACGTAAGAAGATTGACCACAATGCAAAACCCAAAAATGAACAATAAGCATTAATCGAACCAATATTTAAATCCTATAACGACACAAACAATGGGAAATACACCCGAAAAATACGGGTGTTACAATCCTCCCCAACTTGAAAACGATTTCGTCCTCGAAATCTGTATTATGTAAACAAATGAGGGCATCGGTGCTTCATGTCCTCTTCCGCCTCCCAAGTTACGTTGGCACCACGATGGTGATTCCATTGAACCTTCACCATTGCCACTTATTTATGTCGAAGTTTCTTGATCACCCTTTCCAATATAACTTCGGGTTCTTCGACACACTGGTTGTCGTCCACTCGGATTTCGGATAGCGGTATAACGCTCTCTTCCTCCGCTAAACACTTCCGCATGTAGCATACATGGAAAGTATGGTGGATTACGTCCATCTCCGGTGGTAGATCTAACTTGTAGGCTTGTAGTCCAATACGCTCAAGAATAGGAAACGGTCCAAGGAAACGGGGGCTTAGCTTCCCTCACTTTCCAAACCGGATCAAGCCCTTCCAAGGAGACACCTTTAACATCACCCGATCTCCCACTTGGAACTCCACTGGTCTCCTCTTCTTGTCGTAGCTTTTCTGACGATCCTGAGTCGCTTTCAACCTCTCTCGGATTGATTTAACTTTGTCGTCCGTTTCCTGCACCATTTTCGGGCTAGCAAATTGCTTCTTTCCCGCCTCTAGCCAACACACGGGAGTTCTACACTTTCGCTCGTACAAGGCTTCAAATGGTGCCATCCCGAGGCTAGAGTGATAACTATTGTTGTATGCAAACTCCACCAAAGGTAGATGGGTATCCCAACTACTGCCAAAATCGATCACACAAGACCTAGGCATGTCCTCCAAGGTTTGAATCGTCCTTTCGCTTTGTCCGTCCGTCTGTGGGTGGTATATCGTGCTCAAAATCACCCGTGTGCCCAATTCTTGATGTAAGGCACCCCAAAATCTTGATGTAAATCGGCTATCTCTATCGGAGACTATAGACAAGGGTATACCATGTCTAGAGACTACCTCGTCTATATACAGTTTTGCCAACTTATCCATTGGCAAAGTTTCCCGCATTGCTAGAAAATGCACATTTTTCGTCAAACGATCAACAATCACCCAGATGGTGTCATTACCCCTCAAGGTCTTCGGTAGCTTGGTCATGAAGTCCATAGTAATATTGTCCTACTTCCACTCGGGTATTTCTAGTGGTTGAAGGCTCCCATAAGGTCGTTGGTGCTCGGCTTTCACTTGTGAACAAGTCACACATCGCTCCACATAGCGTGCCACATCTAACTTCATACCCGACCACCAATAGTGTGACTTCAAATCCCTATACATCTTTGTACTCCCCGGGTGGATAAAGTATTTGGACTTGTGTGCATCTTCCAAGAGTAGATCTCGATTCCCGCCAATCCTCGACACCCAAACTCTTCCATCAAAACACTTAATCCCACGACTATCTTCGGTCAAGAGTAGGCGTTGTTTGACCATTAATTCATCTTTGAGGTTCTCCTCCAACAAAGCCTCGGTTTGCGATGACTTAATCATTTCCATGAGGCTTGACACTAACTCGATCCTCGTAAGCTTGGCTTGAAGCCTCCCACTATACTCTTCCGACTCAAGGCGTCGACCACCACATTCGCTTTACCCGGGTGGTAAAGTAGCTCGCAATCGTAATCTTTGAGCAATTCCAACCATCTCCGCTGCCTCATGTTGAGCTCCTTCTGATAGAAGACGTACTTCAAGCTCTTATGGTCCGTGTGTAACACCCCGAAAATACGTGTTGTGTATAAATGTTCAAAACTTGATTAACGTCTAATTGGTTGTGTTGGATCTTTGGTGAGTCGTTTCGTTCGATCGAACCAGTGTTTTCGTCAAAAAAAAATGGCCTTGGAAAGGCTCAGTACGAGGTTGGCGAAAGTGTCAGCGATTGTGACAAGGTGTCACTTTCGCTGGGCACCAATGCGGGGAGGGACCTGCCCTCGGTACAATTGGGGCGAAAGTGCCCGGCGATTGTGACAAATGTCACTTTCGCCAAGGCACTCTCGCGGAAGCTTCGTTTGGGCCGGGGTACAATTTTGGCGGATATGCCCCGCGATAGTGACAAATGTCACTCTCGCCGAAACCTGTTTGGGTATAAAAAGAAGAGGTCGCAATTTTAAGCCATTTTATCTGACTTGGAGTTCTCAGCTGCCGATTTTCTTGGAAGTTTTAGGGTAAGATCAGATTTCCAACTCCCCTCCATCATTAATGCTCCATCTACCTCTATTATTGATCATTTATGGAAATCTCCTAGGTATTCAAGTTAGGTTGAAGTCTTCAAGTATTTAACCTCAAGTCTTCATTTTCTCCATATCTAAGGTTTAGTTTTCTTTTAAAGAAACTACGAAGGTGAGTTCTTTCACTTTTACTAAACTTTATACATGTCAAAAGGTGGATTTTAAATACCTAATATCTCCTCCTTCTTATATTTGATTTGTAGAATTTTGTGTTAAACCTAACTTTTGGGGATATTAGTGTTTGTGATGATTTTTGGGGAAATAATGAATTATGAACTTCAATAATGTTCTTTTAGTTTGTTTTACTTGGGTTATACATTTAAGTGGATGGTATTTACTATGTGAAATCTATGATTTTGAGAATATGGAAATTGTGGTTAACTGCTGATAAGTTTGTAAATTAGCTTGCACCATATTTTGGGGTTTGAAAATGAAAGAAGGATCAAACATATTTTGACCAGAGATCTTTTTGTAAATGATGGAAATGGTTTGGTGGAAATCACCCTTCATATCAATTATGCATATTAACCATTGTTGGGATTACTTGTTGGGTCTTATACGCATTAATTGGTTTATTTGATGCACTTGGGAGTCATGACACCGTATTTGGTTTATTATTGTTCCGGCGTTGGGACGACTAGTTTCCACGTCGAGGCACGTTAGGCATCAGATTGGGTTATAAGTCCTTCGTGCTCAAGTATTACGATATTGGATGAGGAGCTCGACGTAAGGACCCCACGGGATTGAACTTGAGTTTCCGTGGGTGTACGTTTAAAGCCACTGAGCCTGACATCCCTTGCGTGTATTTTATTTGTGTATTGGCTTTGCTAACTCATCGAATGACTTACTTTTGTGTTCCGTCATTTGTGTTAGTAAGCGGGTCTCCCCCGTTAACCCAAGAGGTATTTGCTACATTCAAAGAGCGTTATTGTTATTATTACCATTATCTTTATTGTCACAAAATAAACTCTTTTACTCACTTTTACGTTTGATTTATTTAACTACAAATGTTTGATCTCACTAGGCTTTAGCCTAACACTTTTTCTTAAAATGACATGTATAATAGGTCGGGTTTCCGGTGGGGTTCTTCGGGACTGAGTGGATGGCCTTGAGGTCAAGAGCGGTCTTTTTGGGAGATGTATAGACCGGCGTTTTGAATAGCGGACATACTTTTGGAAGAATAGCAACACCCGATACTAATCTTTCTTATTTAAGTTAGATTATTAGGTTGTTAGTGTATTCTTCATTTGATCAATTGTAAAGGTCGTAACTTGCTTCCCCGTTTTATCGGGATGATACTTTAGGTTTGTTCAACAGGTTTTATATTCCCAGGTTTACCGTTTTATAGTCGACATATTGCAGAAATTTCGAAATTTTTATTCCGCTAAAATTTAGGGTGTTACACCGTGTACAAGGTACACTTCGTGCCGTAAAGATAATGTAGCCACAACTTCAAGGCGAACACTACCGCTGCTAATTCCAAGTCATGAGTGTGGTAATTATTCTTATGTATCTTTAGTTGTCTAGACGCATAGGCAATCACCTTTCCCCTTTGCATGAGCACACACCCAAGTCCCATCTTGGATGCATCGCTATAGACTACGAAGTCCTCCGATCCTTCCGACAAGGATAGGATCGGAACCTCGCACAACTTCCTTTGTAATGTCCAGAAATATCTTTCTTGTGCTTCGGTTCATACGAACTTTACATTCTTCTTGGTCAGCGTCGTCAATGAAGATGCAATCTTAGAGAAGTCTTGTATGAACCTCCGGTAGTATCCCGCCAAACTCAAGAAACTCCGGATCTCGGATGGGCTTTTGGGAGGTTCCCAACTCATCATAGCTTCTATCTTTGCCGGATCCACCTTCACTCCGTCCTTTGTGACCACGTGACCCAAAAACTGTACTTCTTTCAACCAAAACTCACACTTGGAGAATTTTGCAAAGAGCTTCTCTTTCCTTAAGACTTCCAAAACGTCTCGAAGGTGGCGTGTGTGATCGGATTCGTCCTTGGAGTAGATCAAAATATCGTTGATGAATGACTTATCAAGGAAGGGTCGGCACACGCGGTTCATCAAATCCATGAACACCGTCGGGGCGATCGTCAAGCCAAATGGCATCACTAAGAACTCGTAGTGACCATAGCGCGTTCTAAATGCGGTATTTGGTATGTCGTCCTCCTTGACTTTACTTGGTGGTAACCCGAACATACATCAATCTTCGAAAAACAGTCCGCTCCTTGAAGTTGGTCGAATAAGTCATCGATCCTAGGGAGTGGGTACTTATTCTTCACGCTCTCGACCCTTAGGTCGTCCACTCATCCCCGACGAACCCCATCGCTAAATTGACCTGCTATACATGCCATTTTAAGAAAAAGTGTTAGGCTAAAGCCTAGTGAAATCAAACAGTTGAATTAAAATATTTAGCGATAAGCGTAAATAAAGAGAGTTGAGTTATGATGGAAATAATGATGTTTTTACCATAACAGTTACCTCTTGGTTTAACGGGGGAGACCCGCTTACTAACATAAGTGACGGAACACAAAAGTAAGCCACTAGACAGTCAGTAAAGCCAAACACATAAAAGTACACGCAAGGGATACTAGGCTCAGTGGCTTTAAACTTACACTCGTGGAAAGTCAACTTCAACCCAAAAGGGCCCTTACGTTGAGATCCTCATCCAATATCGTAATACTTAGCACGTAGGACTTATAACCCAATTCGATGCCTGGACGTGCCTCAACGAGAGGAACTAATGTCCCTACGTCGGACTAAATGCAACAACAAATATGCACATAGAGTTAATCGACTGATCGATAATTCAACGTTGCGATACAATATTCAAAATGTTGACAAGTGAAGGTTTTTCGCCCAATATTGCATAATTTTACCAAGAGGTTCCATTTTTACATAAGAATCAGATATATGCATTATACCCCTTTGTGTCACTTTAATATTTCAAATATTTGCTTGAGTCCCCAAATACCCAATCCCATGTTATGGCAAAACAAGATTCCAATTATACAAACTTATCAGCAGTTCAACATAAAACTTCATCAACCCATTATTTATAAACTTTGAGACTGGAGTATGAAAAAGCATAATGCCAAGTCTCGTACATACATAAATCCATAAAACCATTCTCTTTTCTTGAAATCCCATCCAAACACATAAACCCTAGAATCTCCAAAATTAGGGTTTTAGGTGATAATGCACCTCAAGTTGTATAAATGTAAATGGAGATATCTAGTAGGTTAAAAAATAAATTTTAACATGTATAGAGTTTATGAAAAATGATGAACTCACCTTGTAGGGTTGTGTTTCAAAACCCTAAAATATCAAGACTTAAAGAGATGAGAATGAGGTCCTTGAGAAGACTTGAACTAGAGCCACAAAAACACCTAAGAGTCCAAGATTAACATAAATGATCAATAGGATGTTCGTGGAAGCATTAATGACAAGTGGAAGAGAGTTGGGGTTGAACTTACCAAGTTCTTGGAGAGAAAACTCGACCTAGGGTTCCCAACAAAATCAGATAAATGATTCCCAATCTTCTGCACTCGATTTAATACCCCAAGCCTGGTTGCGACCTTGACACGACAACTATGCCAATGGCATAGTCGCAGGGCAATGTCGCCCGCGTTGGACCCCCTGCGGTACACTGGCCGCGATTGTGACCATCCGACAATGACCCGGGCAATGTCGTCGGGCAATGTCGCGCCGGGAGTACCATAGGTCATCTCCTTCCCGCGACCTTGCCCCACGCGACATTGACATATGTCACAGTCGCCGGGCAATGTCGCCTGGGATGCGACGTGCTCCGAAAATTCCCTTTGCGTTAATAAGGACAATAACAAAGGATACGCCATAATTTATACCATATACATGAAAATAATTTTCTATACCCCAACACGTGCAATAAATGTTTGTGCAACTCTAAAAGAGAACTTCACAATTTTAACCTTAAAATTCTTTCTTTTTAACCGCAAGACGTTGTGGCATAAAATTTTCAACAAGTCCCATATGCATCAGTTTATTCCCCAAAACTCGGTAAAACGATGGGAACGTAGATAAATTTCAAATCGGGTTTAAAACTTTGAGTCGCTCAAATAAAACACACTTGACCAAAATAGTAACTACAATGATATGAATATCGATAACTCACTTAATGCATTGCGGAAAATTTTCTAATAGTAAAATCAGCAACTGAAACATGTTATGAGCAAAAGTTCTATCTGAAACAACATAAATCTTTTGTACGTTTACTCACACCAACAGTATAAATTTATCCAAATACGAATAATGTACAATGATTAACACTTGTATAAAACCCGAAAACAAAACGCGTGATAATGAAACTTCTACAAAATATCATATGGGGTGACATTTATTAACAAAACCCATAAATTAACGCACCCAATAAAGCGTGTACACACGTTCCCAAAACTTATCTACGCGACGCAAAAGTCGTACGATAAGACACCATAAAGCCCAACTGAATTTCCATAAAACTCATTAACGCTAAAATCAAGCGGTGTCAACATTTTCATTTTCCAACATAAAAGCATAAAACGACAACAAGTCTAAAAGTGTTAAAATTCTAAAACTACCACGTACGATAAAGTGGCCCCTTTTTCACAAAACTTTCATGAGACACGACGCCCAAAAAGTTCGTAGATTCACACACAATAAAATTAAAACCCATACATCTCAAAGTATACTCACGCGCCCAAAACTAGGGATGGCAGAAAACCCCGAACCCGACGAGGAAACCCGAAACCCGGCCCAGTTCGGGTCGGGTTAGGCAATTTCGGGTCGGGTCGGGGAACGGGGAAAATTTCGGGGATTTTATCGGGTTCGGGTTCGGTATCGGGGCAAGGTATCCCCGCCCCGCCCCGATATATATATATATATATATATTAATAAATTTATATATATATTATATAATTTTAGAGCTTAGGTTTTGTTTTAATTTATTGTTTTAAGTTCCAACTCTCATACTTCACGAGTTCAGAGCCGCCTCCATCCAAGCTCCAACTCGTTACTCCATCTCCAAGATCCATAATCGATTCGAGCAAGGTGAGTCGACGAGTTCACTGTTCACGTCTTCAGTTCACCCTCCGGGGAGTTCGACTATTCGAGTTCGACTTCACGAGTTCACTGTTCACGAGATTCGAGTTCGACTTCATGACTCACGAGCAGGTAGCCAGGTATTCTTCACTCTCCACTCTCGAATCTCCACTCTGTCGAATCTCGAATCAGGTATGTCTGTCAATTTGGGCATTTGGCTAATCGATTTGGCATTTTGGGTTTTGGCTAATCGATTCGGCTAATGAGATTCACCATATCAGTGAATTTTAATGATACACACCACTGTAGTTTTCTATTTAAAGCAATCGACTGATCGAGGTTAGATTTGGTCAGATTCACCGGATTTCACGATTTAGATTATTAGATATGTTTTATTTCGAGCTGATTGATTAGAGTTTTTTATATGTATTTGTATGATTGTATCTGTATATGAGGCTTTTGAAATATGAGGTTGATGTATGATTGAAATATGAGGTTGATTGTATATGTATATGAGCTTTAGATATCGGGTCGGGTTCGAGGATCGGGGATTCCCCATCGGGTCGGGGACGGGGCATAAAAAATCCCCGACGGGGAACGGGGCGGGGACGGGGATGTATTTCACTTTCGGGGACGGGGACGGGGGACGGCAAAACCCGCCCCGAACCCGCCCCGTTGCCATTCCTACCCAAAATGTCGCAACACAATATTCCATAAAATTCAACACGACTCGTACAGACTAAAATTCCCAATAAAATATCCGACTCAAAAACATGGGAACAACTCTTCCTTTAAAACCTTAACATACGTGGAGGAGATCCAATGTCAAGGTCAAAAACTCCATAGTTACTTGCCCAATACCCCAAATAACATTAAAATACGGATATTATAATATCCAAAAATAGCGTGAGACACAAAATGTGGACGAAGAGATTTTTGATAACAACTTGCAACCTCGTGCAACAAAACAATCTTATGCATGCTTAAACTCGTTGTTTGAAATTTGATGAGTACTAAATGCTTTATCGAGACCTTATAATATAGCTCACTTTATACTTTGAAAACATGAGAAACAATTTATGCAAACTTTTCTAGGAATAAGTTTCGTGCATGAATTTTGGTCGACTCTCGGCATCCTAGGTCCACGCTTCCCAACTTCCTAGTCACACTATCGACAACCGGATGCATCAAACATCCCTAAGCATTAATCACACCAATCTGATTAACTTACAATCTCTTCTTGAAATAGAGTTTCTTTATCAAGCCTATGGTTCTAATTTCAACCAATAACTCCGACACCAAATTGGTCAACTTAATGCATTCGTCGGGCTTAACTATCACTCCAAAGTGACATTGCTATGAACATCAACCCTTCCTTAGATTACTCGCTTAGAAACTTTCTCACTACCCCAACGGTCATCATACCAAGGTAGTTCACGTATACACATGTAACACGTAGGTTCATCGTAACACTGGTCAGGTGTCATTATGAACGTATCGTACATGATCATCCTTGCGACCCTCGACAAGTTTCCCGTTTCTAGCGACTCGGTCAATTCAAAAATATCGTATCTCAAGGTATCTAATGTGCAATTTCACTTACAATCACTTATAAGGACGCTAGTTTGAGTCTAGGCATCCAAAGTTAACACCTAATTCTCTCAAACTTAAGCTCTGATACCAACTTGTAACACCCTCAATTTTGGGAAGAGCGACTAATTTAAAACTTTCAATAATACCTCAAAGAGGGATAAAATCTCTTACAACAAGCTCACACTAGAACTACAATTATAGATAGAACCGTCAACAAAATCAATAAAGTCTTACATAAATACTATTTAGAGTCAGGTGTTACTAAAACCCAAAGACATTCGCTACATCCAAGGTAAATGCGGAAGACTTCACCAACTACTTATACTTGCACAAAGCTAAGGCTCAACTCTTCATAGCTACTAGAACCAAACCCCAATTGGAACCTGATGCACATGCCGATAAATAAAAAGGTTATGCTTAACGCCTAGTGAGCTCAAGAGTTTTCAACATATATAAATGAATCGTTTAAAGAAGAAGAATGTCATTAAAATCATAATATTTCAAAATGATATGCTCCGCTTATGAAAATGACTCGTTTACCAATAAATATGCATTTCAAACGAAAGAGACATCGAGTTAATCGTTAACCAAACCAAACTGTTTTACAGACTAAGATCCCAATATAAAACGTTCTTTCGTAAACTTAGATTTAACCCAAAACTTGCTCAAAATGAGAATAGAGAGATGACTCCCAATTTTATAAAACGTGGGTAAAAATGTTATACCTCGAAATACCCAACACGGGTGGAACATGATACACAACTCATAAACCATAGATGAAAATCTATATAAATAAATATTGCCGTGAACACGAACATTGGACCCAAAACTCACACGACCATAAAATGGACGAAATCAAATACCGAAACGTGGGAATGACGCATTCCATTCAAACCTTAATATACGTGGGAAAGACCCAATATTAAGGTCATCATTTATCGTCGACCACACAAACCAAAGTTGGAAAAAATACGACATTAACTTTTAAAAATACCACAGATCTACGACGGATAGACCTGTGTACATTGAGAATAGAGGAACATGCAAGTAGGCCGCCCATACAACTTCCTCGCATGTCATCTAAACGTTTCCATCTTGGGTGGCGAGAACATGTGAATGGGGTCACCCGTGATGTTATTGGATTTTACCACATATCCCGGTCCTAGTTCCCATGCCATACCAGACATCACAATCCTCAGACCGTTTGTTGCCTCTTGCCATACTCCATCGAGTTCCACCCCAAGGTCTTACGGACATGGATGTCTATCCAATCTAGACGAGTTTCAATTCAGCGGCTTGAGCCACCTATTGCTAACTCGCTAGCAAACCCAAGCGGTCACTAAATGTAACCAATACCTCAGGCCTTACAAAACAGATAGACTTACATGCCTATGGATCCATTACAACACTGTCTAACATTACATGACTCCAATTGAAAGCCCAAAGCTCCCAAAACATGTAACTCCCAATGGCATGAAACAATTGGCATCATACCCCAAAAAATCCACAACTGTTTTTAAACCGGACAAATGTCCTCAAGACTCAATTTAGTCAAAACCGAGCCAACGACCCAACAGTTTACGTAAATACCCAAATGAAAACCGATATAAACATTGAAACACGTGGCTCGAGCCACCTATTGCTTACTCGCTAGCAAACCCAAGCGGTCACTAAATGTAACCAATACCTCAAGCCTTACAAAACAGACAGACTTATGTGCCTATGGATCCATTACAACACTGTCTAACATTACATGACTCCAATTGAAAGACCAAAGCTCCCAAAACATGTAACTCCCAATGGCATGAAACAATCGACATCATACCCCAAAAAATCCACAACTGTTTTTAAACCGGACAAATGTCCTCAAGACTCCATTTAGTCAAAACCGAACCAACGACCCAACAGTTTACGTAAATACCCAAATGAAAACCAATATAAACATTGAAACACGTTTGACCAACTATTATGCAAACACGACCAAAAGTATAATTAACTCAAATCTCATCGTTGGTTGAGACAAACCATTTTCCAAATGAACTCATACCCTTATGTTTTCAAAATGCCTCATAATACAATAATATGCATTTTTCGAAAATGTTTATAAGATTAAATACACAAAATGACACTTGCGTCAATTGAACTCTAATTATATATGTAAAATCATCAAAGAAACATTTCAACATGATTTATTTACCAAAATACCCAAAGATCCCAAAATGGGTGTCTCAACATGTTTATAAAACTAAACATTTCAAAATAACCAAAATTTATCAGCAGTTAACAATTTGAGGCAAAACACAAATATTTTAAAATAAACATTTTAGCATGTACACCGTTTTCACAAATCAACTTGAACCCACCTTGCTAGATTTAGGCTAAATCTAGATTTTACCCCAACTTGAGCTTTCTTGAAGAAATCCGAATTCTCCAAGTCATAATCCCCAAAACCTAGATCCATACATTTCCAACCGTAAATAACCATATTCAACCATCTAGAATCTTTCCCCGAAACATTTCACATGAAACCTCAACTTATATCGAAACCCTAATTTTCATAAATGAATAGAAGAGAATATTACCTTTACCGAGACTTGCATCCATCAACAACACTCTTCTAGGTCACCACTATGACCTCCAATTCCAAATCATCAAAAGAATGGGAAAAGGGTTGGGAGAAATTTGATAGAACCTTAAAACCCTATAAAAGATGGGGGATAAAATGAAGAGCCCTAACTTGTTTCCAAATCTCCCCAAAACGTGAAGGATCACTTTAAACCTTTAAGAATCGAAGCTTTGAATGTTCTAAGTGTCAAACCAAGGGAAAGGGTTCCTTTGAGAGAGAGTGTAACTGAATTGGGGAAGTAACAAATGAAAAATGGGGTTGAAATTTGATTTTAATCGACCAGGGGTCGACCGCGATTGTGCCCCGCGAAAGTCGCTGGCACTCTCGTTGAGAATGTACCGCAGGCATTATGCCCTCCGCGAGAGTGACACGTGAGAGTGACACATGTCACTTTCACTGTCACTTTCGCTCAGGCTCCCCGAAACCCGAAAATCCAATCTTTTTCGACACTAAGGCCCTCGACACTCTTTGAGACTTTTAGTAGAGTTTTCCCAACATGAATCCCACCTAATACAAAGTACAAAAACGTCTGGGTGCCCCTAAACTTACTGAAAATTGCGGGTGTTACATGGTTTTACTAACTTGTCAAGTGGCTTACTCTTGTGTTCCGTCACTTGTGTTAGTAAGTGAGTCTCCCTCGTTAACCCAAGAGGAATCGGTCTATGGTAAAGGGTATTATCTTAATTATTACAAATCCAATTATTTACTTATGCTTACTTTGATTTCCTTTAAATACAAATGTTTGATCTCACTAGGCTTTAACCTAACATTTTTTTCTTAAAATGACATGTACAACAGGTCATCCTAGCAGCGGGGTTCGCCGGGATTGAGTGGTCGACTTTGGGGTCGAGAGCGGTATTTTTGAAAGATATATGTTGACCGATACAACGTTGATAGTGGACACACATTTTGGAAGAATAGCAACACCCGATCTTAATCTCTCTTGTCTAAGTTAGATTATTAGATTGTTGAATATTATTCTTCATCTAATTTAGTTTGTAAAGGCCATAACATTATTTCCCCGTTTACGGGATGATACCTTGGGTTGTTTTATCAGGTCATTGTTTATTCAGGTTTACTCATTTTACAGCCGTCATATTGCCAATTTTCGAATTTGTATTTTTCTCTAAAATTTAGGGTGTTACAATACCTAAATAAGAAAATGATTTTACACTGGAATCACATGTGATTTTACACTAGAATCACGTATAAAATCACATGTGATTCACGCGACTTTGGCGGCGACCTGAGGTCGCGGGCCAAATCGCCCGCACATCCCTTTGTTGACTGTTAATGTAAAATCACATGTGATTTTGCACATGATTTGACTATTTTCTCATTTAGTTATTGTTCTCGTTTGAACATACATCGTGATTGTTTACCAAATTGTTTCATATGAATGACAACAAATAACATTCATAATTTAAATGTACTTAAACTATAAAATAAACTGAATTTCCACATAATAGCTTATGTAAAAGTATTCATCGTCTTGAAAATTCTAATGTGTTTCATGTATTTTTACTTTGTTGCTTCGTTCATGTTGTTCTACGATAGTGGTAAACATGGTATTTTTGTCGTATTTTACAAGTGTAACACCCTCAAATCTGAAAATAACAACTTATTTAAAATTCTCTAAATACATAAATAAAAGAATCATCTACAACCACGAATTCAGATTTAGCTACAAAGCACACCTTCTATCTATACATACAGTAAACCATAAGGACGGGTGCTACTAAAACCCAAAACATGTCACTATCTCCAACTCGCGAAAGACTTCACCAATTACTTACTCTTGCAAGACTAAGGCTCAACTCTTCATAGCACCGCTAGAACTGAACCCCCCGCTAGGAACCTGATGCACATGCCGACAAATAAAAAGGTTAGGCTTAACGCCTAGTGAGCTCAAGAGTGTTAACATGAACGAATATATCTTTAAAAGAAAGGAAATCAGTTTAAGTGAAGATCCTTAAAAATTATTATACTTAAAAATGGAAACGACACATTTTCCCATAATATAAACTTTTAAAGATAATGCTCCCAAAACACACGTTTCTTATAAAATGGTGCAACGCATAACTCACCCAAACGGGATCATAGTTCAACACTTAATTGGTAAAACATGAATGACAATTCATAACCCAAAGCACCCAAAACGCGGGAGGGACAAAATGCTCAACCCATGACTCGTTATCAAAACCACATATACCGTACATCCGAAAACTTGGACACTTGGTCCAATACTCACGCGACCGTAAGGAACCATTGACAATAAAATAAGACGTTCTTATATTTAAAATACTGATAGCCAACAACGGGGGAAACCCGTATCCGTTGAGGGTGGAGGGAACACAAAAGTATACCACCCAAACAACGTTAACCGCATGACACCTCCCGACATCCCAGCCCGGTGTCCCTACGACTTCTTTACAAGTGTCACCCCAAGTCAGTTGACCTTGATGGATCATTCCGAAGAACTCCATCCCGAAGGCCCGACACACTTAAAGACTACCTCCCAGGCATTACTTCAAGCGGCAGAGGTCCTAGCGCCTACTACTCCGGTAGCACTAGCCGACTCAACCCTCCTAGCAATCACTTGTAAAGTTTCCGGTCATAAAACATGGGTACCGAAGTTCAACTCCGCAATACCCAATTGACCATCCCAAAACAGACTGACTCACGTGCCTATGGATCCATTACACACTGTCTAACGTTACCGGACTGCACACGAATGACCAAAGCACCCGAGCCTGTAACCAACCTCAATACGCAACACAGCGCATTAGTACGTACGTCATAAACGAACTCTACATTGAGCCATATAAAACCGGACAAGTGTCCTCAAAACTCCTTTAAACGATATCGAGCCAAAATGCTCAAAACCTCTTTTGACCCACGATCACATTTTTCAATATAATAAACACACTCGATCCATACCGTGAAATTACACACTCCCAAAATGCTTGGATGGATTCCAACACAGTTTAAGTCGGGACAAAAAGGTTTCCAAACTAGACTTGTGAACCCAAATACACCAATTTACGTATGTCATGAATAAGACCTCATTTGTACAAAATCACCAAGAATGCATAAGTCATGAAATGGACTTTATTTGTACCAAATCCCCAAAATGCACAAATCATGTTATTACTTATCAAGATGTCCAAATCCCAAATATGAGCATTTTATGGAACTAAAATAAACCAAGTTCATCAAATATGAAAACTCATCAAAATACTCACACTTTGACAAATACCAAGTAAAATACGTTTTTACTTCAAAATACTCCAAACTTATCAGCAGTTAACCATTTCATGTAAAACACTTTAAAATAACCATTTTGGCATGTACACCGTTTTCACAAATCAACTTGAACTCACCTTGCTAGATTTAGGCTAAATCTAGATTTCACCCATTTAGAGCTTCCTTGAAGAAACTTGATTCTTCAAACCAATCTCCAAAAACCTATATCCATACATTCCAACCGTAAATAACCATATTCAACCATATAGAAACATTCTCCAAACATTACACATCAAAATCTCTATTTTGGTCCAAACCCCAATTTCGACCTAGATTTCTTCAAAACCATCAAACCCGAAATTGATAAAACACACACTAGGATAATCATCAACGGAGCACTTATAACTTATTTTAAGGTTTATAAATGGAAGGGATACACTTACCATTTAGGTTTTGATGAAAACCTAGAAAACCCAAAAATGATCTTGAGGTTGAAGATGAAGATGGAGATGGTGAATCCTTGACCATAGATTTCAATCCTACCACTTGATGATGTTCCACCTCCACAAAATCCAAAGATTTGAGCCAAAATGAGTTAGGGTTTGAAGGGAGGAGAGAAAACGATTTGGGAGATGATAGGGGAAGTTTGGGTGTGAAGAAATGAGGAAATAGCTTATTTTCGCGACTTAACAGCCCCCTGGACTGTTTGGGCGACTTTGCCAGGCGACATTGCCCAGGGCAATGTCGCTGGTCATAGTCGCAGCCAGCCAGCCTTCTTCTCGTTCACTATTTTGGCCGTAACTTCTTCGTTATAGCTCCGTTTTCGCTCCGGAAAGAACCGCTGGACTCGTAATTGAATCCTTCATCTATCTAAACTATAAAATCCAGGATTCAAGTCCAAAATTAAATATCTTATTTTCCTCGATATATCGGTTTTTGTATTAACTTGAAGTGATACCTTTCGAAAGTCGGGGTGTTACAACAAGTAATTGATCTTAGATATTGCATTTCCTTATAAAAGTAAGGATTGCGAAATAATCAATCACCACGTGACTAGAAAATGATGAAAGTCATTTGTTTTAGGATATAACTTTTTTTGGTAACCATGGGTTTTCGGACCAGCTTACGTTCACCGACTAATCCACGGGCGACCACAAATGGCCTTGAATCATCGCAGGTGAACCTCCATGGCCACAAGCGCTTTGGCAGCGTATGGATTTAAACCCTAGGTATGTGAGACATCCCCCAAATGATTTACCAGTGTGTCACAACCTAAGTGGTTTGGCTATAAAATCTTGCTTTCAAGGCACCCATGCACATTCGATAACGTTTCTAAATTGTGCATCTGCATGATTGAAATAATGAACAATTACATATACAATCTACAAATATTATAAACAAAAACATTTTAATGATAAGAAATAATGATACATTATTGATGTAGGGAACGAAAATCTCGAAGTTGCATTAAATGAAACTTCTCTCAAAGCTTTAAAATCATGTGCAATGTTTACTCATCTAACCCAAAATGATGTAAATATTGTATTAAAATCACAATTTGTTAACACATTTTGGTAGCACTTGCCTATTCATTTTCATATATACCTTGCTTACTCATCACTAGGCACAATTGTATGTATCAGGGTTCCATCTAGTATTCCTATAACCCCATTTCGGAAGAAAACCATAGTATATTTATGTTTTTGGTCCCTGTGGCATGGTGTTTTTTTACATATCAAGTCTTTATACTTCATCTATTACGTATAACACCTGGTGGTATGCACTTTTTTAGGGTTTCGTGCCTAGACCAAACGACCATTCAACAAATCCGTTAAAATCGAGGGTAAAATGGTCTATTCATTTTCTTGATTTTCCGTTTTTTAATTAGGGGACAAAATGTAAACTCCAAGGGATAAATATAAACACCAGTCATGTTCTTCTCCAAGGCTCCATCCCTCTCATCGAATACCACCAGTCACTGTGAGCTCCCCCCCCCCACTATACACGTTTTCTAGCTTTCACAAGTATTTCATTCTTCAGAATATACACACATCACACGGTTTATTCCCCCTACAGTTGCCGACTCCACTGTCGTACACAAATGCTTTCAAGAAGTCCATTAGGATATTTGCTTATGTTTATGGAATCAACACACATACACACATAGTTATGGGGTGGGTTTGATCATAACACAAAACACATACACATATACATTAGCGGGGGTGGGTTCACGGTGGTACGATGGTGGTGGTGGTATGGGTTCACCGTGGTGGGAGTGGAATTGATCATAGCGTAAAACGAGTACAAAGCAATGTTGGGGTCATCGAAGTAGTGAGGAATGATGAGAGGGGTTGACACCAGAGATGGAAGGGGTAGAGGAATAGTGAGCAGGGTGGGTTCATGGTTACGAGGTGCGCTGATGGTGGTGTGCGGCCGACATAGAACAGTGGTCGGTTGGGGTGTACATAGGGATGGCAAAAATAACCGAAACCGATGGTGAAAACCGAAAACCGAAATTTTCGGGCCGGGTTCGGGGACTTCTTATCGGGGACGGGGGGGGGGGGGGGGGGGGATCGGGGATATATTCGGGGATTTTATCGGGGACGGGGGCGGGGACGGTGATCACCGGCCCGGCCCGGCCCGATATGTGTATATATATAAATATTAATGTATTTACATATATATATATATATGTTAAATTATATATATATATATATATATATAATATCATTAAAAGAAAATTACAAACATTATATTAAAATTTAAAATCTTTTAATCCATTTTATCTCAACTCCCCAAACAAGCCTCCCGAAAAAGTTTATTTTATTTGTTTAATCGTGAAACCGTAATGTTAGTTGGATGATATATGAATTTTATTTACTTTTATATCGTAATTTAAGACATTTTTTAGGCATTTAGACTTATGTTCATAAAAATTGTAATTTATTTTTAGTTGTGACAATTAACATTTTGTAAAAAAAAATCCGGGCCGGTTTCGGGTTCGGGTATAACCAACGGTGAACGGGAAAACCCAATGGGGAAATACGATTTTTAACCTTAACGGGTTCCCCAACGGGGATCGGGGAAACCGCGGGGACCCAACGGGGATCCCCGATAAGATCCCCGACGGGGATCGGGGCGGTTTCGGGGACGGTTTTGGTTATCGGTTTCGGGGACGGGGATACCAATAACCGGCCCGAACCCGGCCCGTTGCCATTCCTAGGTGTACAACGATGGCCAATAGTTGGAGAAAGTTCTAACGGTGACCAACGATCTTCATCCCTCTGATCGTGTGTGTGTATATATATAGTAAAAAATGTTGTAAAAGGCAAAAAAAAAATGGAAATGCGCTCGGAGTTAATGGATGAAATGGGTGGCTTTTTGGTCGAGGGACCAAATTCGTGAGAAAGTGCATATCCCCAGGTAATCTATGTAATATATGAAGTTTAGGGACTAGTTCATAAAAAATGACATACCATAAGGACCAATTATGTAATTTACTCAAAAAAACTATTAGGAACTTGTAAAGAATTTCAAACAATTTAGAAGTTGTCAAATCAATAATATACCAGAAAAATTTATTTGAGATGCCTAATTCTCTCTGACGTATTTGGTGTTGCATCTAAGGATGTTGGCCCTACGACCTCTCTTGCAAACTTCATCGCTTATCCCAATACTTAACTAAAACGTTTATGAATAGTCCGCATGAGTGTTGAAATTCCCATTTAACCATTGTAACCAACAATAATTGTCGAAAATAAACCACAAGAATTGTGGCGTACTGGTTAAGGCCCTGGGGATGTGGTGGAATATCTCATTTGTCCAGGGTTCGAATCCAGACGTAAACAACAATTGTGGCCACTGAGGTTTAATCAGGACTAATGTCTTACATTCATAATTTGCCAATGCATTAGCCTATGACACCCTTAAAAAAAATAAAAATAAAGTAATTATCGAAAATATATTCAACACTTGTATGCATACTTACTTGCGACCAATTATGTTTTAAATGGTTGCATCACATTATTAAGATATCACGAGATAAACACATCAATTTATGACATTGTGTATTAGATCAACCTAGTAATTTATATGTGTACGTATGTTCGGTCAAAACCGAAGTCTTATCTATTACCTTTCCTATTATAGTTGAAGGGGGCCTTTCAAGGGAGTACTATTTTGTGGTAACTATGAGATCCAATCTCATCCATTCATTTTAATAATCAATGTTGCAAAATAATTAAGAGAAATATTAATTAAAAACACAAATTTAGGCCATTAAAATAGGTAAAAAGGGTAAAAATGTCAAAAAATATTATAATTAAGTGTGATCTAATTTAGGCGGGTCCGATAACTTTGGCATAGAATCAATTGCCGATAATTTTGGCATGGAATCAATTGGCGATAATCTCAAAATATTGAATTGTATACATATTTTCTTGGTGATATAATAAACCGTGTTACACTATGGTCTTAAAATTTTAAAAGGAAACGAGTTTTGTTACAACAAATGGAATGTGATACACTATGATCATCTTGCAAAAATCTTATCTCATTGATGATACAATGATGGGAAAATTGTTGCTAATTCAAAAGGTGGTGATATGTTGTGATAAGTGCTCTCATTCACTACAAATTTACCCAATGTACCACTGTGATGCATTCAAATAACATTGTGTTACACTGTGATTAACATACAAATGTGATACCCATTATGATACGACGATAATACCAACTGTGATACCATTATGATACCAACTGTGTTACATTGTGATTACCATACAAAATCATAATCAATGGTAACTGTGAGAACCGACTATTTTGTGGTTTATATACCTGTTTATCGAATAAAGACATCACAATATGAATCGAAATGGGATGCAGGGATCATCACAGTGAACCACCATGGATGTCAAAATGGGATTAATAAGATGATCACATTGAATCACAAACCAACTAAGGGAGCCAACTTCGACAAACACTAGCAGCAAACTTTTTTGAACACGGTCCTTCTTCCTCCAATCCAACAGCTTCTTCTTCGTTGAGCAGTTCTTCAGACCTACAAAAAAAATTGGAAACGTGAATGTTGAACAGGGTTGATTTTGATAAATCAATTAGTTGAGTATTATTAGAAAACATAATCTTGATTGATATAATTTTGTAAAATAAAATAATTATTTATTAAACAAAAATTAATCAAATTACTAATAGACCATCAACAATTAATATATAAAAAACAGTAAATAAAAAAAATGATTGGTTGTGGTTGGATATCACAGTTACCACAAAATACTAAGATCTCATATGATTAGACCCCTATAGTTAAAACTCTTATTCTCAAATAGCAATATATAACAACCACAATCATAATATTTTTGATTCATATATGTCATTTCAAATCTAAAAACTCAAAACAACGTCATTTTATGTTTCAAAATAAATATAACACTAAGGCTAAACAACCAATACAAAAATAAAAAATAAAAAACATGCTTGAAACACA
This sequence comes from Arctium minus, assembly GCA_954870635.1. Taxonomy (NCBI): domain Eukaryota; kingdom Viridiplantae; phylum Streptophyta; class Magnoliopsida; order Asterales; family Asteraceae; genus Arctium; species Arctium minus. The sequence continues at coordinate 16,697,808 of OX941082.1, forward strand.
CTTCCCATCAAATTAAGTGGCGCAATCCGCAACATTCTTAACGACTTTATTTTGTTGTTTATAGAAAATTTATAAGCATATATTAAAAGAAGAATTTAAAAATATTTAAAACAGGAAAAGATAAAATGTGAGATTTATTTAAATGTTTCATCTTATTTTCTTGATATATTAAACATGTTTATTGATAGATTACAAACATTACTCGTCTTGTTCTTTAACTTTGTCTATTTATCTATGCTCCATACTTTCACTTGAAGTAATTATAATGATTTTTCATTTGTCTTTGCTCAACAACAAAATCATGAGTCTTTTGTAGCATTTTTGTTACTTATTATAATAAATAAATTATTACATGCTTGATGCAATATGTTGTAGCATTCTTATAGTAGGTGTAACTGAAGACATTAAATATAAACCAATTATTTTAATTACTTTGCCCATGCTTGGAGAGAAAAGGTGTCGAGATGAATATCGAGTCTTCATTTTTCGTTTACTCATAAATATGACCTTTGAATTTTTGTTATTTGGATATTGGTTGTTTCTTTAAGGTAAATATAACTAATGACAGAGATCAAAACATTCAATTTTACGTACATAAGAAAAATTACATAATTCAAAATTGTACTAAATAAAGATTAAACAAAATGTACTAAATGAAAACCAATGACAAATTTCATTAAAAATGACATACTTCAAAACCGAAACCGATTTTATAAAATTATAAATACAATAAAAAATAAGGAGGTATTTGATCAAAAGTATTAAACATAAATAAACGAAAATGAAAATAAAAGAAACCGTTTTGGTTTTATACTTTTGTATAATATAACGAACGCATTCTCTCAAAAACCCAAATTTTGATTCCAAATTAAGCTGGGGAATATACGTCCATTTCTATTTTTATCTGTCATTTTATTTTTCATTCTTTGGTCTGAACCAAACAACCTCGATATTCTTTTATTTATTGAAAAAAATAAGTACATGAAAAGAACAAAAATATTCATGAACTATTATAGGGGGTGTTTGGGATTGCTTATTTAAAACAACTTATGTTTCTCTGAAAAGGTTGTGAAAAACCTTAGTGAAAAACCTCAACATTATTTATGGATGCTCTTATCAAGTTATGTGGTGATAAAAATGAGTTTTATAAAAAGTGTTTGTATTAACTTATTGTTGTACCAAAACGTAATAAGCTAATAAATTGTTATTTATTGATGTTTATGATTGCTTATACATGTAAAATAACCAAAAAATTCATAAGTTATTTTAAATAGAGTAAACTACAATTTTGGTCCCTATGGTTTACCACTTTCTTTGAAAGTGGTCCCTGTGGTTTAAAAAATGCAATTATCGGCCCATGGTTTGCATTTTGCTTTGAAAGTAGTCCCTCAGCGTTAACTCCGTTAAAAAACTCAGTTAAGTTAAAGGGTATTTTCGTCTTTTCTTTTACAAGGACAAGTTTTATAATAATGTTTGAACTAGAGGGACCAAATTGTAATTTAGTCTAATTTATATTAATATTATATTATATATATTCATATATATATATATATATATATATATATATATATATATATATATATATATCGTCGGACACAGGGACGATTTTCTCCGGCAACTCCTCCGGCGGTCTTCTCCGGCGACCTCATCACGACTCCGACACTCTACAACCCTCCTCTTCCCTTCCCCATACATATATATATATATATATATATGATATAGAAACAGTTGCCAATCGAGATAGAGATATATAGAGAGAAATTGAGAGAGAGAGAGAGAGAGAGATAGAGAGAGGAAAAGATGAACCAGGTGAACCATTTTCGTCCTCCATCGATGTGAATAGCACCTGTGGACTGATATAGAAACTCTACAGCGATGTGAACCAGGTGAACCATTTTCGTTCTCCGGCGACCTCATCACGACTCCGACACTCTACAACCCTCCTCTTCCCTTCCCCACATATATATATATATATATATATGATATAGAAACAGTTGCCAATCGAGATAGAGATATATAGAGAGAAATTGAGAGAGAGAGAGAGATAGAGAGAGGAAAAGATGAACCAGGTGAACCATTTTCGTCCTCCATCGATGTGAATAGCACTTGTGGACTGTGGTATCGTTCATGTGGAAGCTCCTTCCCGTCTCCGACACACCTCTCCCGTACGGTGATTACCCCACGCCGATCACTCATTGGTGATCATTGTCGACCTCCAACCTCTACGTAACACACGCAAACAATACCGATTACAACACACTCATCACAACACATCACCCGCAACAACCCAGTCCGGAGATGGTGTCTTGGTCGCCGGAGATGAACAGTTCACGGGGGAAAGACCGAAGGATGATGGAGGTGTTCACGGGAAGGGGACAGAGAGGGTTAGGGTGGTTGTCGGGAGTCGAAGAAGAGGTTGGTCGGAGGTGGTGAAAGTTGGCCGTAAGTGGTGAAGGTTGGCCGGATATATGCATATATATGTGGCCTGATCTTGTATATATGTATATATATATATATATATATATATATATTAATATAATATTAATAAAATTAGAGTAAATTACAAATTGGGTCCGTCTCGTTTAAACAAAAGTGTGCAACTTCACCCTGAAAAGTAAAAAGACAAAAATACCACTCACTTAACTGAGTTTTTTAACAGAGTTAACGACGAGGGACTACTTTCAAAGCAAAATGCAAACCATGGGTCAATAATTGCAGTTTTTAAACCACAGAGACCACTTTCAAATAAAGTGGTAAACCACAGGGACCAAAATTGTAGTTTACTCTTTTAAATAAATTGATAAGTCTCTTTATCAACTTTCTAAAAAAGACACAATTAATCAATTAAATAGGCAATCCCAAACACCCCATGGAATGTGCATATCAACCAAGATCGGAAGATCTTTTCCGTACCACCAACCATTACGATCTTGTAACGGATTACGTGAATGATTTTTGGACCGTTGGTCCATAAATTGGGTTCAAAAGGTACCCTATATAATAATACTAAGAGTAAATTACATTTTTGGTCCTTATGGTTGTCACCTATTATCAAGTTTGGTTCTTCTTTTAAATTAATTACAATTTTTGTCATTGTGGTTGCCAATTTATTTCACTTTTGGTCCCTCTGGCCAACTTTAGTTAAAAAACTCACCTTTTCATTGTCTTTTTTATTTTTTGTGTTATTAGAATATATGGAAATTACAATTATAGTCCTTGTGGTTTGTCGTGTTCTATTTTATTTTATTTCCTACATGTTTTCATTTTATACTCTTATCATATTAATTAATTAATGATAATTTTAACTAACAGTACATTAAAATACGTATTTCATTTTATAAATTACATCATTAGAAAAATCTTGTAAATAACTTTAAAATAAGTTAAGTATTGAATACTTTTAAATTTTTATGCAATTTATTTGATATATATATCTGTAAATCCGTCTACACTAATAAAAAAAAAACTTTTATATTTTAAGTTGTGTTTAAAAAATTTATCGTTTTCTTTGTTTATGTAGGAAAAAAATCGAAATTTATCTATATCTATTAATTTAAAAAATGTATCGTTTTTAGATATTCTATTTAATTTAATGTTTTTATTAAATGTGGATAAAATAAATAAATAAAAACTCTATAATATATTTTTTTTTCAAAATATAAAATTAAATTTGGCATAATGAAAAATAAATAATCAACTAATAAAACCATACATTTTCTTTATTTTATTTATTTTCATTAATCAGTATATCAGAAAATAATGAGTTAGAAGATGAAATATGCATGCTTCATGAGCCTGGATAGATCAAACAAAGCAATAAGGCTCATTTGGTTTGACATAATGTTTTCGAGAGATTTGGATTTTATGTAAGGATTTGAAATTATAAATGTTTGGAACTTTTGGGGTATATGGTTTGTAGTTTGGAATAGAACTGAATACCATTTTCTACATAAATTTAAGTTTATATTTTAAATATTTTTATTACGATTTAAGTTTATATTTTGATTTTTTACCAAGTATATTATAAATTTTATTAATTGATACACATTTAAAAAACATGTAATTAATGAACTATCTAAAAATGATACATTTTTTTAATTAATAGACAGCTAAATTTCGACTTTTATATTACATAAATAAGAAAAAAGGATAATTTTTTTAAAGACAACTTAAATTGAAAGTTTTTTTTGGATTAGTGTTAACGGATTTGCAGAAATATATATCAGATAATTTGCATAAAAATATAAAAATATTTAATATTTAACTCATGTTAAAAGTATCGACAATACTTTTATAATGGTGTAATTTACAAAAAGATCATATACGTATTTTTAATGCATCTTTAGTTAAAATTATAATTAATTAATATAATAAGGATATAAAATGAAAAATAGAAAAAAAGGTAGGAAAGAAAAGAAAAAAAAGACAAACAACATGGACTATAATTGTAATTTACGATATAATCTAATAAAATGAAAAATGTAAAAGACAAAGAAAAAGTAAAATATCCAAAATACCCTTAATTTAATTAAGCTCTTTAACTAAAGTTGGTCAGAAGAACCAAAAGTGAAATAAAATAGCAACCATAGTGATCAAAATTGTAATTAGTATGAAAGAGAGACAAAACTTGATAATGGATATCAACCAAAGGACCAAAAATGTAATTTACTCTAATACTAATAATCGAGACCTTCAAAAAGGCGGGAAATGGCGGAAAGCGATGATGAAGGTGGTAATCGACTCATCATCTCTGCCCTTTTCCCAAAAGGCGACCAGAGGTATCTTAATCTCCTAAGCTACCTCTTGTTCTTGCGGACTCATCTTTTTGCCCTTAGGTATCGATCAGTTTTCTATTCCACAAAAGTCCAGCCAAAAAAGCAAAAGCAAAAGCGAAATCACTACAAACACAATACCAATCAATCTCTCGTAAAGTCGAAAACGCACATTCAAAAGATCCCGATATATACCGACTTCATACATGGATTCAAAATTGATTCTCGATTACACTTACTTTCTTCAGAACATATGTGTTCATTGCAAGGTTATCGGATTACAACAGATTCAGGTGTGTTTTAGTGCTGTTTTGGGAGCTGGTTAGAGATGGCGAGTACGAGTGGGACGAAGGATGTAGGTCCACCGAGGTCGCTTTCAAGGAGGATGACGAGGGGTTCCTCCATGATTGAACCGTATGCGGAGGACAACGCGACCGTTGACAGTGAGCTTGTGCCGTCTTCCCTTGCTTCTGTTGCTCCTATCCTTCGTGTTGCCAACGAGGTCGAGAAGGATAACCCCAGAGTCGCTTGCTTGTGTATGTTTTAAACCTGAAAACCCTAACCGCCTTTTTTTTCTCTTTCACATGTCTTGTGACTCTTGATGCTGAAAAAACAAGAAAAAACAAAAAAACTAAGAGTTGTTTAAGATTAGTTTTTGGTGGATTTGCTATCTGTATGTTCGAATTCAGCATGAAAGATAAAGATTTATCACTTTTCCATTTGTGGTAGAAATGCTCTTAGCATCATATCAGATGTTTCAAATTGTAACCCCAAGTGGTTGCGTATAGGGGTTGTTTGTTTCCCTCATAATAGTTCCATTAAGAGGCAAACTCTGAATCGCTAACATTTAAATTTTGTTTGACAAAAAAAAGTCTTACTCTTAATGGTTCTAAAACCCTGTAAATAATTTTGTATCTTGGGGCCTTCCTTAACCATTCAGTGCCCTAATTTCATTCTGAACAATTACCGAACAACCATATTTCATTTTGTACTATATGACAAGAGCCTCTTAATCATCTTGCACCAAACCATTCGGCAAGTATCAAACAACTTAGTGCCAGGTCATGGGACTTGGTGTGAAGCATCAGTAGTGTTTGACTCTTAGGGGATGCTTATATCCTCTTACCGGGTAAGTAGTGCTACTGGGCAAGAGATAACCAAGATGCTGACCCGGTAAGTTTGGAGGGGCAGGGGGCTTATTTACCTGGTCAGAGCATCTTAAGCGATTAGTAAGAGTTTTAAATAAACAGCCCCTTACTAAACATATTCAATTCCTGGTGGTCATGTTCATGGTCGGAAGATTGTGGGTCTCACTAGAAATGAAATGGGATGCACTCGGGACCCACAAGAGATTTGGAGGGAGCCATCGGGGTTGTTGATTGCAATTTTGAATGGTCATAGTTGTGATTGAATTGAAATTCAACTCTCAGACTGCTCTAGATTCTAGGGACTTCCTATCTCAAAATGTGTAGGGTCATTAGTTTTCATATGATTGGCAACGTGGATAAAAAATCCAGTCGACTTCTGAGCATCAAAAGGGTTGCCAACTTCAATATTTATGACGATGTATTTAGTTATAAACAGAATTATGTTAACGATATTGACATATAGAAAAAGGAATACAGTGCATTTACAATAGAAGCATGGTAAGGTTGATTCCTGAACGAGTCGTCCACAATGTCACCAAACCTGTGTACAGAAGTCAAATTTATAGTGATATGTTAATTCTTTTAAGAAGGTACGGACAATAATATCTATCCTTCCCCAGGAGATGCAACATGTTTTATTTTGCACAATAGTCTAAATTTGCTCCTTAATAAGGACAATAAAGAACACTTGTGCACCACAATTGAAGTCATAAATTTCAAGTATGATTACTAAGGGGCAAAGAAGTAAAGTAGGTTTTAGAAGCTACCCAAAAAGGAAATGTTGCACTTTTAGGGACAACCCAAAATGGAAAGTGTAGTGCACAACTCAAGGAACCCTTGTCTTTTCTCATCACCTTGTATACTTTGTTGGATTAGGCCGCTTTCATGCATTAGAGAAGGTACACACGATGGACCCTAAATCTACTGGACGTGGTGTTCTTCAATTCAAGACCTACCTGCTGCATAGAGTTGAGAAGGTACACAAGATAAGTTCTCACACTGTTTTGTATTGCAGCTGAACCATATTAACTTTTCTTCTGTTAAATAACTTTGGGTTGATAACCAAGTTTCATGTTAAAATGCGGTTATTAGTTTGGCTTATATAATTGTTCATGACAAAAGGATTATGACAATTAACGTTCCAGAGATGATCCATTCTGTGCTGCAATCTTCATCAATATTATGTGCTAACCAACAAGATTGCTGCTGCCTTTTCTATATAACTGTTCTATGTAGAGTGTCTTGCTTTTCAGAAACTCTTGGAAAATTTGAATGTTCTTTTTCTCACAGGAAAAGACAGAGACTAAGCCTCGATTAGCAAAGAGTGATCCTGAGGAAATCCAGAAATACTACCAAAACTTTTATGAGAAAAATATCAGTGAGGGTCAATATACAAAGAAACCGTGAGTCTTTTTTTAGTTAACGACCTTTTGAAATTTTCTGTCAATGTTTTCTTAGCTCATTACTTATTTGTTTTGTTGTTATACCTTCTATCATCTTCAAAGTGAGGAGATGGCTAAGATTTATCAGATTGCAACGGTCTTGTATGATGTATTGAAGACGGTGGTACCACCTTCAAAAGTTGAACCTGAGGTAAAGCTGGTCTATCATGCACATGTTTTGTTTTAAGTTACTGATTGTGGAAGTTCAAATACTGAAATATTCATGTCCCTGTTTCTCTGGCATGCAGACTCAAAAATATGCCAAAGATGTAGAGGAGAAAAAGGAACAATATAAACACTATAACATTCTTCCTTTATATGCTGTTGGGGTTAAACCAGAAATTATGGAGCTTCCTGAGGTTGAGTTTAGATATATAACCCTTTTTTCCCTCCCTATCATTCTCTTTCTCCTTTTTTTTTCTGCTTAAATGCATGTACATACAGCTTTGGCTCTCTTCCTGGTCCTGTTTATTTATTTATTCACTTCAATTCTTAGATCAAAGCAGCTCTTCGAGCTCTCCGTAATGTGGATAATCCTCCACTTAGAAAGCCAGTGGACAGAGAAAAATCTGCTAACGACATACTCGAGTGGCTATCTTCAGTTTTTGGATTTCAGGTACATTGTGGTCCTATTTCACTTCATTTGGTTGATGGTTTTTTTATTAGAGTTTTTTTTGTTTCTTTCTCTTTGCATCTTACTCCTCATCCAACAAAAAGGCACAAAGAAATGCAGCCCAAATTGTAGTGACATGACCACTTATAGGCCATGATATGACAACTTAAAGTCCTAATAAGTCTACTTGTCATGATTAAAGTTGTCTTTCGAAAGTGTTTAGAGTATGACCTCAAATGTTTACTTGATAAATGATGTCTTGACGCTCTTTGTTTACACAATTTCTTGTACTTTTCTGTTTGTGCATCATGCACATATGCTTAGAGTGTTTAGAAAACTTTAATAAGTCAATTTTATGTTCTACCTCGAATGTTATATTCTTTAGATACTGTTGTTCCTATATTTTTAACGTGATGTTGTTTACAAATCTAACTATACTTTTCTTCGTCCCATCTCTGCATTAAAGAAAGGAAATGTTGCAAATCAGCGGGAACATTTAATCTTGCTACTTGCAAACATTGACACAAGATCGAAGAGTCTTGAAAATTATGAGGAGGTAAAGCTTCCACCAACACATTAAAATATTAGAATATGCTACCTGGTTATGTCTTCATTTATCTCAAATTCGTTAATTGCGCATACTGATTTTAGTTTTGTATCAAACTTGTTACATTGTGTCTAGTTCTGACTTGAATACTGTCAAGTATATTTGGCAGCTGGATAGCCGCACCGTACATCTATTAATGGATAAAACATTCAAGAACTATAGCTCTTGGTGTGATTATTTGCACTGCAAGTCAAACCTCAAGTAAGTTATTATCAATTTTGAGTAGCACTTTTATTGTTGCTTGACTTTTTTTGTAGTTTTTCTAGTTCACTTTATGGGTTTTCTTTGATTGCATAGATTTGAACCTGGTGCGGATAGGCAACAGTTAGAGCTTCTCTACATTGGACTCTATTTGCTTATTTGGGGTGAAGCTTCGAATATCCGCTTCATGCCTGAATGTATTTGCTATATTTTTCATAATGTATGTTTACTTTTCTATCTCCATATGTCTTTCTATTGGTGGTGAAGCATAACAATACTCTTTCTAATGTTTAGTCAATTTTTGCATTTTAACTTCTACACAATATTTTTATTTGTTTGTTCGATGATATCAATTACACAATTGTATCCACATCATGTAACATATAAAGATTACACATGTTGCTCATAATTCGTTTCATTCTAGTTTATTCATTCTCACGTTCATTTTCTCCTCAACTTTTAGCCGAATCTTAGCTCCATTTGTACTCGAGCAAAGCTGTACTCTATCACGCTTTGCAAATCGACGCATTACATGTGCTATAGAAGTCGCTTGAACACATCCTTATGCGGCGACTCATATAACAAAATTTATTATCATGTGCATGTTGCATAGTATACCGCAATTATGCCATTTTACTATGTGTTAACATTTTTAGGTCTTGCCTATCGGCCCATTTACCTATTGTTTCTTCACATCTTGGTTATCACACTTTATGATTCCCACCTTTTAGATGATGTAGAACTATGCATCTAACCTTAACCCCTATAAAACAACAATCACATCAACCCCTAAACCCTTTGTTGCCATCATCAAAATACGTGTCATCTTGACAGGTCATGTGTCTGATCACTTCAACTAATTCAAATTATTATCCCTTGGATGTCATCGCTCAGTTTGAGTTGGTGATTCACATCTCTTCACCTGAACTACTTTTGTTCAATCAGGGGTTTTGGAGTTTCTGATTTATGTTGTTTTTGATTTGTTTTTTTGGTTCAACTCAAAATTTAACCGTCGTCTAAAATATGTTAACGTCTTGACTGGTCTTGTTAATTATTGAAAGAAAGGGAACACTATTTATACAAAGTAGAAATATTGCATCACCCGTGGAAATACAAAATGATAAACTTACTTAATAGAGCCAATGGCGGGATATTAACAAGGAGTTATGTTGTATGGGTCAGAGTGTTGGGTGAGAAGGAAGGCCCATGAGAGGAAGTTGGAAGTTGCAGAAATGAGGATGCTTAGATGGACGTGTGGTTGGACCATGTTAGAAGATACCAAACGAGGTTTTCCAAGTGAGTTAGGAGTTTGCTATCACGAATAAATTGGGAAAGGAAATAGTGAGGTGGTTTGGGCACGTTCGTAGGAGATCGATGGTGGCACCGGTGAGGAGACATGAAAGCATGGTGGTCGAGGAGAGATAAGGTGAAACAGGTTGAGGAGGACATGGGATGAGCAGCTGAGGATGGACATGGCAACCTTGGACATTTCCGAGGACATGAGCTTTGATAGGAGTTCTTGTGAGACAAAGTACTAGGGTACCAGACTAGGTCTAGGGTCCTGTACATAGCATGGATAGGCAAAAGGGGGGGGGGGGAGGTGAGGATGGGACAGGGGGGTTTAGAGAGCTGGCTGAGTCCTATGATGGAGAGAGGGATGTGTGTTTTGCTTTACCTTTTCTTTGTATGTGTGTTTTGCGTTATCATTTCTATGTTTTGATGTACTTACGTCTTACTATTTCTTACCTCCTTTCTTTTCTACGCTTACTTTTTGCTAGTCTTTGTTCCTCTTACTTTTTTGCTCACACTCTTGCACAAGCTAGGGGTGTTCATGGAAACAACCACTCTACTCTTTGGGGTAGAGGACGTCTACGTACATCCCATCCTTTCATGCCCTACTTTCGAGTGGGATATATAGGGTCAATTTTGACATGGTTTATGTCTTCACATGGCAATCCACTTTGTACTTTATGTGTATTGTTTATGTATCTCGTTCATGTAGTTATTTCTTAGGGCACCTTTCTTTTATACTTGTAAAGTTTGTACCATTAATCAATATGAGAATAAATAGAATACAAGGTGGGTCAACGAGCCTTAAATATGATACACCAAGTCTAAGCAAACCATATAAGATCATATCTAACGAAAACTACATATTTGTCACACAATTTGAAAATGTAACATAACATTAATGTTCTTTCACAAACGTTTTTATTTTGTAAGCACTAGTCACATTTTAATAGTTATGCCAATCTTGAAGTTGAAGTAGATGATCTGACCTAGAAAGTCAATGAACACATACCGTATTATACATGTTTAAAATCCAGCATTTAATGTTTATAACTAAGATGGAAAGGGATAAATGAGGCTATAAGCCTATACTAAGACATCACTAGAGTTGGGGGGATGGCGATTGACAATTTGGCTTGGTGATAGCTCGGCACCTTTTTATTGATCACCTTGATCTCATTGTTTGAAGGGTTTGGTCTATAATTTTGAAACTATGTAAGACATTTATGTCCTAAGACGATTAGGCATGTCTACTTGGACTCATTGTTATCACTATAATGATAAATTACTTTACCATCACTCTTCTTCAGGAACATGATAGTTCACTTATTGACGAGTCCTTGGTTTCTTTTCCACCATTGTTATGTGGTGGAACAAAGATAATAACAATATAGTGGTTGTGAGAGTATCTTATCTGCAGTGAGCTGATTGTTGAGAGCTGGCAAGCTGTTTTTATCTGTAGAAACATTATTCTTTCAGCTTTGTGATAAGGCTATGTTGATTGTGAGATGGAACATGATATTTACCACATGTTTTTATTGAATGATTAAGATGGCGAATGAAATGCATGGGATTTTGTTTGGCAATGTCCAACCTGTAAGTGGGGGCGCATATCAAGCAGAAGCACTTGGAGAAGAATCCTTTCTACAGGACGTCGTGTCACCTATTTATGAGGTTATCCGCAAGGTAGTAACTTCTAACTCCACTATTTGATCTTGTTCCATTGTCATGCAAATTTGGTGAATTATTGAAAACATCTTGTTCTCATATGTTGACAGGAAGCTAGGAGAAATCGAGGTGGCAAAGCAAGCCATTCTTCCTGGAGAAACTATGATGATCTTAACGAATACTTTTGGTAAATGCACCTGAATATGGATTGTCTTACATGCCATAACACGTTATCCGTTTCTAATAGAAACTTCAACTCTTCCCTTTCAGGTCTGACAAATGCTTTAAATTAGGATGGCCAATGGACCTCAAATCTGACTTTTTTGTTGACCCTGACGATACATTGCAGGCAAATGCACTATTTAAACTTGACACTTTGCAGTTTCTTAATAATCCTGTATACCATACCTGTATTTCACTGGAGATGCTAATTTTAAAGTCACCGTCTAAGGCAGTTGACTGTTAATAGAGAACTTGAATACATTCTCAGCAGAGTAGAAACCTTGAACATGTCTTCTCTGTTGCATCTGTAATACACTTTATATTTTTTCATGTTTAGGTTTTGATATGCCAAATTTGGAGGCGTGCAAATCAGTAAGAGAAAAAATTACATAAAATGAGCAGTCTAAAGCCTCACTTATCATCATCAAACTCAAAAAAGCATTTTTAACCTAATAATTTTCTGGAAGATTGATAATTCGTATTATCTGAATGCATTAGGTGTTACTTGAAACCCAGTTAGTAACATAGAGTTTTTATAAATGTTACGGTTGTCATTTAAAGTTCAAAATAATCATTCCCAGCAAGGAATTATCTATAGTGCAGTCAATTTGACTTATATAAAGCCTTTGAAGCTCAATATTGATTTATTTTTGTCTGCAAGTTAACTAGGTGATTCACTTATGCCTAATTTGATTCGCTTTGATATTTGAATCTGACAGCAGAGAAGTTTTCTACATGCAATAGTTTGAATTCAAGTTTAAATGTTAGGGAATACAATCATGAATTCATGATCAGTTCCAATAAGCTGTTTAGAGCTTCAAAAGATACTCGTTGTTCAATTACCATCATGTGGTTTCACATAGCATAAGTGAAAAACTTGTCTATTGAAGTTAAGAACTGTGGTGGTTTGTAAGGCGCCTTTTGTTCGACTTGATTTCATATTTTTAGTTGTCTCTAAGATCTCAACATGTAATTGCAGGAGCGTAACCAAGTCATATCTGGAAAGAAGAATCCTAAAACTAATTTTGTTGAAGTGCGGACATTTTTGCACCTGTACAGGAGTTTTGATCGAATGTGGATGTTTCTTATATTAGTTTTTCAGGTATATAATATAATCATATAGCTTGCTATTGATGTTTTCATTTTGGGATTAGTTTTATATTTCCTTTCTTTTTTCAGGCTATGGTAATTGTAGCATGTCATGGAGATGGATCAATTTTTGGAATTTTTGATGAGGGTGTCATTGCGAGTATTTTGAGCATTTTCATTACTTCTGCTGTCCTCAACTTTTTCCAAGGTACTTTTTCTCCCCTTAACCGGAAGGGAGGCGAGCGAAGTGAGGCCACTTTAGTCCCTCTGCCAAAGAATTTCTATGTTTTCTCCATTTGTTCTTATACATTTCAAGCCCATGTATGGGTAATGTTGTATTATGTATCTAGACTTGGGATTGTGTGAGAACAACAGTTATGGTGACAATAGTTAGAACACTACGGAGTTTTTGGATGAGTTGACTTTTTGATCTAACTTCATCTACCTTCAACTACATTCATCACCTTCAACTACTTTCGACTATCTTCATCTACCTTTATTTAATTTTCATTCACTTTCATGAACTTTTAAATACATTTAATCACTCACATGCATGAATTTGTAAAATTTTCGGCCATGATGATAAAATAGGTAAATAAAGGTTGTTGGAGGTAGATGAATGTATATGAAGGTTTTGTTATCACGTTTTCACCACAAACTCGTTCTCACTGGAACCTAACCCTATGTATCTAATTTTCACTTTATTGTTTGTCTAAGAACATTTCCTGAATTTTGTATCCTTAAGAAATGTTGAAGAATTTCAGGAAGCAAGTTTTTGACATTAAGTTGACATAGTTAACTTATTTATATTTTAAAAGATTCATATGGGTTATTGGACTTCTTTTGAACTCTGTATTCCCTGTTATTTACAGTTTCCCCTTCATTGTTAAAGTCCCTTTTCAGTTACACATTGACTCTTAATCTTTTCTACACCAACACATCTTTATTGCTATATTGAAACGTCTTCTGCATATCTGCAGTTCTTCCTGATTAAGATTTTTCTGTACAGGAAATAATATATGACCACAATTGTTGTACTTTAGAAATGAACATGCAAATTAAATTTGAAATGCCAAACATGCTTTTGGTCTTTTCAGAACTGTATGTCTTTTTTGTGCCTAAGATTTGTTTCTTTTCTCGCTAATTCTGTTCTGCAGCTGCCTTGGACTTAATCCTTAGCTTCAATGCTTGGAGGAGCTTGAAATCTACTCAAATACTTCGCTACCTCCTTAAAGTTACTGTTGCTACCTTTTGGGTAGTGATCCTACCCATTGGTTATTCAAGCTCTGTTCTGAACCCAACAGGACTTGTGAGGTTGTTCAGTACTCTGGGAGGAACTTGGAGGAAACAATCACTTTATAACTATCTTGTTGCAATTTATTTGACACCCAACATATTGTCTTCTTTGCTATTTCTGCTCCCACCCATGCGGAGATCCATGGAACGTTCAAACTGGCGTATGCTTGTTTTTCTAATGTGGTGGGCCCAGGTTAGTAATTTTCTTGTGAAGCGTTATTATATATAGAGCCAAGATATAAAATAGAAACAACTAAAACACAGTTTCTAGAAATCCCTATTTAGGGTCACTAAGGCTGCTGCCGAGGTGTTAACTTAACTGTCCTCCACTGCTTCAATTATTTAGGATTGCTTAAGCGGCTGCCTAGGAGTTTAGTGCTCCCACTGCTATGATTAACAACTAATCATTGAATTAAATATTTCAAAAAGTAAAAACAGTGATTAATTGACTTTTCTCAACCTGCCCATCGATGAACATTTTTCCAACCTGTGTTCATCTTATGAATTTTTCTCAATTAATCTGTGAGGAATGAGGGTTAGGTTATTTGGGTGAGCTGCAATACCGTGCAAAAGAAAGGGCCAGAGAATGATATTGCATTAATTAGAGAAAACCAAAATATGTCGAGTACATTAATAGACTAACAATCCAAGAGATAAACAAGTATTGCTAAAAAGGTCCTATGCCTAACGGTTATGACATTAGATTCATCCTATTGACTTCAAAGTTGTTAATTTTTCTCAGCCGAAGCTCTATGTTGGAAGAGGCATGCACGAGGACATGTTTTCTCTTTTGAAGTAAGAATGCACAGTTAATTGATGTTTGAATATGCTTTTTGTCATTTCTCTTTTTCACCATTTAACACTTGATCTCTAGGTATACACTATTTTGGATGCTGCTGTTAATAAGCAAGTTCGCGTTTAGCTACTATGTGGAGGTTGTTTTGATTCCTATATTGCAGTTACAGAAAATTTCAATTTTATTGCAGCTACAAGCCACATTTTGTGGTTACTAGTTTTGTGGTATTGTCATTATGTACACATATGCTCACACCAATTATTAAAAAGTTTATCAAGTTCTTTTAACTACCATAATACAAAAATGCCAAATTTATTTTCAACCCACATACTTCACGAAGCTGCAACTTCAACATCAGGTTGGTATCTCATTGTTGTTCTCATAACATCAATTTGTGTCGATTTTGCAGTCACCTTTCTCAGGAATTCCATTGATTAACTATCATCCTTTCAGTGACGTATATAAGCATGCAAGTTAACAAAAAGATGAAAAGCAAAAAAAAAAAAAAGAATGAAGACAAAGGGAAAAAAGATGTAGTGTTTTGCATGCTCTTCACTCTAGTTTCCTGTCTTATCTGCTACCTTTTGCACACTCCTTTATTTTATGCCTTTTACTAATGTCACTTCCTCACAAGCTTTTCTAACTTTTCCTTGCTTTCTGTTTTTCCGCGTAACTCTCTTCGGTTCCTTCCAAAACTATTTAAAATAGTTCCACAAGCGGTCTTCATGGAAACAACCACTCTACTCCTAGGGGTAGAGGTATGGCCTGCGTACATCATACCCTTACCACTGGGTGGGTGAGATATTCTGGGTATGTTAGATTGGTTAGTTGCATGGGTTCTCCAAATTCAATAGTCAACTCTTCTATAATGCTTCTTATCCATATAAGTTCACATATTCCCTGAGCCATGGCTCTAAACTCTGCACTGCTTCGAGCAACCACAAACTGTTTTTGCTACGCTAAGTCACCTTAATAAGGTACAATATCTACATGTCGACATACGATCATCAATAGCTCCAGCCCAGTCTGCAATGCATCAGTAAAATATTTCTCCTTTCAATCATGTGTCTTAGTGAAGAACAATATCTCCCAAGTGTCTGCTTCAAGTATCGTTAAGATTCTATAAACTGCATTAAGATGACC
The DNA here is from genome assembly GCA_954870635.1 of Arctium minus. Classification (NCBI taxonomy): domain Eukaryota; kingdom Viridiplantae; phylum Streptophyta; class Magnoliopsida; order Asterales; family Asteraceae; genus Arctium; species Arctium minus. The sequence goes on from OX941082.1 coordinate 16,714,095, forward strand.
TTGACACGGTGCATGCATATATTGATTATTCGATTATATGATGTTTTAGTGTTTATGAAGAGATTTTGGGCATTGCGATATGCTGAAAGAAAAGATATCTATAAGTAGTTTTTATGCTCATTCTTCACATTTTCATGATAGATATTGCCGCTGGTTGCACCCACAAAAGTAATCATGGAAATGTCAATCAGCATGTATGACTGGCATGAGTTCTTTCCGAATGGTAAAATTGATTATTCGAATATTCCTTCTTGAGATTACCTTTTAAATTAGAATCTGACTTCTTTTGAGTAATTTGTAGTGACTCATAATATCGGTGTTGTTATTGCTATTTGGGCTCCAATTGTCATGGTAAGCGTCCTTAGATTTTTTCTTTTGCTTTTATGCAACTGACTGAAAATCTAGAGATGTTGCTGCTCTTTTAGGTCTATTTTATGGATGCACAAATTTGGTATGCAATATTTGCTACCATTATTGGTGGAATCTATGGAGCCTTCAGCCATTTGGGTGAGGTAAGGACATATGTTCCCTTAAATTGTTTTGCAGTTTTGACAGGTAAAACGTTGATTAAGCAGTTTTGCTGCAAATCTTCTTGTAACATCATTCTTCTCTTGACTTTATATCATTGTCTGCCATTTATTTTTTAGATTCGGACACTTGGGATGCTGCGCTCCCGATTTAATTCAGTTCCTTCAGCTTTCTATCAACGCCTTGTACCAATGCAGAAAGAAGAACCCAAACAAGATCCCCTGGTAAGGCCAGTATATGTTTCTTTTTTAGTCTTATGCATCGACCCTCCTAACAACCTAATTAACATGGACCCATTGTAGTAGTGTTTGTTTGTACATTGGAGCACTTTGTTTCCATTATACCTGTTTTAATTTAATTTTTTTAATTGCCCTGTAGGAGGATGATTCATTGGTGAGAAAGAACATAGCAAAATTTTCACAGGTGTGGAATGAGTTCATATTTTCAATGCGGATGGAGGACTTGATCAGCAACAGGTTGAAGCTGCCATCTAATACGAATTTTAGTGGTTTATTAAATCAATATGAGTAATACTGAAGATTTTACTGACACCCTCTTTAATTTGTTAGTGAGAGAGATCTACTCCTTGTACCATATAAGACAAGTGTTGTCTCAGTTATTCAATGGCCACCTTTCCTGCTTGCTAGTAAGGTTGGACTCCTATACCTTATATATAGGTTTAGTTAGAGTTATATGAATTTTATATTAATATTTTAAATTAATGTGAATCATGTATTGACCACTTCTTATTAATTTAAGATCCCAATTGCATTAGACATGGCCAAAGATTTCAAAGGGAAGGAAGATGCAGACCTCTTTAGGAAGATCAATAATGATGACTATATGCACTCGGCAATTATTGAGTGCTACCAAACACTGAAGGAAATGTTATATGGTCTTATCGATGATGAAGGGGATAAGATGTAAGAACTATATTTATGTGGTATTATTTCCTTTCAGTTCCCCTAGGCAGTCTTGATGCTAAAGCATATATCATTATGTTAGAAAAGCTTTTCTTTTTTGTTCTGTATTCACTTTATATTATTGAACTTATCTTGACAATTTTTTTCTCTCTTTATATAGGATCATACAGCATATATGCCATGAAATAGATACTAGCATCCAAATGCGAACATTTTTAAGTAAATTTCGTATGAGCGGATTGCCTTCACTCAATGATAAGTTGGAGAAATTCTTAAGTGATCTGGTAAACAGTGTTTTAATAATTAGGGGGGGCTCTTTTTCATTAGCATTGTTTTCATTTGAATGCTTTAGGTTTCAGTTAACATTTCATTCTTTCTGCAATTTAAGACTATTTTTGAGTACTCCAGTGGATGTCTTCCAGCTAGCAGATTATGATAATGCTGAAAACTACACTTCCGAAATTATTAAGGACCTTCAAGATCTTATGGAGATTATCACAAAGGATGTTATGATTAACGGACAGGAGTAAGTTTTGTTTTGTCAGCAATTTTCCATGATGTGAACTCTGAAGTGAGCTTTACACATAATGAAATATCTGGGTTCTTCATTTTTGTAGAATACTTGACAGAGCTCATTCTCGTCGTCAGGACAATGACAAAAAGGAGAGATTTGAGCGGATCAATATCCGGCTAACTCAAATTAGATCTTGGAAGGAGAAGGTATCATCTAAAACTTCTTTTTTCAACTCAATATCTAGTTTTGCATCTCCTATGTGAAATTTGCAAAAGAAAGCCCAATAAATGGCACACCAGCAATAACAAAGCACAAATAAGTTCATATGTCTATTTTTGCATCTACCATGTAAAATCTGCAAAATAAAGCACAAGTAGTGGCACATCAGCAAATCCATGCTCCATGAAGTGCATGGACTCTAGAAAGTGCTACTTAAAGGGATACTTTGTGCGTCTATCTACCCTTTTAGTTTAATGTTCTTTTACTTGTCATTTGTTCTTATAGGTAGTGAGGCTCCATTTGCTTCTGACTGTCAAAGAATCTGCAATTAATGTGCCAATGAATTTGGAGGCTCGCCGGCGTATCACCTTTTTTACAAATTCTTTGTATATGAGGATGCCAAATGCTCCAAAAGTTCGCAATATGATATCATTTAGGTTGGTAATTTTCGAAACTTTCACAGTTCGCTTGTTGATGCCTTTTGGTACTACCGTTTAAATTAGATATTCTTATGAAATATCTCTAAAGTAACCTTTATGGTTTCCACAGATGTAGATTTAAGATAGTGGTAGCATGCTCTATTATTTTGAAATATCTCAAGCTTATATATCTAAGAGGTCCATTCATCATACAAAGTTGTGGATCCTGATCAAATTTAGTGTTTATATCATCTAATTAGTCTAACAGTGGAGATCAGGGTAAAATGAGATTTTCTTGATGTTTAGTCTATGCTTTGAGTTTCTTTTCCTCTGCTGATTAACATTGACGGTCTATGCTTTTTCTCTTATTGTTGTCACAGATATGTAATCGATTTGCATTCAGCACATCTATATACTTTTTGGTATAAAAATCTTTATACTTGTTATGAAAACTTACATTTACCTGTTTAAAAACAGTGTATTGACTCCTTATTATAAAGAAGACGTTCTATATTCTGAAGAAGAGCTTCATCTGGAAAATGAGGATGGAATTTCAATCTTATTTTATCTTCAGAAAATATATCCAGGTGAGTCTCTGATCTCATTTTTACTGAAATCCTCTTTATCTATTATGATTCATTACTCTTAATTGTTGATTTTACATGCAAAACCAGATGAATGGAGAAATTTTGAAGAGAGGGTCAGAGATCCAAAACTAAAGGCTAATGAAAAAGACAGGACGGAGGCAACACGTCAATGGGTTTCTTACAGGGGGCAGACACTTTCAAGAACAGGTTCGGTCATTTTTATCCTGCTTCGTCCTGTAATTTACCAATCTTAAAACTTTATTCAAGTAATGTTTTTGTCTTTCAAGTGAGAGGGATGATGTACTACAAAGAAGCTCTTGAACTTCAATGCTTCCTAGACTCTGCGGAGGACAACGGTTAGTGAAATTGTTGCATTCCGGATAGTTGGACTCGTTGTCACTTATCTATTTCACCATCTTCTTATTTAGTTAGTTATTTATTCTTGTAAGTTATCAGACATAAAGTTTCATGTTGATAGATTCTACTATCTGTAACAAACACTTTGTTGCTTTTTTAAAGTTAAGATACTTATAATCAGCTTGGTGAAGATACCATTGAGCTGCTCTTGGGAGCAAAATCCTAAGGGGTGATATGGTTTTGAATAAGTTCACAAAAGCGTAGGCTGTGATACCATGTAATGCTTATTACTAAAAGAGAGAATCCTTTATAAATCAAGCATCAAAAGGGGCCCTAGTGGGCTAGAATAAATAGTAAAAGACATAGAAGAACCCTATATAATGATACATACCGCAAAGATAAATAGGAGCCTAATACAACGAACCAGCACTAACTACTACTATTTCCTCTGCAGAGATTTTTACTGGCTACCGAACGGTTGATATGAATAAAGACCACAGGGTTCTCAAAGAACGTGCACAAGCATTAGCAGATCTGAAGTTCACCTATGTTGTTTCTTGCCAAATTTATGGCGCTCAGAAGAAATCCAGTGACAATAGAGATCAAAGTTGTTATGCTAACATACTAAATCTGATGCTTACGTAAGTATTTTTACTTTCTTTTTTGTTGTTATTGTTGCTGCTGTATTTTCTAATCAAAATTTTCTTTTTTGAAGTGTATAATATTTTTATACAGCAAATGCGCAACAAATTAACTCATACACCCTCCTCACCTTTGGTGAGGTTTGGGGCCAAAGACCCGTATACCGCTAAGCCAAAGGCCCTTTGGTTTCTAATAAACTTTTGATTGTCTCAGATATCCATCTTTACGTGTCGCTTATATAGACGAGATAGATAATGAAAAAAGTCAGAAGGTTTACTACTCTGTTTTGGTCAAGGGTGGGGATAAACTAGATGAGGTACTACAATTACGATGCAGACAATCACATAAATAATAATCTTTTGACGAAGTAGGATTTCCACACTGGTGGTAGCTTAATAACACTATCATGTCCCATTGGTATTTTAGGAAATATATCGAATCAAGCTTCCTGGTCCGCCTACAGAAATTGGTGAAGGAAAACCTGAAAACCAAAACCATGCAATCATTTTCACTCGTGGGGAAGCCCTGCAGACAATTGACATGAATCAGGTAATTGCAAAATTTTCCCTTGGTTTCTCTTTTCAAGGTGGTTTACCATCTTTCCTCTTATGTTCAGGACAACTACTTTGAGGAAGCTTTCAAAATGCGAAACGTATTGGAGGAATTCCATAAAGATCATCGTGGCGAACGTAAACCAACAATACTGGGATTGAGGGAACATATTTTTACTGGAAGGTTGGTATACCCTTCATCTTATCTTGAAAGCCTTTAAACTTGGGTCAACAAAAATGTGGTTTTTTGGGGAAGGAGGGAGGGGTGCTTTTCTCTTATTCATGAGGCTACAATGGTTGTACTCAGTTTCTCTGTTGATTTACAGTGTCTCATCACTTGCGTGGTTCATGTCCAATCAGGAGACAAGTTTTGTGACAATTGGTCAAAGGGTTTTGGCAGACCCTCTGAGGTATGTTCATTTTTGCCCCATTCATTAACATACAGTAATAAGGAAACTTACTATCTAAACATATTACTGTGTGATGGCATCTCTGTATCACACATATTCTTTTTTTGTTGTTTTTAGTTTTTACATTTTTCTGGTTTTGTTGATGGCGAAAAGGTAAAGATTTGGCTGCATGTTGAGCTTAAAGATGTCAATGTAGTCAGCCAACCCTCGTTTGGCAATGTTACATTTTTTCTGTTACTACCCTTTTTCTGCTTTAACATGGTAATGGAACTTCTCATATGGAGAAGGAAATACAAGAATGCTCTTTTTATTTTTGTTCTCTTTGGGGACTTCCCCTAAACCATAATTTTGAAGCATTTCACATTCAAAAACCTTCATATGTACTATGTATGTAATTTAACCTTGAACAAACCAATATTATCAATAGGTGGCAATGAAGATCATTTTTTATGTGGCTCCTTATCTATTCCTTTGTCTCATATAGACCTATATATATATTGAAATTTACATGAAATGAATGTGAAGAAGGGAGACAGCGTATGCCATTTCTCTCCATTGGTTTCTATATATTTATGTTCCTTAAAAAGCAAACTCTGTGATTTGGATTTGGGATTCAACACATTGAACAAAGTAGTTGTAAAGGGTAGGTAATGTAAATGATTATGAGCAATTGAACTTCAGTTACCAAATCATTGGGATGATGCAGAGATAGTAGTTTTATGATAGCTTCTAGAGCTTGTGTTATCAGATTTCAACTGTCATATTTATCCACAAAAACGTCATTGATCTATGCGCGATTCATGGTCTTCTGTAATTTCCTTTAAAGATTCGTCTTTATGCAGCCTCTTGATTTCTTGTCACTGTTTCATATTTACATGACATATAATTATATAACTTCTATATAATCATGATGGGGATTTCTCAACATTTCAATCTTTATACTTCACAGGGTTCGCTTCCATTATGGTCACCCTGATATATTTGATAGGATCTTCCACATAACAAGGGGTGGTATAAGTAAAGCTTCAAAAATTATCAACTTGAGCGAGGACATATTTTCAGGTAAAATATTGTCATTCCATAAAGCATAAATGCTTGATGTATGGCTAATTGGGCAAGGTCTTTTCAGGTTACAATTCAACTTTGCGTGGTGGATTTGTAACACATCATGAATATATCCAAGTGGGCAAAGGTCGAGATGTTGGTATGAATCAAATATCCCTATTTGAGGCCAAAGTTGCAAATGGAAATGGCGAACAGACACTTAGCCGTGATGTTTACAGACTTGGTCGACGTTTTGACTTTTATAGGATGTTATCATTCTACTTCACCACAGTTGGGTTCTACTTTAGCAGCATGGTACAATGATGGAATCAAATACTTTTATACGGACTATTTAGCTAAATCACTTCTTGACAAGTGTTCTTTAAATCCATGACCTTCTTACAAGTTTCTACGCGTTCTTGTATATGGAATAGGCATTCTTCTGCTAAGCAGTGACATTCTCAAAGCCTGTATGTCAGAAGGTCATGGATTTATAAACAACCTGTCAGAAAGTCATTAACCAACGAACCCTTTTATATACTTGTGACTTTTATGTTATTACTTGAAAGTAATTATTTAATGTTTTGATTCTTGTGTTCCAGGTTACTGTACTTGTTGTTTATGTCTTCCTATACGGACGAATGTATATGGTTTTAAGTGGGCTGGAAAGGAAAATTATGGAAGATGCAACTATTAGTAACAACAAGGCCCTAGAAGAGGCTCTGGCAACCCAATCTGTTTTTCAGCTGGGATTAATTCTGGTACTTCCTATGGCCATGGAAGTAGGTCTCGAAAGTGGATTTCGTCGAGCCCTTGGTGACTTTATCATAATGCAGCTTCAACTGGCCTCCGTTTTTTTCACTTTCCAACTTGGAACAAAAGTGCACTATTATGGAAAGACAATTCTACACGGAGGTTCAAAATATCGAGCTACTGGTCGTGGGTTTGTAATCTTTCATGCGAAATTTGCCGATAACTACAGGCTGTATTCAAGAAGTCACTTTGTGAAAGGATTGGAGTTGGCTATACTTTTGGTTATTTATCAAGTTTATGGGGAATCATACCGAAGTTCAGACTTATATTTGTTCATCACTTTCTCAATATGGTTTCTGGTATCCTCGTGGTTGTTTGCTCCTTTTGTTTTCAATCCTTCGGGATTTGATTGGCAGAAGACGGTGGAGGATTGGACGGATTGGAAGCGTTGGATGGGGAATCGTGGTGGCATCGGGATTGCACAAGATAAAAGTTGGGAATCATGGTGGGATGCAGAACAGGAGCACTTGAAACACACAAATACAAGAGGCAGACTTTTGGAGATTGTGCTTGCACTTCGTTTCTTTCTATACCAGTATGGACTTGTTTATCATCTTAATATAGCTCGTGATAGCAGAAGCATACTGGTAAATGGTTTCACCCCATTGCATTTATTCCATATTTTTCTGTGATCTCTGCTCATAATTTACCATTGATTTATAGGTTTATGGACTCTCTTGGTTGGTCATGATAACTGCTCTTCTGGGCTTGAAGGTATGCAAAACAGAATGGTGGTAGTATTCTGGAAAACAATGTCCAATCTTGTGTTGGATTGTTAAAATGATTTCATTTTCACACATGTTAAGAGTCCCACATCGACCAGACTTGGACCATTTCCCTAGAACCGCCATTTTTCTCCATAAGGGCTCTTTTGGAGAGTAATGTAATGGGGTTCCATATATTCTCACATGGTATTAGAACCAAGTTCTACCACTTTGGAGCAATCTATACCCCAACTAGCCTTCATTGGAGGGGGAATTGTTAGAGTCCCACATCGGCTAGACTTGGACCATTTCTCCTCGATAGCTCTTTTAGAGAACAGTCTAATGGGGTTTCACATATTCTCAAACCATTTTTTTTCACGACTTACATCTTTCCTGCTGATGATCTAATTGTTTGGCTACTGTGCTTACCAGCTGGTCTCAATGGGTAGACGGAGATTTGGGACCGATTTTCAACTCATGTTCAGGATCTTAAAGGCGCTTCTTTTCCTCGGGTTCCTATCAATTGTGACCGTCTTATTTGTTGTATGTGGCCTCACTTTAAGCGATATATGTGCTGCTTTTCTTGCATTCCTACCAACAGGGTGGGCATTTCTCCTGGTAAGTTTCAAATTTCATCGTCTTAAACCGGTACTAGACCATGATTGTGTTTATTAATGGTTGTTTATGGTGGTTGTGAAGATTGGTCAAGCATGCAGGCCTTGCGTTAAAGCCATAGGATTTTGGGATTCGATAAAGGAGCTGGGACGTGCGTATGAATGTGTGATGGGGTTGGTAATATTCATGCCCATCGTTATCTTATCGTGGTTCCCATTTGTATCCGAGTTTCAGACAAGGTTACTATTCAATCAAGCATTCAGCAGAGGTCTGCAAATCTCAATGATTCTTGCAGGGAAGAAAGACAAGACTCAATATGCTTGACCAAATTTTTGGCCCTACTTGTAATTATTCAAACATGCAAATACCTCACATTCCTTTAAATGTTTTACATGCTAATTTGAACCATTGTTTGGTTTCAAGCAAACCTTTTATTCTTTCAAAAAAACCGACATCAAGGGTCTGAGCCTGACAGGTAATTTGGAGCTCTTTATGAGGACTTACCAACCACCTAGCAAGCCGTTGTGTACTTGATTTGCTGAGAAGAGGATATTGTAGGGATGCTCAGGGATTGCCGATTACAAACCCTAGTTTGAATGATCTTTATACTCTACCAATCTTCTTGTGAGCATGCAACGTGCATTTGGTACATAGGACAAGACAACAAAAACTTGTTATTTTACGTCTGCCACAAATGAGCCACTAACTTAATGAGGTGGCAGGGTTTTAATTTAGCCACAAATTGACACCTAAAATGATGAGAAGTCTACTAAAACAGAATAAGACAAGTTGAACAAAGATACAAGAGAAAAGGACAGATTGGTAAATTACTAAGTTATCTATGTCAAATCAAAACCCTAAAACCTTCAAAAATTATTTCATCCGCCTACCTCACTTTCACTCATCTAGTCTTGTCCGTTCACATACCAAACGTATTCGCAATTATTAGAAAAGGTCGATGCCCAAATGATGGCACTTGGAAGTAGGATAACCATGCCAAAGTAGGTCCTTATATGACCGACCCTTGTGGTTAAGGGTCGGTGCCTACCCATCAACGTTAGTGAAGGCTTCCACTCGGGAAACCTCTCATCGAGACGTGGTGTCGACCTCAATATGGAGACACAATGTTGCAAGTTATTAATCAACTAGAATAGAGATGGGTGAAAAGACAAGATTGGACGACCCTGGCTAAACCAGGTAATGACATCAGCAAGTTGGACCAGGCTAGACCGCCAGTCCTTATTCCTTAATCAGCTCACAATCTTTTGAGACGGACCGGACCAAGACCGGTCCAGACTCAGATCCGGCCTGGTCTTTTTAGACCACCTTGACCAGACTGTTGATCAAACCACATAGCCTTATAATACATATTTGTTGCTTAACAATGCATAACATAAGTATAAGCAAAACATTCACCTATGTCTTATTAAAATATAATCAAATATTAAGATTAACTGATCTCATAAAACTTCTGCAAAATCATTTCTACTCAAAATATGACCCTACCTAAGGTTGTTTATACAATTTTGTAACTTGCTTCTTCACCTGTGAAGATATGCCCTGGGTTCCCACACCATATGCCATGTGTGCTGCTGGTGCTGCTGCTGCAAGACCTACCGGTGTTCCTACTGCTGAAACTAGCGGCCCTCCACCTACCGGTTGCCCAATCGTTATGCCGACCCCGGTCGGAGGTTGGGGCAACGACACTTCCCCATTGTTGACACTGGTGATGTCATGGATGCTTGATCGCCTCCTATCTTTGTTCATGGAGTTCAATCGAATGAAATATTTCTGCGCATGGCTTGCAACTTGAGTAGGCGTGCGTGTCACCACATAATTCCTGGAAATACTTCGCCAATCGCCTTTCCCGTATTTCTCCAACCCAAGAAGAAATAATCTGCATTCGTCGTAATCAAAAGTGAATATCAGGAATTACTCTAAAAAGAGAGCCGAAAGATTTGATCACATCCGACTTTCCAATCACCAAAATTAACAAGAAAAGTTGATTTTTAACGCAAGGGAAAGTTCAAATGAGAACTATAAATATTTTGAAAACCTGGGAACCAACTATTTCATGTATTATTAATGATAAATAACCCTGAAGAATCATGAATATAATTTTTTTTAGTAAATCATGACATCATGCATATTCATCATGAATATCATCTAATTTTCATCATGTATAATCTTCATCATGAACAAAGGATGAATAGTTGGTTCCTGGGTTCTCAAAATATTTACGGTTCCCATTTGAATCTGTCCCTACAATAGAAAACCAAAAATCTTCTATGTTGACATTCGAATATGTAAAATTAAAATGGGATGGACTAATGAGGAAGTAGTAATGCATAGACCAAAATATCCTGTAGGATAAATAAACTCATATTAACATGTATTTAACAATTTTAAACCAAAGTCTTGCTCTTTTGGTCACGGAGTCCACTCCACCTTTTGTTGCTCCACCTATGTAGGACATGTTGGTGATTTTAGTGAATCATCAGGTCGATTTATGTAATGGGATTCACAAGAGGTATGGTTTGGTTTACTCAACTACATGATTATCACTTGTGAACTCATGTTGTGTGGTTTTCAATTACAAGTACAACTTAACAGCGTAAACTATAAGCCAGAAAATGGTCAAAGGCCCACAAACTCAGCAGGCTTTTTTGTTCTGGATTGCAACAGAAGCTAGCCTGTCTGCATACAATCATGTTTCCATAGATGCCTTTATCTATCCCCTAATGTTCCGAGAAATATGTATTCTAAAATTCCAACTTTCCTTGGCTTAGAAATCATTAACTGGGGAAAGGATACAATTGTTTTGGAGATGATGGCTGCTAGATGAGTGAACCAAGTCTTAAGAACACAGAAAACTCATATTTAGATGCTGAAGATACGGTCAAATTAACTGAATTGATAAAAATTACATAGAAACCAGCTACGATGGCTCTGTGGTTGATTGTAATCACTTAGACCAGCAGCAATGAAGCCATCCCTGGAAATAATTAGCGAATAAAATGTGTTGAAAACTTGAACAAGTTGCTTCGAGTCTGACCAAAACTAATCTCACTGCAGATTAGAAGTAATTGATTTATTCAACAATTCCCATGATATCTTTTGGGAAGTGTGACCAACACCAATAATCCTACCAAAAAGTTGAAATACATAACTGGGAACAAATATTCAATGGACTAATTGTCTAAACCAGAATAAAGCCAACAATCTTATTGTATACCCTCTCTGTTTTCTGTATGAATGTGTGCCTTACATGTGAGTGTGTGGTGTTTGTACATGTGTGTCAACAACAGTAATAATAAAACAAAAAAATTCATTTCCAAAGTAGTTGGAATAGGCTAGCATAAAAGCCATCATAAAATTAAAATAAAAAAACAGAAAAATATGTAAGAAATCAATCTAAACTTACGAAAAGAAAGTATCCTTCAACGGTCTGCCATCTAATGACAATTCCTAAAATATATTCAACCCCTTCAATTCTCTGTTAACTACTTCTCCCCGTATTATTTTTGTCCCCTAATCTCCCGTAATGCCCTTCTTACCTTACAAGTATCCCCCTCTCATAGGGTACATTAATATGTCTATGATGAAGATGACCAAACCATTGCAAGCAATGATGCAATATCAAGCCACTCACTTGGCATGTGTTTTCAAGACTTGTAAGGTTGGCTAACTCTTCAATTGCATATTTGCTTGATTTAAAGAATCTTTAAGGTTCTTATCAATTATTACTAGGATTGACTACTATGGCTCATTTTCACATGTACCAACATGAAAAGGCTTGTTATGCATTCTTACATCACTTCTTACTTTACCATTCATAAATTGGTGCTTATGTTGTCTCCCCTGGCCCATATTCATATTCAAGGTTCTCCCCAAATAACAGTATGTTCTAACCAACATGAACAAAAGAAGTATACCCAGCGGCCTTGCTACCAGACCACCATGGTCTATTGGTCTGTCACAATGAGATAACTCTTGCCTTTAGCAAAGTGGCAATCTATTTTTGTCGAACTTAGCCAACCCAATCATTGCTGCCTCTTCGTGCATTACCTTGGCTCTCAGTGCTACCGTTAGTTTGTGGCATAAAATTCATGTGGAACTCTATTACCGTTCAAAAATCTAGATATGTTGTGGTTAAGACTTAAGTAACTTCTCATGACACATTCTATGGTCGTCATATACAGTTCTTTGTTCAATCTCTTCTAAAAGTAGACATATATTAAAGGATTGTGCAAAAGGTAAATGACAATTGTAGGCATACGAAGCTGACTCCTAAGCTACCACAGTTATTAGACCCTCTGTTACCACCCATGTTTCTTCATTCTGCTTAGCAGGGAAAGGTAAGCTTTCAACAGGGAGATTGATGTTTTGAATAGATTCTTCCACTTCATCCAACATTGCTTCCAATGTTGCCATTTGCTCTGCTGAAAGTGATATATTTTTCTATACCACATCTTGTAATTCCTTGGACATTGCTTCAGGACCATTAAATCTTAAGACTGGATCAGCAGGTTGGTTTGTTAGTTTCAATCCTAGGTACGACAATACCCAGAAAAAGCGGTACTAAATGTTGTTCTCAGTCATCTCCTTCCGTTGTGCTACATACCCTAATATTTTGGATGGGCATATACTCTTCTTTCTCTTTAACAGTTTGACACAGATCATAACTGTACAAGGTACCTTTTTTCCTTCTCATTGCACATTTCAGGATTTGGTGATGGGCAAGCTCATTGGTACTCTAGCATATGTCATGGATTCTACTAGTTCAATGAACTTCCTACACCCATGCCAAAGGGTCATTGGCCGAGGGGTATCTCGGTTACCAGTAAATCCTAGCCTCCCTGGAGGTCAAGGGTTCAAACCTCACCAAAGGTGAGAAGTGTGTGCGAGTATTTGCCATATATAAATATTGTATACTTAAAAAAACTTCCTACAACAATACAGGGGCAAGCTGGATAAATCTGCTAGCATATGCCATGGACTACTAGTTCAATGAACTTCCTACTAGCACGCAGACATATTAGCAGCTTCTAGTGATTCTGTCATCTGACGATCTAAATCCATAGCACAAATGGTTACAGTAATCCCTTGAACTTTGCATCCATCGGTCCTCAACATCGCATGCAATCAGATAAGAATAATTGGATACAGAAATTGAATAGGATTTTTTCATGGACGTTATTCACCAGGCATTCCATTTGGTTTGATTCTCATGGACTAGCAAGATACAAGGCATTGGTTCGTAAGGCATGACAGATGTTATACTCCTTTAATGAATAGGAAGTTAGGAACATGCCATATAAGAATACAAATCCAACAATGTAGTTGTTAAAGATGATCCATTTCGTTACTTTCGCACAATTTGAAAGAAAGATGGATAGATTGGTACGGGATGTTAGTCACATGATAAGGCATAATGGTGGATGTGACTACAAGTTTTGTGAGTCTTGTGTGAACAAAAGTCCATATGAAGTGAAAAGATAAGTTCCATAGGATCAACCCTGCAATGACTTACCATGGCAAGTTGGGCCACCAAAAGTCAACACGCACATGATAAGGAGTGTAGCACAAATATGAATTTGGAGATCGATGTGTCGCCATAAACAATAGATATGATTAGAAGTGAGGATATATGATAAAAGAGGGTTACACACATTAAGTATATGTTGAGGCAGCCTCATTTGAGGTGGTCTACACATCTTTCGGGTAGAGCTTCATTGATGGTATTTTTTTAAGAAAGACTCCAGAAGGCATGCCCGAGGGGATGAAACTTTCACCGCTCATCTATTGCACGCCCCCAGCAACACCCAAGTTTCAAACTCTAGACATCGTAGTTATCCTAAGCAAATCCCTGCCACTTGAAGAAGTCCAACTTATGCAGCAAAACAAGGGAAAGAAAAAGAAAACCTTCAAGACCTCATGGCATTGCTTAACTTGGGTTGGGAGATGATCGTAGAATCATCTATTTACTGAACAGCATTCTTGTTGCAAACGTAAAGTTAACATCATTGCTTAAACATTGCTTTACTTAAAGAGAGATATAACCTTACGACCCTAATACCCTTTACTAAATATTTAAAATGGGTACCATCCCCTCAAAGAAATTTGTATGTGAAAGTAACATAGAAGCTCAACACACACACACACACGCGTGTGTGTATTAATTAGTTAAAATAGACGGAAAATAGGAGCAAGTGGTGAGACCACATAGACCAATGTATCTTTAAAAGAGATCACGAGCAGGCACAATGTATGTTTCCACTTTATTAGTTCCATAAGTGATTTCATTAATAAGAAACTTAAAGCAAGCACACGAAACAATATAGAAAGGAAACTTCAACAAGGCATGAAAACGGCAGCAAAGTTCAAAACAACTAAAAGAACACCTCTAAGCTCAACAAACTCAAACATAAATAGATAGAATAAGTTATACCTATCACAACAAGACAGTACAAAACAGCAACAAAACTAAAACAACTAAAACTACATTGCCACACTCAACAAACTCAAACCGAACCAAAGAACCGGTGCATCCCACCCGGAGGTGGGGTATGGGGAGGGCAAGATGTACACAGAGTTGACCTCTACCCAAGAGTAGAGCGGTTGTTTCCGTGAAGATAACCCAGCTTGTGAAAAGTTTGTGAAGAGTGAGCAATAACATACGAATAGAAAAAGGTACAAGACAAGTAAAACCGATTTATGGAAACTCAACACCACTAGCCTAACTTACTAACCCTATCTCCCACCCTCTACCTCTCAAGTTCCCTACCTCCCGTCTACTATAGCTATAGATCCCACCCCTAGTCCGCTACCCTACCCAAGTCCTACTCAACAAACTCAACATAAACAAATAAATAAATAAAATAAGAGATGCCCATTGTGAAATGACTATGCAATTGAATAACCAACCTGTGTTCATCCTCTGTCCAAGCAATCCCTTTACGACGCTCTTGATCCGACTTTGAGGCCTTGCCTCCATGATTTGATTCACTGCCATTCTGACCGAAGTTGCCGCCTTTCTTACTGGTTCCACCATCACCTGCATGGCTTTCCGAGTCATCCAACGAAGAACTATAGCAAGGTAGAGGTACAAGACCAGACTCGATATTATCCAAATCCTCAACTAACAACTCATAATGATGCTTAATCTCTTCCACCGATTTCCCCAAAACAGCAGCAGCAATTTTCTCCCACCGATCCTCAGAATCCTCATCAGGATAAGTAACAAGTGCATTTTCAAAAGCCTTATCCTGTTCTCTAGTCCACACAGAGTCCCCAACTGTTTCATCAACCATCTTCTATAACTCACCTAAATCTAATTAAAGTTTATCGAACTCACAGGAAGTAAAACGAGTAGCAATCAAGTATACTTGTCCAAAAACCTCTTTAAATACTCAAAACCAATGCACCCTTGAAGACAACCATCACCATCAAACAAGCTTTCATAAACTATTTCGTTATCATCATCCTTAATGATGATTTACTCCTCAGAAAAAACATCGACTACAGCTGTGAAGCGATGACCCCTGCTAATGAGGAAGAAAATTTCAAGGCAAGTTAGTTCCCTAAAATTGAGAAATGTCTGAATGTAATCAAATTATCAAACCAGAGATAAAATATAGCAACAAGAAGTTTAAGTCATGATGGTGAGTATAATTCGGTGAAAAATTAGGGTTTTGGACTGTATCCTAATCTAAAGGAACCATTTCGGTGATCAAATAAGTGCTCAGAAAATCTAACTTGAAAATAATGAACTCAAGCAAAAAAGAAAAAGGGCAAACAATTCCATTTCTGATAGCAGAAGAAATACAACCAAAAAGAAAAAAAAAACGATCTAATTACCACTTGATAGCAATAGTTCCCCCCGAAACAACACGAAATTTTCACAAACCCTCGTGTTCTTTCCTTTTCTACACTCCAACAAATGTACTTAGTAGACAAGTGACGATAAAATCGCTAGAACTTTAACACACCCATTGTAAAATAAAAAAACACTAATAAATCAAGAAATTAACTGTGTGAAATGAATTCTAGCAAGTAGAAAGAAACAAGTACCCCTTGAATTCATGTGTGATCGTCATCAGCAGAAAGCTCAATGGAACCACAAACCCTTGTTTTGTTGGATTAAACCCTAGAACTGAATCGAAGCATGGTGCACAAATTAGGCGACGGGTGGTGAGGCGGTGGATCGGTTTCGTATATTATTATATAATTACAGTTAAAAAAGGAAAGATCGCTGACGACAGAGTGACCCCCCAAGAACTCAAGTAGGGATGTCAGATATTTTAATCTGGAATCTTGCATATACAACTCGATTTCATCCCTTAACAAACAATGGATTCGAAATGGTATAAAATTTTGTAATTGAATTTTACTATCTGACAAAACGTCATTGTATCTAAAGATTTAAAATAAATAAGATCTTTAATCCAAAATTTATCTCAACCCTACTAGAAAATTATATGTTTAACAATCACTCAATGGTTTGATGCAGAATGATTAAAAAGTTCTTATGATATAATGCAAAATAAAATATGGTTGTTTGCTAATAATGAAATTAGGCGCTGAATAGTTAAAGGACGTTCAAGATACAAAATCATTCAGAGGGTTTTGGAATCAAATCTTTTTTTTTGTCAAACAAGATTCACTAATTAGGGATTTAGAGATTACTTCTTAATAGAACCAATAAGAGGTAAACAAACAACCCAAAGCTTTACTCGGTTAAATTGTGTTCCGGGTAAACTAAATTTTTCTAGATATGGAAAATCAAAGATGGGGTAAAAGTATTGATTTGACACAATGAACAAGAACACATCAATTTTTTTTTTAGATGTTCAATTAAATATTACAAGAATTGTACATAATAATGATGATAAAAATAGATATATTGTATATAATATTATACAATTATTTTTTGACCATGTGTATTTTATATATCATGTAAAGTAATTATTCTTGTAAAAATCGAGAAAAAAACATTACGGTTTTGCAATGATGAGTCTTTTTGACATTAAACTAAAAAAACCAACCATATTGTTAATGTGATATTTTAAAATCCTTACAGTTACTCGAGAAGATTGAGGAGTTGTTTGGCAATTGCAGAATGATTAAGTGGTCAGAATGATTAAGAGACTCTTATGATATAGTGTGAAATGAAATATGGTTGTTTGTTAATTGTTAAGAATGAAATCAGGGCTCTGAATGATTAAGACATGATCAATATACAAAATCATTCAGAGGGTTTTGGAACCATTATGAGACAAACTTTTTTTTTGCCAAACAAGATTTACCTCTTAACGATTCATAAGTTGCCTCTTAATTGAACCATTAAGAAGTAAATAAACAACCCCCGAGTTTTTTTGTTTTATTTCCTCGTATGCTTAATAAATTGTTGCATTTTAAAAAGAAAAAAAACACACATATTACAAATCTTTATTAACATGATAAATGACCATTTGATCAATATTCATATAATTTTCATGTTTTAGAAGATATAAAGAGAATACATTATTTTAAAAAGTAGTAGATTATTACGATTTGAAGTGAATTCTATTATATTTCAAATAATAATCTTCATTATGTAGTTCTCACCATTCCTGTAAAATAAATAAGTAAAAAATTATTATAAGGGCTAGGCTAAAATAATGACACTTCTAGGAGTTACTCTTGGCACCCCTAAACCTAAAATAATGATTAGGTTTTTTTGTTTTTATATTTATTGTTATATATTAAATTTTAATTAAATATATAATTTTTTTCAACATTGAGTTTTGTATCACTTTGTTTTTGCTTTTTGTTAGATTTTTATTAGGAATTTTAATAAAGGATATTTTTTTTTCTTTTAAAATTTCATTCAACATAATGCTTTTCGTTTAGATTTTTTTTTGTTTTTTATTTAAAAGTAAATAAATACTTATAAATATAAATATTACTATTTTTAGGTGGCAGTCTGAAGTCTTAAGTCTTAATTCACTTCTGATTAATAAGTGTTGGTGTTGAAGTCTAAAATCCGAATCAATAAGATTGTTTGTTTTGTAACGTCTTGAGGCGTCTTGAGAGAAAGAGAACATTTGAAATGAGGCAACGATAAAAGATTTTAAGAAGTTAGGTCACCATTTCATATTTCAGATGTATTTAATAGCCATTAAGAGGTTTTAAAAACTGGAAAAAAAAAAAAAAAACAGTCTAAATGTCAAAAGGTCTAAATGATTCAGACTTAAGAGTCATTAAGAGGTATTTTTAAAACAAACAAACAACCACTTAATAATTATAAAGACAAAACATAAACATTGTGATTTAACATATAAATAAAATATAAATAATCTATATTACATTTTAGTTATTCTAAAATAACATTATCCGTAATACAATTAACACGTAAAAGTCGTCTGTACTTCTGTATTCGACCTGAATACGGGGTAGCTCATCCATCAACACACGGATAACTGTATTCATATACTGAATCTATGTTCCTACGTTTTAATTTTTTTCGTAAAATATCAAGGTTTTAAGCATTATCAATATATAAAACTTTCTAATAAACTTTGTGAAGTTACGGTTGATATATGACTTTTTTTTTGGTCAACCGTGGGTGTCCGGATTAGCTTACGTATACCTCGACTAACTTCAGAGGCACTGAAACACAATCATGAAAATTTCTAGTGACCTTGTGAGACTCAAACTAATGACCTATGAGGAGGAACCTTAAAGGCTCAAACGTTATTGTCAGTTGGGCTAACACCACAAATTGACTTGGTCTTTAATAAATGTCTTTCATAGCTATCTTTCATGGAATCCTTGAGAATATATGTATGTGACATCTTGTCAAAATTAGATAACTGAAATATCATCCTTGATAATGAAGTAACAAGTAGTTTTTATATTTCAAATTTTTTTATGCAAACAATGATAGTGTTCTAAACTTGTTATTTATGTCGTTTACAAAAAGGGTTTGTTTTCTTCTCCATAAATCCATCATGGAGTTACTAGTTTGTTAACTTAATGACGTTAATGGGACTTACAACTTATTTTGTCAATTATATATGACGTTTGATTATGACTTAATGACATAGAAAATGATTTATTTAATAAGATTCTAGGAGGAGCTTAGTTTTTTTTTTCAAACCTGTCACTTCCAATTAAAAAACACCCTACTTTCATCTATGAAACAAAAACCCTCCTAATTTACACAGACATATTAATCAACACAATAAATTTTTATTCATACAGGAATTAATGGAAAACCAACCAAACAGGCCCTAAGCATGTGTTCAAGTCACAAGTAAGAGTATAACTGAAAATAAGAAAAACAAAGACCATGAAATGGACTTATGCTTATGTTCCTTCTGTTTTTGTGCATACATGTTTAAAGAGTGGTTTATGAAATTATGATGTGATGTTAAATGATGTTATGCAAAAATAATACTAAAGGATCATTTACGAATCCCAGATTCACCACTCTAATTTATTTTATTGGATAACATTTTTAATTATCATAATGGATTTTTGGTAAACATCTCTTACTCAGTCAACACAAAAAAACTCTTCTCTCGTACTTACCCGATAAGATTCTCGGACTTGAAATATGATTCCTCAAAATACGATTAAAAACAAATTTGGTTTCAGGGAAACCAAGTCGTTCAATCCGGATATGTTGCAATTGCCAATGAGCAAATAAGTGGGTGATTGGACTGAAATCCTCCTATGAACGGAAATGTGGCATTCTTTTTTGAACAAACCAAAATAAAATATTCTGCATTTTATAAAAGGAGAGTAACATTTGAACAGGGTTAGAAGAAAACCTAAAAAAAAAACGGAAAACTGAAGAACACCCTAGTAGCCCTTCATCTGGACGATATGCACTTTTGCATACAAGTAATTTGTAACATGCACGCGTGCATAATGCACTTGTGCATAAAAACCTAAAAACCAACATAATTTAGCTGAATGGACAAGTGCATATCGTCCAGATGAAAGGCTACCAGAGTGTTCTTCAGTTTTCCCCTGAACGTCCCTCTATTTGAACATATTCCAACCTTAATAAAACTCAGTTGCAAAACGTATCACGAGGATAAATGAAGGCGGTCAATTTAAAACCTGAAGGTTGGACACATTCTGTAATATCCCGATTTTTTTAAAGAAATTTATTAATAAACATATTTATTCAAGTTGGAAACGTTATAGAACTAGAAGGACTATTTTTGTCATTAGGAAAAATTTTGAGTTAAGATCATTCTTGGATGACACCGTATGGTTCCTAATTAAATTAGGATTCATGGTTATGTACTTATCCAATAGGTTTTAGCTTGGGAAAGGGGAAAAAAAAGAAAAAAAAAACATTGGGCTTGATTTGTTCCATGGATATCTCAACGTGGGCTAGGGTTTCTTTCCAAGCTAGGGATATTTATCCACTTCCGCCATATCTTAAGATTTGCATCAAACATATTTAATCATTCAATAAACCCTTAGACTAACTGCAGGTCATGAGGTTTTAAAAATCATATATTAGACTTGAGGTTGGGTTCGAGATTGGAGTTTTCATTGTGATTTCCAAGATTCGTTGAAGAAAGCTAGCGATTTTTAGATGTTAGCTTAAGGTACGGATTCTTTATTTCCCCCTTTTTGTGTTTATTCGATCCATTATATATTCGTTCATTCCGTTTACATGTATTTGATTCGTTACATATGTGTACGATTTCCTTACCTCTCTTTCAATTCCTTACGTTCGATTTGGTGCTCAATGTACTTTACCTCGGCCAAGTTGATAGTGTTTCCGTTTGATTCATTGATCGTTTTTTTTATAAATGTTCTTTGGTGAGTTTTGTTTTGGTTTTATATATGATAGATCGCGATCTGAATACTTTAGAAACCTCAAACTCTATTTGTAATTTGCTGAATTTTTACTCTGAAAAAAAAATCGTGTTATTTGTAAAAATCATAAAAAATCGCTCGATTATTGGATTAAGGCATACGATATGTTTTTGAAAACCTAGAGATGTCGTGTACAAACTGTCGTCACACGATAAAACTGTGAGTTTCGATCTAAGTTAATTAAAATCGGTACTTTTGAGAACTGGTCTCGTTTTAGACGAGAACAGTGCAATGTTTTTCGAAAATTCGTATAAAATCTATTTTAAATCGGATTCAGTCCATTCTTGATTCGTTGAAATCCTAAGACGTTTATTCAAAACTTTTGTTTAGATATAGCTTCCTAAAACCTACTTGAAGTATGAGAAAATATTGGAGTTTTAAACGTATAAAGTGCTGAAATAAGTATGCGTTGATTTTGAAATGTTGCAAGTGTGAAATTCTTAGTATTTCGGGTTTTATTCGCCATATATTTTGGTATTTTGCAAGAGTTACTGTACGGAATTGTGTCAATGGTTTACCAAACTCGTGCCATTTAAATTCCTTCGATTCGTAAGTCTTTTAATTTAAAGTGTTTGAAAAATAAAGCTTTTAAGTGGAGCGGTCAATATTTTTGTACGTTCAAATACCTTTTTTTTATTCGTTTTGTAATTCGTATGATTTGAGATTCATTTAGTATGATCACATGTGTTGTGGCATACTTTGAAGTTTATACGTTAAGGTGTACCGGACTACTAACCACCTATGGGGTACCATAGGCACGTCATTGTGGCACCGATGGCGTGACACCACCCGTGGCGGTGTGATCAGTCCACGACGTCTCCTTTTGATTTTTTGTGCTCTGATGAGAGCTGGCGTGGTGTGATGGGAGGCGTATGGGTCGACCCTAGTTTGTAGGGTGGATGTCGGTGTAGTGACCAACACCGCATCTCACATTATTTAGTACAGTTGGATGAGAATATCCAACGTACGTGCCTATGTGGCTTATGTCTGACACTTGTTGTATCTGTTTATGCGTGACATGAAACTCAAATGTATGTGATTATTTGTTCGAACTCGGTATGCAATCTTATGATATGATTTTGATTTAAGTTTCTCAGATTAGTTTGATATTTAGTTGACAATATTTGTTTTGATTTGATAGTCTTGAACTTTGACAAAATTACTGTCTCGATATATGAATTTGGATTTATTCATTTTGTTATGACTTTTGATTAAGCAATTAAATTTGAGTCTTTTGGTCTAATTGATTTTGGTTTCGTTTTCGTTGTTTTGGGGTATTAAAGTTTGTAGCTGAAGTTAGATGTGGAATGATTATACTCAATTTAGCTTTCGTAAACACTCAAAAATTCAAGGCTCTTGTCCAAAATTCAGATTTTTATTATATTCGATATTGGGTTCGATTATTCGTTTGTTATCTATTGTATTTGTGCACTGAGCGTTTGGCTCAACCGCATTTCTTTGTTCGCGGCAGGTATTCGAAGGAAATCTAAAGAGTTTAAGGGATTCAGAGCTTCATCCTATATAAGAGGTTTGTTGGTAAGAAGTTTTAGATTTTATTAATGTTCTGATGTAAGTATTGGAAGAAAGAAAATGTATCGTTCAAGACAATTATTATTTTTGATGGTGCTTATTTTAATCAAGGTTTAATAATGCTCTGTATGCTCTTGTTAGCAGTGTGTTTTAAGTTCGAGTGTAACCTCCTTTTCTATCTCGGGATGGGGGTGTTACACATTCGGTAACACAAACAGGCTAATGCAGTAAAACCTTACTCTTCCTCAGTCCCGAGATAATTTTCACTGTTTTGAGTGATATTCAAGTTCAAGCCTTTGAATCCTTCATGTGTTACAATCCTTTTGAAGCCATGTTTGTTGGTCGGAAGACTTAAGTTTGTTCGAACAAACATTTACACACACCAATATATATATATATATATATATATATATAGGGTCAGGTTCACGTGAGACCGCGTGAGACCAAGCCTTAAAACATGAAACTTCACACCGAAACACTGTGAAGATAAAACACATTCGAACTTTCATAATGTAATCACACTATGAAGGTAAAAAAACCTAAACCAAGTTAAAAAAAAATCAAACCTTCACAGATAAAAGACTGTGAAGGTATATCCGAACATTCACAGTGAAGACCTTGTGAAGGTAAAAAAAACGAACATTCACAGCGAAAAACACCGTGAACGTAACATTTACGGTGTTTTCCCTATGAAAAGTTCGATTTTTTTTACATTCACAGTTTTTTGGTGTGAAGTTTCATACTTTAAAGTTTGGTCTCACCGGTCTCACGGAAACTGTTTGGTCTCACGCGAACTTAAGTCTCTATATATATATATATAGAGAGAGAGAGAGAGAGAGAGAGGAAGGATCATGCGAGAAGTTAAACATTTTGCGAGAAGGCGAGAAGTGTTTAATCATATATGATATTACGGTCTGTGAGTGTGCTTAATCATATATGATTAAACGTCTATGTATTGCCAATATAACATGTGTTTAATCATATGTGATTAAGCTTATGTATCATATATGATTAAACACTTCTCGCCTTCTCGCAAAATGTTTAGCTTCTCGTTTGAACCTGCCCCTATATATATATATATATATATATTGTTAGAAAAACTTATAGAGTAATTGAATCGATCATATTGCTTGAGAATCATGTGAGTTCACTATCCGAATTGATATTCCGACCCTATGCATGGGTTACACGAAAATTCAATATGGGATAAGACTCAAGACCACTATCGTTTTTAGGCACAAAAACGAGTAAAATTACTGGAGAGTATATGAAGTTTGTTCAAACTCGTGAGTGCTAAAACGTAAGTATATAGAATACATATATATACTAGTTTCATTCGTAAAATAAGAAAAATTAACTAAAATAGCAATAATAGCAAATTATTAGCAAAAATGGTCGGTTACAACCATTTTAGCTAAGATCATGGGTTGGAAATTGCTGCACAATAAATTTTTAGTAACTGCAGGTCTAGAGATTTGGTCATACGAGACCAGAGATAGCCAACCAAAGCCCCTGGTCTAGAGATAGCTAACTAGAGGTAGTAGACCAGAGCCTCTCTGGTCTAACAGACCAGAGAGTCCCGGCCTGAAGCACGACCAACCAGAGCCTCTACGCCCCTTGGACCCCGCAAGGGGGCGCGACCCCCTTGACCTCCGCCATTTCGTCATGTCCGGGATCAAACTCGTCTTATAACAAGTGTGCACTCGATACCGCCTAACTTGTATTAGATCAAAGTTTGAAACCCAAATCCAATTACACTTGAATGACCGGTGACACTAAAATCACCAACATATATATAGGGGAGGGATCAATTGGAAACCAATATTACATTGGAAACTTGTGAAACCGAAATTAACCAATCATTGAATTTATTTTTTTTATTTTTATTTTTAATTGATAAGGTTATTTTAGTCTTTTACATAATTTCATAATATACATGGTAAGTGTTATTATTATTATAATATTAATTATTTAATTTTAATGTGTTATATATGGTAATATTGATCATTTATTAATTTAAACATAAAACATTTAATTTAGGTAAACACAAATTGATTCATATGCAAGCTACAAATCAAATTATTTTTTCTAATTCTTATGAATCAGTGATTGATTCATCCAATGAATGAAAGTTTATATTCATATGAAATCTTCAATATTACCTCCAGGCACAAAATATTAATATAGTGAAACATAATAGATTTGATATAGTGAAACAAAATATTAATAGTGAAACATGATGAAACATAAAATGTTAATATAGTGAAACCTGATGAAACAGATTTGATATATTGAAACATAATGAAAAAGTAATGAAACAAAATATTAATATAATGAAACCTGATGAAACATATTTGATATAGTAAAACATAATGGAAAGATAATGAAACAATAATGGTAATGAAACTTAATTGGGTTTTTACATACTGCATATTGATGAACATGTAATAAAAATGTAGTCTTGATATATTATTGTTATCTTTTATTAATAAATTAATTAATTTATTACCATATATAATTATTATCTTTTATTAATAAATTAATTAATTTATTACCATATTTCATCTTTGTTGCCAAATTTGAAACACAAAAAAGACACATTTACCATTTTGACATATTATTATTATCTTTTATTAATAAATTAATTAATTTATTACCATATATAATTCAAATAAATCTTGACCATTAATTAAAAAGATCAATGGTTGAAATTTGGTTTCCAAAGTTTCCAATGAAATTTAGTTTCCAATTGAAACCACCCCTCTCCCTCTCTCTCTCTCTATATATATATATAAGAGAGAGAGAGAGAGAAGCAAGAACCTGCACTAGAATAGGAAATAGGAAAAGCCAGACATTCCTTCTTTTCAGAATTCCAGTCCTGCGGGCATGCCCGAACTGTTAGTGATTCAAACAAAGACGCGAGTGCGAGTCTTCCTCGGTTGAAGTCAAAAAAGTCCTCCTCCTTTATCTTATTCCTACCATCCGGGGCGAAAGGATGAGACGGAATAGCGTGTCATTTCGGAACCGTTCATAAGCTTTCCCTTGACTAATATAAAAGTAAAGGCAGCTATCTGGAGAATTTTGGGCCGAAGGCATCACAAGATCGAGAGGAGCCATCTTGATTCGGACTAGAGGAGGAAGGAACCTGCCCATAGGTGTAGGAATCAATCCACTGTCTCGTTGCCAATTAGAGTAGAGAGCTATCGCGATGAATTGTTACAATGTGTGCCTCGTTCTGGGGAAGCGCGCATGCAGGTGCAGGAAGGAAGCTTCTGCACAACAGACAATGAATCTATGGGTCCCATGCCTTGTTAGACGACCCGTGCCTTCATCCAAACAGGTGCCTCCTAGGCGGAGAGGAGGGCTTAGGATCGCCTTTACCAGGGGGATGAGGACGAGACAAAGTTGACTCCCGTGGCCTCTCGGTAGAAGAGGGAGAAAGCCCAGTCTTCTATCTCAGTCTCAACAGAAGGTAAGAGGAAGGGCCATTCCCTCTTTCCTTCGGGAAGGGCTTAAAAGCGCCTTCATCATGTCAAGCTTCAGGCAACCGATTGGCTCCAAGGGACTTTAGAAGAAGAGCAATGAGCGTAGTGTTGAACTCTTTCAGTAAGCACCCCTTCCGAAATAGAAATCCATCCTTGATTGCCATCGATATTTCCTCCCCAACTAGCCCCTTATTAATATAAAATGAAAGAAGAAGTTCGGGAAACCATCAGGCCCCACTCAAACTAGCTGCCCTACCACCTTAGAATTATAAAGAAGCATTTCTTAAAAAAAAGAAAGAAGCTCGAATGCTCAAGCTCAATATCATATGGGTTGTGTTCTACCAACGAGCAGCCAGGAGCCTAAAGAAAGCACTGAGAAAGAGATAAGTGTTCCGTATAGGTTCGTATATATATATATATATATATATATATTGTGGCGCTATATGATCTTTAGCTATAGGTCTCGTGTGCTTGCTATAGAAAGTACATATACGAGTCACGAGTAAGAGGAAGTGGTAACGGTCGATGGATGTTCATATTTGAGTATTTGCTGACGGAATGCCTCACATCAAGGTGACAGGATTCGAACCTATGGCCCTCTGTACCCAAAACAGATGCGCTGACCAGACTGCGCTACACCTCGTCTCACCACCCCGGAGCATATAGATCCACCCGATCGATGAACACTCAAACCGAACTCACCCATCCTTTTGGGCACAGGGACGCGAGAACCTAAGAAACATCTTTTTTTTCGAAATCTGCCTCCAGCAAGATAGGGCGACGCAAAAAAGCCGTATAGTGCAGGAGCGCTCACATTTTTTGGCTTACTCTTGCACTTGAATTTGAAAATCCGGCTCGCTCCCGGCCTTTGGACCCTTGGCCCGCTTAGAAGTGGATTCGAACCACTGACACAAGGATTTTCAGTCCTTTGCTCTAACCAGCTGAGCTACCTAAACCACTTTCCTAAAATATGTTTTATTCATCGAATAGCGCCCTACCTTACCACTTGACTAGTAAAAAGCCCTTGTACTAAAAATAATAGAATATATAGGCCTTTTTCGCTTCTTCGTCAAGCTTTCGAGCAGCTCTTTCAACTGCCGCCTAATCCCCCAACATGCTCAAGAACCGAGAGCCGCCCAAGGACTGGACTCCACCAAGAGGTTCTTTCTCTCACGTCATTTCGCCCGCCCGTTTCACTTCTGTCCCGGAAGAAATGGGATTCGAACCCATGCATGATGCAATCTTCTTGTATGTCGATTTAGCAAACCAATGCCTTAAGCCACTCAGCCATACCTCCAAGTTGTTGATCGGAATGGAATTTGATGCGCCGGGTTTGGTTGGTTGCCCGAAGGGCTATCTGATCCGATCAACTGCGTAAGCCGTAGCGCGCTAGCACGCGTACTATTCCGGGGACTCTATCCAGATCTATGGATCTCCCCAGCATCCAAGCGAGACTCCATCAAAATCTGCCACTCGTTGGGCGACGCCTTCTTTTCTACGAACACCCCACCACTGAATGATGAACTTTGCCAATTTTCGCCTCCGACCCGACCAGGAGAGAGGAGAGAACACAGGGTCAAGCCAAGCCCTTACCCGCCTGAATGGAATTCATATCTCCTTCGTCTGGTCGAGAAGGGATAAAGCCCGTCGAACTGGACTGTGACTCTTCTATTACATTATGGAGAAGTCCATTCTCGTCATGGTCGATCCACGTCCTACCGTAGTGCCCGGAGAACCAGGCTTGCTTAGCTTACAAAGCTAGCTTACTAACGCGAATCCTTTTTGATTGATTGCACGAGCTAGCCAGCAAAGCCCCGACACTTAAATCGCTTCATTTAGGCACCTACTGACACTAAAGCCGTTCCACTCGTGCTTCTCTAACGAGAATCACTTCGTTCCACTCTCCCAACAGGCCAGCAAGCCATTCCTAGCGGCTTAGCCCTTGTTAAAGGCTAAAGAGCGTACTGAACACTCACCCTTTCTCGCCAGCAAGCTAAGCTCCTAGTCCTCTTAGCCGGCTTACCTTTAACCTAACTCTCTAGTTTATGGCCTAAAAACACTACTTTTTGATCAAAAAACAGAAGGCCATTTAAAAGCTCTTTTCTTGTGTTCTTGAGTACACGTTAGGATATTACTTCAGGGGCTATCCAAGCCATTGAGGAGCCTGCTCAAGCTGCTGCTGAGGATGATGAATGATCCTAGAGGCTCTTCTTCCGTATGAGATCTTATAACCGGGAAGCGTAGGTAGAACTTGTGGAAGGAAGACACTGGCGAGTAGACCTGTGAGAGCCCACCATCAAAGGTCGATATCTTACCTTTAAAAGCGGGTATAAGAATTGGAAGTCGGGATATCCCAATCTTCCAGCTCTCAAGCAGTTCAGAAGATTCATCCCTCATGAAATCCCCTTTGCTCCTGCTTTCATCTACCCCTATGCTTCTGCTTTCTTCGTCTATGCCTATGCCTCCAGGGATGGATCCAATTTCCTGTCCTATTTTGGAATTGTTGATACATATGTTATGTTACGATGGCTTCGGATGAGAGAGGGTGGTCGTAGATCATAGTTCTGTAGCGAAGCTAGGCTGTTGAGTTTGAGCTATGAGTTCTGACCTGAGCTAGTCTTTCAGATTAGGCAGGGAACATGAGGGACAGTTCCTCACTACCGAAATTCCCTTACAGTTCTAGAAGGTAAGAGAAGCTAGGGCTTTTGAGTTCCAGTAATCAAGCCAAATTGGAGTTATGGAGAGAAGGCAGTGAACGGAGTTGGCGGTTCGAGTTCTTGGCAGGACGGATGGGGCCCAGAGTTAACAAGTAGCTTGGCTCAACCTTCGCTTTCCTTTGACAAGGCAACTAAGGCTCCAGCTTCGCTTTCTACTTCGCTGCCTTTCTCTAACGAGACAAGTAAAGTACCTTAATTCACTTACAGCAAGATAAGGTATTTCAAGCGGGTGAAAGTATAGAGCTACTAACCAGAGTCAGAAAAGTTGGTTGGCATTCAAGCAAGAGAGAGAGAGAGTGTGTGTGTGTGTGAGAATGTGTGCTTGTGCAAGGATAATGTGAGACATGTTTATTTTCATGAGAAAAATGTGAAGATACCATTATATTGTGTGCACACACAATATACAATATAAGGGTATCTTCACAAAACCTTCACCTCCATGTACCTTCATATTCTCACCAGAAAGGCTGTTCTCACAGGAACCCAACTGTACATATGTATATAACTATATATACACACACATAGTGATGAAAACAACAAAAGAAAATGTCACACTTTCATTTCATTTCCACTGAAAGAATGGTTTCATGTATGAGATCATGGCTTTATAGTACATATACTAACCTGCTGCATCAAAACCATTAGATAATAATTTCATCTCTGCTTCTGTTTGCACTTTCCATAATGACAGAAATTCTGCAATCATACAAAAATCAAACATTCAGCAGCAGTAAGCATCATCAGACACAAGTTAACTGTAGATGATACCTTTGTCTAACATGCCGAACAGCGTCAAGAATTTCCATCAGTTGTTGCAACTTCACATTTGCCGGGGTCTCCTCGTTTTCCAGAATCAAAGTCGAGAACTTCACAACTGTAATGACCTCAGATTCGACTTTGTTCAGATGTTGATCAATTCGGTCCAAAAAGTCTTCATAAGAAGTTAAGCCAGTCAAGCTACTGATCAGGTCATTGTTAACTTGCAAAGATCCTTCAAGATTGTTTGTTTCGTGTTTGGTGGGCATGTTGTAGGTTATATCTTGTAGTTCTTGATCATCACCGGAATTCAGCAAATCTTTTTCAGAACTTCCATCGACTCCCAAACTTTCAGAAGGTGGGGAGACAACCCGAACTTGAGCATCCTCATCTTCCCTTTCGATTTCAAGATTTAGAGCAACCGTTCCAACAAGCTGCCTTTCTCGCAGAGATATTGCCTAACACCAGATGAAACATCAAGCGAATATCCAAAAGTCAAAAAGTAAATAGATGGCCGTATCCATTATCCAAGTAAACGATCATTCTACAATTATAGGATGGATTTTTATTTTAGCCATAGTAACAAATGCACAAGGAAGGTAAGGGCATAAAGAAGATGATGTCTTTATGAAGCATTCTTTTTGCAGACCATGGTATCTGACAATCTTTTATCCAACCAGACCAAAGGGTCTATGAAACACCCCTTCTCATGATTGGGAGTAAACTTTAGACCTTCTCCTTGGCCCCTAAAGTGTTGTTAGCACATGTCTGATTCAAATTTAAGATCTCTTAAATGAAGGCCCTGAGCTTTACCCACTAGGCCAAACTCCTCAGGGTCAAAAGTTTGTGGTTTTGGACTTGTTTTAAAAACAAAATGAAGGAAAAAGGGGTGCAACTAATTGGTTGGGCGGTTTAGGCATTTAAACAACCCAACCCAATTTTGGCGGTTTGAATGATATGACATAGTTTTACCTAATAGATATTTCAATAACTTTTTACCTTTTTACCACTAGATATTGTAATAATCTGTTAGTTTGTTCCAGAGGTGTGAGTTACCTACTGCCAGATGTCCTGTTGGTATTGGTCCCTATATCAGATATGTTAGAGAGTCTAGAATCTTCTTGTGAGTTGATATAAAGCCGTTTGGTCATGTTGTAAGGATATCTTGATGATCACTTTTTATGATATAATATGGAAACACCAGAGTTGTTCTCTGTGTGCATTTGAGTAACCCAGAGTTGTTCTCTGTGGTTTACACCTGTTCAATCATTGAATTCCTTTCAGCATCTATCAGTGGTATCAGAGCCTACTATCGTGAAGGTTGTGGATGGTACGATACACCAACAATCAACTCATGGAGAGAAATGAAGAAATTGAGCGTCGTCTGGCCACTCACGATGAATCTCTCAAGCAATTACAAAATAGTATTATGGATCTGAAGGGGGTAACTAACCTAATACAGGATTCGTTGAAAGGATTCCCGATTTAGCTAAGGGGGTCAATTCTTGATCAACGATTACCATAATCGTAAGAACAAGGGTCCAGAGGTTGGGTATGCTTACTCTGATGGAGCATCTAATGGCTCAAAACAAGGAGATTTTGGAGGTACGTTCTTCACCACAAAACCAGGTTACCAACTAGTGAACCGAATGGCCAAGTTAGAGTTCCCTTCGTTCGATGGTGATGGATTTAAGGATTGGCACTACAAATGTGGCCAGTTTTTCAAGTTAGATGAGACCCCGGAGGATATGAAGATCCGATTAGTGGCCATTCATCTGAAAGGGAGGGCATTACAGTGGCACCAGGGATTTATGAACGAACCAGCAGCAAAGAACATCAGTTGGCAACGGTATTTAGAACTCCGTGAGCAATTATGTGGAAGGTATTGCCTCTAAGCCGTTGATAGAACTCAGGAATCTAAAGTTTACAACCACTATGAGTGATTACAATTCACAGTTTAATGCTCTAAGGAACCAAGTAGACGTCCCTGCGGAGGTGTTATTAGATTTGTACATTGGCGGCCTCTAAAATGAGATAATGCATACGGTTCAACTTATGGATCCAAAAACTCTAAATCAAGCTATGAAATTAGCAAAAATTCAGGAAGGAGCGTGCTATGCTCTGTGGGTTTTGGAGCCACCAAAATCCACTAACTATAATAATAACCTTACCAAAACAACAAGTGACAAGGTTGCTCCAATTAAACAGTCTAACTCCCCTGCTCCTACTTCTCTTCCAGCTTCTAGTTGTCTACCCGTTGTGCCTCCAAATTCTACCAAAACACACAAAATAAACCACTCCTGAGCAAGTCCTTACAATAAACCACTCCTGAGCCAAATGTCTCAAAAACCCTTGGTAGAATCTCAAGTTCCAACACCCCAAAACACACAAAATAAGACCACTCCTTTAAAGCAACTGTCCAGGAGTGAATATGAAGAGAAAAGAAGGAATAATCAATGTTTTTTTGTAATGAAAAATATGTCCCTGGTCACAAGTGTAGAGACAACAAGTTGTACATGTTGATTGGTCCAGAAAATCCAAATGAGCACATAGCAGATGAGATGATTAATGAAGGTAATGAGGAAGATGGAAAACAGGACAACATTGGCAGCATGAGGACATGGGAGCAACTTGGATCAAGAAGACTGCACTCTTGAAGAAAGGGGGTTGATGGGGCTCGATGTTATCCTTGAGGTCAAGGATAAACTGATGAGGAGGTTATTGATATGACATAGTTTTACCTAATAGATATTTCAATAACTTTCTACCTTTTTACCACTATAACTTTCTACCTTTTTACCACTAGATATTGTAATAATCTGTTAGTTTGTTCCAGAGGTGTGAGTTACCTACTGCCAGATGTCCTGTTGGTATTGGTCCCTATATCAGATCTGTTAGAGATTCTAGAATCTTCTTGTGTGAGTTGATATAAAGCCGTATGGTCATGTTGTAAGGATATCTTGATGATCACTTTTTATGATATAATATAGAAACACAATAGTTGTTCTCTGTGTGCATTTGAGTAACCCAGAGCTGTTCTCTGTGGTTTACACCTGTTCAATCATTGAATTCCTTTCAACATCTATCATTGAAAAAATCCAATCCAACCCCTTACAAATGTAACGGGTTGGGTTGGGTTGGGATAGGGGTTGCCATTATTCTTTTAAATAAGTATGTATCTTCGATTTTTGGTGACTTAGAAGTATCATACATTGCTCAATTTGAATTATTGATACACTACTACATATAACAAACAAACAAATTGTGCTTGTAAAAGTCGAAAATATGTTTACACACCGACACCAACACTCATGCTTACTCCATTCACCCACCCAAAAGATATATATGTATATATTTATATGTTGTTTAGTCTCACACATTTGTATGCATAATTAATCCAATCCTTTTGCTGCTATTAAGTTTACGGCAGATACACTACAACAAAAATGGATTTTAGGGCGTCAAAAATGTTTATGCCTCCTAATAGACTGCTTAATAAAACTTAATTTATAGGACCAAACAATAAAACGTCCTATCTAAAGATGTTGTGATAAGTTTATAAGACTTTTTGGGTGTCGTAACAAGTTTTTTAGGATATTTATGTAAAAGAAACAACCTATTAGCTATTTTATATGACATTACTTGAAAAAGAGTCTTATAAAAACAAGGGTCCTATAAAAAGATGTGTTCATAGGACATTTATCAAAGGTGTCACATGAAAATAAAATAGCTAAATGCGATGCTTTGTATTAAAAGTGTCTTAAAAGAACTTGTTAAAACGTCCAAAAAACGTACTATAAACTTATTATGACACCTTTTCGATAGGACACTTTATTGTTTGGTCCTATAAACTTAAGTCATATAAGGCAGGCTATCGGGACACCTAGAAATTGTTGGCATCCTATAATCCGATTTTGTTGTAGTTATAGCAATAGCATGTAAATAGAGAACGAGAAATAAGCAAAAATGTGCTCAAAAAACGACAAAAATGAGAATGAGGCTCAGTCTAGGTAAATAAAAATAAAAGTTTATATTGTATATTGTATATAAATATAAATAAAATGTTATCAAAATTAGTGGCAGGTTGGGTCGGGCCTAACCCAATTTCAACCCTATTCGTTGATGGGTTGGCGGATTGGGTTGGGCAGGTTGAACGGGTTGGCGGTTTTTATACAGCCCTAGGTGCAGTGCAACATGATGCTTCTTTGAATTTCACCATCCTAATACCGGTCTCACTTAAATTTTGTTAATTCTAATAACATACATGACATGAGGCTTCTAAATCTTGTACACTCTTATAAGGGCAAATTGCATAAAAATGTAATCTACTTTTTTTTGTTCCTATTTTGGGTAACTTCATAATATTAGTGATATAGAAGCTTAAAATTGGATGTTACAGACCTCAATAAGCTTTGTTGAGAGCTCATCAAGCAACTCAATTCGACTCTTTGTCTTCTCTAAAGCTTGCATAGCCTTCTTCTTTTGAAGTAGCATCTCTCTAGCATCATTCTCTTTCCCAGCTTGAACGCTAATGGCTGCCTGTTGTTGAAGCTTTTCTGCTGCTTCGGACAACCGCAACAACCTCTGTCTCGCTTTATTAGCTGAGATAACCATATTTCATCACTTCTTTAATGAAGATAGAGCTGTGTCTGCTGCCAATAATTGGCATTCAACAAGCATCATCATGATTATTTCAATAAAAAGTAGCCTACACATAGTAATGCAAAGGAGATGTGGTACATAAACCTACATTAATTAAGCATATAGCATAACAGAAAGCCACAAGGAATCTATTGGTTGTATTAGGGCTTCCATTGATGAATTAGGGTTTCTGAATGTGTTAATCATATTCACACCATCAACAGAACTCATTTACTATATGTAATCATATATATGTAAATGAAGATTGTAATCGGCAGTCAATTGTGAAATACGATAGTGTAAGCGATCGGGATTTGGGGGAATGATTGATGATAAGGTAGAAAGGCGATTATACCTTTAGCTCTAGTGTTTGATGCCTCAAAGTGAAGCTGATCGAGTTGATCTCGTAATTGATCGGAGTCGGTTCGGGAAGCCGAGCACACTGTCCTCGCCGGCGAACTCCGGTGAACGACATTTGCACCGGTGGTCAGCATCATCACTCCCGGAAACATTATCGCCGAGGTGTTTACTCCAATGCTCTTGTTCATACCAATTGTTTGTTTTTTGACGACGTTTTATTTAAATATAAAAAAGAAAAATATATGAGTAAACTATTCTAGTTTTGAAATTGTGATTTTCATTTATAGTGTTTATAATTTGCTGTTCGTTATTGATTTTGTGGATGAATTCAATTGATTGAGATGATGAAATCAATAGTAAGGAGACTTTTATTCAAACACTTGTCCGGTAAGTTTACCGGTAAGATTTAATATTGTGACTTACCTTATCGGGTGGCAAAAAGTGACCCAACCTGTCAACCTAACTCAAAATTAACAGTTTGGATTGAGATTTTCAACTTATTTTAAGTAAATGGGTCAACCCATTTAATTCAACCAGTTTTTAACTCATTTCAAATATTATGTAATTTTATTTTATTTTTAACTAAATTTCATTATTTCATTATTTAATTATAATATTTAAAATATTATATAATTTTATTTTTATTCTATTAAAATATGAAATATGAAGTCAAAGTGTCAAACATTAGACGTTTCCTTTTCATAGGTGATACTGATACATCCTCCTCCTCTATACTGTCGCCTTCACTCAAAAATGGAAAAACCTAGCCGACTGCCAACGTCCATGGGTGAATCGTGATACGACCGACTGACATTCATACTTGATAACTTGAATCGTGATACGACTGCCGACATCCATACGTGAATCATGATACTTTCCAGCGATATGTGCCCCTTCTTTCTATAAGGTATCCATCTCAATTTCTATAAAGGCATTCATCTCAATTTCTATAAAGGTATCCATCCGCGTCCGTTCTTTCTATAAAGCTTTAACCTGTTATTTACTTAATTATGGGGGAGCTTTGAAGCATGTAGTGAACACTTTATGTACTGTTGTATATGATTAATATGGTTGAGAAACAGTAGAAAGTAGAAATTGTTATTTGCTTAATTGAGAAACAATAGAAACTAATCTATATCTTCCCTCTCGATTGTACTGTTGTATGTTATTTGCTTAATTGTCGTAAATTTAAATAGTCTAATTCCTTTTAGTTTATTTAAAATTTTAAAAGTAAATGGGTCAACCTATTTATTTAATAGGTTGGATTGAGAGAAATATAAACAGGTCAACCCGCTGTCAACCTATTTAGGTAACAACTTGGGTTGGGTTGAAAATCTCAACCATTTAATTAAAAGGTTGTGTTGGATTGGGATCTCTAACCCATTTAATAAATGGGTTGAACCCGAACCCAACCTATTGCCACCCCCAATTTTAGTCTATAAAGAAGGCATCTTATGTAACAATTTACCCGGTAAACGCTAACCAGGTAAGAGTCATCACCTCATTTTTACCAAGACTCTCGGCTCTTACCATCGCTCTTTGTAAGATCTTCGATCTTTATCATGCTTATCTGACAAGGTAACATGACTGGTTACCGCTTATCGGGTTAACTTTTAGCAAACGACCTCTAAATTTAGAAATTAGAAAAAGTAAAGCAGACTAAAATTTAAGATTTTCGAAATATTTACAAATAATATATTTTATTTATTCATTTCAGGTTTTAGGACGGGTCAGGTGACCAAAAATCAAACCCAACCAGAACCCAAAATATCCCCCTGAAAATCGGATTTCGAATTTTGAGACATTCAGGTTTTTACACAAACACCTCAATTTTGATTCAGGTTTTCGCCTTTTCGGACAATTCAAGTTTCGCACACCCTCAGACATGATAACATACAACATTACCTTATAGCTTCTATTGTGGTGAAAACTTATTTATTATTTCATCAAGCCATCACTAACCACTGGGGTTATAGTTGGTTAACGCATGAGATGTAATGGAAATCTCATCTTTCCCTAATTCGAAACCAGAGCTACCAAAGCCCTTGTAGCTATGGAAATTCACCTGCAATGACTCTAGACCATTCATGGTCACCTACGGATAGTCGGTAGGCATAAACAAACCCGAATACCCACAGTTATTAAAAAAAAGTCACTTATGTTCTACATTCATCATTCAGTACACCTGATTATTAATGTTCATAAAGCAGTCTGCATATTGGCAACAAGTTCATAAGGTTCCTTTATCTTTGTGAAATGGTTCCATTTTACGATCACCCGAAACCTAACAATCACGATAACGGTCACAAATCCGGAACGTTACCCATTGGACCAAATTTTTATTCGGGTTTAGATACGGGATATCAATAATGGGACGGAAGCAGGGGTGTCCTCACCCATGACTGGCTGGAAAAGATCGAGCTCACCATAACGTTCCAGGACCCGCATTCTACAGTCCTCTGCAGCCATCAATCCGGTGTGGTAGGCACCATGTACCGAGCCTGGATAGTCGGTGCTTGTTGCTTCCCCTGCAAAGAATAAGTTGTCGACAGGGATCCTTAGCCTTTCGTACAGATCATGGGGTTTCCCTACTGCATCGTAGCTATAGGAGCCGAGCGAATTGATGTCACTGCCCCAACGAGAAACTAGATACTGAATCTGCATAGAAAAAAACACAACATTAAGTTCCGGTTCCACACTGAATCTAGGTTGTTCGTACGTTGGACAATATACGACAAGATAGAACGAAACAAAAACTTTTAAGTCCCACGTTTGGTGCAACAATTAGACCGGGACCGGACAGGACTGGGAAGGACAAAAATGCATTTTTTGTCTGTCCTACCAAAATAGGTGGAACAAAAAATCATAGAGATGAGATAAGCTTGGTAAATTACTACACTACCCATGTCAAATTAAAACCCTAAAACCTTCCACAATTCTTTCACTCGTCTGCCTCACACTCGCCCGGCCAGTCCTGTTCGGTCTAGTCTTGTCCGGTCCGCATACCAAACGCACCCTCAAATATAATGCAACAAGAAACAAATATTACAGGGGCAGAAGCATCAGGAAGAATCTTTTTGAGATGAATAAAAGCAAAATTAGCGGCCGCATCATCCGACAGTTTGTCGATATCTCTTGCTAGCTGTCCTGCAGGCATATAGACTAGGACGGCATGACCGGTGGCCTTGTGAAGGTTAAGAAAGTAGCTACATCCGTAAGAAGTCTCCGCAACTACTCCTAGAAATTCAACATTTGGCCAAAACACTCTGTCAAAATGCAAAACTATCTTGTTCTCGATTCCCACTCCAAGGTCGGCTATGGCTTCCTCCTTCCACTCGGGTAGTCTTGGTTCGAACTTAATGGTATTCGACTTCAAAACACCGAGCGGCACAGCAACAACAGCCGCATCAGCAAACAAAGTTTTTCCATTTTCAACGGTTACCTTCACACCATTCTTACGTCTATTTATCTTCGTAACCCTTTGCGATACAGGAATAAGGATAAAAAAGAGGATGTAAGTTAAAAGGCCACAAAACAGTAACTATTTTTCATTACAATTTTGGTATAACAAAAAACTCGGGGTTAAAACTCAGGTAACTTAACCGCGTTAATCATGCCTTACCTGTGACCTAATCGGATGTCGAGACCTTTTGCAAGTGTATTTATAACTGGAAGATAACCCCGGACCATAAGTCCATGCCCACCAGGAAGCAATTCTTCCTGCTCATCAAAAAACAGGTATGAGATGGTGGAAAGAAGTTTGATTTTAAAGCTACCAGATATTACAGCACATAATGTGGGCTTGGGTATACATAAGTAGTCAAGTACTACAATTGGCAGATTAGAGCATCTCCATCAGGTTCTCTAAAACGGAGAAACGGAGATTTTAAGATTTTTTAACCTACTTTTTTGCTCCAACAGATCCTCCAAAAATGGAGATAGCAGGAGAGAGAGGATAAAAATCTCCAAATTTGGAGAACTAGAGAAGAATGTTCTTTTTATAGTTCCCACCAATGAAGTTGAATGTATTATCAGTTTATTTGAAAGTTTATTGCGATATTAAAATCTATTGAATATTTTAATAATATAATTTATGTTGAATATTCAAAATGGAGAAACTGTTGGAGATGAATGTAATTCTTTTTGGAGGTTGAAAGTTTTGACTCTCCCCTTTTGGAGAAATTATAGAATATCTGTTGTAGATGCTCTTATAGTGATCAATTAAGCTTTATTTGTCAAGTCATTGCTAATTCTTTTAGCAGATTGTGAGTAAACTTTTTGATCTTCATTGTGAGACCAGTTCTTGAATCGTGCATGATGGTCCACAGCTAGCTTGCTTTGATATATATATATAGAGAGAGAGAGAGAGAGGAAGGATCATGCGAGAAGTTAAACATTTTGCGAGAAGGTGAGAAGTGTTTAATCATATATGATATCACGGCCTGTGGGTGTGCTTAATCATATATGATTAAACGTCTATGTATTGCCAATATAACATGTGTTTAATCATATGTGATTAAGCTTGTGTATCATATATGATTAAACACTTCTCGCCTTCTCGCAAAATGTTTAGCTTCTCGTTTGAACCTGCCCCTATATATATAATCATATATGATATCACATTTCTCGCCTTCTCGCAAAATGTTTAACTTCTCGCATGATCCTTCCTCTATACATATATATATTTGTGTGTGTGTGTGTGCAAAGGACTGGATAAACTAACAAGGTTGTATGAAACTGAAAGTGATGGATACTTTTGTAACAATTTAATTTGATTGTTGCAAGGGTTGCGATGATGTTTTTAGGTCCAAGACTACAGTTACTTCAAGAAGCAAAACAGTTGAGATAAAAGATAACATTATGTTAATTTTGCAATTTCTAACCAATAAAACGGCCTAATTAACCACCACTAGTTTTGTTTGCTTTTGATTTTCCGAGTGTCAGATTCTGAACTTTTGAATTCTGGCGCTGACAAGGAATACCGTATGCGATTATGATTGCTTAGATATTTTACAACTTTGGCCATATTTCCATCGATTATACTGCACCGCCTTTGTTTAGCTCAGTCATGATATAAAAATGACCACTGAAGTACAAGTATTCAGCTCAACTGATCATAGACCTTTAAAATGATAAAGTTGTGTCATGATATATCTATATAGAGTTGCCTAAAGGAAAAGGGAAGAAAAAAAAAACATGCCTTGTCCCAGCATTTAAGAGATATCGTCTCAGCATCTGCAGCAAACCAGCCTTCCATTCTACACAAGTACCACTGCAACACCTTATGAGGAAGCCCCTCCAACCTGCAAGAATGAAAATTTTGGATGCCTTGTAGAGTCTTATGACAAATTTTCGTGAAGATTAGCTGGGAGATAGTTACACCTTAGTTTTGGGTTTTTTTCGAACACAATTGATATTGCTTGCTGTATAGACATGTCTTCAATGAACTCCTCCCTCACTTTATTAGTCTGGAATACATAAAGCAGCACATGAAGAAAGCAATAACGAAGAAAGGAAGGATGAAAAAGGTTTTAAAAAACTACTTTCACCTAACAATTGACCATTTAACATGCCCTTTGATGTAAAACATTAGAGCAACCTCGTAAGGGACTGAGTTTCAGGTTTAGAAACATTATTATATGCATTATGATTGTTATCAAGGTTGCGAAGTTCATTTATATGTTTGCATGTTAAAAGCAGGCCCCTTGTTTTTTTCCCCGCCGGGGGGGGGGGGGGGGGGGGGGGGGGGGGGGGTAGGTTGTCTTCAAGCAAGTATACAACATGCTATATAGCAAAAGCCTGAGCTTGGTGTTTCCATGATGCTTAGAGAGAGAGAGAGAGAGAGCGTACCTCTTCTAATATGGTCTCGAATGTTTTTCCAACCTGTGAGACTAATTCCTGAGGAACTTGATTCCCATCCATATCGAACAGTGCATAGCTGAAGAAGTACAATAAGAATGATTGAAGCAAACATCAATGAGGGGAATTATACAAACTTCGTAACTTATTCATTAGAAGTATCAACAACTTTATTGGTCATCCAGAACTTCAATATTAGTTAACAAAATGCAGAATGAAGTACTAAAGTAAATGTTAATTGATGTCTACAGGAGAACCAATGAAGAGAATAGATGGTAACAAACTAAAACCTAACGTAACATTTTTCTTTGTACCCAGGCCCAAATAGAGTAAGCAAATTAGTAGCCCCTTCAAGTTCTAGGAATGAAAGAGTAACTATACAGAAAAAAAAAGTAAAGGACCAAGTTTTAACAAACTCAAGAGCAATGCAATAGCATTTAAGCATATAAAAGAATTCAATGTGCTATAAGTTAGTAAGTATAGCCGCCATATTCAGAAGAAGCTAGCATTTATAGCAGATACAAAGGGTGAATTGAAGAAGTAGATTTAGACCTACAGAAGATTGTGAAAGAGAAGGGAAACAACAGTCAACAGAGAAAACGATCAGAAACATTCAAAGAAAGAGACATGAGGAAACAATAAACGTTTGCAAAATAAAGATAGAACAGTGGAATTTTAACAGTTCTCAAATCCCATCTCCTAGCCCTCTTCTGTATGCTTAAAGAACATAAATTGAATGTTTCAATTCCATAAATCGTCTTTTAAATCAACAACATTTCTTTCAAACATCTTTTGAAATCCACTAATTTTCATAATGACATCAAGTTCTATGAATATGTTTTCTTCTCAGATAATCATTTTGCTATGCCTGCACTGAAATTTGAGGACTGGAAAACAGCACTAGATATAACTAATCTTCCATTCTTAGATGCTTCTGTTTAAAAATCCGCTGCATAAATTTAGTTTTTCTTCAACTTCATAAAGATGCTTAAAAACATATCCTGAATTTTTGCCAACTTTAGATGATATACTATCCTTGCGTAGACCAATCATTATCTTACATCTAACAGTGTCAATGATTATTTGGGAATTCTGGATTAACGTATCCATCTTATATAATACACTGAAATCCAAAGGTATGCGTTCTGCACCCTGTTAATATTAATGATGTGTTTCAACATATTCGAAAATAAAGCACAAAAGTGCTTATCACCAGTCCGGCAGTCCCATATGGGTAAATATGCACATGTTCAAGTGACTTTGGTATTACAGCTTCCAAGTCATAACTACGTACATGATCTAATATATTCTTAGAATTATAAGCTGGACCATGGATCATTCATATAAGATATACATATGAGTTCAATCACTAGTACTTGAATGTCTTTATAACATTAAGTACATGTATTTTAGCTGGAATCCCGCTTCTTTCATGATTTATGGGTTGTACTTTCCCTGTGTCCTCTTTGGATCAACTTGAAGTGATTTTAGGACCACAGGAAAGGGATATGCCATCTAAAGAAATATTGTCAATCTCATGGTACAACATGAAAAAGAAATATTATGCTAGCATCTGGTACCGAGTAGGAGCTATGCAATGTTCCTATTAGATATCTTATGGTTATGGCATCTCTACAAAACCACAGAATTTGAGTAAGTCGTTCTTGATTTTAAGCATATCATATGGTTATGGCATCTCTAGTAAACCCCAGAACTTGAAAAAAGTACCCGATGACTAAACAGATTTTTGGCTGAAAAGGAAGGTCCATTGTCCATGGTAGCAAAGAGCCTACAAGAACGTTGCTCGAGAATTGGGCTTGTCTAAGCCTCGAGATAGTGAAAATGTTCAGTATCTTTCTACTTTTCTTTCTCTGTTCTAGAACTTAAATGAGCATAAGTTCATTTGATAACTAATTTTCATTGTGTATTAGCTCACAATAGCATTTCCAACCTATAAAAAGTTAAAAACCACAATAACAAAGCAATAGCAATAAACTCACCTCCTCCTATTATACAACTAAACTAGAAATGGACCTAACAACATACGTTAAATATGAAATTTTGAACTCCATCACCTCTCCAAATCATGGTCATATAACACTGAGTTGTCACCACTGGTCCGGTATAAAGGTAGTCCAAGTCTTCCAATGACTGGTGCCAAGGGATTCTCTTTGCAAACCCCATGCAACCTGTAAAATTGACATTAATGTACAATTAGTGAAGAAATCACAAGATGGAATTATTTATATTCAAACAGTCAAGATTATGAAGTCCCTTCTCACCATGATGCACCTAAATCCACAGGAAAACCAAATGAGTAATCAGTACGAACCCGACCACCGATTCGATTACGAGATTCAAGTACGATAACCTGAAAAACATGACATAAATGGTATTTTTCTTCAAATAGGATGTCACTAGAAAAGTATTATCATCAGAACCTCTGGAGCATATGATGTTTCTTTAGATTACCTGAATTGAAGCATCATGAAGCGCACGCGCAGCAGCTATGCCAGCAAAGCCACCGCCGATCACAATAACAGATGGTGAGGCTGCACGCCTCACTTCAACGTTTGAGTAGCAAATTGCTACAATTTAAAGGGGAAACCAGAATTAGTTTGCATGCAGTGGAATTGCCAAAGCTTGACAAATTCAAACACCCCATCAATAATTCTCAACATATAACACCACATATTTTTGGACAAATCCACAAAAAGGACTTTACATGAAGTACAAGTCGCATGCGTGCATGTTATCAGACATGTTTACAAGTAGAGATGCATGCACCTAACTACATTCAAATACACATTGACCAAAGCTATAAGCCATTTGTACTTTTCTTATATGCTATTGCCTTGTTCTACAACCTGTTCATTCTTTCGGAAACTGAAGCATTTTTAGAAGGATGCTGATCCACATCAGCTCAAATATGGTTATTCATAACCAAGAGTAAACACCTTATCCACTTTGAATTTTCGTGCATAGGCTATCCACTAGAAGGGTCAAATAAGATGGATTAATCTCGGATATCACATGGATTCTTTGATATGCTCTGTTGAAGGGTAGATAGAATGAACTACTTTCAGCCGTAGGATAGGTTTAAAAGGTTAAAACACCAGCAAGTGAAGAAATTCTCCAAAGGAAATGTTAGCTATGGATCATCATCCATTCTAAAGAGAGTCAAAGATAAAATGGTTCTCATACCAGGTTTTTATTACTACTTTACCCATCATAAGTTCACATATTACAACTCTTACAAAGAAACACCCTATCCACTTCGCATTTTAGTGCATATGCTATCCACTAGAAGGGTCGATATGATGGATTAATGTCAGATATCAAATCGGTTCTTTGATCAGGTCTGTTGAAGGGTGGATAGAATAATTTAGTTCAGCCGTAGGATATGTTTGAAGGGTGGATAGAATAATTAAGAAACGCTCCAAAGGAAATGTTAGCTATGGATGGCCAACCATCATAAGTTCACACATAACAACCCTTACAAAGAAACAACCTATCCGCTTTGCATTTTAGTGCACGGTTCATCCACTAGAAGGGTCAATAAGATGGATTAATGTCAGATACCACATGGGTTATTTGATCTGCTCTGTTGAAGGGTGGATAGAGTGAATTAGTTTCAGCCGTAGGATAGTTTGAAAAGTCAAAACAGCAGCAAGTTAAGAAATGCTCCATAGAAAATGTTAGCTACGGATCAGCATCCTTTCTAAAGAGACTCAAAAGTAAAATGGTTTTCATACCAGGTTTTCATTACTATTTCACCCATCATAAGTTCACATATTACAACCTTTACAAAGAAACCATCATGCCTCATTTGTTGCCTCATTTTCTTTTCTCAACTTTTATGTAATTAGGAAGTTAAGTTCCTAGAACTGAAATTTTTGATGGTCATTTTGTAGCAGCATGATTCCGCTTATAGAACCTTTATATTGATAATAAATTACTCAATAGTGAGTACCTCAAAATTATACCATAATTTACAGTTTTACAACTTAAACAATTAAGTTTGTAGAGAATGAGGCTTGATTCGTCACAACCATTCAGGATAGATACTGAAGAACAAGATCATCCATAAAAGGTTTAGAGTTTTGAGCTTCAACAAATTCAAAGGAGTAAATATCATACACACACACATAATGCATACCTACTTACATACACACACATATAAAAGAATTTATGAGAAGTTTCTTTCTTCAAAATTTGCTACCCCGGTTACACAAATGCGGTATTAGGGGCCACATCAGAATGTGACTGGAATGCAGAAACAATAATGTATATTTTCAGAGTTGACCCGGCCACTTGTAACCAATATATGTGGTGGTGGTAGAATTCAGTCCATCTCATGATGAAAAAGTGTCACAGAAAGTTCAA
Source organism: Arctium minus (assembly GCA_954870635.1). Taxonomy (NCBI): domain Eukaryota; kingdom Viridiplantae; phylum Streptophyta; class Magnoliopsida; order Asterales; family Asteraceae; genus Arctium; species Arctium minus. The sequence continues at coordinate 16,759,043 of OX941082.1, forward strand.
CACACACCATGTAGAGTTCAAATAAATGAGCTATAGGGGATTGTTTTTCATGAACCCTGTTCACTAAATAATATATGACAACTACTTATCATCGTATGTGGGATACCTCAAATGATACTTCCCCACGTGCATGAAGTCATGGGAGAGGCCACACACAACGCATAATTCCTCTGAAAAAAACCCTTGTGCATAGGTTAAGTTTTTCATAACCACAAATAATCTAACATGTTATCTGTCCTTGTAGTGGTTGATTTCCTTTTTCCACTACAGATTATTCTTTTACAATAGCAGTTGATTTCCATTCTAAAATCGAATATGTTCATATCAATTTTGAAATTGAAAGACAACTAACTGATAACATACTAGTGTACTATGTTCGAATATCCACAAAACCGAAACCTAGCCCAAATACAAATTGAAAAATTAATCAATAGCAAGTCACACCACAAGTCCTAAAAAGGAACAAAATTGAAAAGATAAATATACCTTGTTTGGATTGGGGATTACTCTTGTCTCCTGCTGAACCCATGTTGTGATGATGATGATGTTGGAGCAAACAACGGGATTAATTTGTAAGAACCACAATAAGACGACTGTATGAGACTTCTATGATCCAAGGGTTTGTCGAATTGAAAAAGGGAAGTAGGCAACAATTGAGGCGAGTGATGTAGAACGAAAAGAAGAAGACAAGTGATGAAGTGATTTGAATTCGAAGAATTACAACCCAGATTTACCAACCAGCTCATGCGTATAACAAACTCTTGGCTACAACAAATCTGTGTTCCTGTGTGGAAGTCTGTCAGACACCTTGTTGTTGCATATATATGATCTGACTCTGTATATATAGATGATGTGATCGTATAATAAATAAGGTAAACCTGGAATGTAATTGATGATGAATATGCGTTTCAGATTTTGATTCGGCAGAGAGAGAGAGATTGAGAATTTTCTGGAATTTGGATTTGATGAAGAGATCGATCCACACACGTTACTTTGTTCCCTCCTTTTTCAATGAATTGTTTGTGTGGGACTTGTTAGGTTTCAATAAAGTAGCTCCCTTTTCTGTTGGGCTGTGTATATATTATGTTACGTTATATCTATACTATCTATATCTATCTATCTATTTATTCTATATCTATATTTATACTAGATTATAAAAACGGTATAAAAAACCTATAATTACAACATTTTAAGCACAAGTTACAATTAATTAAAGTCAATTACTTAATTTACAATTTCTTAATGTTTTGGTACAACTTTTCCAAGCACATTATCTCACATAATCATCTATTTGTGGAATGGATACTCATTTATTAATATAACTATTTGTTTTTTTGGTGGAGGATTTTATAAAATAGATTTTATATTAGCATAATCTATTTTAAATGTAGATTTTACATTTATATCTATATTAATGATTAACAGAGAAATTACGTTTCATTTTAACTCGGTTCAATATTCCAACAAAAAATTTATCCTCCCGTGCAATGCACGGGCCCAACACTAGTATATATTAAAATTCTTAAACGGTTTTTGATTCACATATAAGTGCACCAAACGACTCAAGCACCGTGTTTTCATAGACTAAATTATCGATAAGAACAAAAAATTGGCTTTAATTAGTTGTAACTTGTGCTTAAAATGTTGTAATTAAGAATTTTTTATGCCGTTTTTATAATATAGTATAGATAATTATAAATATGAACATACGTTTTTACAGATTTTGCAATTTTTCTGAAACCTCCTCGACAACACTTGACAATCACTTTAAACGTATAAATCTGTAGATTAATTAACAACGTTCAACCCACATCAAATATGACAAAGAAAATAAATGATTTCTATCTTTTGTAACCGGCAACTCAACTGGTATAGTTCAAATTCACTCGGTACCACTTGAAAATTTATCTGACTATTGGCTTCAAGACCTCATAGTATTAGTCGATAAAAATAAAGATATTTATATATATTTTATTCCCCTACTTCGAAAAATATGATTGTGGATTTTGAAAAATATAAACAAATCCTCAGTAAATAAAATAAAATATAAAAAAGTAGTTTTTCAAAAAAACAAAAAATATAGTGGAATACCTTTTGTTCAGTTGCAGGTTCCGCCATTGACATCCGACCGTTCGTCTTCTTCTTGTACTCGGATGATACATAGAGAAACTATATATATATTTATAGTGAATGTAGATAATATTTTAAAATCTTTTATTTTCATTTTCGATTTTACATTTAAATGTAAATATATTAAAAATATGGAAGAATATTTTTATATTTACATCGTTTCTATTTTATTTTATTTACACTTGGTTAATTTGGAAAGTATTGCGGAATATTTTTATTTTAAATACGGAAGAAAAAAGAGTTTATATTACATCTCATTATGTAAAAAGATTTTATTAAATAAAATATGAAAAAAGATTTTATAAAATAAAATATGGAAAAATCATTATGAAATGTAATATAAAAAAATACGGAAGAAAATTTTTTTTATATTACATCTCATTAATATAGATTTAAATGTAAAATTTACATTTAAAATAGATTATGCTAATATAAAATCTATTTTATAAAATCCTCCACCAAAAAAACAAATATTTATATTAATAAATGAGTATCCATTCCACAAATAGATGATTATAATCTAGATAATATTTTAAAATCTTTTATTTTCATTTTCGATTTTACATTTAAATGTAAATATATTAAAAATATGGAATAATATTTTTATATCTACATCGTTTCTATTTTATTTTCTTTACACTTGGTTAATTTGGAAAGTATTGCGGAATATTTTTATTTGAGTAAATTACACCGGTGGTCCCTGTGGTTTGCGTAAATTTTGGATTTGATCCCTAAAGTGAACTATCTACGTTGGTGGTTCTTAACTTTATAAATTTCTTTCGCTCAAAGTCCCTCCTACATAACACCATTTGTTTCATCTGTTAAATGAAAGGACAAATATGTCTTTTTATAAAAACAAATCAATTCCTAATTAATCATAATCATTAAACGTGACTGTTTAGGGGGTTGTTTCTTTCAGAGGTCGGTGGATGATGTAGCGGCGGCGGTTATCGGTGGCTCACAATTCACAAATGTATCCAACATTCCTACAGCGGGAAGCTATTGATGCAGAGTGATCTCGATATAATCTTTGTTAAATTCGACAACAACCTTAACTCCTTGTCTGAATTGGTTAACTCAGATGGGTTTCTTTTGTCAAATGCTAATTACGCGATTGTAGTTTCTAGACCTGGACCCGGAGCATCTCGAGATGATATCAAGTTTTATGTTAAAGATTTGTTGTGCAAATTCAGGATTGGTCGCGTTGACATGAAGAAACAAGCTATTGTTAGCTTTACCCAAATGATTCAAGAAGAGGGGGAGAGGTATGTAAAGATTGCAATGAAAATTGATGGGCTTGTTTATGTTTTGCTGAAATTTTTGAATTCAAAAGAAGTTGGGATTCAAGAAGAGGCGTTGAAATATGTTGTTGTAATTTGTGGGTTTGATTCGTATAAGAGTGTTTTGGTTGGAATTGGTGTTGTTGCCCCTTCGATTAGGGTTTTAGAGACTGGTAGTGATTTGGGTAAAGAACTGTCCACCAGGTGTTTGATGAAAGTCACGGCCAATTCTGATAACGTCTGGTCTGTTTCAGCTCATGGTGGGGCGTTTGCATTATTAAAGATTTGTGGTGGGAGTGGTTGTGATGATGCTGGTGGTGAATTGGTTGGTTTGGCTTGTGGGTTTTTTCGAGTAATTGGAAGGGGAAGTTAGGTCTGTGGTGGAAACGATCATCACCACCATCCATTGCAACAAATGCAAACACTGAATCACACACATAAACCTACAAAACAATACTCTTTCTCTCATCTTTTCAATTCTTTCTCTCTCTAAACTTTGTATGTTTCTTTCTTTGTATTTAAAATGTGGAACTTGTGTTGAGTTTTCTCTGCATTTTGATGATTGCAGATACTGAACAGTGGGAGAGAGAGAGAGAGAGGGAGGGAGGGAGAAGGAGGATGAGTAAGGGGGCAAGCTTTATGGAACAAAGATAATGAGTGGGAATTATATGGGGGTGAGTTCTAAAAAGCTAAAAAATTATATGGGTGAGCTTTAAACGTTCAAGTCACGTTTAATGATTGTGATTAATTAGGAATTGATTTGTTTTTATAAAAAGACATATTTGTTCTTTTATTTAACGGATGAAACAAACGGTGTTAAGTAGGAGGGACTTCGAGTGAAAGAAAATTACAAAGTTAAGGACCACCAACGTAGATAGTTCACTTTAGGGATCAAATCCAAAATTTACGCAAACCACAAGGACCACCGGTGTAGTTCACTCTTTTTATTTTAAAAAATACGATAATTTATTAGTGTATCTCGTTATTTTTTATTTTTAATTCATATCAACCTTCTTTTTTCTTCTTTTAATGCTCGTGAAAAAAAGTGTGTGTAAATTTTATATTATGTTAATATAAAATACGTGTAGATTTTATAAAATAAAATAAATTTTATATTAGCAAAAAAATTACGGAAGAAAAAAGAGTTTATATTACATCTCATTATGTAAAAAGATTTTATAAAATAAAATATGGAAAAAGATTTTATAAAATAAAATATGGAAAAATCATTATGAGATGTAATATAAAAAAATACGGAAGAAAAAAGATTTTATATTACATCTCATTAATATAGATTTAAATGTAAAATTTACATTTAAAATAGATTATGCTAATATAAAATCTATTTTATAAAAGGGAAATTAATTAAAGTAACCATTTCAGAAAATCGGGTTTACCTACTAGCCATTTTCTTCCTTATTTTATCAAATTAGCCATTAGGTTCGTGAAATGAGTTCGTATATACGAACACCTCCTTTGAAGTAAAAAACTTGATCCATGTTCGTAATATGTGTTCGTATATCACGAACATAACTTAAAAACTCATAAAAGAACATAAGTTCGTAAAATGGTTCGTGGAAAATGCAAGGAGTTAAAAAAAGTTACATTTTAATTTTTTTTCACGAACACAATCACGAAGTGGGGCCAAAACTGTAAAATTTTAATTTATTTTGCTATGATGAGGACCAAAATTGTAATTATTTCATTTTTCAAAGCATATGTTCGTATATCACAACAATTTCCACGAACTTGGGCCAAAAACATAAATATATTTGATATATGTTCCAAAGATGAGGGGCTATAATTGTAACTTGAAATAAGCAAGTTACAATTATGGCCCCTCATCTTTGGAACATATATCAAATATATTTATGTTTTTGGCCCAAGTTCGTGAAAAGTGTTGTGATATACGAACAAAAATTAAATAATTACAATTTTGGCCCCTCATCATAGCAAAATAAATTAAAATTTTACAATTTTGGCCCCACTTCGTGATTGTGTTCGTGAAAAAAATTAAAATGTAACTTTTTTTAACTCCTTGCATTTTCCACGAACCATTTTACGAACTTATGTTTTTTTATGAGTTTTTAAGTTATGTTCGTGATATACGAACACATATTACGAACATGGATCAAGTTTTTGACTTCAAAGGAGGTGTTCGTATATACGAACTCATTTCACGAACATAATGGCTATTTTGATAAAATAAGGAAGAGAATGGCTAGGAGGTAAACCCGATTTTCTAAAATGGCTACTTTAATTAATTTCCCGATTTATCCTCCATAAAAAAAACAAATATTTATATTAATAAATGAGCATCCATTCCACAAATAAATGAATATATGAGATACTATGCTTGGAAAGGTTGTACCAAAGCATTAAGAAATTGTAAATTAAGTAATTGGCTTTAAGTAGTTGTACATTGTGCTTAAAATGTTGTAATTAAGAGTATAAATATAGATATAGTAAATTACAATTTTAGTCCTTGTTGTTTGTCTTTTTTTTTCTTTTCTTTTTTGTATTTCCTATCTTTTTCATTTTGTATCTTATTATATTAATTAACTAACAATACCTTAAAATTACATATCTTATTTTTTAAATTACACTATTAGAAAAGTATTGTCGGTGTCTTTAAAGTAAGTCAATTATTGAATATTTTAAATTTTTACACAATTTGTCCGATATATATCTACAAATCCGTATACACTAATTTATGTAAAAAAAATGTATTGTTTTTGTATATTTCATTTAATTAAATGTTTTTAAATGTATATCAAATAAAAACTTTTTAATATAATTATTATTTATATTTTCAAAAATATAAACTAAAAGTTATTGTAATGGAAAATAAATAATCAACTAACAACCACACATTTTCATTGTTTTATTTATTTTCATGGATCAATATATCAAAAAATAATGATTTACATGGTAAAATATACAGGGTTCATGAGCCTGTATTTCATATCAAACAAAGCATATAAGGTGGCATTTGGTAGGCAAACATGATTGAATTGTATTAAACAAGACATAACTGGATGGGGGACATGACTAGACATGATAAGTGTCCGTCTTGTTAATCGGTTGTTTATTTTTCATTTCGATAAATTTAAGTTTATATTTAAAAAAATAACTACGTTATAATTTTTTTTGATACACATTTAATTAAATAAATTATATGAAAATGATACATTTTTTATTAATAAATATAGATAAGTTTCGATTTTGTTTCTTACATAAATAAGAAAAAAACGATAAAAATTTTAACGCAACTTAAAATAGAAAAGATTTTTTTGGATTAGTGTAGACCGATTTGCACATTAATCACAGACAACTTACTATCATCTCCCAAGGTAGCTATTTTTTCTGCTTGTTTCTTTTCGCGTAAAATTTTAAAAATATTCAATAATTAATCTTTTTAAAAATGTCGACAAGACTTTTTTAATTGGGTAATTTACAAAATGAAATATATATTTTTAAGGTATTGTTAGTAAAAAAATATCATTAGCTAATTAATATAATAAGTAGAGTGAATTACAGTTTTGGTTCCTAAGGTTTCGTATTTTCTTTGAAAGTGAGACCTATACTTCAATATCTCAAATAGTGGTCCCTGAGGTTTGGAATTTTGCTCTGAAAGAAAGACCTCCTCACTAACCCCGTTAAAAATCAATGTTATTGGCAGGGGTATTTTGGTCCAATCATGATTTATCCTCCTTTTGCACTTTTTGTTTGTTTTTTTCTTGTGTGGTAAGAACCACAATAATCTAGGGACCTGTTGCGTAAATAATCTTCATCATCCACCACAAAGAAGGATGCTTGACCAAATAAAGTCAAAATTAGACACCATTTCCATCATTTTCATCTCCGGCGACCTCTGTTCACGTCGACTTCTCCCCTCCACCAGACACCATTTCCATCATCTTCTTCCCTAGCCGCTGGCCCCTCCTCCACCATATTCATCTCTTTCAGATTCGAAAACGAGAAGGTAATGTACATAGATAAAACTCAAGTCGTAACAGGCATCAAATGGTGAGACGTAGGGACAAAAACGTCGATATTAGTGTTCGTGTTTCGAAGGTGAATCCTCATAAACGGAAAAATGATGGACATGGACGATCTAATTTGATTTGTTAACTGTCGTGCTTCATCTCTTTCGTCTCGAACCAAAGGTGAGTAGATTTAAGCATTCCCAGTTAATTAAGGTGTGATTTTATACTTCGGTAAACATGCGGGATAAGATCTTATGTGATTACCTGCGCGTAAATTGGATTCGATTTGGTGGATTGCTCGTCGGTGTGACATCATGGTTTATGTTGATGGTGTACCGTCTTAGTGGGTTTCGCGATCAAAAGAAATTATTGTGGTCCGTTTGTTAGAGATGTAAGATTCAGAATTTTAGCTTTCTGTTAGGTGTCAACCTTAGTGCGACAATTCGTTTGGAATGAAATTTTGGGCGGGATGTACACGTTTTCGAGGTCACCATTTAGTCCTAGGCGTCGACTTGTTTTCTTGAGGTCAATAGATCTTGGAATGTTTGGAAGTATCCCGGTTGGATCATGGGAAATATTGATCTTTCGGTGATGGAATTTGAAAGAAGATTGGGTGTTGATGATTAAGTACCGATGTGTTTAAGCATTTCCGTGGTGATAAAGATTTTATTATAGGAATGTTGTGGGCTTTGGGTTCGGAACCGTGTAGATCCGCAGGGAATTGGTCGGTGAGAAATTGAGGTCACAAACTATCCTTGAGGTAGTACGTGTCACCCAAGGTTGGGAGACAGTTGCAGTCTCGTGCATTAGCGACTACTTTAGTAAGTTAAGCGTTCATACGGATATAGGTGTAATGTGCCCAAAATGGGCAATTATCGTGAGTATCAGCGTAAGGACATCGTGGTTGATCTGGAAAGTGGATTATAGAAAATCTAGTATGCGGGCGGCGTTAATTGGAAATTTAGATTTCGAGAACGAAATCTCTTTTAAGGTTGGGAGGATTGTAACACCCCGAATTTCGAAAAGCACCATTTCAAGTTAATACAGAAATCAGTAGCCTTAAAGGGGAAAAATAAGATTTTTGATTTTGGACTTGAATCCTAGATTTTATAGTCTTGATGGATAAATGATTCAATTACGAGTCCAACGGTTCTTTCCGGAGCAACAACGGAGCTATAACGAAGAAGTTACGGCCAAAACAGTGAACGAGAAGAAAATCAGGGGAAGTGGGTGACTTATGTCGCGACTTAGGGTCGCGAGATAAGTCACGAAACCCCCTGGTCGAGCTAAAAACCGATTTTCAGTCACCAAACTTCATTTCTTCATATTTTTTCACCCCAACTATGTACCAGAAAAAAAACTAATTTATAAGCTAACTTTTTTTTTTTGCCAAACATAGCCTAAATGAGATCATCAATAGAAAACTTTGAAAATAGATATTTAGAAAGAGAAATAATATTTTAATAGATGAATATAATATTTTAATATTATAATCAATGTTGGATTCTCTAAAATGGGAATCTATTGGAGATTTTGACTTTTAGTTCTCCATTTTGGAGAATCTATTAGAGATGCTCTTATTTGTTCAAAAAAAATTGTTCAAAGGGTTTGATCGCTCAAAATATAAAATTTATTGGGGTTTTTGTTTATGTTTTAATAAGTCCAAAGATTTATTTGTTCGATTTCAGAAAATTTAACGATTTATTTGTTAAAAGAACGACTAAAAACTTTATCACTTAAAATATGATAGTTTATTGAGTTTTCTAACCTTTACCCTCTAAATTTATTTAAACATCAATCATTGGATTTTAAAGTTTACACTTCAAAAATAATCCATGCATGCTTTATCATCTTTAAAGTTAAGGCTAATGATATGATTGTAATATTATATTGAGTAAACTACAAATTTGGTCATGTGGTTTGTCAAAAATAATGTTTTTTGTCCCTACAATTTTAATATTATAAGATAGTTATCATGGTATGTAAAAATATCTGAATTTGATCCTTTTCTTTAGCGAGCGTTAAAAAAATTCATTAAATGAGGATTGTTTTTGTTCTTTTATCAATTTTTTATGTTTTATTCAATCGAAAACCACATGATCAAAATCATACAATCGATTTTGGTTGAGTAAAAGATAAAAGATACGAAAATGTCTCTCATTTAACGAGATTTTTAATGGCTGTTAAAAGGAGGGATTGGATCCAAACGTTTTTCCAAATCATGATGACCATCTTGTAATTTCAAAACATGAAAAGAAAAAAGGTATTATTTTTGACAAACAATAGGGCCCAAATTCTTAGTTTATTATATTTGATTACAAAGAATCCACCATGCTTATGAGTTATGGTTAATAGTCATACATCACCCATATTTATACTTTATGGCCAATGTTCTTTTTCATGGATCTCCTACCAAACTTATAATCACCTTTATAAACTATAGTTTTAAAAAAATATTGAACCCATTGAGACAAATGTGTTAGACTGGTAGCTGATAAGCTAGCTTTTCAAAACGCTATTATGAGTAACTTTTCAATAAGCTAGCTTATAAGCTAGTTTATGGTCATCCAAACATGTACCAAACAATGCCTTAAGATGTAGATATTAATGAAAATAACTTAATTTGTAAATGGATCGTGTATATAGGCATTATGTTTAAGTAATACTTCGACCATGTTTTGGACGTAGTTTGGATTTGAAGGCATAACCAAGAGCAAAAACACACACATTGAGTTGTTATGTTTAACTCCGCCTTTAAATAAGTAGTTACTTGTCTAACTTAGGGTGATTATATAGATATTTTAAAGATAAAAATAGTTAAGAAATAACTACCAACGGATAAAATCAATAAGATTTACTATACCAAAGTTCAGAAGGTCACTTGTCGTCTGAATCAAATTCTAGCCTTTTGAATCCAAAACTTGTTTTCTGAAACTAGCTTTATGATTTTATGCTTAGTCTTAACGAGTAAAACCAGTCTTCTTAACTTTAATTAGTGAATACCATTTCTTTTGTCTAGGGCAAGGAGCCCGGTCGGCCGAACCACCGCCAGGGGTACTGCCCTTTTGATACAGGGAGAATTCGACAGTCAATAAGGATTTTCGGGAATAATTGGAAAAAGGAGAAACGAGCACGAAGAGAAAAACGAGCTCGAAAGATGCTCGGAATTTGGTATCAGAAAAAGAGGCAAAGAGAAAACACCGAATATAGAAAGGGTTGCAATAGAGATCGAAAAACAAGTCGAGAATCAGAAACAGAACTGAATGCGAGTTCCATGCGACTTGGGTCGCATGAAACCCGCCTACCACACTGTTTGATTCCACCTCAATCTTTTAAGTCACCAAAGCAATCCCACGTCACCATGCTCAAGTCTTTGATTAAGTTCCCATTATCCATGCTTTATTTTTAAATTCCTTTTAATTGTCTTTATTAATTGTTTAGGATTAGTTTAGTTTTATTCCTTTATCTATTTAATAATTTAGGATTAGTTTTAATTAATTCCGTAATTATCTTTTTCTTAATTTAGATTATAAATAGGGTTTGTCGTTTTCAGTTTTAATCAAGTTGTCAATCAATAAAAGTTTAGCTTTTTAGAGAGTTTTCTCTTGAATCTGAGTTTTACATTCCGTAATTCTCAACCGTTAAAGGGTTTAGACGCTTGTCGATCCTTCCGCAAATCCCCGCTGCGTCAGTTTTGGACTTTGCAAGGGATGCAGGGCCTTTGACCCCTACTTTATGGCGATCTTAGGTCCACAATAGCTTATGGGAGGATGCATTCTACACCTCCTAATTCACATTATAGCTTAGCCAGTAAACCTGTAGATCTTCTGTGAATCACAACATACTAAAATGTCTGAAGACACTAAAACCATTAGCACAATACAAAGCAATTGATTGAAAGAGCATAAGACATAGATCCTTAACAAATGAAACCAATCATTTGACCATGGATCTATGACCAAAACCAACTTCCAACGTACCAGCCCCATGATCATAATGGGAAAGGTAAATTGTGTGATCCTGAGACGGGTGGGTGGTGTTTGGAGTTATAGATGGACAAACCGGTTAACCAGTCGGTCCTTAGATTAGTGTAGACCAGTCTCCAAGAGAAAGAAACAAGGAATGATCATAGTCGTCCCTCCTAACCGGTCCATTTTTTTAAGTATATAATATTTATGTACGGCAAATGGTCACGCAAACTCTTCACTTTTGTTGAGATATCGTCTATTTTTTTAATATTAACTATTTTTTGTGTTTTATATATCAATTATTTCTTATAGTATTAACATTAACTATTTTTTCTAAAAATTAACTATTTGTATTAACACTTTAACAGGTTCATAGCAATTGGTGTTCAACATTTATTCAATCCGACTAAAACAACTTTATATAAAAGCAAATGAACATAGTCATGACACATACAAATCACAAGCAGTTACAATTCCATAAAAATGCAACAAGTTAGTTAAAAAATTTAAGCAATCTCGTAATTGGCCTTGAAAATTTTGTATTTTACTTCATCGGTTTTCCTAAAAAATTACATAACTGGTCAGACTAACCTATCCGATCATAACCGGTCCCAAATGCCAATCTATACCTAAAACCCTAGACCTTTATGTCATTTTGCAAGGATATATGTCTCCTTATTCACTAAGATAAAGCCACACACACACACACACACACACACACACATATATATATATATTTGAGCAAAAAATGTTGATTACCAATAACCCTGACCGGCTCCACACGAAACCCATCCCCTAGAAACCACATGTGAAGAGGCATTTCAGAGCTGATCCAACGGCCGGGGCTGGGGAAGGGGTTCAAGCCTGGCTCCCACATGATTTAAACTTAAACCTGTATGTATTTGAGCAAAGTCATTCCACCCTTTTACTAACTGAGCTACACGCATGAGGGCCACACATGTACATATTAAGCTAGAAAAAAGAAGTTGGAAACTCATCCTTTGGTGAGTTTTGGGTCTTATGATAATGGTAACACTATCTGTAGATTGCTACATTATAAATGTTTTCATTTTTGTCTATATACACATCAAATCTTGAGTGTTAGTAACTGGTTGCTTGGCCTATCTATGGTTCGGAGAGCAAGGACTCGGTACATGGGTCATCACTGATGGTGAAGGTTTCACTAGGATGCTGCCAGAAGTGGTTTCTTAAGGCCTTGACCTTTGGATTGATGGTCGAAAAGCCAGGGTCCGATAGCAAATCTTGAACGTTGGTTCGACCCTCGAGCATGTTCATGGCCTGAGACATTGTTGGTCTAAGCGTTGGCGATGCATTCGTACACAGAAGGGCTACGTTCAGCATCGTCATTGCTTCCTCTGGCGAATAGTCAGACCCCAAATCTGGATCAACCAGTTCTAGTAGACTTCCTCTTTCTTGCAGAACATATGCCTGCCAAACAAATGAAGAAATTTCAGAGGCCTTTTACCGACACAAATTGGATGAGTGCTTATTAGTAAGAGTATGGTATGTATAAGAGGTTTGGTCTGGGTAACAGTTGACTGAAATTGATTGTTCAAGTGTGTGGGTTAGCGCTAACCGAAGAATTGACCCGAGTCAAAAAGCAACCCCTTTCTTACTGGGTCAGCATCTTAGTCAGCGTAATTGTGGGGTAGAGTGTGTTGGCGAACAACGTCCCTTATCAAGTAAGCACCTCTTACCCACTAAGAGGTGCTCAGCAAGTAGTAAACAACTCCTTAACGGTTTGACTTTTTGGGTCAAAGCTATTACTTTCCGAATCAAAAACAGGCATGGAGTTTTTCGTCAAACGGGCATGACGTTTTTCATAGGTGGTATTCTTGTAATGTTGAATGGAGTTCTTAAAATTTTGTTATATGGTTTTTTGATAAAGAAAAACAGTTGGTTTGACCTCAAAGTCAAACTGTACACTCTTGTCCACATTGAGTTGCAAAGGCCAAAGAGTTGATGAAGTCCCATTATCCCAAAATAAATGTCTAAAATGAAAAAAGACGGTAAATGTGTAATTTAATCAACTAAATGGCAATTTTACCCCTAATAACAGAGGGAGGAATGAAGTTCTCCATCTTAGATTAAGAGTAGAATCAGAAACCAGACACTTTAGAGGCCGTTTACCAAACGTTTACCGGGTAAGCTCTTACTTGCAAGAACGCCACTCTCACTTACCTTATCGGGTAACATTCTCTGCCATCAAAATGGATTGTTGGTAAGCTTCTTTTACCCAATAAGCGCTTACCGGGTAAGAGTTTCTCTCTCACTTACCGGGTAAGCTTCTTGGTCCTTGCTATGTCTCTTAGCGGGTAAGATTGTAAGTCCTTGTCATGTTCATCCGGAAGGTAAGTGGGTAAGCGCTTACCCGGTAAGGATTTGGTAAACGTCCCTTTGTTTTTTAAACTGGACATTTATTTTGGGACAAACTGAAATAGAAATGTGAACACTTATTTTGGGACAAAAAGAGTACCAAATATGGAGATTCTGCTTACCCAATCAAGAAGGTAAACAAAGTCTTCTTTGGGCCTGTAGTTGGTGTTGCTTTTTCCGCTAACAGTTTCTAAAATCACAATTCCGAAACTGTATACATCTGCTTTAGGAGTCAAGTAACCGCGCATGGCATACTCTGGAGCCATATAACCTCTGTTAACCAAAGCACGGTTATTTACCGGTATAAAACCAAACCAAACCAAATATATCCCTCTCGAAAGCAGTTATTGACTGGTATATGATGAGAAAAGAGAAAGCAAGAGAACATACATGGTTCCTGCAATACGAGTACTGATGTGTGTATTTCCGTCATCGTTAAGCTTTGCCAAACCAAAATCAGATATTTTTGCATTGAGATCTTTATCAAGCAAAACATTGCTAGTCTTGATGTCTCTATGTACTATTTTCAGTTGTGACTCTTCATGGAGATAAACCAAACCTCGGGCTATCCCTAGGCATATCTTCCACCTCACTGGCCATGTTAGCTTCGCTTTGGACACTTTGTCTCGCGCTGTCATAACCATAGAATTTAATAAACCAAACGAACCTAGTAAATCCCATACAGAGGTAGGGTCTAGGAACCATAGAATTTAATACTCCCTCCGTCCCAAAAATAAATGTCCACAATAGAAAAAAGGCCGACAATTTTAGAAATGTGTAATTATTACACTTTTTAATTAATTAAATAACAATTTTACCCTTAATAATAGGAGTAATAAATTTCAACATCTCATAATTAAGGGTAAAATTGAAAATTAGGCGCTTACTTTTGAAAGTGGACACTTATTTGGGATGGAAGGATTACATTAGCGCAAACAGGATGTTCCTTCTCCAAAAACTCTTGGATAAGTAAGCTCACCAAAAAGTGCTCTAGATAGGCAGTTATTTTCCATGTACTCGTAAATCAACGACAACTGGTTCCCTTCAACACAACATCCGTAGAGTTTCACAAGATTTGGGTGTTGTAGTGCCGAAATCATGCCAATTTCATTGACAAATTCACGAGTTCCTTGTTTAGACTTTGACGATAGTTGCTTCACTGCAATTATTGACCCATCCAACAATAGACCCTACATAACATATAGTTTAGTAGCAACACAAAATACTAAAATGTATGTTTTTGAACTTGTGTTTCGACCAATTGACACCCCACCTTGTAAACGGCACCAAAGCCACCTTCTCCAAGCTTGTTTGACAGATCAAAGTTCTTTGTTGCAGCTTTTATCTGTCTTAGAGTAAATATCCCCGTTTGCAGGTCTAGACCTCTAAGCTCTGTCAAATAACAAATGTTGTATATCAAGTCTTGTGACTAGTTGTTGCAATACAAAGCCGTTAGTAATCAAAACCACCGGAAGATACTTGTTAGAGTCTCAGTCCCACATCGGCTAGACTTAGACTATTTGTACTCGATATATGTCTGAACCGCCCTTCTCTACTCGAGCTATTTTGAAAAGTAATCTAATAGGGATCCACATATTTTCACATGGTATTAGAGCCAAGTTTACCACTCTGGGGCAATTTGTACTCGTCTACCTCCTCACCCGTTTGGCGTCTGTTGGAGGGGGCATGTTAGAGTCTCACATCGGCTAGCCTTGGACTATTTCTCCTCAATATATGTTGGAACCTCCCTTCTCTTCTTAAGGGCTCTTTTGGAGAGTAATTACGTGGGGTTCCATATATTTTCACAATACTAATCCGGAACAGAAGAAAATATAAATCATGATGGAGAGCGAGAGATGTACCTCTATCTGCTGCTGCTTTTTTACCCATAAGGTAGCCTTTTCTCCACAAGATGAGAAGGATTAAAAATACAAAAAACAGTCCTCCAGCAACACTCCCAACTATTAAACCAACCTCAATCTTTTTTCCAAAATCTGGGGGTTTAAAGTCTGTACAAGGCAAGGTAACAAAGGCAACAATGAGCCAATTTATAACATTATGAGCTGACTTCAGAATGCATTTAGTTCATAAATAAATATGGAATTATCTTACAAAATCATCAAGAACCATAAACTAACTGATAAACTGTCAAGCAATGAGGGAGGAATCACTGAGATCAAGATAGAATCTGCATTATTTAATTGGTGTTCTTATATGTTAAAAGATGAATACTTTGAGCTTTGGGGTCGCGTAGAAGACAATCAACTACAAATCTGTATACTCTCTTTAAGTTTCACTAAAAAAAATTATAACATTGAATGTCATAATAAATACCGTGGTTAACTGTTGGTATCATGTTACTTTTAACAATTCATATTATCTATTATATACTTTTAAAAAAACATTTCACATTATCTTTGACCTCAAAAGTCAAAGCATACCTCCATCTTTTTCTTTTTGTTGGACCAGAGTTATTAAGTATTAACAATACATTTATGCAATCTTCACATCTAGACACAAGAAATCGGTGGGAAACCAAGTAACCAACTCTGTTAGAAAAATGTTGGTTTTGCTTGACTTTTAGCAAATCCATAGCATAGTCCTTTTGTTGGATCAGAGTGATTGATAACACATTTATGCAATTTTTAAGCCTAGAGACAAGAAATTGGAGGGAAATAGGATGTGGAAATGAAGAGTGACTTACTCGGATCAACTGATATAGCAGATATAATAGGACCATAACTTCCTCTTAGAGGAATTCCAGTAGTGCCTTTTCCAGCCCAGAAAAGTCGAATCTTGACTGTGTTACTTGTCACATTAACTATGAACCTTTTTATAACTGGCCTACCAGTACCTCCAGCCTCCTCTACGATATCAAAATCCTTTAGTTTCAACTCTCCCTACATTAAAATTTCATAAGAGATGTTAAAATTCCTGTTTAAAGCTGCATATGCATCCATTCTTGTACTCAGTAGTTCAATCACCTGTACATAAACATCAAATACACGCCTCCCAAGGCTGTTAAATGAGTTGTCTTGAGAGAAAATAATCTCTGCAAAGTGGAGTCTGACAGTGTAGTTCCCATTTAGAAGACAGAGTCCATAGTAAGTGAGAGAAATGGGGGCAGTGCGTGCTGTTGTATACAGTTGCGTCTCAGATATGGACACGTTATGGAGACTAGATGTGTTGGAAAGAGTGTAGAGATCAGAATCGATGTCATCATCTAAGAAGTTCCCTGTGCTGCTAAATGCCCAGTTTTGCCCCATGTAATATGTTGAGGCACCTTTTGCCTCTAAATCAGCTTGGTATCTGGTGGTGTTGTTGATGTTCACTTCTCTGCCTCCACAATTGATGTATAGGGAATAGGATTCTGATGGAGAAGATGACAATTTAATTAAGATCTAGGATGGAGTTAATGGATACTGTAAGTACTGATGTTTATACTTTACTCACGCTGTCTAGCCGAATTAGGACATGGGAAATCTTTCTTTAGACACGAGTGAATATTGTTTCTACATAAGAAATACAAGACAAAGAAGTCATCATCTTGTTTTGATGCTTTCACGACACTCAATGTTGTTCATGTGACATCAAATGCAGTTAGCGTCAAGTGTCTTACTGTTTATTTGCTGACGAAGAATAGCTCTCCACGATGTTTCTGGGTCAAGTAGTGAAAGTTTGTTTACATTAAGCATGAACATCCAACATAAAACCAAACCAAACGAGCCCAGTATATCCCACCCGGAGGTCGGGTCCGCGGAGGGAAGGGGGGTAAGATGTACACAAACCTGACCTCTACCCTAAAGAGTAGAGCGGATGTTTCCAACATAAAACCGAAGACAAATCTAGTGGCATTTTGCTATGAGAAAAGAAAATTACGAAACATGAGAATAACTTACACTGTCCCTTCTCCTGGACAGGTGCTTCGATCAGAAGTACCCCAAGTAAAACGGTTATAAGAAACATCCCTGTAAAGGCACAATTACAGAAACATAACCCATCACTAAATGAAAAATATGGAACTATGGCACTGTTATTTCATTTTTGATCACTTGATGATGTAAATCATATAGTAAATGATAGCTAGAAGGGAAGATTTTCCTTACACTGTCTTGGTGCTTGAAAAGATCCATCTGGGCAGAGGTCCAGTAAGATTATTTTGTGTCAAGTAACTATAAAACAGTGGTCACCCTTAGACAATTGACTGTAGCTATAGAAGACAAGAGATTATTGTTGAAGATAATTCACCTACATGTAATCTGTTTTTCCTAGTTGGGAAAAAGATTGTGGGATTTCATCAGTCAAGTTGTTGAAACTAAGGTCTCTGCATCAATAGAAGATATCAAGAATAAGCTCGATACAATATAAATTTGACAAATACCAACTTTAAATACAGGACAAGTGAAACTACTACAAACTTTTAACTTTTCATTAAGTATAGCTCAATTAGTATAAAGCCTCTAATGTTTAGATATATTTTTTGTGGACTTCTCTTTTGATAGTTTTTTTTTTTAATCTTTTCTGGGAAGGGTTTCCTAGGCTATGCCTAGACTAATCCCTTGGTAAATTATGACCGTAAGACATCAGCTCTGATTAAACCTCAGTGGCCACAATTGTTGTGACAAGGGGGATGTGGTTGAATATCCCATCTGCCCAGGGTTCGAATCCAGGCGTACACAACAATTGTGGCCACTGTGGTTTAATCAGGGCTGATAGTTTTGATCTAAGGATCATCATTATGCTATTATGGTATCATGCTCCTTTGGCATCTAACTTTTTGTGTGTTCTATTGTTCAAAATGTATAAATGGTAACTTCTAATAACTGCCCAGAAGAGAAGGCAAGGAACATATTGTGAATTACTTACAGAGTTTTCATTTTTCTCATATTCCCGATATAGCTGGGGATTCTCCCATGGATCAAACAATTCCTAAGTATCCTGTGTATTCAAGATCGTAATTAATATCTTCACTTGAGTCCTAAAACAAATAGATCATCATACAAAAATCAAAGCTCACAGTTTACTCAGTGCTTCCATCTTCTGCACTGGCGGGAAACTAGATCCTCTACCTTTCAAGTCACTGATCCTCCTGTAACACGAGAAAATATTATATACGTAGGATGTTTGAATTCTTCTATTTTCATGTTTCTTCCATTGGCCCAGACTTGTTTCCTTCATATTTCTCATATCCTCATTGCTACCAATATATCTTTTTTGGTCCATTATTTTATAGCTAGTATAGCACTCTGAAATGAAGAAACACTATCCCGTACCACAATTTGCTACTTTATACAGAACACCACAAGCTCTGGAATCCATATATTTGTCAGTCTAATCATATATATTTCTCATATTTTGTATTATACAGACTAACTTTCTAGGTCCCTACGTTTACAAAAGTATAGTTAAAAGAAACAGAAGGAAATAGGAATCAATCACTTTGTATATTCAGCTACGTCATTGGATCAAAGACAAATTTTGAGAGGAGAAAGGTAAAAAGAATTGCATACAGATCAGTTAGTTTCGTTAAGCCAGAGATGCTAGAAGGAATTGGCCCCTCAAGAGAACAACCTTGTATATGCCTGCATCATAAACCAAATGTAAACGTTTTTAGATTAATGCATCCCTATCAACTGGTGGAAATTTCCAACTACATATATAAAAGGTTCTTACAATTTCCCAATCTGTGTCCAGTTGCCAATGAAGTCTGGTATCTTTCCAGTGAAATTATTGTCACATATCCTCCTAAAATTGTAAAATAGTAAGAAAAGTCACAGAAAAAGTTGTGAACCTCTATATTTAACATCCAAGTTTACAAGATCAATACTCACAGATCAGTCAGGTTGGTAAGTTTTGCAAGTGCAGCAGGCAGCTGTCCAGTGAAAGCATTTGAAGACAAAGTGCTGCGAATACAAAGTTTTACATGAATATGGATAACTTTTCTTAGGCAAAATTGAGAGAAATTTACAAACTCGGTCTATTATTTTTCTTTCTGGGTGTTAAAAGCACAAGAATACAGGGTGAAAAGGGAAAAATTAGTACAGCTTCTGCAAACTTTTCATGTTTCCAATCTCTTGGGGTAAGGATCCTGAAAAGCGATTTCCTTCCATGCTCCTACAAAATGTTGAAGCAACATTCAAAATGAAATAAAGCTACTTCATGCTTTTCATTCTACTTCATTTTTCCTATGTTTTGTATTCTAACAACAAAAGAAGGGGTGATGCCGCTTACTGATATACCCGAGTGTGTATCACTTACAGATTTAGAAGGGTGGTAATTCTGGTGAGAACTCTTGGAAACGGGCCAGATAAACGGTTTCCCATGAGAGAGCTGCATATATACATAGTTAAGAAGTAAACACAATATGTTATTAGAAACATATGACACTATTCTAATGTGATGAAAAAATATTGCAATTTAAAGAGGCGTGTGGCATGGTAAAGGAGTAATCTTCACCCTAAGAATTGATAAAAAAAATTTAATGAAAGTTAGCTGCTTTTGTAATAATACTTGGTAGAGAAGTAAAAGGAGACAAATTTTAACCAAAAGGTTCGCACATGTTCGATTACATGCATCGGAATTTCGCACAAAGGGAACAAAGTTATCCCATTGGGGGTATAGCACTACTACGCCTTCACAAAAACTAAAATCGTAGCTGTTAGGTTTATTTAATTGTTTGACCACTCAAGTTAGCTGTACGCTTTTAAGGCTTCCAAAACAGAAAGATTTATAAATTCCATAAGGTATATTCTTACACCCAATTAAAATATAGAGCAATTTGATTTAAATCATTTTCTCTTATTATAGGGATGAACCAAAATGGTTTTTCAAAACAACACTTCGCTCTTTAGTTCATACATAGGTCTGTCTTACTTGTTTAACCTGATTCAGACTTGAATCAATTAATTTAAAGACTGCTCATTACTCGTGCTCACTTAGCAATCAATAGGTAAGTCATGAGACTGAATAGTTAAAATGTAATGCATGCTGATTCGATAAACGATAACTGTAAAATAATTCTTCACAGGCAAAAAAAATTGGCAATGGCAGTGATAGATGGTTGGGCGGTCCATACAGGTCGACCAAGCGCATTCTAGCCCATTGAGGAGGTACAGTTCCATTGAGGAAGTTACGACTGAGGTCCCTGCATTATTAAAACACCACGGTTATCACTTTACTATGATCATTCCGTTGGGGAGGTAAAGTTCGTGCAGAGAGATTTTGCTTACAATTCCTTAAGGTACCGAAGCTTGGAAAACTCTGGTGGAATAGTAGTTGAGATGTTCTGGGATTTCAAAGCTCTGCATTGTAACAAAAAATCAAATTTTGATGGTTTAAATTTGTTGAAACATTATAATTCTCTCTACATCCAACAAGAATTGCAACATATTATCCATCGGAAGCTGTTAAAGTCAAATTACCATCAGCCCCATATAGCAATCATTACAGCAGTATTTTATTCATTTTAGCCCATAAGTTATGCAAGGGTATTTTGCACATTTGGCACTTTGTCAACAACTTATACCAATATGAAAGGCCAAAGTTATGATTTTTTCTGGGATGAAGCGAGTACTGAACAATCTATTTATATTTGTACTCGGTTTTATGTTTCTTGTGGAAACATATAAGTGATATAACTACAAATGCTCATTGGAAGCAACATGTATCATTGAGAACCCGCATAATTTGGCAAACTAAATCTGAGGATGATACATCAACTGCTATAGGGGAAACTGTTCAATAAATTTGGCAAGGATAAACCATGAACATATTCTAGTCGTAGAATAAATAAAAAAGTTAAGGCTAAGCAAAGCATACACCTTAGGATTGTATCCATGAGCCACGCCACATGGGATTGTGATTTTATGTAGCTAAACTTGATCCCATGTGGCATCACAATATACCACATTGCTTTGCCCACTTCATTGATGAAAGTAATACATAGGAGCCATGGTCATGAGTGACATGCAAAAAAACTATTCTATATGATACTAGTCCCTCGTGAACCTCAACATGAGGATTCAGAAACCACCAGTAAATTTTCAAGAGCCTTGCCTCATTTGATGCAAAGGAAAGATTCATATCAGCATGCATCTGCATGGCCAATGAACAAACTGTAGATGATATCATTATGCCTTGATTTTTACCTGACGTTAGCAGATTTGATCTTCTAGTTATTCTCTCAATAACGATGGATTGTTAATTTTATGTGTTGCTTTGGGGTGTATCGAATCCCCTATTTACAAAATGGGTTAACAAATGGATCAATTCCTTGGTTAGAGATCTTCTCATTATACATTAAGAAATTAGTCTCCCAAGACTAATTTCTCAAAGAGTTCCATCTATGGTTACAAAAAGGCTAAAATGCATAATATTATCATTACCAAACTAGACTTTACCTAAAGAAAAGGAAATGAAGCTTATTTATTCTTCATTGTAACCATTACAAAATATTAATGTTGATCCACAGGATTTCATAGCTTTGTGACTTTAGCTATTTAGCATTATTGAAGATATTAAAGACTTTACCTAAGAATCTAACACTTCATTAAACATTTGTATTATCTATCCGTAGAATAACACTTAGGGGAGATAAAGACTTTTCTATCTACCAGCAACAATAATGCTTAGGAGGGTCAAGTTGACAAAATAATTTGGCTATTTTATCATATAATATGAGACCTCTCTTGGTGTTATCACGCCTGCTTTGGACTTGGCCGATCGTGAATAAGATCATCCTCGCTCGGTCACGAACGCGGGTGTTGTTGGTCGCTTCAGTTTCTCACAAGGGTGCGTTTTACCCAATTTAAACGTATGTGAAAATGGATTTGCTTTTTTATAAACTTAATTAATAAAAAAAAGTTCAGGTATCACGGTTCTCCATGAAAGTAAAAGAAAAGATGGTAAGCAGTCCTTTCAAATTTAACAACAAATAACTCAAGATGCATGTTGTGAAATACTAAAACACAGTTTTTTGATAGGGCAAATTGTATGAAAAGGTAACGTACTTTGCCCTGTTTTGGGTAACGTACTTTCAAAACATCCATTTTGGTACCTAAGATGTGAGCTTTCAAACATTTAAGTACCTGAGTAATTGATTTAAACATTAACCAGTTACCATGCTGATGTGGCGAATGATGTGACCTCCAACTCAATATTATTTGATGACGTGGATAGCGACATGGAATTTTAATCTAATATTAGTTTTAAATTTATCCTTAATCTTGACATTTCAATTTTATAAATATATAATTTACAAATAATTATATTATATACATTTATAAAATTAATAAATTTAAAACTAATTTTAGATTAAAAATCCAAGTCAGTAACCACATAAGCAAATAATATTGAGTTGGATGCCACAACACTCGCCACATCAACATGGTAGGCTTAAACCGATTAGTCAGGTACTTAAATGTTTGAAAATTCACATCTTAGGTACCAAAACGGATGTTTTGAAAGTACATTAACCAAAACATAAATTAAGGCAAAGTATGTTACCTTTTCATACAATTTGCCCTTTTTGATATCCAACAATTGTTAGATACGGGAATTGAATATTTGTTGCTAAAAGTCTGTTCAGTAACCGAAGATAGATAAATAACATAAGAATGACATTAATATATGTCATATTACCAATCCTTCAAAAAACACAACCATGTAATATAAATTACCAAATATATATTCGATGGGTTGTTAGAAACAATCATTTTCTATACCAGCAACGTTAAAAGAATCACACAATGATGTGTGTAACTGTTAATCATATTATATAGTTTTTGTAGATCTAATTTCATTATTACTAGTGAATTGAACCGTGTCAAGTTTTTTTATATCGCCATGTTGAAAAAATCTAATTATAATATAAACAATATGAAAAAACATGGAATTCTTAGACAATTTTATTCATTTTCTTAAATGGTATCATAAATAATTGGATATTATTGATTTTATTAACCGATATCTCCTCCAATTATCTCCTCATCATCCCTACAATTAGGGAAGATAATTTGACGATTGATTGATATTGTATTTATGGTTGACCATTGATTGATATTGTATTTATTGTTGATAATTACCAAAGATAACGATAGGATTAGTATAAATTCCATACATTGTAATCATATTGGACAAGCAGAAAATATACGAGCTTTCATGGTATCAGAGCGGAAATTATCCTAGCCGTATCCCACCTTTCTCTCCTCTTCATCGTCTTCCTCTCTCCTTCATCGCCTTCCATCCCTCTTCAACAATGGATCCCAAAACCCACCCCGCCATTACTGTTACAAATATCAGAAACTTCATCCCCTTCACCCTAGAGATGGAGAACGGACAGTACTCTTCCTGGGCGGAACTCTTCCGAATTCACTGTCGGGCATTTCAGGTGGCCAATCACATCGAATCTTCAGCCCAACCTCCCCCTTCAACCCCGTCTTCCTCTACCGCCACCGAAGCCGAGAAAACTAAAGCCGCATCCGAGTTTGAAGCATGGTCACGTCTGGATGCCATTGTTCTTCAATGGATCTACAGCACCATTTCTAACGATCTTCTTCACACTATTCTAAAGCCGAACACCACGGCCTCCCAAGCCTGGACTGGGCTTGAAAACATTTTTCAAGACAACCGCAATACCAGGGCTATCTATCTTGACAGCAAGTTCGTATCCACTCGTCTTGATCAACATCCCAATGTCTCCTCTTACTGCCAAGAAATGAAGATGATCGCCGATCAACTCGCAAACGTGGGCAATCCCGTCAACAACCAGCGTCTTGTACTCCGGTTGATCGCGGGCCTCAATGACAGCTACGAGGGAGTCGCCATGCTCATTCAGCAAACAAATCCATTACCGGATTTCTACGAAGTCCGATCCAAGCTCGTTATGGAGGAAGCCCGCAAGGCTCATCAAGCCGCCGCCACCGCTGCCGCCGCCACCGCCCTGACAGCCTCCTCTCCGGCTCCTCAGCAGTCCTTTGACAACGGGACCCGCTATAATCACCAGCCATCTGGAAGTCCACGTGGATGTGGACATGGACGCAGCAGCAACAACACACCACAGCCAACATATGGTCGGGGAACCCCTACGTACCAGTCATGGGCTTCTACTCCGCCTCCTTGGGCTTACCCAAATTACACTCAATGGGCATATCCACCCTGTCCACACCCGACCCAGCAGTCCAACCTCCGCCCACCCCCTTCTCCCTCTGCTGGAATTCTGGGCAATCGTCCACAACAGGCTTTTGCGGCCTCCGAGGCAAGTTACACACCCACGAACCTCGAACAAGCCTTCCACACCATGGCGTTACATCCACCCGATCAGACATGGTACGCCGACACCGGAGCCACTTCCCACATGACCCACAACTCAGGTAACTTCACGTCTTATGTCAATAATGGTCCTTTTCGGAATGTAATTGTCGGTAATGGCTCAACCATTCCAATCCGAGGTATTGGCCATCAAACCCTTCCTTCCCCTTTTCCTCCCTTACTTCTCAAAAATGTCCTTCACACTCCTAAAGTTATCAAAAATTTGTTATCTATTCGTCGTTTTACTATTGACAACAATGTTTCCGTAGAATTTGACCCGTTTGGTCTTACTGTGAAGGATTACCAGACGCGGACTCCCATACTCCGTTGCAATAGTACCGGCGATCTCTACCCGTTCAAGCTAAAGTCGTCTTCCCACGTCACACACCCTTCTACCTTTGCTGCAATAACAAGAGACTTATGGCATCATCGTCTTGGTCACCCGGGCGCGGATGTTTTGTCTTCTTTACGTTCAAATTTACGTTTTTCTAGTTCTAAACATTTGTCTTCTAATACTATTTGTCATTCTTGTGTGTTGGGTAAACAAATAAAATTTCCGTTTTTTAGTTCAAATTCTCTTACTCATCTTCCTTTTGATATTATTCACACGGATGTATGGACTTCACCCGTATTAAGCTCAGGTGGTCATCGATATTACGTTTTATTTTTAGATGACAAAACCAATTATCTTTGGACATATCCCTTAGCCAACAAGTCCCAAGCCTTTTCTACCTTCCTCCATTTCTTTTCTATGATAAAAACACAATTCCATTATACCATCAAAACCATACAATGCGATAATGGACGCGAATTTGACAATCACCAATTCCACAACTTATGCTCTCAAACCGGCACTCAATTCCGGTTCTCTTGTCCCTACACCTCACCCCAAAATGGCAAAGCCGAGCGTAAGAACCGATCCATAAACAACATTCTCCGAACCCTCCTAGCTCACTCCAACGTTCCCTTGCACCTTTGGCATCATGCTTTACAACATGCCACATATCTACTAAATATTCTTCCCACCAAAATACTTGCCAATCTCACCCCCACCCATCTCCTCTACAATCTACAACCCACATATACTCATCTTAGAACGTTTGGCTGTCTCTGCTATCCCCTCACTCCCTCACTCTCCATTCACAAACTACAAAAACGCTCCCAACCTTGCGTCTTCCTCGGTCACCCTTCTCACCACCGAGGATATAAGTGTTACGACATCACCTCCAAAACCATAATTCTTTCCCGTCACGTGGTCTTTGATGAAGCAATTTTTCCGTTTTCTCAATCCTCATCCCCACCTAAAACAGCCCCTACTCCACTCTCGTCGGACCCACACCCCCTCCTTTGGTCTGGCTTCGCACCTTCGGCATCCACCGCCGCCCCTCCTACTCCAACTGCCTCTGCCACCCCTCCGCCATCTCCGTTGCAAACCTACTCCCGTCGATCTAGACCACCCCCACCTCCTCTGTCAGTCGCACAACCACTTCCCCCAGCAGCGACCACTTCGGCACCTGCCTCACCAACACCACCAGCCTCCTCTACTCGCACTATTCACACCCGTAGCATGTCGGGCATCTCTAAACCCCGTCAACCACTTAACCTTCACACCTCTACCTCCATATCTCCTCTTCCTCGAAACCCCCTTGACGCTCTTAAAAACCCGGATTGGAACAAAGCTATGACAGACGAATTCCGGGCTCTTATCGATAATAACACGTGGGAGTTAGTCCCGAGGACTCATGACATGAACATAGTGCGTAGTATGTGGATTTTTCGTCATAAAACTAAGTCTGACGGGTCTTTAGAGCGATACAAAGCTCGTCTGGTGTGTGATGGCAGGTCTCAAAAAGAAGGCATTGACTGTGGAGAAACATTTAGCCCCGTGGTCAAACCGGCAACAATCAGAACAGTCCTATCCATCGCCTTATCAAATGCATGGGAGGTTCATCAACTAGACGTGAAAAACGTCTTTTTACACGGTCATCTTCACGAAACAGTCTACATGCATCAGCCTCCCGGCTTTCGTGATCACCACCTCCCGAACCATGTTTGCCTTCTCAAAAAGTCTCTCTACGGCCTAAAACAGGCACCGCAGGCATGGTACCAACGTTTTGCCGAGTATGTGTTCACCTTGGGGTTCAAGCACAGCAAATGTGACCACTCGTTTGTTTACAAAAACGGCAATCACACGGCCTTTCTGCTCTTATATGTTGACGATATACTCCTAATCACCTCCTCATCGACTCTCCGTCACGACTTCATGGCGCTACTGGCAAAGGAATTTGCCATGAAAGACCTCGGGCCCCTCAGCTACTTTCTAGGCATCTCGGTAACCTGAGAAAACGGCTCTCTTTTTCTCTCACAGCAGCAGTACGCCAAAGAAATTCTGGATAGGGCGGGTATGTCTTTGTGTCACTCCTCAGCCACACCTGTCGACACGAAGGCTAAACTAAGCAGCGCCGATGGGGATCTTCTAACCGATGGGGGTGCCCAATATCGTCAACTTGCCGGGGCTCTTCAATACTTGACATTCACTCGGCCGGATATCAGCTACGCAGTTCAACAAATTTGCATGCACATGCATGCTCCTCGAACATCTCACTTCAACGCCCTCAAAAGGATCCTACGCTACATTAAGGGTACGCTCGATTACGGGTTGCATCTCACGAAGTCACCGGGGCACAAACTCATTGCATACACCGATGCCGATTGGGCGGGATGCCCAGACACACGGCGCTCCACCTCGGGGTATTGTGTCTACTTGGGTGACAACCTTCTCTCTTGGTCCTCCAAAAGACAACCAACCATCTCCCGCTCCAGTGCCGAGGCTGAATACCGAGGAGTAGCGAATGTCGTCTCGGAGACGTGTTGGATCCGAAATCTACTTCTGAAACTTCACGTTCCAACATCCATAGCTACCTTAGTCTACTGTGACAATGTAAGCGCCGTATATTTGTCGTGCAACCCGGTTCAACATCAACGAACTAAGCACATCGAGCTCGATATTCACTTTGTTCGGGAACACGTAACACGTGGTCAAGTCCGTGTCTCTCATATTCCCTCTCGCTATCAAGTTGCAAATATCTTCACTAAGGGTCTACCTCTTGTGCTATTTACAGATTTCAGGAACAGTCTCAACATTCGTCCGCCTACTGTTTCGACTGCGGGGGTGTATTAACCGATATCTCCTCCAATTATCTCCTCATCATCCCTACAATTAGGGAAGATAATTTGACGATTGATTGATATTGTATTTATGGTTGACCATTGATTGATATTGTATTTATTGTTGATAATTACCAAAGATAACGATAGGATTAGTATAAACTCCATACATTGTAATCATATTGGACAAGCAGAAAATATACGAGCTTTCAGATTTGGTCCACACTTGTTTAATATATTTTATAAAAAGTAATCATTTCTTAAAACTATATATGAACCAATCATGGTTACGTTCATATTAATCCCTATACCAAATATATTATAAACAATTGGGCATAATCTAATAATCTATACTATATTATAAAAACATTTATAAAATACTCTTAAAAACAATTGTTAAAGCTTATCGTATCGCTATTTAATGCTAATTACTTAAAATCTCTTAACAATAATCATTAAAGCTTTATGTACTACATTTTGATGCTATTTATTAACTTTCAATGTTTATCTCTAACCACTTTAACTCCCCTAAAATCACTCTCCACTTCAACTCCCCTCAAATCACTCCTTGCATAACTAAATACAGGATAAAAATCAAATTTTAGATATAAAAAATCTAAAATATAATTAAGAAAATCTAACAAAATATTTAATGTTTATTTTATAATAAAAACATATATTATTAAACCTAAAATAAATTACATTATTATTAAATTATCGAAAAAAACTCTTAAAAACAAACTTTTATGCATTAAGTACTGTTTGTTGATACACATTACTTAAAATTCAAGATTACAAGTCATGATGCATAAGTACAAATTTCTAAAGTCATATGTTTGAATTCATAACTAACTGATAAACATAATCAAAACAGAATACACATCTCAATTTAAATATAAAGAATTTAAAATATATAAGATAATCATTGAATTCTAACAAAATACTTAATTTTTTT
The DNA here is from genome assembly GCA_954870635.1 of Arctium minus. NCBI lineage: Eukaryota > Viridiplantae > Streptophyta > Magnoliopsida > Asterales > Asteraceae > Arctium > Arctium minus. The sequence goes on from OX941082.1 coordinate 16,788,237, forward strand.
ATATAAAAAATCATCATATTATTAAGCTTAAATTAAACAAACTTATAAAAAAAAACATTATCACTCTCTCAAACCCATCCAAAATCGTATTGTAAATCGATAAAAAAAACAAAAAATAAAAAGAAACATTAAAATTGTGATATATCATCTCGCTGCATTGATCGAGTATGTTTCTAGTAATAAAAAAATGATTATTTAATAAATGTTTAAAATGCTATCTACGGTATATTATAATCATTCAGATTTTACATTTTAACACTTCATTTTTTTTTTAAATACGACATAAAAAGAGCATGTATAAATCAATAATAAATACAAAAGCTTTCACTTTTTTTTATAATATTCCTATGTTACCCTTTTCTCAAAGGGTACGAATGGAAGCTTGAAGAGTTTTTAAAAACTCATTGAGTTTTAGAAACCCACGGATTTATCTTAATTTAAAAATATATATATATCTAAATTATTTTAAATCTAATTAATTATTTAGTCAAATATACTATATCAAAACATGGATATTTTATTCTCTTTAATTTGATACCGATATTGATGGATTTTTTCAAAATTTTAATCCGGTCTTCAAAGTTTCAAACATGAATATATTGAAACAACTCTTTTACTATATTATACAACATTTACAACTTATTAATACGTTTAAACTTTATAAAACTAACTGATATTATACAACATTTATAACTTATTATTACATGTGTATACAATTTATTAATATGCTTGAATTTTATAAAACTAACTCATATCTAACAAGTAAAAATGTTTGAATTTTATAAGACTAATTCATATCAAACTCATAATAAAATGTTTAAATACATCTAATTAAAGCAAAATACTTCATAAAATTGATAATCAACCGAAGACTTTCTTATTCTTACAAAACCATACAATACAAATCCATAAAATAAAATCTAGAATGATGAAATAAAGATATATTATGTTCTATTATGTCCGTACATTTCTAGTTTAATAAAAAATAATTTCGATTTTGCAAAATATGGAATTTATGTTTTTTTTAATTGGTAAGTGAGGTAATAATATCTAGAAAGATGGTGGGGGGAGCAGTCGTACAGCTGATTCCAGATTGGCGGTCAACGAGCTCAGGCCTCAGGTTGACTACCTAGTAAGTCAATGCATCTGTGATTGTTCACATGTTTTTTGGAAAAATACGACAAGATCAAAGATGAATTCAATGGAATTCCTTTTAGATTCTGATATCACCATTGCCGATTCATCGAAATTTGATGAACAGAAATCACAAGTGATGACCTAAAATCCATCGGCAGTTCCCAGATTGAAATAAAAAATCTATAGATATAACATTAAACATTGTTTATGTACGTATGTGTGCAGTAAATGTTGATTAGATGAGTTTTAAGCCACGAATTTTGTTAAAATCTCAAGGATAACGCCTTCATCGTCCCCAATTTAACATTCAACAGTTTCAAATTTTAGCATAATAAAATCAGGAAGACGTACATGCGATTGACGTGGCAGGTGGCATTACGTTCGAAAGAGCAATCGCATTGAACAGATACCTCGAAGCCTTTTCTGTACTCGCCACGTCCCCAATTTCCTTCACCACTGCACGGATCCTTGTCCAAATCCCATTCCTTCTTCCCCGCTAGCCCTAATTTTTCCCCTAATTCCTTCAGTACCTTCACTGCATCATCCCACACACAACAATCACTATTAATCCCTCATCCTCCTTCATTCCTCGATTGTAAACCAATTAATCAATGAAAATAGAATACAAACACCTACCTTCTTTGTCGCCGAGCTTTGCTGATTGTCCGAATGCAGAATTTGAGTAGAGAATCAATGAAAACATGAAGAAGAGCGCACTCTTCATGCTGGTGTTTGTAGGATGCTCTTGTGGCGTGAGTATAGCATCTCAAGTTGTGAATACTTTATTATGATAGAAAGAGAAAGAGAGAGAGAGAGAGTAACGACAATAATAATTGGTGATAGAGAAATGTGTGTAGAGTAGTAGATGGTGAGAGCTGAAAATGGGAGAAGGAAGAGAGAACAAAATTTGGGAGATGGAGATTGAGATGGAGATGATGGTTGGGTTGGCCCGGTTCAATAGAGCATCTCCAACAGCTATGCTAAAATGGAAGAGGGAAAGTAAAAATCTTCAAATTTAGAGAAACCTTTAAAACCCCATATTGAATAGAGATAAATAATATTTAATTCTTTTCCACCAATAGGAGATATTGAAGTTGTATGTTTAGGATAAAAAAACAATATTTTATTAATATAATTGATGGTAGATTTGCTAAAATAGAGTAGTTGTTGGAATTGATTGTAAGTTTTTTTTTTTTTTAGATTTCAACATTTTATACTTTATTTTAGAAAAATTATAGCATAGTTGTTCAAGATGCTCTTAGGCATCTCATATGGGTAATAATGCTTGTTTATTTATGATAAGTTAAAACTCCATTGTTGAAATCATCCTTAAACATTACCTACTTATTTAATCCGGATGAACATAAGTATCTTTAACAGATTCTTTAAAATCTTCTTTAATACGGAAAACTCTTTAAAAATGAATACTTAGAAAAGATAAATTATTTTATATTCTTCATTTGAATGATAAATCTTGAAATTAAATATTTTGGAAAAAGAAATGATATTTTGTTAATTGTATTTTATATTTTAATAATATAATTAATATTGTAATCTTTAAAATGAAAAAGTTATTAGAGATAAAAGTAATTTTTTTTAAATTGACTTTTAATTTTCCATCTTCCAAGATGGAGATATAAAAAGTCAAAATCTCCAAAATGAAGAATTATCTTGATCTCATGGGATTCCCTATTTGAGAGATTAGACAATTAATTATACTATATTAATAAAATATGTATGCAGCTCATCTATACTATATTATAAAAGAGATATAAAAAAACTCTTAAAAACAACCAATTAAGCATTATGTACTGTTATTTAATATTAATCTACTTAAAATATCTAAAAAAACAACTAATGAAGCAATATGTACTACTTTTAAATGTTTTTAACCCTAATTAATAAATTTCATTCTTATTCCCCAAAATTCTTTATCTCTAATCCCCAAACCCTAAAATTATGAAATTTGAATTCTAATAAACATAATCAAAACAGGATAAACATCTCAATTTAAATATAAAAAATTTACAATATATAAGATAATTAATAAATTTTAACAAACTACTTAATTTTTTTTATATAAAAAAACATTATATTTTTAAGCCTAAATTAAACAAATTAAAAAAAAAAAAACATTATCACTCTCTAAAAGTCATCCAATATCTATATTATATTACAAAACATTGATTCAAAACTCTTAAAAAACAATCTTTTAAGCATTTGGTACTACCAATTAATGTTAATTTACTTAAATTTCAAGTTTGCAACTTGCTATTGCCTATGGTACCACTTACTAAAGCACACTATCAATGCATATCCTTAAACACATTCAATCTTATCCTTAAATCAGTTCAACTTCCTTCCTATCCCTAAATCCCTCCAACCCGTTCAAATCAAAATTCAAAACCATTGTTATCATCATTTTCATGTATCTCTATCTCTAAATACACCCTCTTCCCCCTATTTATATCCTTATTTAAACATGAATTTTGAATGGAGAATATGAGGATGAAATCGAAAAGATCGATCGAGTAGCTCCTTTTTCAAACAATTGTATCAGGTTTTGTCTTCTTTTTCGTTTTTGTTTGACTTGCTTGAGTGTGTATTTGTTATTACCGTCCTTCTTGATTTCTTTGAGGTGTTTGTGTTTGTTTCTAAAGAGACCCGTCAATCGGTGGAACTTGAGAGAATCAATCGAGTGGTCTTATCTCAAATGGCGGTATCATATTTGTCTTATTTTTCTGGTTTCTCGCATATTTGATTTCTTTACTATGAACAATAAATTTTCATTTCTACATATCTGGTTTCCTTTCTATGTTTGTCTTTCCTTCATTTCTACATAACAATTTATTTGTTTGGATGGTTAACAAAGTTTCTCAACAGTCAACCCATTTACCAACGGAGCTACACGCTCGAGGGCTTTTAATTTTTCATTTACGATAAAATTTTACACCTTACTCACCCGGTGCATTGCACGGGCATGATGCTAGTAAACTATTATTTCTCTTTATTAAACGTTTAATTTCAACTAATTTCATTGGATGGAATGAATAAAAAATTATTGTTCTTTCATAAGTAATCATTTATGGATAAATCTTCAAATTTTGAGATTTTCATCCTCTGTCATACTTTCTCCAAAAAAAATTATCCGTGAGTTTCCGGGCCAACTTATGCACACCGACAAATATTACTTTCTCTATTTTGGAGAATCTGTTATAGTAACAAAATTTAAAATCTCCATTTTGGAAAAACTATTGGATATGTTCTTAGAGCATCTACAACCGATTTTCCAAATAGTATAATCAAAAGTCAAAATCTTCAGTAAAAAATTCGGTTCATCTTCAATAACTTCTCTATATTGGAGATTACACATGTTAATATTGTAACACCCCGAATTTTGAGAGTTTATGTCTTAATATTAGGTTGAGCGAGGTAGCCGAAAAGAAGACGGAGAATGTTGGTAGTGTTCCGCGCGGTTCTTCGCACGGGTTGAATCGCGTCGTCATCTGCACGGGGCTCTGTTCCCTCTCAACTCCATAACTCGATGCGGCCGACCGCGTGCAACCCCTGTGCGAATAAAAAGAGAAAAATCGACCTTTAATCTCATTTTCTCCTGATTCTCTTCTTCTAAAACTCTCCCAACAAGAAAACTAGGGTTATGACCGATTTTGGGGTTCATTGAAGTGTTCAACCATTATTCTTCCTCAAGGTCTTTGTTGGGTCATCTGAAGATTTGAAGATGACCTCCTGATCTTCCATCTTATATCATCCTACTTAGAATATGTTTGAGGTTCTTTTAGCAGCTTGGTTTCTATACAAATGTTCGGTGAAGTCGAAGATCATCCGAAGAAGACAAAGTAGGAATACATCTCTCAAAGCGGATTGAAGATAGTCTCCTAAGCCTAAAGCCAAGCATGCCCAAGTGTTCAACACCATCAGCCAGGATGGTGTCAATCACACATCTTCGGGAAAATCCGAAGATCTCACATCTTCGGGAAAATCCGAAGATCTCACATCTTCGGGAAAATCCGAAGATCTCACATCTTCGGGAAAATCCGAAGATCTCACATCTTCGGGAAAATCCGAAGATCTCACATCTTCGGGAAAATCCGAAGATCTCACATCTTCGGGAAAATCCGAAGATCTCTCAAGCCTTCGGCAGCCGATGACCTCTCCCTAGAAGCTGAAGATGTTCTCACATCTTCAGGAGCCGAAGATGCATGAAGATTTCCTTCTAACACATTATACTTATCTGACAAAGTATATTGTGATATCTTGCATTGACGTGGACCTCATCTGGAGATCAGATAAAGTAAGTTTTGTCTACTACACCATTTTAAGGAAAGGTCTCTACCATCCTTCTGCAGGTCAACACTTCAAGCCAAAACACCTCAAGACAAAAGGTACATCATGTACCTTGCTGAAGACCTGTGTCCATCCTTTACTCAACAGGTGTCCCATGCATTTAATGCATGAGGCACTATATATATGAAGGATGGTTCAACATGCAAGATCACCAGCTCTCAAGCATTCAAGCTCTCTAAGTGCACTGGCATTCTCTCTCTAAGAAGTTCTTATTGTTTTCTAAGTGTTTTACAATTGTTCTTCATTTCTCTTAGTGTAAGATTGTTTGAATATATTTCATCTATTCTCTTCCGCAACAATCAAAAGTTTTCTATGTGTAATTCTTGATTTCAAATCAATAAGAATTAAAGTAAGTGAAAAACTGTGTGTATTGTATTCAACCCCCCTTCTACAATACTTTTCTTCTTTACTAACTGCTATTTGGGACCAACAGTCTTCATCATCAACCTAAGAACAACACCTTCATCTTCTTCATCATCTCCTCACCATTGTTAGCATATCTTGGAGTTTTCCGAGAAACACATTTGTAAGTCATTCTAACCATTATTAAACCTTTGTTACTGTCAAAACCTTTCATCTTAACCTCCTAGAACATCTTCCTTGATGTATCTCTCGTATTATAGGTTTCAATCTATTTTTGGATATATTGGAGATTTGGGATTTTGGTAACGATTAGTGTGGATCTGCTTTTGGGAGTTACTCTCGGTGTGTTTTGGTTTGTTTGTGACCTAGATAAGGTTTATAGTGGTGGATGTTTGTGTATATGAAGTCTTCATCAAGAAAGCTCAAGTTTGGGGTAAAAACCTAGATGTAGTCTAAGTCTAGCAAGGTGAGTTTTAGTTGCTTTGAAAAACTATATACATGTCAAAATGTACATATTTTGGGTTTTGAAAGTATATCCATGAGTTTACTTCATTTTGATAAGTTTTGTGAATATTCGTACACTTACACATATTTGTGTTATAAAATCCTTGAAGATAGTTTACAATATTTTTATGTGGTGTTTGAGTCACTAGGAAGGAGATTTTGAACATATGTACATACACACTTTACATTTGATGAGTTTTATGGTTAAATGGGTATTTGTGCATATTAAGGATGTCAAAGCTTTATGAGGGTTTGCTAAGGGTGTTTGGGTGTTTTATCATAAAAAAATGATATTTAAACCAACTAATGGAGATTTATTGGATTTAATGGAGATTTAGGCCACATAATGTGTTGGCTTTTGTTTTGCGAAAAACTGGGTACAAATAGTTATTTTGGGATTTTACTCTGCTTATGAGCTTTGGGATATTGGTGCTTTAAACTATTTTGACTTTAACAGTGTGAGTAAATGGAAATTGTCATTCTTGACACTATGAGTATTTTGGAAATTGTGAATCTTATGGTTTAGGCCTTCGGCCAATTATACATTGGAGAAATATCGATTTTGGAAAAATTATACTTCGTCATATGTAGCCATATTGGCTTTATTCTATTGTCAAACGTTTTATGATGCCTTATGGCTTAACTTATACTCTAACGAGTTTTGGGACGTTGTCCAGTTTAAACAGCTCAATATGGAGCGTTTTATGGAGATGCAAATATTGCACAACTGTTGGTTATTACATGTTTTGGATGCATTAGTTCATTCATATGCAGTCATGTAATCTTTAGACTGTAATGCGATGGATCCATAGGCATATGAGTCGTTATGTTCATCATGGAGTTTTTGATGTCCATGTTTGAGTCTAGTGGGTGGTCCCCAAGTCATGTTGTTATGTAAGTTTTCGGTGGTGCTCTTGGAGAGTCGTATACAGAGACAAGTCTTGCGATTGTGCCAATTATGAGCCAAATACGTAGACTTGTGACTTTGTGGTGAGACTCATATAGAGGTCGAGTAGATATTAGGGTCATGTGTGCATCTTGCGGTGGTTGCTCAGATGAGCCGTATACGGGGATCTATGACCCGAAGTGAATCTCATAAACACTGATATGTGGCTTAACTATGTGTTCCGTCACATTCGATGGAATCGGGTCTCCCTCGTCACCAAAAGGTGTTATCTTCGGCTATTTCTTTACCTACGCATTCGGTGTTAAAACGTACCATTTCATTTATATAAATAGTTTTTTGATGAAATATATCGCGGATGCGTTTTGGGGAAATTGGTTGGTGAACATTATTTGGAAAGGGATATTTGGTATTGAAAATAATATGGTTTGTAATCAAAGCCTTTTCACAACTAATATTTCGGGGGCGGTCGTTTTTAGGAGAAAGTATTCTTTTTAAATGTTTTATGAGTTATGAGATAAAACTGTTTTAACTCACTAAGCGTAAACCTAACACCTTTTCTTATCGACATGTATATCAGGTCTTAGATGGATCTGAGAGGCGGGTAGAGCTTGGTAGAAGTTACGGTAGGATGGCTTAGTGACGTCATCCGGTCTCGAGAAGATAGCAGATTTGCTTATTTTAGTAACACCCGTTAGACTTTGTTCCCGTTTGTGGGACTAGACGGTTCCGTTTGAACTCTGATACATGTCGTGGTGTTTATTGTCCTCGTAACTTTAGATATTTGTTAATCCAAGTGTTAAATTTAAGGACTTTTTGGAAGTTTTAAATTATCTGTTATTTTCAAATTTTTAGGGTGTTACAAATATATTATTAAAATATTTAATACAACTCATAAAGTATATTTTTCTCTCATAAACATTTAACTTCAAGGATTATTATTGGTAGAAAGAATAAAAAATCATTTCTCTTCCCTAAGTAAATCATTTCCTAGAGCTATCCAAAATTGAAGATTTTCATCATCTTTTTCCTAATTTATCCGTTTTTGAAAAAGGTTTTAGAGAATTTATTGTACCAAAAATCTCCATTTTAGATAATCTAGTAGAGATGTTCTTATGTAATTTATCTGAGATAAAATTCTTAGAGTTTTAAAAATTAAAATCATCTCCAAAAGGTTCTTCAAAATTTCTTTATAATGGAGAATAAGAATTCAAAATATGTAAAAAAAAAAATATTACATTTTACTCTAACACCTTATCCAGTCTGAAGATTACAACATTGATTATATTATTAAAATGTTTTTATCTATACTTATATTATAAATCACGGATAAAAAACTCTTAAATACAAATTATTAGGCACAAGGTACAATCATTTTATGCATGATTTTAAAAATCTTTTAATTTACAAGTTTCAAAGCACAAGATACCTATTACTACTGCAGACTTCTAACACCCATCAATTTGGTATGTGCATGACTTTCCTTTTATGCAGGCATTTCCATGATCACTATTAATTAATATATTATATTACTATAAATTTATTTTAATTATATTATTAAATATGTAATTGGTTATTTTTTTTAGATGTCATTAAAATATATAAGATAATTATTGAATTCTAACAAAATACTTAATTTTTTTTATATAAAAAATATTATATTATTAAGCCTGAATTAAACAAATTTATAAAAAAAACATTATCATTTTCTCAAAACCATCAAAGATAGTACTGTAAATCAACAAAAAAACAAAAAATAAAATGAAACATCAAAATCGTGATGTATCTCGCTGTATTGCGCGAGTACGATTCTAGTGAATTTTATAACATATTAATTTTCTCTGTTAAATATTTAATTTCAATACTTCTTATTGATAAGAATATAATAAAAATATACTATTTATCTATCATGATAATCATTTTTGAAGAATTTAAAAATGTAAAACTTTTCACTCTCTCTCCTACTACTTCTCCATTTTGGTGAATGGTTTTGGAAAAAAAATGTATTGGATCAACTATCTAAAAGCCCATTATTTTATTATAAATGAGCGATAAAAAATAAATTAAATACAATATTGATATTTCATGAGTATAATGGTGGGACAGTGTGGGGAAATGGAGTTTGAAATAAGTGCTTTGTATTCAAGGTTGACTCATGATGACATCCTTCATAAAATTAAATACAATATTGATATTTCATGCATCGACAAGCGATTTATGATAAAATGGAAAAAATTAGTATTTTAGGCTATGTTTGGCAAACTAGCTGATAAGTTAGCTGGTAGCTGATAAGCTAGCTGATGAAAAAGTCACGTTTGGTAAAAACTAGCTTATAATCATTTAAATTATCAAAAAAGACATTAATTATTTATTTATAATTAAAATTTAATATATAATAATGAATATTAATGAGGAACATAATTGGAATATTTACAAAAAGCTTCTCATAAGCTACTCCAAGTAGCTTATCAAAAAGCTAGCTTATGGTCATCCAAACATGTATCCAGAAAATAAGTTAGCTTATAAGCTAGCTTATTTTTGCCAATTGTTATGATATCATCTATGTTAAAATAGAGAAAAAAATAAAATATATTGTAAAAATTTCTAAATTTAGAGATGTCTCTAAATAGATAGTTCCCCCCCCCCCCCAAAAAAAAAAAAAAACTAATTATTACCCCCCCAAAACGAAGTTTTTTCTCTCCCAACTTTCCTGATATTAAATATTTTAATAATATAATTAAATAAATTGAATTTTTTAATAAGATATTAATACTAGAGTTGCTAAATCGTTGTTGGAGTTGGATGCAATTTTTTTTAGAAATTTTAATTTTTTTTACTCTATTTTAGAAAAAAAAAATTAGCATAGCTATTGGAGATACTATAAGATTAGGAATAAACATAATCAAACTTACATTAACTTTTCAAACATGGCAAAAATCTAGTTCGATGTCATGAATGTCATTACATATTTACAACGTATGATTTACAGGTTAAAACGAAAACATATTTGTTTTAGGAAGATGCATGACTCGAGACCTCACAAGTTGTGATGTTACGCAATTAAGCCGTTTTGGCACGTACTTGTTGAAAAAAGATTTGTTTTTCTAGTTAAAAACTAACTTTTAGAATTGCTACTTCAATAAAGTTAGTATTTATATAGCTATTTTTTTTAAATGTTGTTATCTTGAGATTTTAGATGATGGAAGACTTTGCATTAAGAATTACTAGAAGCATACACGTGCAATGCAGCGATATACATCACGATTTTAATATTTTATTTTATTTTTTTGTCGATTTACAGTACGCTTTTGGATGGTTTTGAGAAAATGATAATGTTTTTTTATAAATTTATTTAATTTAGGCTTAATAATATAATGTTATTTTGTTAGAATTCAATGATTATCTTATATATTTTAATGACATTTAGAAAAAATAACCAATTACATATTTAGTAATATAATATATTAATTAATAGTGATACATGGAAAACTCTGAATAAAAGGAAGACCCACACATACCAAATTGGTGGGTGTAAGAAGTCTGCAGTAGTAATATGTATCTTGTGCTTTGATACTTATAAATTAAGAGATTTTTAAAATCTTGCATAAAATGATGGTACCTTGTGCCTAATAATTTATATTTAAGAGTTTTTTATCCGTGCTTTATAATATAATTAGAAGCGTACTCGCGCAATGCAGCGAGATACATCACGATTTTAATGTTTATTTTTATTTTTTGTTTTTTTATTGATTTACAGTACGATTTTGAATGATTTTTATTGAGTGATAATGGTTTTTTTATATATAAAATTGTTTAATTTAGGCTTAACAATATAATGTTTTTTATATAAAAAAAATTAAGTAGTTTGTTAAAATTCATTAATTATCTTATATATTTTAAATTTTTTATATTTAAATTGAGATGTTTATTCTGTTTTGATTATGTTTATCAGAATTCAAATTTCATAATTTTAGGATTTGGGGATTAGAGATAAGGATTTTGGGGGATAAGGATGAAATTTATTAATTAGGGTTAAAAGCATTTAAAAGTAGTACATATTGCTTAATTAATTAATTTTTAAGAGATTTTAAGTAGATTATCATTAAATAATAGTACATAATGCTTAATACATCACGATTTTAATGTTTATTTTTATTTTTTGTTTTTTATTGATTTATAGTACGATTTTGGATGGTTTTTATTGAGTGATAATGATTTTTTATATATAAATTTGTTTAATTTAGGCTTAACAATATAATGTTTTTTATATAAAAAAAATTAAGTAGTTTGTTAAAATTCATTAATTATCTTATATATTTTAATTTTTTTATATTTAAATTGAGATTTTTATCCTGTTTTGATTATGTTTATCAGAATTCAAATTTCATAATTTTAGGGTATGAGGATTAGAGATAAGAATTTTGGGGGATAAGGATGAAATATATTAATTATGGTTAAAAGCTTTACAGGTAGTACATTAGGCTTTAGTAGTTATTTTTAAGAGATTTTAAGTAGATAACTTTAAATGATAGTACATAAAGCTTAGTAAGTTGTAATTAAAAGTTTTTTATGTCATTTTTATAATATAGTATAGATATATATATAGATTAATCTATTTGATGATTGCAAACCTACAAATATGTAATATTTATTAATTTTATTTTTTTCAAATAGATCGAATAAAAAATAAAAGATTTAAAGAAAATGATCTAACTTCATTATTTAATGTGATATTGGTTCACATTAATGTCCTTGACTTTAGAGGATCATTAATAAATTACGTTTTTAGTACCTGTAATTTGCTAAAAAAATCTATTTTTGTTCTTATGGTTTTAAAATTATGATTTTTATCCCTATGTTTTATAATTCATTGTCTTTTTCATCCTTATAATTTAATTTTTATTGTTTTTTTCATCCTTATGATTTACAATTTATTTCTATTTTAATTATTCATACTTAAAAGTAGTGTTTTAGCCTCAGGGACGAAAATAGAAATGAATTGCAAATCATAGCGATGAAGACTGAAATTTCAAAACCATAGAGACGAAGCTTGCAATTTTTAACAAAATACAGGGACTAAAAACGTAATTTACTCTTAACTATTTGACTATTAATTAATTTAAAAATATTGACTTATAATTTGATAAAATATTATAATTTTTTTTGTTAAATATTTAAAAGAGTAAATAATATGTTTGGTTAATGTGATTACTGCTCATCATCAAATTTAGTTTTTATTTTAAATTAATTATAATTTGGTGTTATTTTGTTTCATTTTTGGTTTTTCTAATTCCATGTGTCATTTTGTTTTACTTTTGGTCTTTCTGACTAATTCAAACTAAAATGGTCAATTAACTTAAAGGTATTTTGGCTTTTTTAGGAGGCATGTTTGTTAGCAACTTAATGAGTTTAATAAGACTCACAACTTATTCAATCGATTGTACATGACTGTTTAGTAGTGTCTTAATGATATAGCAAATGACTATTTTAGTAAGATTCTAAGATAGAGTTTTATACTGAAAGTCAAGTTTTTCCCAAACTCGCCTCTCCTCATTAAAAAAACATGTTCCTTCCATCTATGAAAAAAAAAACCTCAAACAAAACTTTATACAGACATATAAGTTTAAACATACAACTTTAACCATACATGACTTAAAAGTTGTTTTTTTTTTCCATCAAGCCCATATATGGGTTAAAGTCTCAGAGAGGGGACACCGATGGAATTCAGGGAGGAAAAAAGAGAGGGTTGCATTATTTATGATATTAATTAGTTTGAGGTGGCTTAATGGAAACAAGTGATGGGTCCTAACTTATTCCGTATAGGTGTTTTAGCTTAATAGCTTATACGATTAAGTATAAAAATATATATTAGAGCATCTCCAATAACTATGCTAAAGTTTTCTAAAATAGAGTAAAAAAATCAAAATCTCTAAAAAGTTTTGCATCCAACTCCAATAGTTATTCTATTTAGCAACGGGTCGGTTTCGGGTCGGGGATTATGGTCCCCGTCCCCGAAACCGAAAACAATACCAGTCCCCGAAATCGTCCCAATCCCCGTCGGGGATCTTATCGGGGACCCCCATCGGGTCCCCAATCCCCATTGGGGAACCCGTTAAGGCTAAAAATCACCGTTACCCGTTGGTAATACCCGAAACCGAAACCGAAAAATTCAAATTTCTTAAACATAAGAAGATTTAATTTTTAATTTTTTTCCTTTTAGGGATTTGATTGGGTTTGGATTTGGACTTTTAAAATATTTGGTATCTAGTTATTAATTAATACATAAAGCCCAAAGTTTGAAATATATATATATATATATATATATATACACTAACTATACTATCGGGCCGGGCCGGGCCGGGCCGGGCCGGTGAGCACCGTCCCCGTCCCCGAACCCGACCTGAAATGTTCGGTTTTCGGTTTTCCCCATCGGGTTCGTTTTTTTTTGTCTTCTAATATTAATTATGTTATTAAAATATTCAATTTATTTAATTATATTATTAAAATATACAATATATGGAAAGTTGGAAGAGGGAAAAATTATTAAAATTATTTTTTAAGAGTAATAATTAATTTTGGGAGAAAACTATCTATTTAGAGATTTTTTCAATCTCTCTTCTCTATTTTAGCATAGAGAATAACATAGTTGTTGGAGTAACAAAAATATTAAAATCCTATTTTTTTCATTTTAGCATAACAATTGGAGATGCTGTTATATAACTAAACAAATAAGCCCTTCAGTTTAAAACTATTAAAAATCTAAACTCACTAAATTGTAAATAAATAGTCCTTAATGAAAAAATCATTACCTTTTTTTTTAAATTTTGTTTTATATAATTTTGGAAGTAGTCAAAGAAAAAATCAGACACGTTTTCATTAATTGGATCTGCTATACACATAGTGGACCCCACGCGCTTCCTGCATGCCCCGTTGGATCCTTATCAACCTACCTTTTTTTCATGTTTTGTTTTCGATGGAAGGTTCTTATAAGCAAAAAGTGTAGTGACTAGTAAGAACTAGCATTGTGGAGAGTTCTTATAAGAACCCAAATCTCTCTAGGTTCTTAAATAAGAACTTTGGTTCTTACCATTAAATGTGTGAGATGTAACATTATCTTTATTTTTTTATTTTTTTCCTTGATTTTATAATAATTATTAATATTATATATATGGGACCCACAAAAATAGGTTCTTATAAGAACTAACATTGTGGATTTTTATGTGAATTTTTAATTTAATAAGATGGAAATGAGGTGACACCAAAAAATACAAAAAGAATGTTCTTATAAAAACTTCCATTGGAGATGTTCTAATTTTAGTAAAAACAATGACACGTGAATAGCATGCCACATGATCCTTTTTTATTTTATTTCTTTTTTCTAAATTATAGAAAACAGATAAAAAATGTTATTGTATAAAAAACCATGAAAGAAGAATAATCAAAATGTTTAGTACTCCATCTGTTTTTTTAAAGGCAAAGGGAAAGGGACAACTACCGGGCTTCGACATTGCTGTTGCCTGACCAGGTCTCGTTCATATCATTAACGACAAAGTTATTACAATCGTTATTAATGGACGACATGAGAAACAGGGGCATGCTATCAAAATAAATGTTACAATTAAGAGTGCACGGATGCCTAGCCAATAAGTGGGCCGAGCCGTTAGCATCTCGGCTAATCCAATGGATGGATATGGACTCTTTCGAGTTAAGGGTGCGTCTAATATCTTCGATTATATCTCCAAACTCCGAGTTGTCGACATAAGAGTCATAAATCGCATCCACCACAACCTTGGCGTCGGTTTCAAAGATAACATGGCTATCGTACCGGCCCATAATCCAATTAAGAGCTTTCGTGTATAGCGATGGCTTCACCATTTGTTTTATCCACGGTAAAAATAAGTAAATAACATATAGTTTTAGAAATACACAATGCAAGATTCGAAAATTTAGGTGACTACTGACTGGGGCACAAATAAGGGTGCAAAAAATTCGGAAGTCGAATGACCCATACAATACAAAATGATTTTTGGTTATTTGGTTTTCAGGTTAAACGACTTATTTTTTAGTTGCTTTTACTAGTTTCGTTGAATCAAATAACATATTATATTATCAATTTACTTCTATATAAGTTTATTGATCGTCGGAGAATCTAAAAAAATGGAGGCATTTGAAAGCACAAGGCCATAAAGATGAGGGTCTAAAGTAAATAAATAAAAAACTTAAGGGTAAACTATTATATTTTTCGTTCAATAATCAAATGACAGGTTGACCCCGAAGGCCGAATTCTATGGTAGAGAACGTTGTAATAATAATTGGGCCATGAGATACTTTAAAAAGTATTGCAAAAGAAAGGGCCTGCTGATAGAGCTGGGCGGGGAGGCGATACTAGTTATCTAGATAGGGGAGTTTCGAACCAGCAGCAAACCCTTTCTCGTCCTTTCTTGTTGGGTCACTTCACCATCTACAAGCTCCGTCTTTCGGACTAATGATTGAAAAACGAGTGAATCTTCTTCTTTCTGACACCCATCATTTTTGAGTGAGTATTACACCAAGAATTGACAAGCCTTTCTTCAACTCAGCGCTTTATAGATAGGCATTTTTATTGAGAATGTAAAGACCCCACCTTACCTTAAAAAGAAAGTAGCCAATTCACACCAGGTCGTATTCATCCTCTATTATTCGCCCCGTAGGAAAGCCCGCATTGAAAAAGGATAGGCCACTCATTGAGCTCCCTAATCAATGAGGATAGGTTTGGAATGGAAAGTGAAAACTTGCTTTTAAAATAAATATTTATTTTGGTACAATTATAAACTAGAATAAAAAATGTGGACACTTAATTTAGATCGAGAAAGTAATAACTAGGGTTACTTATAGAGTTGTAAATGACCTGAATTTTTGGTAAATTGTTCATGAATCATTTGATGGAAAATTTATTTATTTAATAAATAAGCGGACATGAATAAATTTTTTTTCTTTCAGTTAAATGAACTAACACAAACAATTGTCTCCTTCGTTCAACTATTTTCGTGATTATGTCATTGTATATATTTGGTTGGGTTTCTGTGAGAAATGTCAATTTTCATGAGAAGTGTGTAAAATCTAACATTCACATAATATATATGAATGTATCCTTATATTGTATGAAGACGTGTGGAGGTGGCCGCCTTCACAAAAAATGGTGAAGACACATATTCAGGATCTATAACCTTCATAACTTTTACAAAATACATCGTAACATACTAATAGTCACACAATATAAGTGTACCTTTACCACCTTGCTTTTCTCGCCAAAAAATCTTCTCTTCACACGATCCCATGTCTAGGTCTCTCTCTCTCTCTATATATATATATATATACACACATATATATATAGGGGGCTATTCAAGGGAGATTCTGATTGTTTGTGATAACCGTGAGATCCAATATGAGCCACATATTAGATGATAAATTAGGAAATTATTATGTTTGGTAATTTTGACTGAAATTTAATTAAAAGGGCATTTTAGGTATTTGAAAAAAAAATCTCTCTCCTCTCGCCTCTTTCCAGCCTCCATCAGTCGACTTCCGATGAAATTTATTCCGACGAATACCCAAAATACATTGTATTACACTGTGATTACCAATGTGATGCACTCAAAGTACATTGTATTACACTGTGATTGTTATTGTGATGCACTCAAAGAACATTGTGTTACACTGTGATTAACATTGTGTTACACTATAATTACTATTGTGATTAACTCAAAAAACATTGTGTTACATTGTGATTAACATTATATTACACTGTGATTAACATTGTGTTACACTGTGATTAACATACAAATGTGATACCCATTATGATACGACGGTAATACCAAATGTGGTACCACTATGATACCAACTGTGTTACATTGTGATTACCATACAAAATCCTCTATTTCTTCATTGTAAATTAGGGTAATTGAAATTAGAATAGGTAAGCGTGTGATTGGAATTTGGAATGTGTCAAATAAGGAATTGATTTTTTTTATAAAAAGAAAATTCAAATTATCAATTTAACAAATTATCCTTTTACTTTATTTTAAAAACAAAATTAATTATATTAAATGAGTGGGCTTACTATTTTGATATATTTTGATTTTTATTTGTTACGCTAGTATGTAGTAGAAAATTTTGAATGTGCAATCAATATATATATATATATGTGTGTGTGTATGATGTGTGTTGGGCTTAACTCTGCATGTGGGTCGTGTTGATGTGTTCCCTAACTTACTAAAAACTCGTGGGCGAATATTTGGCTTTAACGAACTTTTTATAGAATGTCGGGAAGCTTGTTAGGTTCGGATTCATTCAACAACTTTTTAAAGACAATTTCATGTATTTGAAAAAGATAAAAATACTGAGATATAAAAATGACTTTCATTTCATTATAAATTAAAGGGAAATTAATTAAAATGACCGTATTTCAATATCGTATTACCGAAATGCCCTAAATCTCTTTGGTTTTGCCGAAATACCCTTTTTGGCCGGGATGTAGGGCCGGGATGAAACCCATCCCGGGGTTATGAAGCTTCGTGGGGCCGAATAGTTCAATCCCGGGGTTAGGGCCGGGATCAATACGGATGTGCCGGGGTAGGAGCCGGGATGGGAAGGTTTCCCGGGGTGATGGCCGGGATGGGGCAAGTCAATAACAAAAGTGATAGAAATTTATATTATTTTAATATATATTTACATTTTATACCCCTAAAATTATTTAGTTAGTTTACTTTATACCTTTTACTTTTCTATTTTTCATTTTACACTTTCATCATATTAACACATATAATCGTATATTAACTAAAATGCGTTAAAAATATACGTTTTAATTCTAACAAGTTACACCATTATAATCGTCTCTTCGATACCTTCGAAATAAGTCCAATATTGAATATTTTTGGATTTAATTATTTAATTATATATCATATATATTACATAATTAATATTTTTGAATATCATTAAACCACTACCAAAAATCATGTAAAACTAACAAATAAGGTGGGACTCACATTAAGCATATTAAAAATTTAAGACATGCTTAATATGCTTAATGGGAGCATTAAAATTTGCTTGGTATTGTGGTATAACTTGACAACTTGTGAAATGTGAATAGATTATAGATGTGATAGATTAATTTATGTGATACCAAAATACCGAAAAAGCCGATCGAAATCGATAAAAAAAAACTTTAAAAATACCTCAAAACGGCGGAATTAGGCTAAAAACACATCGGACGATATTGAACGTTGGTAAAAAAAAAAAGACACGTCAAGAAATCCGTATGAAAAATATATGGTGTCACCGTATGAAAAAGTTTCTGGGTCCGTCCCTGTGCATAACCAAGTTAGGGAGGATGTAAATGAAAACAACAAAAAATTGGAAATGTAAAACACCAAAAATAAAAATAGATGAAAAAATACAATAATACGAATTTTAAATTAAAGAGAATACAATACTGTTTTTCTTTTCGGTATAATTCATTTTAGCTTAAATTTTAATTACTTTTCACCTATTTCCATAAATCAAATCCATCTAACAATTAAGATATGTATTTAGTTTCCAGTATTTTTGCTATTTTATATTATATATAAATTTCTTTGGTAACCAAGTTACCAACTATCTTTATTGATTATTTATTATAACTTATCCTCATTCAAACCCTTAGACCAAATATACATGTAATTAATGTAAATAACATTATATCAAATTATATGTTCTCCAAAATATGTAGAAGGCTTTTAAGAAAATAATGTGAAGTTAATATTTTTCAATAATATTTTTGAAAAATGTTTAAGAATATAATATCACTCACATATATGTGTATAGAGACATAACTCAGAATCGAAGCCCGAGACCGGCACGAAACCAAGCCCAAAAAACTTAGGATTGAAAATTGACCAATTAGGACCCTCATCGGTTATAGGATAATAGTAATAATTGTTCTAAACGGCTCGTCATGTTAGCAGTGATGGTGTGTTGTGGCTCAAGACTCGTCTTTAACGTCATGGCATGCTATGGACCGATGTACGGTTCTGTAAGGCATTTTTTTTTACCTTTTTAATGTCTTGTTTTGTTGTTTTTAGTATATAACTTAATTTAAATGATTCAATATTACTGATTAATTGAGTAATAATAGAAAAAAAATATATATATATATAGAGAGAGAGAGAGAGAGAAGTAAATTACATTTCTAGTCTCTATAGTTGCCATTCACTATCAAGTATAATCCATATTTAAACTAATTAAACTTTTGATCGACAACGAGTTGGTAGCCTAGCGGGAGGAGGCTTGGGGCTAGTGGATGGTATCCATTGGTCTCAAGTTCGAATCTTGTGAAGCTCACTCAATGTCATCAGGCTTTGGGCTTCATCCTTCGGGGTGGGGTTCGGGGCTAGTTGTGGAGGTCCTCTGGGTTGCAACTAGTTGGGCCGGCCTTAGGGTTGGTCAGGCCGTCGAGGATTAGTCGGGGTTGTCTCGAATGAGAGCCCGGATACCTCGGGAACGTGTGTGTGAGTTATCGTGTCGTTCAAAAAAAAATTAAAATTTTGATCACAGTTGTTGGTACTTTGTTTCGATTTTGGTCTCTGTAGATAACGACCTTAACAAGGTCTATTAACTCATCGGCATTTTGGTATTTTTTTTATCATTTATTTACGTTTCTTTAAAATAAATAAATAAAAATATTATTATATTTAATATTATATATAGGAGAAAGTTCAAATGAGAAAACCATAAAAATTGAAAATGTGAGAAGAAATCTTATTAATTAGTTAAGATTTTTCAATTGTCAGGATCTTAAGGTTATGTATGTAAATAGAGATAAAAGAGTGAATAATTTAAACTAAATAACTAATTCAATCTATAAAATCACTAATCGCTTATTTTTCAAAATTTTGCCCATTTTATTTTTAAAATAATAATGAATTAGCCATTTTTTAAATAAATTATCTAAAATATAATTAATATTTTAATCAAACAAGTTATACCAAAAAAACCCTATAATTATATCAATATTTTTAATATTGATGATGATATATATTTTAAAAAATTCACATATAAATCTTAAACTGATTCATAATCGATTATAATTAGTATATACTGATTCACGTACAAGTTATGATTGAGATTCACATATGAACCAATATACCCTAATTATTAACTTCTAATAATGGTTTGTTGGGATTCTTTGCATTTGGTTATATTTCAAACGACCATGAAAAACATCGATGTTCGTGTTCATATATGAGATTTTAGACAAATGATATTTAATTTGTTTGTAGATTATGAAATCGTCAATGATTTTATGGTGGAAAACTGGATTAAAAATCTATGATTATCAATATCCATAAAAAGTTATAGAAAAATATGAAATAAATTAAGATATTTGATTTTTCTTATAGTTATCTTAATTAGTGAAAAAAATCTTGGAAATCAAAATTCCAATCTAATGGTTGAGATTGCTTCTCCCTTTCTCAACATTTTTGTATTTCTCATTTGAACCTAAATGAGAGAAACTCCCCTTTCCCAACGACTCCCCCACCCCTCCCCCCTTTCTCGATGACTCTTTTGACCACCTACATCTCAGATCCGACCAAACCCGCCCCAGTAGCAACACCATAACTACCGTGTCATCGACCCAGCTCTAAGAGAACTTCCTCCCCAACTTGTCCGATGACCCTCCAGCGGTACCAACCTCTTCTGCCTCTATGTATGTGTATGTGTGTGTGAACACCTGCAACACCCCCCCCCCCCAACTCTTCAATCATCTCCATCTCGGTACGTGTGCATCAAAATATCGTGGTTGTGTGTGTATACAAGATCTGAACCACCATCGCAAATATTGTTTTATTGTATGAAAGTGAAAATAAAGACCACAATAAAACACACAAATAACTCAGATTTGTTCTTTTTCTCTTTAGTTGTTGTAATCTTGGAGTTCGTTGAGGTTTACTTAAATGGGGTGTGTGTGGAACATATAAGGAAGTCACTAATTCGTTTCGGCTTTAACTTAGATTTAGAAACATCCTGGTGTGTGTGTGTTTGTGTGAAAGGCGAAGGGGGGTGTCGAAAATGGTGTGACTGGAAGTTTGGAAGGGGAATGGGCACCAAAATGGTATGTGTGCAAGGAGAAAGGGCACCAAAAATTTTGTTTGACTATTGGAAACCCCATATATAGGGAGAAGACTGGAGTTGTAAAAGGGTCGGAGAAGGGGATGGGCAAGTGAAAAAATCGACAAACCCATGTTGGCTGACGAGGTACAAGTTGAGGAAGAAAATGGGTGGGTGGTTATACGTAGTATGATAATACTTTTGTTTAATTTTCTAATATAAAACTAAATAAACGAGAAAAATAGCAAAACACTCTTGAGTTAACGAACCTTGTTAACATCCTTAGCCACATAGACCAAAAGCAAAACAAAGTGACAACCACAATAATGAAAGTGTAATTAGTTTAAAGCATAAACTAAACTTGATATGAATGGCAACCACACGGACCAGAAGTGTAATTCACTCTTTATATAATATTAAATATGATTTGCCACCATTATCACACCTTGAAACATATGTAATTTCATTATGGCTTATAAAGCTTGAAACTTTACCTCACCGTCACAACTCGTAAAAAAAGCCATCACATTCACCCATCCATTTTAATCCAATTATTATGAATAATAACATTTTTTTAAATTAAAAAGGGTATTTTTGTGTATTTCACCATAACGTAATCAAATCTAACAAATAAAGTCCCTCGTTATAAGGATAGTTAATTATGTGGATTTCATTGGTGATATAATTTTGATTTCATTGATTATCAGTATCAATCAATGTTTTAAAAACTGGTTTTTTGGTTGACCCGGTGTGGTGACCGGGTCACGGTTCAACCGATTCAACCACCGGGTCAACCCGGTTTCAAGAATTTCTATATATTTTTCATTTTCCTGTATACATATATATATATAACCAAAAATTTGATGTCCACAAGTTAAAGTATTAAAAATACTTAAATACACATAACAACAAGTTTTACATCAATCCAAAAACATTAAAAAAAACACATAACAACAAGTTTTACATCAATCCAAAAACATTAAATAAACACACATAAGCATAAGTTTTTCATCAATCTAAATACATCAAAACGAAACATAACGATCAAACCAAATCATGGATCTTGAGACATTGGAGTGTTGGTTTTTAACGCTAATACGTATTGCCTATTGGACTATTGGTTTTTAACTTTTGTTACCGGGTCAACCGGTTCGTTATGACCGGTTCAACCGGTTTTTTAATAGAACCGCCCAGTTCAATCCGGGTCATAAAATGGTATCAACTCGGTCGCAATTGACCCAGTCTCTTCACCGGTTTCTAGTTCAACCGGCCGGGTCGACCCGGTTTTTAAAACATTGGTATCAATTGAAGCATCACTCATTGTATATCTTTACAGCTTACTCTTCGAATGTTGGTAGTTAATATTCATGTGTGAATACTTTATCGGTCTATAACGTTTGATGTACATGTCGGGGTGGTTCATGAAGTTTTATAACACTTGCAAGTTTTAAGTATTCACAAGTGAATTAATGGATTATCGTATGAATTAAGTTCAATATAAACATGAAATTTTTATTTACGCATGTAGTATATATCATATGTGAAAATATAATCAAACAGTTAATATTCCCATGTGAATATCATATTCTAAGTAGAATTATCAATTATTCCTTGTTCTTAACACAGGGTTCGTTGCATGGTTCATTGTCGATATTCACATGTGAATATGCTATTAACAAATTTGATAATGCATGAAACCAAAGATTTCCCATCTTCAAAAATGAATTACAATTAGTTTAAAGATTAATTTCAGATTTTGTCCAAACCTGCATAAAATAAACGTTATAGAAAGAAAACTCTTTGTATGCTTAAAGATTATTTAGTAATATAAGAATTTCCAAGCCAAACAAACCCCGTTACATCTCACACAGAGTTACGGTTGGGAGTAGGATGCATGCAGACCTTGCCTCTACCCCAAAGAGTAGAGAGATTGTTTTCATAAAGGCTCTCTAGCAAATATAAGAATTACCAAAAGTACGGAATGTGTAGCTACTGATGCATACAGCGTGAATATTAACATATTTATGTGATTTGTACACGGCCTGTCGAGTAGCGAATGATTTGTATCCATTAAAGACACCAGATATAACTTGAGATGTATACTACAATATACAAATATATATATATATATACGAATTACCCAAGAATCTGCATCACCAGACTGGGACTCGAAGTTTAGGAATGGTAACACGTAAAAGGCCATCCCTGCACAAGTAATATTCTATCGACATCAAGTTTCATTCGGGAACGTCATAAACTAAACCAAACCAAACAAAGACAGTAAATCACACACAAGTAGGGTCGGGAAAGTAGAATGTACACAGACCTTACTCTACCCAGAGGGGTAGAAACGGGAAGGTCATGGATTCTACATTTTCTACTCACGAGAACATTGCATGCAAAGGAATCAAAATCCCCACAAAGCCTTGATACACCCGGGTTGCTAGTTTGAGCATAACACAGAAGGGACTGGACAGGACTAGACGGGTGAGGGTAAGGTAGGTGGTGAGAGAATTGTGCGACGTTTTAGGATTTAAATTTGACATGGTTAGTTTAGTAATATATCAATCTTTATCCCATCTTTTTGATTTTTGTTCTACCTATTTTGGTGGGACAAAAATGCATCACTCAGTCATGTCCTATCCCGGTTTAAATGTCACACCAAACGTGAACCAACAACTTTTTGTTCTATCCTGTTTTGTCGTGGCCCGCATACCAAACGCACAAAGGAAAACAAGAAACAATAAGCTAGAAAAAGAACAAACGTTGGAACACAGGATGAATTGAAGAGGCTGACTTACAAAAATTCAGCTGAAACAGAATCTGGGTTCACATCGAAGGGTAGTGGCCACACTATTTCGAAAGGACCTTCTAGAATCTCCCTTTTGTAATATGCAGAACTCGCACGATCACTAAAAGAGCAGGCTGTAGTCCTCCCCTTGGTTGTTTGTACAGTCAGACTATCGAGAAAATTGTCAGCAAATATGTGGAATGCAATAGATGACATATAAACATGAGAAAAGTATGATTGTGGCAGGCGAAAACCATGTGCGGATGTGGGATGGATTAGAAGTTCAGAACGATGTCACTTTGTTTAAGCACACGTGCTTTTGGACTAGAGCGGGTGTGCGTGGGGATAGTACGGTTTAGGGTTTGGTAAATGATTTTAAATGAGTTTTCAATTAGGAGCATGACCTTTAGTTTTATTTTCTTTTAACTCAATAACCTCCAAATCACCTGCCTCTAATGTGCTGTAAAATCTTGAAAAATAACTAGATGGTTAGTTTGTAAAAGTGACCTCCACAGAAAGTTATTTAGCTAATAGTCTGCTTACCGCCTACTACTGGGTAAGAGGTGTTTACCTGGTCAGAGATGTTGTTTATCAATCCCCCCTTATCAGGGACTATTTTTGGTAAACAATTTTAGTATAACATAACCTTCTGACACAGTAAGCTTGGGGGGTGGGGTGGGGGTGAACTCTTGCTCGGTCAGTTATTAGTGTTGACCCAGACCCCAGACCACACTCTTACCCAATTAGCGCTCACCCAATTAGGTGCATTTTGGGTGTATATAATGTATGCAGGGTAATTTTAGTGCTGGGGGCATGGGAGTGTATTTAGGTCTGTACAAGAACCATCTTGCCACAGCAATGTTATGCACTATTAATGCACACTTTAGAGAAATAACCTTACATTGTATTATGAACTTCAACTCTTATGTCATCTTTACTAATCCCTGGCAGTTCTATCAGCAGAATATATTTTCCTTTAGATTCTGCAACGTCCATCCTTGGGGATTGTTTTTCCTCGAGTCCTGTATCATAAGTGTCAGTGTGGAAATTTAGAATGAACTGAGTAATGCTACTGATGTGTGAGAACCCACATGCCATTTGACAAATTTGATTACCGAGATGCTTAGTAGTATGCGTGCTGTACTTGGGGCTGAACTTTGTTGGCACATCTCTTTCTATGGTTGTTCGGGCAAACTTAGGTGGTTGGTGAGATGGTAACCCGTAATCATCAACTGTATACTGAAGATTTCTAACTTTTGGAACATCGGAAGTAGTGTTGGCCGGCTGAGAAAACAAGGGTGTCACAAGTTCAGAAGACCCGTCTTTATGGGATCGAGTAGACATGAAAGGCAGACTAGACTGGCCAGAAAAATCCTGGAAAGCAAAGGTGAATGTTAGATGCTCAATCTGAAAGAAAAGATTAAACCCCTTGACTTTTCAAGTTACAAATTCAAATGGATTTTGTTACAGAACATTTTCATTTCCAGCACTGTTGTTTTCCTTAGACAGACGAAACACACATGAAACCTGTTAACCGTAAGTCTCAAATCCACAACACTGCATCAAGAGACTCAGCTGGTACCAGTTTGACCAAAGGGCAGTGTTCCAGTATTCTTAGTTACTGAAAGTTTCCATGGTTATGTTTTCTTGTGCATGCTTCCCATTTTGTGTTCTGTCTGTCTGTTTGTTTATCTGTCTGTTTAAATGTTGTTTATTTCTGAAGCATTTTCAAATTTTACTTTTTAGCATTGCCTTTCTTATTTTAGTAATTTTTTTGGACAAGCTTTGTCATTCTTCTGGCACACTTTGCACAAGACAGAGGTCTTCACAGAACAGCCTCTCCACTTTTCGGAGTAGAGGTTAGGTCTGCGTAAATCCCCCCCCCCCTCCCCCGGCAGGCATGGACCCCACCTCCGTGTGGGACATACTAGGTTGGTTGGTTTGGCTTGGTTTTTGGAAGTTTGCATGGGAAGAAGTTTAAGTTGAAAGCTAGTATGTTTAACATAGAAAGTAATATCATACACTACTTTCCAACAAAAACATAAGGGTAATGTAAGACCTGTTCTGTTGAAGCCTGCCTCATGAAACCACCTTGGGACCTCGAATCTTGTCTGGCAAAATGCATGCGGTTATCACCTCTCCTCTTGATAGAGGTTAAACCACCACTGCAATTCTGAGGCAATAAAAGCAACCAAATGAATGAAGTTTATATAATATGCATATATTCAGCAAAACAAAGAGCAGAGAGTGTGACTAAAGCCCCATACCAACACTGAATGAGACATCTAATCCACAATTACTAATTTGTCCAAACAAAAGCATCCAATCTATCACTACAGTCTACAGATTATGCTTCTAGGTTGAACCATTTGCATAACCATGCATCTCAATGTTCTTCTTTTCATGGAGATAGGAGTAGATTCATATTACATAATTTCGCTAACACCATTGACGGAAGATCATTGTATTTATGTGAAGGACATGCATGAGGCCTTGAGATCTGGTGCATTTGTGTAGCTTTTGCTGAAATCGAACCAAATTTACAAGTCAAAGGACGAATGGTCAATGGACCATTTATATAACTCGATCTTATATTGGCGACAACCTTCTTTACACCCATTCACCCAACCCCTAAATGCATAGGCAACACCTATGTTTGAATTGAACATAAAACCTCCCTTGTTAAGTTATTATTCAGAGATAATAGAATTTGTAATGTTTAAACCTATAACAGAATTAATAAAGCTACATGCAAAATTGAAAATAGTAACAGATCTTATATTCGGGAAGAAATAGTATCCCTTGAAACAAAACACTCCTTATGATATGACAGAATTGTATTTCATATACACGTATACTACTTACAAGTTACAACATATCATCATATCGATATAAATTACAATTATTCCACCTCGATATATACAGTCGTTTAATGATATATAGCAACACAAGTATTAGAATTCATCTAGTCTACGAAGTACGAACACAAACTCAAATCTGAATACAGAGTAGGCACATACTTCAACTATTGTCCATTACAGAATCCGTTTATTGACGGAACAGGCGAAATTCAAAGAAATCAAAACATCAAAACCATAAATCTCCTCAAAACGTTTCAGTTTTAATCAAACTCAGTTATTTTGGAAAGGAATTGATACGATAATTGTTGCTGGAACGATTCAGACCGGAAACGAATAAAACAGTAGGAATCTGAAATCATTTACACCTGAAAACAATAACAAGAGAGCGAATTACCAGAGGAAAAACATGAGTGCCGACTGCGGTTGCAGAGATGTTATCGGCGGCAGATAAATGAGCAGTGAACATCTCCACTCTCCGTCTCGCCGTTTCAGTCTCCATCTCTGGTCTCCCTGCTGCCTGACTGAAGCTCGCCGGTTTTGATGGTTCTCCTTGTAGACAGTAGAATGGGTTTTTTATGGGTGATATACGAGAACGTGTCCTACGTCTCACTCTCAGGTTCACCGGGTCGTCGGGTCGGGTCATGAATTGCTCCATAAATAAACCATGCTTTTGATCAAGGTTCTAACACGTGAGGCGAGGCGTGGCGTGGCGTGGGCCTCAAGCCTAGGAGCCACGTCATGGCGTTTTCAATGCATGACTTATGACGTCAAATTTCTAATTCATATATAATACTATAAGCGTACTCGCACAATGTAGCGAAATACATCACAATTTTAATGTTTCATTTTATTTTTTTGTCGATTATATAGATTATATATAAAAACGTTTGTTTTGTAGTGTGTTACTCAATGAGTCAATAGTAATAAACAAGTTAAATTAGGTTATATATTAAAAACTTGCAAATAAGACTTAAAAAACGTAAAGAAAAAATCAAATATCTCATTACAATAACTGCGAATTAGGTCATGACGTGTCATGGGCTCAATGTGACGTGACACACAAGCCTTGGTGACATAGCACGCCATGACGACTATGCGACGAGTTTTTTAAAACATTGTTTTTGATTCGTAGGATATTAATTCTTGTTTTGGGTCATACAAATTTTAATAAGGAGTTTTTCATCCTTATGGTTTGTTCGAATTTTTTTATTTCCGTTTATGGTTTTTATTTCTTGTATTATTAGTTATTGTGGTTTGCATTATATTTCCTTTTTCGGTCTTTAAGATTAATGATTGTTAAAAATGTCACTTAAATACTAAAATAATTTTATATTTATAATACTCCTCTCTCTTGTAAGCCGTATAACGGCCTCACATCATCGTCTCCGTGCCCCCTTCATGCATCTCGACTTTTCCTAGCGACACTTTCTTCCCAATCTCCGGTGAACCGAAATCAATGGCACCACCTTCCTCCATCTCCGGTATCATTTCCTTACATCAAATCGAACAAGAAAGAGAATATATATATATATATATATATATATATATATATATATATATATCAAGGTTCTAAATGGTGTGAGGCGTGACGTGGCGGCGAGGCTAAACCTCAAGCCTTAGGAGCCATGGCGTTTTCAAAGCGTGATTTATAGCGTCAAATTTCTAATTTATATATAATATTATATATAAAAACATATGTTTTGACGTGTTATTCAATGAGTCAATAGTAATAAACAAGTTAAATTAGGTTATATATATTAAAAACCCGCAAATAAAACATTAAAAACATCCAAGGGGAGTCAATTTGAGGGCATGAGGAGTACCCAATCCATTGGTCGGTCCAGTCGTTGACTGGGCTGCCCCCCAGTCCAGTCATAGACTATGGTTGGGCTCTAAGTTCAACGTAAGCTGGGCCGGGATAGCGGCGGATTAGTGGGCTGCCCGTGGATGCCCGATACCGCCAGGGAGGTGTGCGTGTGTGTGTTCGTGGTAGTCGTTCGTTGGTTCGATGCCGCTATGCCTTCCAAAAAAAAACATTAAAAACATAAAAATACCAAATATTGCATTACAAAAACTGCACATTAGGCCATGGCGTGCCACAAACTTAACGTGGCGTGAGACACAAGCCTTGGTGCCATGGTGCGCCATGACGACTGAGCGGCGAGTTTTTTAGAACAGTGATATATATATTGATAAATCACAGTTGATCCAACCTACCCGAACTCGACAAACCCCCGTTGACCTCAACCCATTTTTTGATGACCTCATTTTCTTTGTGATTTATTCTAAAGCAAAGCAAAAAATACAGGAAATCGGGTTCAAACGAAGCTCTAATTCTCTCCATAATTTCTCCTAAAAACAAAGCTTAAAAGACACGTTTGATCAATTAAAAATAAATGGAGCTTTCTTTTATATAATAATAGTAGCAAAATGATGATTTTTTCAATTGACGTAAATAAGGATCGCGAAAAAAAATTACCTTAGAGTTTATTAATTTACTGAATTTTAATTTAATAAATGTTTTATTGTGAACAAAAACCTCATAGTATTTGCATATGTTTAATAATATATTTTAATATAAATACAGGTTAATCCAGGTTCAACCTTACACATGTATAAGGGGGTATTTGATATGCGTTATGAAAAATATTATATACCGCACATTGAATAATTATAATCATATATTAGTTGTAAGAAATGGTGTTGTGAGTTTGTGACAGATAATGTCTAGATATGTTTATATTGCTAGAAGTTGTAATAATTAATCCTGATAAAATTGAATTTTTTGATTACTTGATTAAAACTACAGATAATAGTCGTATATACATAATTTTATTACAATGTTCGGATATGGGTCCCAACATTCTTACGGTGTTGACGACTTTAATTGAATCGAGTAGCAAGTCGTTTCCACTTGGTTCAACAAAATAATATTATACTCTGAATCGAATAATCTTTCAAATCTCAAGCTCGATTCCCCTTTAACATTTTTTTATTATATATTATGATGAATTCTTGAGCTTATATGTCTCAAATTCTAAATCGGTTAACTCGTTTATCATCTTAAGTTCAATAACTTTTATATTTTGAATGTATGAATATATGAACATGTCCAGTTCAAAAAAATGCATGCACGTATGACTCGTCTCAACTTGAGAAGACAATTGAGCTTTTATTTAACTGCGTTCAAGATCAACACAAACTCGAAAATTACTAAATTCGATTGTAAATGTGTGAAATAACAATCTACATTCACAACTTTTCTTATTATAGCGTTGTGCTTTCATTTTTCTTTATTACAACAATATACTTTAAAAAAAAAATGTATTAAGACATTGTACTTTGGGAAATTTATCTATTGTAACAATGAGTAACCTTTTAATTTGAGTTAAGATGACAAGACATTGGTTACTAGGTTTCCATGCCATATTATTATCCACATGAGAAGTCCATGTATAACATATTGAAGTCCATGTATAACATATTGCTGACGTAACATATTTTTATGACAACATTGTAGTTTCAAAAAATTAAATTTACATACTATTTAACATATATTAAATAAATTAAAAGATAATTATTAATTAATATACATATTAAGAATACTTGTAATTTACAATGTATCTAGCTAACATTTTAAAAAATATATATTTTTTGAACGAACAAAAAGTTTAGAGTAAACTACGATTTTTGTTCTGGTTTGATATTTATAACGATTTTTGTCCCTAGTCTTTTTAAAACTGTTTTTTTCATCCCTATGGTTTTTATTTGCTTCCATTTTAGTTTCTTCATCTAACTTTATTAAAATTAAATGTTAATTCATTCAAAAAGTAAATAAGCAAGTTACATATTTTTTTCTCGAATTTTAACAAAAAGTAAGACTATTTTTAGGAGATTAAATGTTAAAGTAAATAAGCAAATTAAATGTTAAAGTGCATTTAATAAAAAACAATCGGTTGTTATAAATTAAGACTATTTTTTTCTCAAATATTATTAAACATTTTTCAATGTAAATCAATAGATAAAAAAATATTAATTTTAAGAGATTTAAATCTAAAGCTTTGAAAAAATATCATGTATTTATCAGTATTTTAATTAAATTATTTGATTATTTTTATAATTGAAGTTATAACAATTGTGAAAATATACAATATAATTAATAGAAAAATAAATGTCTTGATGAAATACAATAAATTAAAAAGTGTAAAAAAATGTAAACTAAATAATTTTAAGGATAAAACTGTAAAATATTATACACCACAAGGACCAAATATGTAATTTGTTTATTCACTTTTTGGATGAATTAAAATTTAATTTTATTAAAGTTGGATGAAGGGACTAAAATGGAATCAAATAGAAACCACAGGGACAAAAAAAACAGTTTTGAAAGACTAAAGATGAAAATCGTTATAAACATTAAACTAAAGGGACGAAAATCGTAGTTTACTCAAAAGTTTATCTTGAAAATAATATATCATATTTGCTTTTAATTATTTTTGATTTGATATATTATTTAATGAAATTAATTAAATAATTTAAAATTATTTATTAATAAAACAATATTATGAAAAGTTGTAAAACATCATTTATATCGCTAACAATTTAAAATTTGTTAAAAGAATATGTTTTTTTTAGAATAAAGAAAATAAAAAGTGATATGTTTTTCATAAAAAAATAATATTTATCATGAAATAAATCCATTATATTTTATTTAAAAATATGTTACTCCATAATGTTTAATTTACATACAATTTAACAATTGTTATTTTTTTTAAATAATTTTAGTATAGAGAGGGAGAAAAACATACTTTAGGTGGGATATACATCACCGAATGCAAAAATGATGAAATTTAGAAAGAAAAAAAAAAACTGAAAGTGTTTTTTTATCTGTCTATGTCATGTAATCAAAATGACGTGTCATCAACATAACCTCATCTAGGTCATGTAAACAAAAAAAGTCAACTGGTTTAAAGATAACATATTACCCATTGTTATGATGAATATATTTACCAAAATATAGTGTCCTAATAAAAAATAATTTTAAAGTACATTGATATGATAAAAAAATGAAAATATAATATATTGTAATAAGAAAATTTATAAAAAACAAATTGTTATGCTATACATTTTGAACGCTTATTATATACCATAACTAATAAAAGGGAAAAGCAATAGTCAATCAACAAATAAGGTTCCACTTCTTAATCATTTTCCTATCCAAATTCGATTTTTAGTCCATCCTTACACAGAAGGTTTACGTATATTCGTAAGGGGCTCAACCCCACAACGTGTGCCTTCACAGGGCGGTGAGAATTCAAGAGAAGGTCACAGCGAGACGAACCGTTTAT
Organism: Arctium minus; assembly: GCA_954870635.1. Taxonomy (NCBI): domain Eukaryota; kingdom Viridiplantae; phylum Streptophyta; class Magnoliopsida; order Asterales; family Asteraceae; genus Arctium; species Arctium minus. The sequence continues at coordinate 16,820,634 of OX941082.1, forward strand.
CATTGAGCTAACTCCGAAAATCCGTCCTCATTTCGGGGGAGCCGGTGACCGAATAGATATAGATCTTGGACATATGAATGGGGATACCATACGAAATAGAACGATTAGACTTAGAATGGATATAAAATAAATTTTTTGATTGGTTCTTCTTAACAAATTAGAAGACCTAGTACACTGCGGTGTGTTATTTGATCGAAATTCTGATTTTCGACAACAACAAACAAAAAGAAAATCCTTACGCATATCGACATATGCGTAAGGATTCAGAAACCTTACACGTATGCAGTATCAAAAACCTTACACATATGCCGAATCAAAAACCTTGCACATATGCATAACAATTTTTTTTCTTTGTAAGCCTTCTACATAAGAATCAACTAAAAAATAAATTTGAATCAGAAAATGGCTAAATAGTAAAACCACCTATTAGCTTTGCCTATTTATACAAATTTCCCACAATAAAATCATGGTAGAATAACTCTTAGCATAAATCAAATCCAAACACCCCTAAAAACCCCTAAGGTGTGTTTGATTCATGGATTTTGAAGAAATTGGAATGGATAATTCATTTGGCCAAATTCCAACTACTTTGTTTTATTTACATATTGATCATGATGGAATCTTTGAATTCAATTGAATTTCCCAAATCAAGGAATTCATGATTCCTTAGCTAAAGTGAAATAATTGAATTTCATTCAATTTCTACCAACTAAATGTGTGGTCAAATTTCATCAAATTTTATTTCAATTTATTCAAAGTCAAATTAGATTTCAATTTCATCAAATTCTATCTTTCGAACCAAAACACCCCTAAATCCTAAATCTTTTTTAATGCAGTTAATAATTAATATGGTTCCTGTAAGTGATTGCTAAACAAGATTTTTATGACATGATACTTGGTTAAATTAAAATTTTGACAAAGCATATGGTTTATGCATGCTCGTGGTATTTGCATACAGAAATCAATCTCATATAGGAAGTTTATGGAATATAGGCACAACACAACCATACATAAACCAATCTCATAACCACTGTGAAAATGGTATTTTTAAAATAATCAAAAAAGGTATTTTGGTCATTTACCAAAATGTCATTTCAATTCTGAAACTACAATATGTGAATCAAACAGACTGATTCTAATTCATTTAACAGATTTCATCCAAATTATGTCAACCAAACAGGTGGTCAAACCTGACAACATTCCATTCTAATTCATTCAAAGTCAAATTTCAATTACTTTATTTGACCAAATTCCAATTACTTTGTTTGGTTCGCATATTGATCACGATGGAATCTTTTGAATTCAAGTGAATTCCACAAATCAAGGAATTCATCATTACTTAGCTAAAGTGAAAGAATTGAATTTCATTCAATTCCTACCGACAAAATACATGGTCAAATTCCATCAAATTTTATTTCAATTTCTTCAAAAGTCAAATTAAATTTCAATTCCATTATTGATAGCGGAAAATCGTATAGGTCCACAACGTGGCCACTATGTTGCCACAGTGGCGGTGCAAGTGCACACCGGACACTATGATCGCTATAAGTAATAAAGTGGTAAAAATACCGAGATCGTATCCACAGAGATCAGACTTCAAAGTTTCGAGTAGTAGGTCGATAATCAATGGTTTCAATTAGAGAAAAAGAAAATATCTTTGAGCGAGATTGATGCTTTTAACAATTAACAAATACTTTAAAGAGAAGGGGATGGGTGTAGGTTTTATCTAAGACATTTGTAGTAACCTCGTGGTCATAAACAAAATGACACACACTATCTTTAAAAACCCCTTTCTCTCGAAAGTGAGCTTCCTCGGAACGTGGCCACGTTGCACCCACAATGTAACACCCTAAAATCTGGAAATAACAACTTATTTAAAATTTTATAAATACATCCATAAATGAATCATCTACAACCACAAATACAGATTTTGCTACAATACACCTTCTATCTATACACACAGTAAACAATAAGGACGGGTGCTACTAAAACCCAAAACATGTCACTATCACCAACTCGCGGAATACTTCACCAATTACTTACTTTTGTAAGGCTATGGCTCAACTCTTCATAGCACCGCTAGAACTGAAACCCCCGCTAGGAACCTGATGCACATGCCGACAAATAAAAATGTAAGGCTTAACGCCTAGTGAGCTCAAGAGTGTTAACATGAACAAATATATCTTTAAAATAAAGGAAATCAGTTTAAATCAAGATTCTTCGAAATATTATACTTCAAAATGGAAACGACACATTTTCCCACAACATACACTTTTAAAGACAATGCTCCCAAAATACACGTTTCTCATAAAATGGTGCAACGCATAACTCACCCAAACGGGATCATAGTTCGACACTTATTTGGTAAAAACATGAATAACCATTTATAACCCAAAGTACCCAAAACATGGGCGAAACAGAGTGCTCGACCCATAAATCGCTATCAACCCCACATATACCGTACGTCCGAAAACATGGACACTTGGTCCAATACTCACGCGACCGTAAGGAACCAATGACAATAAAATAAGACGTTCTTATATTTAACATACTGATAGCCAACAACGGGGGAAACCCGTATCCGTTGAGGGTAGAGGGAACACAAAAGTATACCACCCAACAACGTTAATCGCATGACACCTCCCGACATCCCAGCCCGATGTCCCTACGACTTCTTTACAAGTGTCACCCCAAGTCAGTTGACCTTGATGGATCATTCCGAAGAACTCCATCCCGAAGGCCCGACACACTTAAAGACTACCTCCCAGGCATTACTTCAAGCGGCGGAGGTCCTAGCGCCTACTACTCCGGTAGCACTAGCCGACTCAACCCTCCTAGCGATCACTTGTAAAGTTTCCGGTCATAAAACGTGGGTACCGAAGTTCAACCCCGCAATACCCAATTGACCATCCCAAAACAGACTGACTCACATGCCTATGGATCCATTACACACAGTCTAACGTTACATGACTCCAATTGAAAGACCAAAGCTCCCAAAACATGTAACTCACCAATGACATAAATTAAGTGTCCTCATATCCAAAACCCACAATGGTTTAAAATCCGGACAAATGTCCACACGACTCGTTTAAGCTAATACCGAGCTAAAGAGCTCAAAATCCGTTTAACCAATAATTACCGGTCTCCAAAATAGTGAAATGTCTTTAAATAACGTTTATGAAGACACATACCTCAAATACTAGATTTACCCAAAACTCCATACGAGATGGGACTCAAGATTTCCAAAGTGTTTATGAATGCAAATACACCAAATGCATATAACGTGAATTATACTTCATTTGTACAAAATCGTCAAAAACGTATAACTCATAAATAGATCTTACTTGTACAAAATCACCAAGAATACGTAATTCATGTTATTTAGTCGTGGGAAACGTTCAAAACCCAATAGAAGCATTTTAAGAGGTTAACACCACCCAAGTTTACCAAGTATGAAAACTTATCAAAATACTCATACTTTGACGAATAACTAAGTAAAACATATTTTACTTCTAAATACTCAAAACTTATCAGCAGTTAACCATTTCATGTAAAACACTTTAAAATACACATTTTGGCATGTACACCGTTTTCACAAATCAACTTGAACTCACCTTGCTAGATTTAGGCTAAATCTAGATTTTACCCAACGAGCTCTTTTGAAGGCCACTTGAATCCTCAAGCCGAAAACTTCCAAAACCTAGATCCAACATTCCAACCCAAAAATAACCATAAGTAACCATAACTAGCCACAAGGAAACATTATCCAATCATAAAATACCAAGATCCCAAACAAGATCAAAACCCTAATTTCTCTAAAACCATCAAATCCAAGATTGGAGATATCGAACCTTAAGAAACCACCAATGGAGCATTTATAACCTTATTACAAGAAAACTTACCCTTGAAGGCAAAGAGGCTTCCAAGAACACCCAATCCAACACTTCAACCCGAGTTCCCGACCGTTGCATTTGACGAGGAAGATGAAGATGGAGGTTTTGTGGTTCAAGGTTCCAACTAGTTAGATGGTGAAGAAACATGTGGTTTGAGGAGGAAAACCCCCAAAATAGGTTAGGGTTTGGTTTTGGTGTTTGGGAGAGAAAAGGGAAGAAGATAGAAGTGAGAGTGAGGGAAATGGTTGAGAATCGCAACTCTTAAAAGACCCTGGGGCCGACCGCGATTGTGCCCGGCGATTGTGCCAGGGCACTATCGCCCAAAACGTACCGCGGGCACACCCCCGCTGGCGATTGTGCCCAGCGATTGTGCCCAGGGCACTATCGCCCAGAGTGTACCGAGGCTCGTTTCTTCCCATTTTCCGCACAGACCACTCATGAGTGATAAGGCTTAAATAGGTAAGATATAGGGGATGAAATTCTACGATAAGAAACAAGAATTTCTCAAAGGGTTAACTTTCACAGACAAGAATTTACGGGTGTTACACACAAAGTCACCACTTTCGCTAACTCAAGACTTGCCGACTTAACTAAGTAAACCTCTAAGGATTTCAATTCCACCAGTATGGATATATAAGCCCAAATCTCTTTGTAACACCTATTTCGACCGACATTTTGAACCTTAGTTTAAGTCATGCAAAAATCCGTATCTCTACGTGGTTATAAAAGACTTTCTCAAATCTTCTTTGCATCACTCAAGTCGTATTTCGGATCCGCCCCTCTCGAGGTCTAAGATCTAATATCCTCTCGAGGTCTAAGATCTAATATTAACACTAACAAGTGATCGGTTTGTCCGCGTTGAGTTGAAGTCCCGACCCGAGCGACCAAGTCTAAAAGCTAGCAACGATGGCAACACCCAAGTGTTGCCTACTAGTCTTAGATTTGGCACCCACACCCACACCCAAAGGGGTGCTTAGCTCATAATACAAGTAAAAGACATGAAGGAAGAAGGAGATAACATAAACTTAAATTGCATAAATGGAACTTAAAAGCTGCTGCCAACGTGGTGACAAAGTGGCCACTTTGGCGACAACTTGTTACAAGGAAATTAAATACTATAAAATAAATTACAACTACAACTATCTAAAAAAAAGAACAATAGCTGAATTATGCTACATGTTGGAGCTCTCATTCAAATGACATCCATGACTTCAATTTATAGTGGAAGATGAAAAGGGTGGTGGAGGATTTTACCCACAAAATATTTCAATGAGTTCAAGCCTTATTTGACCCAAAGGCTCCTTGCCTTTTTCATCTATTTTCTCATGAAAACTCATCTTTTGCTTTATCTCATTTAGGCTTTTAGATAGGCATTTTTGGCATTGATGTCTTTCCACCAACATTTTGCTTTTAACTTTTGTCTTCTTCATCCCCTTGGTTTCTAAAGTTTAGCCTTTAAGAAATCCTTTATGCAGCTGAAATGAACATAAAAATACATGACATGCAAAATATGATGTTTTCAGCTGTCCTCGGATTTACATCGTTCACCAACGTGGCGACAAAGTGGCCACTTTCTGCAGTCCAAACATTTAGCCCAAAAATGATGCTTTCAACCATCAAAACACAAACTTTTATCCTCAACACCTCCAAATGAAAACGAATAAATAAATAAGAGAAACATGAACACGTAAAGGGAAAACACACACTAAAATCAAAGAAAAACACACACAAACAATGTGTAAATAATACTCAAAATGAGAGTTATCAATTATGCGAACCAAACCACTCTAAGGGGTTGTTTGGTAGGGGCTGAATGGTTTAGTGCAGAATGACTAAGTGGTCTGAATGATTAAGAGGTTTTTATAATATAGTGTAAAATGAAATATGGTTGTTTGCTAATTGTTCACAATGAAATTAGGGCGTTTAATGGTTAAGGGAGTGTCATAATACAAAATCATTCAGAGGATTTTGGAACCATTAAGAGGCAACACTTTTTTTGCCAAATAAGATTTACCTCTTAACGATTCAGAGATTGTCTCTTAATGGAACCATTAAGAGGTAAACAAAGAGCCCTAAGTCCTAAATCACCCCTAAATCCTAAATCCTTTTTAATGTAATTAATAATGTGTCCATCTAGGGGTGACAATTTTGTACCAAACCAAACCAGCCAACATGTGTACCAGCCGTACCAATTAAATTGATACCAATTAAATCGGTACCGATTTAAATTGGCTGGTTGTACCGTACCAAGTGTTTGAACTTGGTTGATACACGATATTGAATGTTGTGTACCACGGTAATACCGTGGTACCGACTTTTATAATAATTTAATTAATTAGTATTTTTATTAATCAATGCTATTATTAATTTTGAGTTTAAAATTTAAAAATCCTTAATTTTTTTTAGTTTTCACCTTATCCCCTAAAGGCCCAAAAAAGTGAAAAACCTAATTAGAAACCCAATTGATCATGTATTGAATATTAAACAATGTTACATTCAACTTTTTTGTTTGATCATTTGGGCATTTTGAATTAGTTTTTTTCTTATTTCATATATGTAACATGAAGTTGGTATAAAATCGATACCAACATATACCAACCGAAAAAAGTCGGTACCAATTAAATTGGTACCAATTACAATTGGTTGGTACATGGTATAAGATTTTGTAAACCAATTATAATTGATTGGTACAAGGTATTGGTAAAAAAAAAAAAAATATGGGTACCGTACCGATTCCACCCAAATATCCATCCATCCATGGCAACTTAATTATAAGAGACACATGGCGGCGGCGGCGGCTTCTTAAAAGTCCACCTGTGTCGCTGCTTGCTTCCCCTTCTTTTCGGGACGAACCCAAATTCATAATTATTCATTGCCCTATCACAAACCCTTCTTTTCTGTACCTCTTCAACTTCAAACTCCAAAAGTCAACTCCCTTCGTCTTCTTCCTCTATTCTGGTCAAGGTAAACTCTTCTATTCCACTATACAAGCGCTTGCTTTGATCTATAAACCCTATTCTCACGTTTTCACATCAAATCTCGAAGCTCGATTTCATGTTAATTTGACCTGGTCCAATGGTGATGTCACGATTTTAATATTTGATTACATGGAAATTGGATTTACTACCGATTGTGATTAGTCTTCTAATTTGTGATATCGATTGGTTTCTAGTGCTGATTGTTGATTTGATCCAGGTGGGGTATTAGGTTGGTTGAAGTTTCGCTAATTGAGATTTAAAGAGGGGTGGGTTGTTTGAGATGCTTTTAGTGAATTTGGATCTGAATTGTTGAGGCTGAGGTGGTTGATTGAAGTTTTTTTTGTTTTAATTATTATTTTCTGATGGATGGTTCTCAAGGGGGTTCAAATTCATCACCACCATTTCTGACAAAAACATATGAGATGGTTGATGATCCTTTGACTGATCATATTGTTTCATGGAGTCATATTGGGACTAGTTTTGTTGTTTGGAATCCACCGGAGTTCGCTAGCGAATTGCTTCCAAAGTACTTCAAGCACAACAATTTCTCGAGTTTTGTTCGGCAGCTCAATACATATGTAAGTTTATTCTTGTATGCTTTGTTTATTTTTATTTTTGTGGGTTGTAGTGGGTGTCTGTGCCGGTATCCCATGGGGCGTGGAAGATAACAGCTGGAAAAATCCTTGGTGGGATTTCAAATGGAGCTTTTGTTTGCCGGTTGAACGGGCCCTCATGCCTATGCCTTGTCTTGTGGTTTCTTTTATCTCTATATATCAAGCATGAATGCATCTAATTTGGCTTGGCTACATGCACTATACCTCGTAAGTACTATTGACGTCTAATTTGTGCATTGAATAATTTAATATGTGCCAAATGGATGCCGGTGAAAGTTAGAACAACTTGTGAGGAGTTAATTATAGAGAAACCTTAGAGAAAGAATGGTATATGTTACAAAGTGATGACTTCTTTATGTGTGTATATATATATATATATATATATATATAGAGAGAGAGAGAGAGAGAGAGAGAGAGAGGTTCAAGGGAAAACCCCTAAAAAATGAAAAACTGAGGAACATCTTAATAACAGTTCATCTGAACAATATGCACATGTGAATACATGTAATTGAAGATGTTTTCTGGTTTCTATGCACATGTGTATACTAGAATAATTACTTACAAATTACTTGCATGCACATGTGCATACCGTACAAATGAATGCTACTAGTGTGTTTCTTAGCATTTCATTTTTTTTTGCGGTTTTCCTCTGCATCTGACCCTCTCTCTATATATGTATGTAAATGAACATACTTATATGAATGCATGTGTTTCATGTATTGTAGAATGTTTTTGGGGGAATTTGTTATTTAGGTGTATGTTTATGCTTAGTTGTTTTAAATTGAGCTCAAGTAATTGGACTACAAGAAAAATATTAGTTGATTTTAACTTTGGCTGAGTTTTCTGCTGAATTGATATTTTAGGGTTAACACTTACCAAGCTGCTTAGTTTATTGATTCCAATTAATAGAGTAAACCAGACTAATCCCATACCCACCTACCCTGATTAAATCCCTCTAGCTTGATTAATCTAGCTTTAGTGTTTGAAACACTTAACTCTGTGATGAGTTGGTAACCAATGCCGGGTGGGTGTGATCAAAGCGTAGGTGGCTGATTAAGCAGATCTAAGGTGGATATTTAGAACTCTTTGCCAAGAACTCTGTTTTCGTGTAACAGACTTTTCTTTTTTCATTTCATAACTGCTTCTAGTTGATGAAACTAAAGAAAAAGATGGTTATTAGACACTCCTGTGATGGACTGCCCCTATGGATTAGTTCAAATAGATGAGCCATGGGCTAAAAGCATTAAAATTGGACTAGATCTTTACGCTGTGTTCTCGAGTCCTTTTTACTAAGGAAAGGGAAGGAAAGTAGGGAGAAAGAAAAAATCTCGGGTTCTTGAATTTTTTTTAGGAGAGAAAGGAAAGGAAAGGAAAATAATGTCGATTTTCCTCCAAAATGTGGGAGGAAAGGGAAGGAAGGAAATAATAAGAACAAAAAATTTTCATAAAATTTACACATCTACCCATCAATTACAACCCGTTGTAAAGTAAATAAGGTTGAGTTTTTTTAGGAGAGAAAGGAAAGGAAAGGAAAATAATGCCGATTTTCCTCCCAAATGTGGGAGGAAAGGGAAGGAAGGAAATAATAAGAACAAAAAATATTCATAAAATTTACACATCTACCCATCAATTACAACCCGTTGTAAAGTAAATAAGGTTATATTTGTAAAAATTATATCTTTTCTTTTCTTTCTCGCTCAAGGACATGAAAATTTGTTTTCTTTCCTTTCTTTCCCCTTCCCTCTGAGGAGCACAAATAAAAAAATTTATTTCCTTCCTTTTCTTCCCAAATTCGAGAACACAACATAAAAGAGAGTAAGAAACATCACATTTAGAGATCTGGTTTTTAACTAAAGGGGATTCACAATGCCCTTTTTTGTAGTTTATCCTGGAACGAAAATATAAATCGTCAACATCCCAAACCTTTACGCAGAGGGGATAACTTGTGGCTGTCAAATATCATAATGTTTTACCTTGTTAATTTATGTTGGATGGCATTAATGTGCATCATTCTTGTGGTGCTCAATTAGTTTATTAAGTATCTATTTCAGAGTTGCAATTAGACAGCGGTTGAATCATGTATACCACTCTTGTCATATTTAGTAGAATTTGACCTTTTATTTAAAAAAAAAACTAAATCTGTTTGGTTTCTAAATTCCAACTATTTTCTTTAAATTCATTTGTAGTTTTTTCCTTTATGAATATTCTTGTAGTTAGTTTCTTATACAATGAAGAGGAAAGAAAGACAGAAGAGAAAAAAAAGTCCCTCCAAAATGGCATTCATAATCCTCATGGATCTGAGTCATTAATTTCACAATGTGTATCAAGGACCAAACACACAAAAACATTTCTCAAGGGATGAAACCCACAGATTGACAAAAAGTGTCCAGTAGCAATGTTGTAGAATTAGAGATAACTAATTCTTGAGTTTATGCATTCTTTTGTGTGGATGATTAATATTTATGATATGCATTCTTCATGAAAACCTTAGATGTAAATATACTCAACTTTTAATGTTTTATGGATTTTATAAGTTGCTTTTCCAAGGGCACAATAGTCGATTCCCATAAATAGAAAAGTTGGTGCACAATGAGAGAACCATACATGTGTAATCTTGATCACAATGTTTGGTTTTCCCACTCTTTTTCATTTATTGAACTTCTAATGCCATCAATATGTGATTAGATGATATCTTCCTCAAAATAGGGTAACTAAAATTTCATTTGGTTGATAGCTTTGCTCAAGTCATGATATCTAAATTTCGTTTGGTTCAATACTTGATTAATTTATTTTTTGGTTCAGAATAAAAATGACTTCATGCTCATCAGAAGGTCATGGATTTAAGGCTTCATACTCATCAGATGGTCATGGGTTTAATTAAAATCTCATTTAAGGTTAAAAAACCAAATATCTCGAATAAAAAGGGAGTATTCTTTTGAATATAAGTTACTATTTGATATATGTGGTTTGGTGGCTAGCTATATATTTCAGATTAAGACTTCAGAAACTGATGAAGAGAGAAAGAGACATATAGTAGGGGACTGCAAGATTAGGGCAAAAGAGTAATTTTATCATGATTTTGTTTGGGTTTTTGTTGTTTGCTTAGACGGTATCAATAGTTAGGAATTTAAGGTAGTTTTTAAGATATTCAACATGAAGTAGTTGCTTTCTTTCTTCATTAACATTGTTCTTAAATAAACATCTACAATGAAAACGGCACACGATTTTAGGAATATGTAATTATTGGACTTTATAATTAACTAAATGACAATTTTACCCTTAATGCTAAAGGAGTAAATAATTTCTCAGCTCATAATCAGGGATAGAATTAGAAAGTAGACCCCAGACATTATTTTGGGACAAACTAAAATAGAATGTCGACACTTATTTTTGGAGAGAGGGCGTAGTTACTTCTTTTTCATTAGTCTTTGGTCTTCTAGACACCCTAACAATAACAACCCGATGCAGTTATATTGTCATTTTCGTCATCTTTTTAGCTGTTTCTTAAAGCTTGGGGTTGCTTAGATCTCTAATCATAATGTGTCGGGTTCACTTGTACCAACTTTTTCTTTAAATGGTAAAAATTCCCCCCCCCCCCCCCCCCCCCCCCCCCGGCGTTAGCTGCAAGTCCCAAAGTCACAACCACTGGTTTTAAAAGACTCAATTAGTATTAGTGGGTTCCAGAGGCGGGCTTAGGAATTTTTTTCAAGTGGTGGCACCATTTGACTATAAGAAACGAAGCTATGAATCTTTTTCACAAAATCATCATCAGTCTGTTGGTTAGTTCCTTATTTTTCGTATGTGAGGTCCTATGTTCGAGTCATCCTAATTTTTTCAGAAACATAATTAACTTAAAATTAAAAGGCTAAAAACTAAGAAAATTACAAATAGGATTCAACCCTGTGTTTGGAAGGAATGTGGTGGTACCCTTTCAAAATCCTAATTTTTGTACACTACGACGGAGGAATGAAACGGCTGCTCGTGTCTCCCCTGGTTGGGTGAAAGGCTGCTGGTGATTCCCTTGTGCAAACTACTTCTTCCTAACCATGTGAGTTGAAGTTGGGTAAACATAAACTTGGACTATGTTGTCACAATCCCACCATATGCCCCTTCCAACAAGTCTTTGCTCCATTTTTCTTTCTGCAGTTTTTTAATAAATGGTTGCGATATTGACACTGATATATGATAAAAATGCATGTGTCCATTAGGGTGCATTTGGTTCGCAGATGGGACCAGATAAGACTTGATGGGCGAGAGTGAGGTAGGAGGGTGAAAGACTTGTGCAAGGTTTTAGTATTTTAATTTGACATGGGTAGTTTAGTAATTTACCTATATTGTCCCATCTCCCTGATTTTTGTTCCACATATTTTGGCATTTTTCTCCCACTCAGTCTTGTTGTGTCCCGATCTAATGTCGCGCCAAACGTGTGGCAACAAGTTTCTTTATTGTTCTGACCCACGAGCGTTTTGTATGCAGACGGGACTAGAATTTGACCTAGGTAGTTTAGTAATTTATCAATTTTGTACATCTCCCTTATTTTTGTTCCACCCAGTTTTGTATGTCCGTAGTCACCATTAGGCATGGACGGATCTATAGTGTTAGATCATATGATTTCTTCAACGAAGGGTAAAATTTTTTAGGTTCGTTAAAGGTGCAACCGTATCGTTTTGAAATGTGCTACCGTATTATTTTGGAAGCTTCAAGAAGGTGCAACCGTACCTCGTAATCAACCAAAACACCCAAAAAAAACTCTTTGAAATCAACCAAAACCCGAAGAAACTCTTGAAATCAACCAAAAAAACAGAAAAAAATCATCGAAATTGATAAAAAAAACTTAAAAATACGTCGAAATCAAGCAAAAACCTTTAAAATCCCTCGAAATGGTGGAATTAGGCTAAAATACACAAGACAATATTAAACGTCGGTAAAAAGATGAAGCCACGTCGATAAAAACCGTGTTTTTTATGATTATTTTTTCTCTATATCATATGGTGCCACCGTATGAAAAAATTTCTAGATCCGTCCCTGCCATTAGGGTACTTGAATCGTGCGATTAGTAGAAAAAAATTCTTTTAATCCTAAAGTCATGTTTTTTTGCATCTTGATTGTTTGATGTTATATCGTGTGTCGTTGTCGATGTTGCTTCCGTGATTTAATTGAATTCATTTAACTCTACGGTCACACATGTTTCAGTTGATTAATGTCATTGATGCAACAAACAGTATCTTTTTTTTTATGTTCTTTTTACGTCCAAATTTACTTTGTTGTATGATGCGATCTTTTGAAAATGATTTTATAGGGTTTTAGGAAGATTGATCCTGACCAATGGGAGTTTGCAAACGATGAATTTGTAAGAGGACAACGACACCTTCTGAAGAACATTCACCGGCGGAAGCCAATCCATAGCCACTCAGCACCGCCTCAAGGGAGTTCTTCAGCTGCACTATCTCCTTCGGAAAAACAGGAATACGAGGACGATATTATGCGATTAAAACACGAAACGAGTTCTCTTCGGCTTCAGCTTCAAAGGCACAAGAACGAAAATCAAGAAAACGAACAAAAGCTAACTGCTTTACGGGATCGTCTAAAGAACATACAACTCCGGCAAAAGAAAATGATGTCGTTTCTTGCTCAACTACTAGAAAAACCCGGGATTTCGTCCACAAACAACAAAAAGAGAAGGTTACTGATATCTACATACTTACACGATGAAGCCAATGCCGATGAAAACGAGAATCCAGATGCCATCTCGTTGTTGAATCACGGGCTGCTAAACAGGTTGGATTCAAGTTTGAAATTTTGGATGGATTTCGTGAAGGATATCGTTAAAGCTTCGGGTGAAGAAACATATAATTTCGGCATACTTTCACAGCCGTCAACACTTGTTATACCCGAAAAACGAGTCTCTGGTGATTGTGATTCCTCGGATTTGGCGGTATCTTTGAATCATGCCGACAGCCCGACCGTTTCACTGATCTACGCCAATCCAGATTCTCGGGTGAAACCTTCAGGAATCGATGTGAATGCCGAACCTGTTGCTGCTACCGAAGGTGATGCTACAGCTGTAGCAGCAACAACAGGCCCAACAGTACAAACAGGAGCAAATGATGTATTCTGGGAACAGTTTCTGACGGAAACCCCCGGCGGTGGAGACACGCAGGAAGTTCAGTCGGAAAGACGGGATGTAATTAACAAACACGATGAAGGTAATGTGTTGGGTCAGCGTAAATCTTTGTGGAATACGAATAATTTAGATAAAATTACGGAAAAGATGGGGAATCTTAGTCCATCCGATAAGCTTGATGTTCGATGATTCGCTTTATATTTTGGATGTCTCGTTGTACAATATCACGGACTCGGCCCGTTTCGGATCTTACCAAACGATTGTTTGAATACCAATGGCTTGTTCAAGCATTGTATTATATTTTCAGGGAATGTGGTTTTTCGATTTTGTCGTGTTTTACAATAGTGTTTTTGTCGTGTTTTACAATAGTTCTGTTGGTGATTGTTTCAGCGAAAAGGGGTGGAGTTTTTACAACATGAATATTTCTGGTGTCAAAATATCGTTGTAGCGTGAGCATACAAAATTCTTCGAGGTATATTTTGACCTATCTAGGTAACCTAGCCTTTTAGGAGGTCAAAAATTGATCAATGATGAAGAGGGCATTTAAGCTCGTGACTGTTTGTTGTATATAAATATTATAGTATATACTTAAAATAAGGTAATAGAGAAAAAGAAAGTGGAAGAGTTCCGTTTCCGCTTCTCTAGTGATAACAATTGGAGAGGCGAGCAAGTGGACCTGAAGCCCGAGACCGGGACTTGTTAGCCAATTGATCACCACCATTTAACCATTTTTTTAGGGGCTGTTTGTTTACCTCTTAATGGTTCCATTAGGAGACAACCTTTGAATCGCTAAGAGGTGAGTCCTGTTTGGCAAAAAAAAAATATGTCTTTTAATGGTTCCAAAACCCTCTGAATGATTTTGTATCTTGGACCTCCCTTAACCATTAAGCGTCCTGATTTCATTATGAACAATTACCAAACAATCATATTTTATTTTACACTATATCATAAGAGTCTCTTAATCATTCTAACCACTTAATCATTCTGCACCAAACCATTCAACAATTGTCAAACAGTCCCTTAGTTAGACCGATGGTTAAAAGGGCTGGCCCAAGAACCGGTTGTCGTTTTCTCAACAATTTTGCTCATTTGTTCGAGTATAAATAAGTGTTTGAATTTGTGCTTTATTTACACAAATTGAAACAATCTTAAATCTCGTAATCAAGTAATTGTGTGCGCTCTTGAAACCCGATTTATCATGTTTTAGGTGTCGTTTGTTTTTTAAGATGTCTAAAGTCTGAAGTCTTATTTTAGTTATGAGTAATAAGAGGTAATGTGTAAAAAGGTCTGAACAATTTAGACTTAAGAGTTATTAAGAGGTTTTTTCTAAAAAAACAAACAATCCCTTAGTGATTGACAATCCAATATTTGATTAGAGCAAGCTCAATTTTTTAAAATAAATTATGTAAATTAAATGTTTAAAATAAGTTTATGGTAATGCACAAATTTTATAAAAGGAAGCTAATAAATATTAAGGGGTTGTTTGGTTGGTTTTTCATTAAATTATGTATGGAAAGTTGTCTGTGTATATTAATCTGTCTGTATAGATTTGAAAGGTTTTTATTTGAGAGAGTTTTTTCATAGATGGAAGAAACGTGTTTTTTAATATGAGGGATTGGTTTGGAAAAAACTTGACTTTCTGCATACCCCCCCCCCCCCCTCTTGAAATCTTACTGAATAAGTCACTTTCTATATTATTAAGCCATTACCAAACAATCATATATAATTGTCTGAATAAGCTGTGAATCTCATTAAGCTGCTAACAAACAGACCCTAAGTTTATTTGAAAAAAAAAACTGTCAAATCCAGTAAATGACTAAGGGGTTGTTTGTTAAAAAAAAAACCTCTTGATGACTTTTGCTATGAATAGGTCAGATCTTTTTACATTTAGACTGCTTGTTTTTTTCCCCAGTTTTCAGAACCCCTTAACCCTTAAATACGTCTGAAATAGGAAGTGGTGACCTAACTTCTTAAAACCTCTTATCACCATCTCGGTTCATATATATTCTGTAACGCCCTCAAAACTGGAAATAACAACTTATTTAAAATTTTTATAATTACATCAATAAATGAATCATCTACCACCACGAATTAAATTCAACTACAATACACATATACTACCTTATACATACGGACTATAAAGGACGGGTACTACTAATACCCATGCATAGTAACTATCTCCATAAAGCGGAAGACTTCGCCGAATACTTACTTTCGGATCTAGCTAAGGCTCTACTTTTCATAAGACTGCTAGAACCAACTCCCAACCTTGAAACCTGATGCACATGCCGACAATTAAAAGGTTAGGCTTAACGCCTAGTGAGCTCAAGAGTTTTAACATGAATGAATATATCTTTAAAAGAAAGAATTCAGTTCAAATCAAGATCCTTAGAAATGGTTTACTTTAAAATGGAAACGACACATTTTCCCATAATATGCACTTTTAAAGACAATGCTCCAAAACACAAATTTCTTGTAAAACTATGCAACCCGTAACTCACCCAAAACTCGGGCGGAACATAATACTCGACCCTTGAATAACGGAAAACAATCTATATAAATATGATACGCCATTAAGACATGGAACTGAAACTTAGTACTCACGCGACCATAAAATGGAATGAAATCCAAGTATTAAACTATGGACAATTAAATATCTAAAATACCGCGGGCCGACAACGGGGGATACCCGTATCCGTTGAGAGCGGAGGAACACAAAAGTATGCCACTCAACAACGTTGATCGTATGACACTTCACGACACGCTAGCCCAAGTGTCCCTACGACTCCTTGACAAGTTTCACCCAAAGAGACAGCTGACCTTAGCGAATACCATCGGAAATTATCGCCAAAGGCTCGGCACACGGGGGATACAACCAAGGCATTGCTCCACACGGCGAAGGCCCCAAACGCCCATCAGAGGACTACTCATAGTCATAATAGCTAAACCGGGTTCAGTCCTCCTAGTGCCTACTTGCAAAAACAAGGCATAAACCATGAGTCCCGGAGTCTAACCCCGTACCACCCAATTGACCATCAAATAAGACTGACTTACGTGCCTATGGATCCAATGCAACACAGTCTAAGATTACATGACTATACCTGAATGACTAAAGCACTCGAGTCTGTAATTATCACTAACATGCAATAAAATGCATTAGTATGTAACTCATAGATTGGACTCTACATCGAGCCCTTAAAACCGGACAAATGTCCTCAAGACTCTTTTAAGTCAACGCCGAGCTAAAATGCTCAAAATCCATTTGACCAACAATTACCGGTCCCCCAAATAATAAAATGTCTTTAAACAATGTTTAGGAAGACACATACCTCAAAGACGAGATTAACCCAAAACTCAATGCATAAATGGGACCGAAGGTTTTCCAAATGGTTTATGAATGCAAATACACCAAAAATGCATATAACATGAAATAGACTTCATTTGTACAAAATCGCCAAATATGCATAACTCGTAAAATAGATCTTACTTATACAAAATCACCAAGAATATGTAATTCATGCTATTTAGTTGTTGAAACGTTCAAAGCCCAATATAAGCATTTTGAGAGGTCAACACAACCCAAGTTTACCAAATATGAAAACTTATCAAAATACTCACACTTTGACAAATAACCAAGTAAAACATATTTTACTTCAAAATACTCAAAACTTATCAGCAGTTAACCATTTCATGTAAAACACTTTAAAATAAACATTTTGGCATGTACACCGTTTTCACAAATCAACTTGAACTCACCTTGCTAGATTTAGGCTAAATCTAGGTTTCACCCAACGAGCTCTTTTGAAGGACGCTTGAATCCTCAAGCCGAGGACTTCCAAAACCTAGATCCAAACATACCAAACCACTTAGAAACATTCTCCAAACATTATTTACTAAAACCCTCAACAAGGTCCAAAACCCTAGTTTCTTCAAAACCATCAAATCCAAGATTTGATAAACCAAACACTAGGGAAACATCAATGGAGCATCTATAACATTAAATCAAGGAAACTTACCATCTTAGATGATGAGGCATTATGAGAACACTCAATCCAACTCTTCAACCCGAGCTCCCAACCGTTGAACTTGATGAGAAAGATGAAGATGAAGGTTTTGCGGTTCATTTACCCAACGAGCTAGATGGTGAAGAATCGTGTGATTTGAGGAGGAAAACCACCCAAAATAGGTTAGGGTTCGGTTTTGGGATTTGGGAGAGAAAAGGGAGAAGATAGAAGTGAGAAATGAGAGGAAATGGTGAGAAATTCGGACATTTAGGGAACCAGACGTCGCATGCAACCTTGCCACGCGATAGTGACATTGTCACTATCGCGAGGGCACTTTCGCAGAGAATGTACCGCGGGTGGTACACCCCCGGCGATTGTGCCACGCGATAGTAACACATGTCACTGTCGCGAGTCACAATCGCGCCACTCGTACCGAGGCTAGAAAAAGGTCAAAACTCGAGATTCTCGCATGGGTCAACTCAAGGTTCGAAAGCGCAATATTTTCTGTAACACCCCAAAAATGGGACTAACAAAATTTTCCGGAAAGTGGAAATTGATATATATAGAATGCCAAAGCACGAGCTCATACAAAAGAGGAACAACAAATGCCTGTTAATTACAAGTTTGCAATAAGACATAATAATAGATGACAACTCCCTAATTTAAGTCTCGCTAGACACAAGATTACAAAAAGGTTGTCAACTATGTCCAAATGATTGTCTTCAATATTGGCATCCCAAAAATGCTCCCAAGCTCACCACTACAGTCGATTAAGCTTCCTTGGCGCTCGCGCCACTAGAACCTGAGATATATACCAACAATCAAGTGTTAGACCAAACGGGTCTAGTGAGTTACATAAAAACATGGCATATTTACATAAAGCATATTATGAACAATATTGATACTTCAAACACCAAGGTCCTTACGGGGTCAATCATGGGGGAGACCCATCACACCAATGAGTTTTACCTCGAGTCAATGTACCTTGATGTTCACTCGTTTGAGCAACATCCCGAAGGCCCGAATGTAACACCCCCATTTTACCCTTGGGTAATGTCACATCTTTCAGCCCAAATATTACCTTATGTCGTCGAATATGACATCAAGATATAAGCAAATCACCATCACAGCGGAAGTCTTAACTTAAAGTAATACAAGTCTCCAACATTAGTCCGTCCCATACCGGACTATATTACATAACGCTCCAAATACATAGTAATTAAGTTGATAACTAGCAAAGCATTAAAGAACATAATAAAAGTAAATCTAATTATGCTTTGCCCTTTCCTTTGTCCACACCTGAACCACCGGCTCCTGAGATGCATACTAGTAGTTAGCTAAAAAAGCTAAGTGAGTTCATGGTTTACGTGCACATAAATACACACTCCAACAAGCATAAAAATATCAAGCACCAATTAAATAGTATGCATATTGTTTTCGAAAAACATTTGACACAATGTAATTCCCTAAACCTCCTCGTCCACTTTGTCACTGCATTCCCTGGGTCGCACGGCTCACACCCGTCCGACACCCATTACGGGGTCGTGCCAATCCTCCCTTAGGTAGGTTTGCTCTGTCACTGGCATTCCCTGGGTTGCACGGCTCACACCCGTCCGACACCCATTACGGGGTCGTGCCACTCCTCAACGTGACATATCGAGCTCGATCCCATACCCCATATCGGCACCAAAATGTGTCACATAAAATTTCCCCATGAATATGACATGCTAAGAATGTTTATAAACCAACAAAACAATAGCATGCAATCTCCTTTATAAAATAATGTACATGAAACATTCACCCGTAAACATGTACATAACCTAATTATCATGCATAACATACGTACTCCAAATAAATAACACATTTATATACATGCAATAATACACCATAAACATGCACATAAAAATGTATCATTTTTACACCATGTACGTACTCCAAATAATTATCATGCCAACATAATTTTAATTACGTATGTATGCATCCCAGAAAAGTCTCATGAAGACTCACCTCAATTTAATGTAGGTTCACCCTTCGCAAAGTAGCTCCCGAATCCTACATAAATAGTAATAGTTTCTAAGTACCCTTTTCTTATAAATAATTGCCCTTTACGAGTTTTTAAAATAATCTCGTAAAATTTTATTTAACCTCTTTAACCCATTAGACACCTTAGTTCATATATTGTCTACACTCCTTAAATAATAGGTGTCTATCTCATTCCTCGTTTTATTAGATACCCAATATATGTATTTACATACATATACATATATTCACAAACATATACATGTACACATGTATACTGTGAATATATTAACACCTTCTTTCTACACCAACATATATATAGACATATGTGTGTGTGGTGTACCTTTATATATACATGACACCCAACGTATATATACATACCCACATATATAATATATACATATACATGTACTATTGAGACTTTCAAGGAAACCCAAAAAGAAAAGCTACATCTACCTACTGCCATCATCTCCATCATATCCCTTTTCTTTTTCTTTTTCTCTTTCACTAGCCACATCCCACCCTCACGTACCTACACCCCTTTTCTTTTCATTTTAGATTTATAATATGTATATATATATATATTTATATATATATATATTTATATACACACACATAAGTAAACCTGCAACTCCATAACCCATTTGGTTTCCATGAACAACAGTCTCCAAATTTCAATGTTCCAACATATTTATTACCAAAAGAAGTTTTCACCCGTAAGTGTCCTTAAAGGAAGGAACTCTCAACCATTTTTTTCAGAAATACATAAACTTCCATCTTTTAATCCATGCATTATATATATATATATATATATATATATATATATATACACATGTATGTATATATAGCTTTCTCTCTATCAGAAAACCCTTTTAGAAGAAAGCCCCTTTTACTTTATTTTTCTTTTCTTCTTCATTTACATATAAACACATACGTGACATATATATATATATATATACACGCATATGTGTGAACGTATGGTTTTCATCCCCCATGGAACTTCTCAAAAGCAAGTTCCCTCCTTTTCTCCTTATTCACATATATATATATATATATATATATACACACGTATAACAAGCACACATCACTGGGACAACAATGATTCAAGAGATGTATAAGCTTCTTACCTTGATTTTCAGACCTCCTCAAGTTGACGACCCGAAATCTTGCTTCGTTCTCCGGCTGAGTTCCTCACTATCTCCTTTCCTTCTCTCAATGTGTTTCTCTTCTTCACTAGCACCCCCCATAAAAATGAACAATTTCTTCTTAATGAATGAACGAACTCACCTGAACCGTTGCCGCCCAAAATTCTCTCCATTGTAACCCACGATTCCATTTTGAAACGTTAGGGATTTTGGCAAAATTGGCCCTTATGACTTACACTCTCCACCAATATTTTTTTCTCTCCTTTTCACTTTTAACCCTTCACTTGAGTTTGAATTATTTTATCCCATCAACCTTTATTTCAATTATTACTATTTTATTTAGTGTTACAACTCTCCCCTCCTTTTAGGAATTTCCGTCCCCGGAATTCATACCACTTGAAAATAGTTGAGGGTATTTCACCCTCATCTCCTGTTCGGGCTCCCAGGTCATTTCTGACCCTTTATGAAATCTCCATTTGACCAACACCAAAGGTATAATCTTGATCCTCAGTCGTTTTGTTTTCCGGTCCAACACCTGGACTGGCTCCTCAATATAGTCGAGCTTATCGTTTAGCTCGACTTCTCCTATATTCACCACAGTTGAATCGTCAGCCAAACACTTCCTTAAATTTGACACGTGGAATGTGTCATGTGTACCTTTGAGCTCTTCCGGCAACCTTAATCGATAAGCCACCGCTCCTATCCGTGCAATAACCTCAAATGGTCCAGCATATCTTGGACTTAGCTTTCCCCTCTTTCCGAATCTTACGATTCCTTTCCATGGCGATATCTTTAACATTACCTTATCTCCTACTTGAAACTCCAAAGGTCGACGCCTCTTATCCGCATAACTTTTCTGCCTGTCACGCGCGATTTTCAACCTTTCACGTATTTGCACTATCTTGTCTGAAGTCTGCTGGACTAACTCCGGTCCAGCCAACTGCCTTTCTCCGACGTCAGCCCAACACACTGGCGTCCTACATTTACAACCATACAAGGCCTCAAACGGCGCTGCCTTGATACTAGTGTGATAGCTATTATTATAAGCAAATTCTACCAGTGGAAGATGGTTATCCCAACTCCCCCCAAAATCTATAGTGCAAGCTCTTAACATATCCTCCAATGTTTGTATCGTCCTCTCACTTTGACCGTCAATTTGAGGATGATATGCAGTGCTCAAGTTCAATCGAGTTCCCATTTCTTGTTGAAAACTAGCCCAAAATCTCGACGTGAACCTCGTATCCCTATATGAGACAATCGATAGTGGCACTCCATGCCTTGAGACTATCTCATTGACATACAATTGCGCTAACCTTTCTAGAGAATACTTTTCGCTGATAGGTAGGAAGTGAGCAGACTTTGTGAGTCTGTCAACTATCACCCATATCGCATCATGCCCTTTCACCGTTTTTGGCAATTTAGTCACGAAATCCATCGTGATCATCTCCCATTTCCATACTGGAATCTCCATTTGTTGCAACATACCCGACGACTTCTG
This sequence comes from Arctium minus, assembly GCA_954870635.1. Taxonomy (NCBI): domain Eukaryota; kingdom Viridiplantae; phylum Streptophyta; class Magnoliopsida; order Asterales; family Asteraceae; genus Arctium; species Arctium minus. The sequence goes on from OX941082.1 coordinate 16,842,909, forward strand.
ATGTTCCGTCTTCACCTGTAGACATGTGCAAGGAATCCAAACCCGATTCCCAAACCTATATACACCATCTGACCCAACGGTTAGCAGTTTAACCTGTCCGACCATCCTCTCCTTCTTGATGTTTTCCTTCAATAGGGCCTCCTTTTGAGCTCCTCGAATCTGGTCAATCAAATCTACCTGAATATTCATCCACATGGCACGAACCTTAATCGGTTCGACCCTCTCCTTTCTACTTAGGGCGTCGGCGACCACGTTCGCCTTACCGGGTGGTAATGAATCTCACAGTCGTAATCTTTTAACAACTCCATCCACCTTCTCTGCCTCATGTTTAGCTCCTTCTGATCGAAAAGATACTTCAAGCTCTTATGATCCGTGTAAATCAGGCATTTTGTGCCATACAAGTAGTGCCTCCAAAATTTTAGTGCAAAACCCACTGCGGCCAACTCCATGTCGTGTGTTGGATACTTCTTTTCATGCTCCTTTAGTTGGCGTGAATCATAGGCAATAACCTTGCCTCTTTGCATCAATACGCACCCTAGTCCCATTTTTGAAGCATCACTGTACACAACAAAGTCTTCCGTTCCCTCTGGTAGGGACAGTACTGGTGCACTGCTCAACCTCTCCTTAAGCGTTTGGAAAGCTTCTTCTTGTTTATGACCCCAATCAAACTTAACTGCCTTTCTAGTCAAGGTCGTCAAGGGCGCCACTATCTTTGAGAAATCCTGGATGAATCTTCTGTAGTAGCCTGCTAAGCCAAGGAAACTTCGGATTTCTGACGCTGACTTAGGCGACTCCCAATCCATTACTGCCTCAATCTTGGTTGGATCCACCTTGATCCCCTCTGCGTTAACCACATGACCAAGAAATTACACCTCTCGTAGCCAAAATTCACATTTCGAGAATTTGGCATACAACCTCTCCTTAGCCAACAACTCAAGAATTGCTCTCAAATGTTCCTCATGTTCCTCTTTGCTCCTTGAATAGATAAGGATGTCGTCAATGAAAACTATGACAAACTTATCTAGGTAGGATCCACAAACCCTGTTCATCAGATCCATGAATGCAGCTGGTGCATTCGTCAACCCAAAAGGCATTACCAAAAACTCATAGTGCCCATAACGAGTTCTGAAAGCCGTTTTCGGTATATCCTCCTCTCGAACCTTCAACTGGTGGTAACCAGATCTCAGATCAATCTTTGAGAAATAATTGGCTCCCTGAAGCTGATCGAATAAGTCATCGATCCTTGGTAATGGGTACCTATTCTTGATCGTGATCTTATTTAACTCCCGATAATCGATGCACATCCTCATCGTACCGTCTTTCTTCTTGACGAACAATATCGGTGCTCCCCAGGGTGACGAACTCGGTCGTATAAACCCCTTATCCAACAGCTCTTGGAGTTGCTTCATTAGTTCTTGCATCTCCGTCGGAGCCAACCGATATGGTGTCTTTGCGATTGGTGCTGATCCTGGCACCAAGTCAATTCGGAATTCCACCTGACGTTCTGGTGGTATCCCTGGCAATTCCTCCGGGAACACTTCTGGATATTCCCTTACTACTGGTACACTTGCTACCGTCTTCTCCTCCAGCTTGGTGTCTATAGCATAAGCTAAGTAAGCTATGCACCCCTTTTGAAGACACCTTCTCGCCTTCAAGGCCGTAATCACTTTAGTGTTGTCTTTCTTTCAATCCCCATAGACGTGAACTGTCTCTCCCTCTGGGGTCTGAATCTTGATCAACTTCTTATTGCATACGATTTGAGCATGGTTGTCAGATAACCAATCCATGCCTAAGACCACATCAAAACCTCCTAAACACATTGGCGTTAGTCTAACAGGCAACTCCTTACCATCTATACAGATCGTGCAACCATCAATTATCTCTTCTACCTTAACTTGACCACCGCCAGCTGTTTCTACAGTGTATCCCTTCTCTAGTCTACATGCATCTTTGTTCAAGTAGTGGCGAAAAGCAATAGACACAAAACTACCATTTGCACCCGAATCGAATAATACATGAGCATAGACATTGTTAATAGGGAACATACCTGATACGACGTCAGGGGTCTCCCTAGCCTCCTCCAATTTCATTTTATACGCTCGGCCACGTCCCTTGGGCACCTCTTTCTTTTTGTCAAAACTCCTTCCCGCACCTTCAGCTGATGACTTCACACTATTCACTGTTCCTTTCTGAATCTTAGGGCACTCAAAACGTTTGTTTTTTAAGAGGTCTAAAGTCTGAAGTCTTAATTTAGTTATGATTAATAAGAGGTGATGTGTAAAAATGTCTGAACGATTCAGACTTAAGAGCCATTAAGAGAATTTTTTTAAAAAAACAAACAACCCCTTACAATTTTTTATTCAAGAGAGACCTGTTAGGACTAGGATCAATTGTCGAATGATAAACAAGAATCAGATCGAATTAAGGACAGATGAAAGGCTTAATCAGACCCCATCTTTTACCACCTCTAACTGCGAAAGAAGACTTGCAAAGAAATAATAAACTCTTATTATTTTCAAACCTTATTGTCTAAAGATGCACAAAAAACCAGAACTTGAATTAAATGCATGATCCTAGTCTCCAAATCCCTTGTAATCAGGAAAATTTGAGATCATGTTTAGTATTATCGATGATTGCAAACAGTAATAGGAACGAAAACTTAAAATATAAAAAATCTCAACAAAATAGAGAGAGAGAGAGACGAAAAATTATCAGATTCAAATACATACATACATATATAAATAAAATACTATGGTAAACGATAGTCTTTCACAATGTCATGTGAAAGAAAAAAAACATATATTTATACTCCTTTATAAAAATTATACTATGGTTACTCTTAAATTTTTAAGAGGTACCATTTTATATGCTTAATGTACAAATGTTAAAACTTCAAAACCTCCCACTTCCCGAGTCTTCTTCAAAATTAAATTATTTTTAGTTTTTATCCTTATAAATAGTTATTTAATTTACTTTATATCCCTTAAGGGGTGTTTGGTTCGCAAGATTCTACCAGAATTTGAATGAATTGGATATGATTAATCCGTTGACCAAGCTCTATTCAGGCGTTTGGTTTACCTATGGAATGGAATTGAATTATACACCTTCCATCATTCATGAATTTGGTCATTCCATCACAATTGAGAAGCAATTCAATTCCATCTCATTTTCTCAAAAAGACAAAACTATCCTCATCTTCCTCACTTGATTTACACAGACCCATATGAGCCTCCGCCGACCATCGTTCTGAAGCATCGCCGATCTGAACCACCGTCGACCACCATCATTCTAAACCACCGTCAACCAACATCTTTCTAAACCATCGCCGACCACCACCCATCGGAACCACCATTCTGAACCACCGTCGACCACCACCGATCTGAACCACCGCCGACTGCCACCGTTCTGAACCACCATCGATCCGGTCACCGTCGACCACCACCGATCTGAACAACAGCCAGCCACCACCGATCTGAACCACTGATGTGAATCATCACCGACCACCACCGTTCTGAACCACCACCCCGACCACCACCATTCTGAACCACAACTGATCTGAACCACTGCCGACCATCAATCTGAACCATCGCCAACCACCATCGATCTGAATCACGATAGTTGGATTTCGGTTTCAAAATTTTCAAAAAGGGTAATTTGGTCATTTACTAATATTTCATTCCAATTTCAAAGTTACATTATGTGAATCAAACAAACATATTCCATTTCAATGACTATCAACCAAATAAGTGGTCAAACCTGATAACATTTCATTCTAATTCCTTCAAAGTCAAATTTTTTTGACATATTCAATTTCATGCAAAAACATTATGCGACCCTTAGTTTTTCATTTTTCATTTTACACATTTATCCATTAATATAGATAATCGTATATGAATTAAAATAAATTAAAAAATACATTTTTTTACAAATTATATTTTCATCAATAACCTTCAAAATGAATCAAATATCAAATATTTATAGATTTAATCTTATTGTTAAATATCATAAATACGTAATGAATTATTTTTAAAACTTATATTATATATCCTAAAGTTATTTATTTATCTATACTATATTATAAAAAATACATAAAAACTCTTAATTACAACATTTTAAGCACAAAATACAACTAATTAAAGTCAATTACTTAATTTACAATTTCATAATGCTTTGATACAACTTATATTTTATTATAAAGATGTAATTTATTTTACTTTTAGTTATGATATGTTTATAAAGATAATGATAAATTATTTTGTTATGTTATTATATTTATCTATACTATATTATAAAAGAGATATAAAAAACTCTTAATTACAACATTTAAAGCACAAAATATTATATTTTATTATAAAGATGTAATTTATTTTACTTTTAGTTATGATCTGTTTATAAAGATAATGATAAATTATTTTGTTATGTTATTATATTTAAAATTATTGATAATATATTTTAATAAAAAATAAAACAAGTAGTTTATCACTTTATCTCATATTATTTATCATGTATTTAATATGTTTATTTGCAATTAGTTATACAAATAAAAACATGAGACTTTAATAAGTTATAATTATGTTTCATTAACTTGTAATTTTGAATTTTAACTAATGTATCTATACTATATTATAAAGCATTTAAGCTAAACTCTTAAAAACTAATTTTTATGCATTAGGTACCACTTATTAATGCATATTACTTAAAATCCAAAAGTACAAATTGATTAAACATAAATACAGCTTATAAAAGCTCAATGTTTGAATTCGTGTAACTAACTGCAGATGAGCACTTATTTTTATTTTCTAAAATATCTAAAATTTTTAACTATTGATATAACTAACCGATAAATATAAGAAAATTCGAGATAAAACACCTTATTTTTATTTTTTATTGAAGTACGCTATCTTTTTAATTTTAAATATAAAATATCTTAAATATAGTTATCATTTAAATTAAACATTTTTTGACCCGTAACAAAATACTTTATTATTATTTTTTTTATAAAAAATCATAATTAAACTAAACTAAAATATATTTTTGTTTTAAATCTAGGTTTCTCGAAATCGTAAAATAAAATAAAAAAAAGCTAACAAAAAGTATGAATAATGATCGAGGGTTCGAGTTCTATTGTGAGGGTACATTTCTAGTACTTCTTAGATCTTTTTACGGTGCATTAAATGCAAATACCGAATACAAGCAAAATATGACTACCACTTGACCAAAATTGGTCCCTCATTAATAAATTCGTTGTCCCTCGTAACTTGCAACCCTAATCTTTATTTTAACCCACTAATCTTAAATTCATACCCGGTTTTTTCACCATGATCTCAAGATTCACAACCACTCCCAATTGGGGTTTTGTTCCAAATCGTAAATGGACATCAATCATACCAACAGATTCAGATTCATTAAATATCAAACAACATCGTTATCCAACAAAAAAAAAAAAAACTTTCTTTTTTCAAGATCTTGACTTCAAATTTACTGAAAGTGTCCCTCCATCCTCTTTACGTTCAGACACCCACTTTTTAACAAGAAAAGACATTGACAACAAACCCAATTAACCCTTTCAAGATCCCTCATAACTTCAACGAATTCCGTCGGTGGATCATAGAATCTGGGTTCCACCAATATCATAACACAGGTATGTTTTCTTTCATTCAACTTCTTCATTATGATTTGATTTTTCTTGTGGTTTATGTTTTTCAAATCCAATAAGAAAGCAAAAAGCAGTCCATGTTGGATATATGAGAAATTATGAGCTGCTATTTGGTTTTCTGATTGAACATTTGATGAAAACAGGTGATGTTTACAAGATTTTGATCATTTGGATTTGTGGGTTGGATTTGAATTTGGCTAAGATCTTGGATTTAGGTTTTTTAGTGTGTTATATACTTATTATATCACCAAATCTTACTAGATATGTGTGGGATTTAAGTTGTTAAAAGTGAACATCATGTGGTTAGGGCTTAAACTGCTCTGACCATAGTTTTAGAAACCAAATTGAAGAGGGTATAAAGAATTCAGTTTTCCAAAAGACTCCATTTCCGGTTGTGAGATGATAATTTAGAGTGTGGTGAAAATTGAAAACGGGCATAGTGGATCCGCGATTTGGTGTGTAAAGATGAATGGTAGTAGCAATGCGGAAATGGGTTCTACTCTTAGCCCTAGGAGAGGAAATGCGAAAGAGAAATGTGCTTCTTTTGATATCGAAAACGACGATTCTGATGGAGGGATGAAATACCCGGATACCGAATATGTTGATAAACGTAAAGCTGTTCTAGAAAGTTCCAAGAACACGGTTGTTGCTGCGGATGTACTCAAGACTTTGTTTTTCATACTTGTTTGGTACACATTCAGTACATTCTTGACATTGTAAGTCATCTTTTTTTTTTTAATCGTTTGAGTATAAAATTTGGTTTGGGACAATGCCATCTTGAATTTAGAATGTGTTTCTTGATGGTTAATAGGTATAATAAGACTCTATTGGGAGATGATATGGGAAGATTCCCAGCTCCTTTATTGATGAACACAATTCATTTTGCAATGCAAGCTGTTTTTTCGAAGGCTATTACATGCTTTTGGTCCCAAAGATTCAAACCAACTGTAACTATGTCCTGGAAGGACTACTTTATGAGAGGTAAAGCATTTTGTGAAATTCTTGTTCTTCTTCTATTCTATAAGCATTTAAAGCTTGTGATGAATTCTAATTGATACATATCTTTTGTAATTTGTAGATGTTAAATTCTTGTACATTTGAGTTAGGGTCTGTTTGTTAGCAGCTTAATGAGCTTAATGGACTTACAACTTATTCGGCCAGCTATACATGACTGTTTGGTAGTGGCTTAGGGGCTGTTTACTTACACCTTAATGAGCTTAATGGTCTAGGCGGCTTATTCACTTAACCTTATAGGAGTGTTCCTTTACGGCTTAATCGTTAAGCCATTAAGCCAAGATATATGGAATAAGCCAGGTCCCCTCTCTTGTCCCCATTAAGCCACCTCAAAAAAATTAATACCAGAAATGCCTAGAAATAGTTCAACTCTCTTTCTTTGCCTCCCTCAAATCCATCTCCCTTAGACAAACAAATTTATCCAGACAGACACTTAACCCATACAGAGCTTAATGGAAAAAAACAAAAAAAAAACAATCCCTTAGTGATATATAAAGTGACTTATTCAGTAAGCTTCTAGGGAGGAGCTTTATGTAGAAAGCCATTTTTTTTTCCAAACTTGCCCCTCCCAATTAAAGAACATGCTCCTTCCATCTATGAAAAACCCTCCAAACAAAAATCTTCCGAATCTATACAAACAGATTAACCCGCACATACAGCTTAAGCCATACAGGACTTACTGGAAAACCAACCAAACAACCCCTAAATCTTTTGGGTCCTAAGTTAGACTAGGGGTGTGTAGTTATTCCTACCTGGGTTACGTTTTCTTGTGCTTCTGTTAGTATGTTTTCTTTGCTTTTTGTCGGTTTGTTTTTATTGGTGTGGCTTACTTCCAACTCTTTTCCATTTTTAGCACCGTTTTTCGTTCTTTTTTCAAGTTCTTATGTTCTTTCTCCGCATTTCTTTCTTTTTCTTTTTGAGCAAGCTTTACCCTTTCTTTCTGCACACATTGCACAAGCCGGGGGTCTTCACAGATACAGCCGCCAGCTCCCCCCCCCCCCCCAAAAAAAAAAAAGAAAAAGAAAACACTTACTGGGTCTGTTTGGTTTGGTTTCTTTCTTACTTGGGGTGCCTTTTGGAAGACCTGTGCCGAGAATAGTTTCTTTTCTGCTCTTCCATTTTTATCCTTTTTATTGCCTACTGTTTAACGCAAGATTTTAAATTCTTCCCACCTCTTGGTCACATTTCATTAACTCCTCTAATAACTAATGCTACAGATCCACTTTGCCTTTCACAGTTGTGCCAACAGCTCTAGGAACAGCACTGGATATCAACTTGAGCAATGCATCCCTCGTTTTCATATCGGTTACATTTGCTACCATGGTTGGTTCTCGTTCTTTCTTCGCTTCATTAAATGGTTGGCATTTGGATCAAACAGATAACCATCCTACTTCCATTTTTTCTCTTGGATCCTAATGGATTGTTACTATGGGAAGCTGCGTTGTTTTACTAAATTCCACTTTCGTTTTGCAGTGTAAATCTGCTGCTCCTATATTTCTCCTGATATTTGCTTTTGCATTCAGGTAATATTATTTACAGAATTCGAAAGGTTTACTGTTTATTGTAAGATTTGATGCAAATATTCTTGGTTGGAAACAAAAATGGGATGGGGGGAATACAGCCTGAGATATTATGATCTTTGTTCTTATGATTGCTACATTTGCCTTCTACCTTTAGAGCCTTCACCAATTCTGTAGTTTCTTAATTGTATGGATAGAAATCAGAATTATATGTTTCCTTGTTGAAGTATGAATGATGGTCACTGATTGTTGTAATATAATTTCCATTTTGAAAATGTTCGTATCCCAGTGACGATCCATAAACTTTTATGATTGGGGGCACATTTAGGGGTGTGGAAAAATTGCGAAACCGAATAACTCATACAAACCAAAAAGGGTTTTGGGTTATTCGATTTTCAGCTTAAACAGTTCGGTTAGTCGGATAAAGATAACTAAATCGGTTCGGGTTTTGGTTAATCTTTACTATTTCGGTTAAACTGAGCATGTTATACTACTATTCGGTTAAACTGAAAGCAAGTGGACACATTACACACTAGTAAAAAATTCGACTAATGCATAATGAACCAGATGGCTTGAGGAACAAACCACTAAACCAATTTGTAATAAAACATGTTGCCATTTGGCATTAAGCGAATTTGTAACAAACATAGTGAAAGATAAATCAGAATGCTTAATAGTTAATAAACGTATAAATTAGTAGTTAGTAGCAAAAATCAGAGGCCAAGAAACTAGATTCAGTTAGAAAGAAATCAAATATCAGAAGGCCCATAAATCATAAATAAAAGACAAACTAATAGCAATCCCCGAATCAAAATAGCAAACCCAAATTAAATAACAAACTCAAGAACCCTAAATCAGATAACAAGTAACAATAGATAACTAATAATTAACAAATAACAATACATATACATCTATAAAATAATGAAATGCAAAAAGAAAGGTGGAGAATAACAAAAATAGATGAATCAAATCAATAGCATCATAGCAATTAGTTGGGTTGGGAACTTGAGTATTGGATGCATTAGAGCTCAATTGATGGAGGCATTATAGGCATTTTAGCTAAGCTGTTTTTTTCACCACTTCAATTTAGATAAAAACAATGAGTTTGTTGGGGGCAGTGCCCCCTACCCACTTAACATGCATCCGCCCCTTCCATAGCCGATTGGGAAGGCCACATACGTTGTTTTCATATGATTATAGGTGCCCTTTTCTAATCCATGGGGCCCTGAAGTTGACAGTCGACAAACCTCCAATGGCCCTGAGGTGACTCGAACTGGTAACCAATGGGGAGTATTTATGCATTTTCTATATTTTTTTACTAGTCCTGATTACACTAACCTGATTTCGATCAATTCTTGTGTAGGTTGGAGTCTCCAAGCTTTAAACTTTTGGGCATTATGTTGATAATATCCTTTGGGATTTTATTAACAGGTACGATACTTTTTAGGCAAATAACTGCTTCTACCAATTTAAACTTTCAACATCACGGTTTTAAAACGCGTTTGATAGAGGAGGTATCTAGTCCCTTATAAGGCAACTTTAGTTCCCCTCCCCAACCGATGTGGGATCTTACAATCCACCCCCTTAGGAGCCTAGTACCATTTGTAACACCCCAAAGCCCAAAGCAACAAGGTGGCCCAATAACTTCGAGTCCAACTTAAAACCATGGTGGAAGTTATTGGTAGCCCACAACTTGAGGCTTATAAGGAGCTCTAAAATCCCATTTTCTATCCATGTGGGACGAGTTGTTACAGTACGTGAATGTCTGTAATCATCCTTCTTGGTTCTGACATCTATCATCATGATTACAGTTGCAAGAGAGACGGAGTTTGATTTATGGGGTTTCATTTTTGTTATGCTTGCGGCTGTTATGTCTGGTTTCCGTTGGAGCATGACCCAAATCCTTCTTCAGGTACAACTTGCCTCTGTTTATGTCGATTACACGATATGATTTTATTTGTTTTTTTATTCGATTCATTCTTTAATGTTTCTCATTATACTTATCCATGTTTCTATCTTCTTGCTGTTGGACAACAAATTGGGTGTTATTGATTCCTCATCAACCTAAAGAAAGAGGTATATGGTAAGTGCTTTCCTTGCTGTTCAAATCTTGAGTATTAGTATTGTATCAATTCATCGGTTGGAGTCAAAACGAGGACATGTCTGCATACATCCCACCCCCAGACCCCATCTCGAGATGGGGATATACTGGGCTCGTTTGGTTTGGCTTGGTTTGGTTTGTGATATTGGAGGATTTGACTTTTATGTGGTTGGTTTACGATGGTATGGTATGACTCGAAAATAAATTTTTGTTATGTATTTTTAGATTTCTTGTTTTTGAACAGGTTTGAAAAATCCCTTGACGTTGATGAGCTATGTAACTCCTGTAATGGCCGTGTTAACGGCTATTCTCTCTCTGGCTATGGATCCCTGGGACGAATTCAGAAGTAGCAGTTATTTTGATAGCTCATGGCATATCATGCGGAGTTGCTTGCTGATGCTTTTTGGGGGAACTCTCGCCTTTTTTATGGTAAAGTTTTCGGCTTTTTTACCATTTGTTGATGCCGTTTCTTTGTAATATGATAGTTACTTAGTTTCTGATAAAAAAGGAGGGTTTGAATGGAGATATGAAAAGATTCATTATTGTGTACTTGCATATCAATATCTAGTGATGAATTTGTATTTCCATTATGCCATAATAATGATAGGGGATTAAAGGTTATGGGCCAGGTTTAGGGGAAAACTGCAAAAAAATGAAACCCTTGTAACCGTTCATCTGACGGCATGCACATGTGCGTACAAGTAATTTTCCTCTATGCACATGTGTTTAACATGCACACGTGCATAGAAATCAGGAAACATCTTTAATTGCTTGTACGCACATGTGCATACCGTATAGATGGACGGTTTAAGGTGTTCCTCAGTTTTTCAAATTTTTTTAGGGTTTTCCCCTGAACCTCGCTCTAAGGATTATAATATTTCGGTATAAGTGGATCCTTGGGAGATCATCGTTACTAGATTGATACTATCCTCCTAGGGCCAGGTTCATTTGAAAATCGTAGATATTTTGAGGCCGTGAGAACCAACTATTCATGATGAATGTGCATGATATTCATGATGAAAGAGCATTCATGTATGTTTATGTATATTCATCATGAATAGTTGGTTCTCACGGTTCTCAAAATATTTACGGTTCCTAAATGAACTTTCCCATAAACTCCTGTTATAAAACCGTTGATTACTTGTTTGCTATTTGCCAATTTCTTACGAATTTCAACTTTGACCAATATTTCTCTATTTTGTCATTATACTTTTATCTATAGGACCATGAAAGTTATCTAAATAAAAGTATAACGCCTTTACGGAACTCTACCGTTCATACTTATTGCAGGTTTTAACGGAGTACATCCTTGTTTCAGTAACAAGTGCAGTGACGGTGACCATAGCTGGAGTTGTAAAGGAAGCTGTCACTATACTGGTATGATGTTATCTTTAATGCTTGGATACTACAACATGGGGTTAGGTTCAAAGGAAACACGCAAAAAAATTAAAAATTGAGAAACACCCTGATAACCGTTCATCTGTATGGTATGCACTTGTGAATGCAAGCAATTTGTCTAGTATGCACATGTGTATAACATGCACGCATGCATAGAAACCAAGAAACATCTTCAATTACTTGTATGCAGATGTACATACCGTACAGATGAACGGTAATTAGGGTGTTCCTCAAAATTTCATTTTTTGGGGGTTTTCCCTGAACCTCACTCCTACAACATAATCCCTAGCAATGTTTACTTTGTTTTCCTGAAAAAATTTCAATTCTTTATGCAATTTGGAACATGGATTCCGACCATTTCGAGAAAAAAAAAACAGTTGAAACATGAAATGTGAAGCAGAACGAGCATTATTATCTGGTTATTTAGGAGAATAACCTTATGATATAGGAAATATCTGCATACATCTGCCCCTTAAGACCCTGCCTCCGTGTGGGATTTATTGGGTTTGTTTAGATTGGTGTTACCATTGGCTGCAATGGTTTTTGTTTCGATCTTAAAACTATAAATAGAATAAATACCAATTCTACCCCTTTGTAGCAGAGGAAATGTCTGCCTACATCCTACCCTCCAGACCCTACCTCTGCGGGACTTATTGGGTTTGTTTGGTTTGGTTTGTATTTGATAATCAAAGTTAATGCGCTATATTAATTAGTTGATCCAATTATTGAGGAAGATAATGATGTAAATTCTCTTTTCTTATTATTTTGTTAATCATTTTGTCGTGCATGTTCAGGTGGCGGTATTTTATTTCCACGACGAATTTACATGGCTAAAAGGAGCCGGTCTCGTTACGATCATGTTTGGTGTGAGTCTATTCAATTGGTACAAGTAAGTGATCACAAAAACCGAACACTCATCTAATTTGCAAATCTTTAACAACAGTGGTTTATCACGTTAGAATCACTAATTATGTGTTTTATGTGCCATTCCTGACTTTTTTCACAAGCCAGGTTTTTTTTTGAAAACAGTCTCTCTGTCTCGTACATCTTACCCCTCCCACCCCTCCCAGACCCCACCTCTGGGTGGGATATACTGAGTTTGTTGGGGGTCTTCTTGGAAACAGTCTCTCTATCTCCTGAGACAGATATAAAGTGTGCATATATCATACCCCTCCCAGACCCCACCTCCGGGTGGTTGGATATACTGAGTTTGTCAGGGGTCTTCTTGGAAACAATATCTGTCTTGTGAGACAGATGTAAGGTCTGCATACATCATACCCCTACCTTTGGGTGGGATATACTGAGTTTGTTTCGTATGGTTTATGGGCCATTCTTGAGTGGTTTCTTATAACATTCATCATAGTCTTTCTCATGTATATATATATATATATATATATATATATATGTATTTTGTGATGTATTAGGTATGAGAAGGTGCAGAAGGAAAAACTAGGTGTAGGTGAGTTGCCAGAATCTCGAACCAGTATCCCTGCGAAATACGTTATTCTCGAGGAGGCGGATGATGAGGAAACCGGCCCTTGATCACACTACTTCGCGATCATAAGTAAGATTTCTAACCTTGATAAACTACTGATAATGGAGTATTATCTTGATGATGATACTATTGAGTTTTATTTCCTATTTTAGTCTAGTATGCGTTATATTAGGTGATAATGGTAGATTTAAATGAGAATCGTAAATATTTTGAGATCCTGGAACCTGAATTATTCATGATAAACATTGTGGTAGATATTCACAATGAACATCATGATATTTATGATGAATAATATATGAACAACTCATGAAATAGTTGGTTTCTAGATTCTCAAAAACATTTACGGTTCTCATTGGTTAGAAAACCCAATTTGTTACTCCGTCTGTTCCAAAAGATGCAACATTTTCTATTTTGGGTTGTCCCGGAAAAATGGCATATTTGTTATTTAATCTTTCAAATTCTAGTCCAAATTTATGCGTTTGTCTGTTAGTAAGTAAACTCGCATCTTTGTAATCTTACTTGGGTTGTAGGAAATGTTCCATAGCTCAATCAGCCAAATCTACGGGTACATTGACGGATGGAAATTCGTAGTTTCATGCTCGTTATTTGCCAAAGGTAGATTTCGACAATTAGCCTGAATGATAACCACTATGGTTCTACATATTTTTGACGAAGATGGAGAAAAGTCGAGTTATCTGATCATTACAAGTAAACAAGAGTATGAACCATGTATGTTGTTCACCCGAGTATGCATTATTATACGCTACCATTTTGTTTTCATTCGGGTTTTCCATGGTGAAACGATATATATATATATATATACTGTAATCATTATACATGTGTCGGTATATACCATTTTTGAATTCGATTCAGTTTTGTTGTAGGTAACACACGATACAACTGTATCTTCACTCTCTTGTTGTAAAAGACCTTTGTTGAGTATATGTTGGTTCTTTCGTTTATGATCATGGGTCGTGTTTGAGCTTGTATAGTACTCAGATTGTCGCAGAAAACACAAAATCTAGTAGCAAGAAATTTTTTATGTTTACACTTTGTAGTAATTTAAAATAACCAAAGTAATAAAAGGTAATTTAGGTATTTATATTGGATCAAATTTTGTTATGCATAGACTGTTGAGTACTATGGAAATCTTGATGTATCAAGAACATCATAGTTTCGGAAATCGTTACTTGCAAACGAATCACTTGAAGTTTGCGTTTTGTAACATCTCAGGCCAACCGTACAAGATATTGTCCGCTTTGTCCACACTTGGACTCGGTTTTAAAATGCGCCTTATAGAGGTATCCGGTCCCTTATAAGGCAACCTTAGTTTCCCTCCCCAAGCGAAGTGGGATCTTACACGTTTGTCTTAAAAATATTATTTGGATAGCTACAACCAAATACAAGAGTGTCTTCAGAGCCCCATGCAATCAGTCATCTTTGTCGCCTACCTATGTCTAGAATAGCACGATAGAGGCCCTAATCTATAGCAAGAGTCTAACCGCCTGCATTGATGGAGTGCACAAGTTGACCCGAACATTTATGCTTCTTCTTTTTCTTAACATGCTATTCATGTTACTAATACCGCGTAAAATGCGCTTTCAAGAAACGAATGTGATTTATTCGAACAATGAGTCCTCGCAACCAGTATATAACTTTTTATGCGCTTCCAAAAAATAAACTTGCCAAATATCCAAATCATCTACCATAACAAGACAATTAATAGTGTCACTATCCACTACAAACAAACCACAACTCATGGCCTCTTTATTTTCTTTCAGAAAGCATATGGATGATTAATTTCAGGGAGAATACCTGATACTAATTTTTAACCTAAATCTCAGAAGAAATCTCAACTTCAATGCAATTTGTATGTCTGTGATGTCTCATTTAAGCACCTTTTGTAACTTCATGGATAGCTTTGGCCAAGTACTCGACGTTGCCGGTTGTCACCCCTGCCATACTGTACCATACGTATATGTCAGACTTAAATTCAACGCGAAAAACAAGTGCAATTGATAAATTGGATGACTTTTTTCATCTGGGGTGTATGCATTACCTAATACGGCCATTGCGGGTCATATAAATATGGAATTCATTTGTCAAGCGATCAACTTGTTCTGGGGTCATCCCGCTATAGCAGAACATGCCAATCTGTTTAACCATATGAAATGTGAGTTTGGTCACCAGAACTAAACACACAATAATGATACGACCGAAGGAGAAGTTAGTGCGATTACCTGTTTAGTTATGTGCTCCCATGATAGAGGAGAACCTAACTTTTCGATGTTTTCCTTAAGAGCACTTCTCATTCCGATGATACGGTCAGCCATACCCTGGAAAGTGAAAACGTTGATGGTTTAAAGGAGTACAAGTACCAAGCGTGGATTTTTGTTGGATTTGTCTCGTTTTTTTTTTTTCATTTTAAGTTCTTGTTTCAAAGCTTTCTTACTTCCTGCTAAATGGGAAAAACAGCAGTTCTGATGCGAGTTTTAAAATTTATACCGGAAGCACAAGGGAAGTGTAGCATACGACGGGTTGATCAGAGGGAGGCGATGAACAAAACATGAACTCCTTCTAGACTATGGCCTAGCAACGGGATATCAATTGTTTGATTTGATTTTTATACTAATTAGACAAAAATAACGACACTTAAAAAAGCAAATAAAGAAACAAGACAAACGAACGGAACAAGACAAACCTATCTATAAACTAATGGGCACCAGGTAATGTCGACTTTGGTGAGAATTTGTTATGCAAAATTACTTCAACCCTCTATCGAGTTACAAATATAGATCTTATGCCACTTTATAGATCAGAAATATTATTGTGATGCAAAAAGAGAGGTAGAAAGAGCAAGTAAATAAGAGGCTTTTGAATTCCAACTAAATAAGAGATTAAAAGGATTGTGAGTACCTTGACTTCCTTGAGCCACAATTGCTTTAGATCTGGATCACTAAGGATAGTTGAAACAACAAGAGCACCATGAACGGGTGGATTACTGTACATGGGTCTCGCAATTTGCTGCAATTGACTTTTCACAGCCACGGCTTGTTTTTCATCTTCACATACCAAACTACAAAGGAAAGTTCGCATCAAATAGAAGGATTTCAAAGATCATCAGAGGCAAATAACTAGATAAGCATGTGACCCGCTATAATAATATGCTTTCTAGCACTTAATGGAAGTATTCATAAGAAGCAAACTGTGGAAAACCAAACATATTCTATGCACGTCTTCACTTTTCTTACAGTATTTGACACCATCATTTTGCACATTAGTACTAATGCTAGCGAATGGAAATGACTTGATTATCCTTATCACAACCATGCACAAAACATAAACAATTACTGATTGAATTCAAATAGATAACCATATTAATTATTAAGAACATACATCAAGGTAAGTCTGTAACACTTTAGGTCCTTTTAGAAGTTGTTTAACAATTAAAATTAATTATTAACTTCAAATAGTAAGGAATCACATCAGGTACTTGAGCTTAGGGTAATAAAAATCAAACGAAATGCTAGGGATCTGATTTGAAGTTATTGGAATAACTTCAAAGAAGGCTCTAAACGATTAATATAGTTCGTACAAAATAAAGACAAACCTCAAGTGCAATGGACACTTTAAAGTGAAAAGGTACAGAGTCTCATTAGTGGATGAATGTTCATTAGTTGTCTTCCTTTAGAGCCTATGGCCAGGGAGTTCGATTATTATAGACAAGATAAAGGTTGTTGAAGGTCTACAGGCATAAACTATAAGTACTCTCCATGTGTAAACACAGTATATTCATATATTTAACAAACGAGTGTGTCATTAGTATAAATTCCAACAAAAAGATAATGAATTGCAACTACAATAACATCTACTCCTGAAGTGAGCTGCCACTTTGTTGGAACTGATTAAAAAGCACTTCAAACTTGTGCGAAGTTAGTAAAAGTCCAATAAACATCAGGGTTACTTGTATGTTGTTGTCCGTATGAGAACAAAAAAAGGTTATCTCTAAGTAATATTACTTCCAACTTTCAAGAGATGAAATGATGATCTGGAATGACGATTCGAAAGAATTCGAATTAGATGCTCATGCATACAAATAAGTAATAAAGAAATCACCTAAGGCAGCCAACTCTCTGGCCATAAAGACCCATATTCTTAGCATATGATTGAGAGCATCCAATTAAATGACCATCTTCAAGGAAAATCCTGATGGATTTTGCATCCCTCTCTGGATCTCCACTTGCAAAGCCTTGATAGGCCATGTCGAAGAAAGCAAAATGACCTTTGACCTGAAGATAGTAACATTCAAGACTAATGACTTAAAGAGAGGAGATACAAGCATCAATTAAGGCTACGCTTGCTGACCTTAAACTGGTAAGATATTTCTTTCCATTGTTCCTCTGTAGGATCAACTCCGGTAGGATTATGAGCACAAGCATGCAGCAAAAAGAATGATCCATTTGGTGCATTCTGAGCAACAGGCAAGAAAACAATGAAGAAATATCAGTAATTGTTTCCGACAGAGATTATGCTCCTTAAAAAATTCCATACATTAAAGTACTCTTGATACCTTAACATCATCCATCAGTGAGGCAAAATCTAGACCTTTTGATTCTGGATGGTAATAATGGAATGTCCTTTGTGGTACATTAGCATCTCTCCAAATGTTATGGTGACTGAAATTCACATCATAAGGCAACAAAACAGATCATAACGAATATATATATATATATATAGCTAGATAACATTCAAACTTCTAACCAAATCTTATAGAAGTTCAAGTAGAGACTTGAGCAGAGGTCAAAGTACTTACTTGGACCACGTAGGGACTGGAATATATATCTGAGAATCAGGGGAAAAGCGTTTCTGGAAGTCTGCGAAAAGTCGACATGCACCAGTGCCAGACAGAGCTTGTACTGCTGCAATTCGCTTGTCTTTGATCAAGTCAGAATCATCCCCATAGGCCAACTTCAGTGTTTCCTCAACCATCTTGTTGCTTCCTCCCATTGGAAGATATTCCCTGAAGGTAGGTATGATTAAACAAGAGAACACATAAACAAACTACACAAATAATAATAAAACATTAGGGAAGTTAGTGAACATCAGTTCACTTTATTAGAAAAATCATAAAATTCAGTGTTCACTGAAACACATGGGTAAATTATACACGAAAAGCTTGGATCCCCGTACACCACTCTGTTATAACCAGTGGGCACTTTCACATCCAAGTCCTCATATTCACAGAGTTGATATAGCTTTTCCAATTAATCAATACCAGCATTTTGAAAAGTTTCATGGACAAGAACCTCTAAATATATCCACCTAACTAAAGCTTCAATCAGATACTTTCCTCCAGCAACCATATTCTAAATCAATTGCATTCAGACTTGGATGATGTCAAAGAGCTTAAAACTTGAAAAAAGCTTCTGAGAAAATGCTCCAAACATGCATCTAGTCAGCATATTTATGTGACCAGAGTCCATGATAATGAAATATGGGTGTAGCACTAATAGTGGTACCCACTCAGAAATCTGACCTTCCTTTACAATTACCAAGAAACAAGAAATACCAATTACAGTACCTAAGAAACTACATAGATGGTGATCAAAAGCCATGAACAATAAAGGAATCTTATTATCTTGAAAAAAAAAAGCAAATAAAAGGGTAAAAAGGACAAGCAGCATCGGACCACCAAAAATTGATAAGCATGAAGCATCATATCATGTAATCCAATGTTAGCATTACTTCTAAGCAAGATTTAGTGATTCCAAAAGTAAACCATAAGTTTTTATGCAAAGCCTTTTTCCCAAAACTGAAATTAACAACTCTAAAGGAGAAATTGCACTGTACAACTTTCTCTGCATGGGGAATAAATCACTATAGCAGAATTCTTCTAATCTGCCCCAATTTTTTTTATTTCTATCCTGAATTTTCCGAAAAACAATTTCACAGATAACATCGAAACCCTAATCAAAAAGAGTTAGCTGTTCTAACTCACATGTTCATATTTCCGGCAATCCGTCTCTCGGCTTCTCTCACACAATCAAGAACTACCGGCTTCCCGTTATCATCACGATAAGCTCCCTGATAATTAACACAATTAAAAACAAAACAACAACTAAATTACATAAACAGGAAGAAAAAAAAAACTTCGCGTTTGATCGGTGAAAAAAATCGCGATCCTTCGTGAGAGTGAAAAATGGAGAGACAAATAGACTTACAACTCCAACATTAACTTTATCAGGATTCGGATCTGCGAGAAAAGCTTCAGTGACGCCAAGAATAGGATCTTTCGGTGCAGGCTCAACGTGTTTCCACCAGGACGACATGGATCGCGAGCCATGTACAGCCGAGCTGGAGCTCAGGATTCGTCTGGTGATTGATGACCGGAGAGCCATCGATCAAGGATTGATGATGCTGTCGACTCTGTGTGTGTGTGTGTGTGTTGTGAAGTCGCCGGAGTTGAAGTCCGGTTGCGGTGGTCGGCGATTCGAAGAGAGAGTTGGGGGCGGCTTAAATGGAGCCCAAGAAGTAACTACAGACATTGAAATGCGTGAATATAGTCTCAAGTCAGCTTTCATCTTTTTTTTCCTTTTTTTGTATTTATGTTTATAATATTTTATTTTTGAAAATTTGTATAAAAAGGTAAATTTTCTTATTAAAAAAATCGGTTTTATTTGGTCAGCTAGTTTTGAAACTTTTATTCAAGGAAATATATTATGTTTTTATCCAATTACTCATTTGGTAAATTTTTGATTTTTTTTAAACAAAAAACTATTAAATTTTTTGATTTTAAATGATTAAGTCTCTAAACTATTTTTTTAATGA
This sequence comes from Arctium minus, assembly GCA_954870635.1. Classification (NCBI taxonomy): domain Eukaryota; kingdom Viridiplantae; phylum Streptophyta; class Magnoliopsida; order Asterales; family Asteraceae; genus Arctium; species Arctium minus. Next base: position 16,862,921 of record OX941082.1, read on the forward strand.
AAAAAAATTGAATTTTTTCATTTTAAATGATTAAGTTATTGAACATTTTTTTTATTAAAAATAGGAAGATTGATGGCAGGGGCCAACAGTGTAATAGGCGATATGGAGTACAGATACCGATGGGCGATGAGGTGTGGTAAGGAGAGTGATACTGATGTTTCTGTGGGGATTGATGGTGTAAGGTTTGGGAACGGTAAAACTAATTTAGGTTTTTTTTACTTTAAAACCTTTATGGTTGGTAACAAGGCATTGTTTGGCAAAAAAAACTAACTTATAAGCTATTTTTTTTTATACATGTTTGGATGACCATAAACTAATAAGCTAGCTTATTGAAAAACTACTCATAGTAGCGTTTTAAAAAGCTAGCTTATCAGTTAGTTTGTCAAACATAGTCAGGCTATGTTTGGCAAAAAAAGCTAGTTTTTTTTGCCAAACATAGCCTAAATAGTTTTTTTTTGTTAACAGAATGTAGGTAACCAATTTTAAAATTTCGATGGTTTATCTATTCAAATAAATGTCCACAAAAATAATCATTCAAAATGAGAAAGTTAATGGTTTTTCATTCAAAACAACAATTCAAAGATTTAATCATTTAAAATAAGAAAGTTTAATAGTTTTTAATTTAAATAAATTCTCCAGACTTGGTGATTCAAAATGAGATAATTGGTTGGATTTTTTTGAACTTAAGAAAATATTATATATTTGATAAGATTAAAAGAATTTGGTATAATTAAAAAAAAACTAACGTATTATAATTTTATAAAGAAAAAATTGAAAATTTTTACTCAAATTCCTAATTTGAGATTTTTGTTGCTGCTATGTTTGATAATCTTTTGGTTAAAAGGTTAACTAAGAAATTGAGGACTAAAAAAATTATGTTAAAAAAGTTACTCATTCTAATATTAAATAACATAATTGAAAACAAACAATGTATTTCATAATATTAAAATAAGTAATAATAATAATTAGAAAAAAAAATCCAATTATCTAGATTTAATAAGGGGGTTGTTAAGGCTACCCCTTCATCAATCAAACGCATACCTCCTACTCATATCTCTCTCTCACATCCAAATTTTTTTTTCTTTTTAATTATAGTTACAGTTTTGATCCTTAAACTCTTTTAATTGATTTACTTTATACTTTTTACTTTTTTAATTTTCATTTTACACCCTCCTCATATTAACACATATAAACGTATATTAACTAAAATATGTTTAAAAAAAATACTTTTAATTTTAACAGATTACACCATTATAATCGTCTCTTCGATACCTTCAAAATGAGCTCAATATTGAATATTTTTTAATTTAAATATTTTATTATATATTAAAATATGTCAAAAAATACGTTTTGATATAGAGTATATTGCAATTGTATTTTTCACTCGACGTGGTTCAACGTTATTTGCATTGCAATTTCATTTTTCACTCGACAGGGTTCCAAGTCATTTTGCAAAACATGTGTTTGTCGACAATGGTAATCAATTATTTCAAGTTTTGAAGCAGAATGGTGTGAAGTCGTCTTTTACAAATATGAAATAAGTTGAAACATCAGCATATATTGAACACGAAAGAAAATTGGAACATGAAAGAATATCGTCCGATGTGTCATTAGCAAAGAAAATTGGAACATGAAAGAAAATTTCAAGTTTTCATACGGTGGCACCATAGTTTTTTATATGAGTTTTATCGATGTGCCTTCATTTTTTTACCAACATTCAATATCGTCTGATGTGTTATTAGCCTAATTCCGTCGTTTTGAAGGATTTTTAAAGTTTTTCAAGGAATTTTAAGTTTTTTTTATCGATTTCGAGAGATTTTTTCGGTTGCACTTCTAAAATAATACGGTTGCACCTTCTAAAACGATACGGTTGCACCTTTCACAAACCTACGGTATGCATATATATAATGAAAACAGAATCATATGTGTGTATATATATATATATATATATTTGATTTGAAATAAAAGTTATTGATTTGAAATAAAGTAAAAACAATTCGAGATATATATATCGAACGAAGATTCATTTCATTTCAAAACGAACGATTCATTTCGGGATTTTATTTCAAACTCTTTCCCTCTCTCTCAATGGGCGATGGAAATTGTGGATTTCAAGTCATATCTAAAAGTTTTTAGAATAATAATGATATTAAAACCTAAACCAGATATAATAATCAGAAAGTGGCAAATTAGATTGAGGAACAATTGTTGTAGCAATTTGGGTATAAAAAAACGAACAAACATATTTATACGTTTCAAAAGTGGCAAATGAAAAATATTGTTATTAGTAAAATACATTTAACCATATTCATCGTATATTAACTAAAATACGTTTAAAAAAATACTCGTGACTATGTTGATTTAAATAATAATAAAAAAATCGATTAACCAAGGTACTATATATGACATATAATAATATAATTAAATAAAAAAAATATTCAATATTGGGCTCATTTCGAAGGTATTGACGAGACGATTATAATGGTGTAACTTGTTAAAATTAAAAATTATTTTTTTAACGTATTTTAGTTAATATACGTTTATATGTGTTAATGTAATAAAAATGTAAAATGTAAAACCAAAAGGTATAAAGTAAATCAATCAAATGAGTTCAGGGACCAAAACTGTAACTATAAATTAAAAAAAAAAGTATCATTGTGAGGAGGGAAGGGGTGGGGGTATCAGGGTATGGATATAAATCATACAATGAAAATAATTTTGGAAATCCATATCCCCTTCCCTCCTCACAATTTTTTTCATAAATCATACAATAAAAATGGAAAAAACATCGACCTCGAGCCAAAAACGAATTAATCAATCATAAGTTCGAGTCCATAAACGAGCATCAATCATGACTTCGAGCCCATAAACGAGCATCAATCCTACCTTGAAAAGGTTATTCATGCTTGAGTCGAGCTCGAACATGATATCATTTTTCCGAGTCAAGCTCAAATAGTTGTGTGTTTTACTTTTCTCAAAGGAGAGATGGTACATTTATTTCATTATTTGCAAAACTTTTTTATGAGTATCTTCAACATATTCTGTAAAATGTTCTTTAAAACGATAAATCAAAATTCAAAATATTAAAAAAAATAAATTACATTTAACTCCAGTAACCTTTTCAATTTGAAGATTACAACATTTGTTATAATATTAAAATCCTAAACATTTAATTTTAACGTTTTTTATCCGTGGAAATATGATAAAATAATTATTTTTCTCTTATAAACATATTTCAAGGTTTTCTATTGATGAGCATATAATAAAAAATTATTTATTTCTCATGGTAATCAATTTTGAGGAGTTGTCCAAGTATGAAAACTTTCACACACTCTCTTCTATTTCTCCATTTAATTTGTATAAAGTTTTTGAAAAATCTGTTATAGCAAAAAATTTGTTCACATTCTCCAAAACTTTAATTTTTTCTCTTTTTGAATAATCTATTGAAGATGCTTAAATTACCATTTTGTAAAAAGTTTGTTCAATACTGAATTGAATGCATCGAGTATTTTAATAATTAAATAATATTAGAATCTTCAAAATTTAAAACTTATTGGAATTAATTGTAATTTTTTTTCCTTTATTGAGATTTTGTCTTATTCTCTATTTTAGGAAAATTATAAAAAATTGTTAAAAATATTTTTAAGTATATATTTATAATATAAATTACATCCATTTTATAATTAAGAATATTGTTGGTACAAAATGCAAAAATGGAATTTAAGAAATTACGATTCGATTCGAAGAAACATACTGCTCCAAAACTTGAAGAAGTTATTTATAAAGATGTTTGCCACCAAAAAGGTAAAAAAATAATGGAATTCGAGTAAAAAAAAACTTAAAATCGTAATTGTATCGAATTGTTAAAGGTAAAATACTTGTGATGGTAATTAAATGTAATAACCAAGACCTTAATTGTAAAGAATGGGTGTTTAGTGGTAATTTTGTAGAAGTTTAGAGTTCAAGGATTATGTTGCAAATAGTATAAAAGAAATTAAAACCCTAAAACCATTCCCCTTAATCATTTTTGGGTTTACTGTGGAGGCTAAGGAGAGCATTGTTTGTGGGAGTGCAATTTGGAGGAAGAAATCAAGAAGGGTGAACTCATAGAAGAAGTTTCTCATCAAATCCCCAACAAGGTAATCATCTTAACTTTCTTTTGTATGGAATATTGGTGAGTTTTGTTATTGGGTTTGTTGGTGAGAAAGAAAGGTTATCAAGATTGGTTTCAATGAGTTTGGGTAGCACCTTTGAGAAGTTTGTTGTTGTTTTTTGATTAAGGGACGTTTTGTCATTTACCCAACCAAAATGGGGCCTTGGAATTGACCAATATCGAGCGAATCCCTCGATTGTGGGGTTTGGATCGTAATAGGATGTGAGAACCCAGGAATCTCCTATCTGTTAGGCCGAAACCCAGGAGAAGGGGGGTTAACCCGAGAGGCCAAGGACCCGGGAGACATGGAGGCCGGGACCCGGGAGCCAAACCCGGGAAGACCAGGTGAGGCACGGCCCGGGAGTCGTGAGCCAAACCTGGGGAGACCGGGTGAGGCGCGACCCGGGAGTCGGGAGCCGAACCCGGGGAGGCTGGGTAAGGCATGGTCCGGGAGCCGAACCTAGGGAGGCCGGGTGAGGCGTGGAACCCGGGAATGACACCGGGAGGCGGGGGACCCGGGAAGTGGGGGAGACCCATTCGAAAAATGTCCCAAGGGAATCTAGACATTTAATTCCCGGGACTCGGTCCAGACTCTGTTGAGTCACATGTCGGGTTGTCCGTTTAACCTGAGTGTTTTTTAGAGTGTCGTCTATCGACCTAGAATTTATCACCTTTGCATGTTATACCATAGGTATTCGGTTAAGAATCGAAATCACTAGTGCAAGTGAGTAAGCAAGGACGACAGGTGAGTCTTTCTAACAAAAAACGTTATTGATGCTTATGTTATATTACATGAGAAGTTTATTAAAATGCATGTTTTACCTTATTGTGGTGGATGTTGTAACACCCTCAAATATGGAAATAGTAACTTATTTAAAATTTTCTAAATACATCAATAAATGGATCATCTACAACCACGAATTTAGATTCAACTACAATACACGTATACCATCTTATACATACGGACTATAAGGGACGGGTGCTACTAATACCCATGTATAGTCACTATCTCCATACAGCGGAAGACTTCACTGAATACTTACTTTCGGATCTAGCTAAGGCTCTACTCTTCATAGGACTGCTAAAACCAACTCCCAGCCTTGAATACCTGATGCACATGCCGACAAATAAAAGGTTAGGCTTAACGCCTAGTGAGCTCAAGAGTTTTCAACATATATAAGTGATTTGTTTAAAGAAAGAAGAATGCCATGAAAATCATAACCTTTCGAATGATATGTTCCGCTTATGAAAACGACTTATTTACCAATATATATGCATTTTAAACGATAGGGACACCGAGTAAATCATTAACCAAACCGAACTATTTTACAGACTAAGACCCCAATATAAAACGTTATTTCGTAAACTTAGATTTAACCTAAAACTTGCTAAAAATGAGGATAGAGAGAGAACTCCCAATTTTCATAAAACGCGAGTTAAATGCTATATCTCAAAGTACCCAACACGGGTGGGGTATAATACTCAACCCAGAAATTATGGATAAGATCCATATATACAAAACGTCACCGAAAACTTGGATAATAAAACTCAATACCCAAAAACAACACCTTTCGGTGACGGGGGATACCCGAATTCCATCGTCGATGGCGGGCACACAAAGTTAAGTCACTTATCAATGTTATATGAGCTTCACTTAGGGATAAAATACTCGTTAGCATCAACCTTTCCGGGTCTATAGCTAACAAATCAACAAGCTCAACACCTCTGTGTCTATTGCTTGGATAATCATCAAGTTCAACCCCTCTAGGTCTATACCTTGGAATTTTCGTGCACTCATCAAGTTCAACCCCTCTGGGTCTATACCTTGGAATTCCCAAATATCCCGGTTAAGCTCGTTCACAAGAAAATTGCAATCATTGGTCAAAAGACCTCATGCCTACTTCAAGTTACAATACGGGGATACTCATTGAGAGAGTAAGAACACATAGTTGCACACCTTGAGAACACACACAAACACTCTGTCTTGAAACGTTTATCACAAATAGGTATATGGCTTGATGTAATCTTTGTGATTAAATACATAAAAGTGTTTTGTGTAAATCTGTATGTGTTTAAGCTAGTAATTGTTGGGCCACAAAATGTATGGATCTAGGTTTCAGGAGTTTCTGGCTTGAGGATTCATGAGTTCTTCAAAGGAGCTCAAGTGGGGTGAAATCTAGATTTAGCCTAAATCTAGCAAGGTGAGTTCAAGATGATTTATGAAAACGGTGTACATGCCAAAATGTTATTTTAAAATGTTTATGTTTTACACCAAATTGTTAACTGCTGATAAGTTTGAGTATCTGGTTATATCCATCTTTATAAACTCATGAAACATGCATTTTTGTGATTTTGGGCTTGTTGACAAATAAAGCATTTTGATATGTTTCTTTGACGTATATTATATAAATGGAGCCCATTTGATGTAAATGTCATTTACATGATTTTGTACTTACGTCTATTTGGAAAATGTGCATAACTGTGTCACGAGGTATTTTGGGAAATAAGAGTAAAGAGTTTATTTGGGAAATGGTTCGCCGCAATCAATTTTGAGTTGTGTTATTTTTACACTTTTGGGACCGTTGTGTCTTTGTTAGTCGGCTAAACGTGTTTTTAATGTACAAAGGCTTTCGTTGGAGATTTACGTAAAGTGTTGGGCCTTTGGCTCGGTTTTGACTAAATGAGTCGTGTGGACATTTGTCCGGAGTTATAACCAGCGGGGGTTTTGACTAGATGACGATTAATTTTGTATCGTTGGTGAGTTACATGTTTTGAGTGCGTGGGTCATTCAATTGGAGTCATGTAACGTTAGACGGTGTTGTAATGGATCCATAGGCACGTAAGTTCTGTCGGTCTTGTAAGGCCGGAGGTTTTGGGTTACTTTTAGTGACCGCTCGGGTTTGCTAGCGAGTAGGCAATAAGCGGCACGAGCCGTTGAGGTGTAACTCGTCTAGATTGGATAGGCACCCATGTCTGGTAAGTCCTCGAAAGTGGAACTCGTAATGGAGTAAGGCCAGAGGCATTAAAAAGGTCTGTGGTATGATGCAAGTGGGGGCATGAGAACCAGGATATCGGGATGTGTGGTGAAATCCAATAACATCGCGGGTAGCTCCATTCACATGTTCTCGCTACCCAAGATGGAAACGTTTAGATGACATGCAAGGAAGTCGCGTGAACGGCCTACTTGCGTGTACTCTATTCTCGGTGTATACGGATCTCTTCATCGTTGATTCGTGGTATTTTAAAGGAGTAATGTTGTATTTGACCAAATTGGGTTTTTAAGTGGTTGACGGAAAATGATGGCTTTAATATTGGGTTCTTCCCACGTATATTAAAGTTCCCATGGACCGCGTCATTTCCACGTGTCGGTATTTATTCTCGTCCATTTTATGGTCGTGTGAATTTTGGGTTTAAAGTCGTGTTCCGGACGATATTTAATTATATAGATCTTCATCTATGATTTATGGGTTGTGTGTCACGTTTCATCCGTGTTGGGTATTTCAAGTTATAAAGTGTTAACCGTGTTTTATAAATTTGGGAGTCCGCTCTCTATTTTACTTTTTAGCAAGTTCCGGTTTAATTTACATAATTGCATCTCATATTGAGATCCTCGTCTTTAAAGCAGTTTGGTTTGGTTAACAGTTAACTCAGTGCCTCTTTCGTACAAAGTGCATCATTATTGATGAACGAGTCGTTTTCATAAGTGAAGCATATCATTTTGAAAGATTATGGTTTCATTCGCATTCATCCTTTCTAAATGATTAAATTATATGTTGAAAACTCTTGAGCTCACTAGGCATTAAGCCTAACCCTTTTTATTTGTCGGCATGTGCATCAGGTTCCGGTTGAGAGATGGGTTATGTTGATCCAAACTCTCTCAGTGATTTGATAACGACCCTCTTTTATACTTAGTGAAAATTTCGTTATTATATGTATTAATGTTTCATCATCAGCGATCAGACTGAGTCTGTTCAGTTATCACTGATGACCTTTCTATAAACATTAATATGTATGTGTTTTACTTTCAGCGATCAAACTGAGTCTGTTCAGTCATCACTGATCGTTTCCTATGTAACACAGTTAACGTAATCCCTGAAGACAAGTCTCGCGTCAACATAGTTCATAGCTGAATCGAAGACGAAGCCACTGAACAATAGATAAGTCTACTAGTGACCTGATGCGGATATCAGCGAAGACCAGACGAATCTACTTACGCGAAGAAGCCTGAGGAAAAGCTTCAGCGATAGCTGAACTTCTCTATCTTTGAAAGAAAAGATACTCAGCGATCAACGATCACAAAGCTTATGCCTCAAGTTTTCTTTTGTCTTACCTTGCACAACCAGTACAATGTGTCAGAACGGACAAGTCTCTGCCACAAATCGTACACCAACTCTGTCAACTACACTGTTCATAAAGCGGCCAAAAGCATGTCTCCAAAAGTAAGACTACCAAAGCCAATCTATGAATGCCACGTGTAAAGTACCCTGCCATGCATTTAATGCATAGGGTATAAATAGGAAGCTCACTTCTTCATCTGAAGGTGTGCTCAATCCTTGAACTCCAAAATAGAAACCCTTGTTTTCTATCTCTCTAAAAATCCCCCATTCTCTGAATTTCTTGTGCAACCATCTTAGTGTTTCTTAAGTTTGTTTAGATTGAGTCTGTCTTAATCTTATTCCGCAACAAACTTGTAAATTGTATTTTGATTTATCAATAAACAATTTATTAAACTTTAATTTCTGTGTTTGTATTCAACCCCCCCCCCCCCCCCTTCTACAAACTTGTTAAGCACCCTCGGGACCAACAAGTGGTATCAGAGCAGTTTGTTTAATCTAATAAACAAGATCTTGCTGTATACTCTTCCTTGCTATTCTAAAATGGCACTAAACACAAACACAAACTACTATGATAATGGTTCACTTTCTAAACCTCCTCGATTTAGCAGAGATAACTTTTCTCTATGGAAAAATCGAATGATGCTATTTCTTGAAGGTGCGGATCCTACTATACCTGAATATATAGAAAACGGACCCTATGAACCTGTTAGAATTATAGCTGCGGTTCCCGCTACTGCCACCACTGAAGCTGTCCCTGAACGATATGTCGTTAAGGAAATAAGACAGTGGAGTGATGAAGATAAAAAGAAGGTAGGCATAGATGCAAGAGCAAAGACCATTATATCAATGGCTCTGCCTGATGAAGTTTTCCATTCCATCATGCATCTAAAAACTTCTAAAGAAATGTGGGAAACCATATGTGTTCAATATGAGGGCATCACTGAAATCCAAGAGACCCGAAAGATTAACTTGGTAAGACAGTATGAAAGTTTTATCGCTGGTAAGAATGAATCTCTTTCTGACATTCATCAGCGGTTTAACTGCCTGATCATTGACCTAAGAACTGTTGGAAGGACCTATTCTAATTCTGAGGTCCTAACAAAATTCTTGGAAAGTCTTCCTGAAAGCTGGGACAGTTATTCAATATGTCTTAAGCTGACAAAGGACTTACATACTCTCTCTCTAAGCACTCTGTATGGAATATTGCTCAACTATGAGCAATCTAATCTCCTGAAGAAGAATCTTGTAAAAGATTCTAAAGACTCCAAAAGCACTGCTGTTGCTTTAGTCTCATCAGAGATAATTCCATCCCAGCGATCTACTCTCACCATCACTGAGTTAGATTCTGAATCTGAGGATTTATCAGACCCTGATCTTTCAGAGTTTAATGAGTCCTTAGCACTCTTGACAAACTTTTTTAAGAGATTTGCAAGAAAGAGTAACTTCCGAAGAAGTAAACCTCTCTCTCTCACTGAAAAGCCAAAATCAACTCCGGTTGATAAGGCTACAGCCACTTGCTATAACTGCGAAAAAATTGGACATTTTGCTAGTGAGTGCAGGTCTAAAAAGGTCTTCAAACCTTCTACCTCAAGAAGATCCAGTGATGACAAATACCATAAGCTGAAAAACAAATATCAAAAGCTGAAAAGCTATCAGCAAAAAGGTAAAGGTCTCATCGCTGAAGAACATGACTAGGCTGAATCAGAAGAATCATCTTCTGATGAAGAAGAAGTCGCTAATCTTTGCCTCATGGCTGAGATTAAAGAAGAAGTAGAAGAACCATCTGAACCTTCTATGAGCTACATATCATCTCAGGTATCTATCTCAACAAATCCCTCTCTGCCTGAAGCTGAGAGAAGTCGCGCTGTTGATGTGCTGACGATTGACCTTTATAATGCTCTAAACGACAAAACTCAAGCTGAAAATAAAAATGTTTATTTAACACAAGAGCTAGAGAAATGTCATGAAAAGATCAGTGAACTAAATCTTTTAGAAGAAAAGCTAAAAGATCAAGTCATTATAAATGAAATCATCAGCATTGAACGCGAACAAGCCATCGCTGCTCTAAAAGCAGAAAAGGCTCATGTTGAAAAATGGTGCAAATCATCAACAAAGATCTCTGAGATAATAAATGCTCAAACTCCTGAAAGTGATAAAACTGGTCTTGGTTTTTGGACACCACAGGATGATCCTAAAGAAGAAAGTTCCTCGCTTAAGTTTGGAACTTTTGTCACATCTTTCTTTGACACTTCTTATAATCAATTCTATCCCTGTTCTTCTTCTAATCCCATCCCTGAGGAGATATCTGCAAGATCTAAGCCTGCAGATAAAGGAAAGTCTATTCTCCCTCAGAAGGCTTCCAAGAAAACCAAACTGAAAGTTCCCTCCAAACCTTCAGTGGATAAACCTTCTAGCTCAGTGACAGAAATCTTTGATATCTGTCCTCCAAAGCTGAAGGTTGATCTAAAGCCCGTGAAATCTGAAGAAATAAAAATTCCTCCCAGATCTCGTGCTAAAGGCATTCTTGGAGCTGGACCTGCTCATCTTAAGTTTTCAAAACCTTTTGGTTATAAATCCACCATCAGATATAGAAAATGTTATCACTGTGGATTCACTGACCATATTGCGAGCAAGTGTCCAAATACCACCGAAGCTGATAAAACAGCCAAAGTGAAGAAAAATGCCTCTAAGGCAAATAAAGTCACCAAAGTGAAAAATACCACTAAGGTTAAGAAATTAACCAAAGTGAAGATTACCACTGAAGCTGAAACTTCGTCAGCAGTGAAGACTGCTGAATCTTCCTTATCCACTAACTCTGAAGGACCCATTGAAAAGTGGGTACCAAACAAAGCTTAATCTTCCTTATGTATGCAGGGATCAAAGGGCATCTGGTATCTCGATAGCGGATGTTCTCGTCATATGACTGGACAAAGAGACCTGCTCACTGAATACAAGGAAGAGAAAGGTCCCTCTGTGACCTTTGGTGGAAATGGAAAAGGATTTACCCGTGGGTTTGGTGTCCTCAGCAATGGGACAACTACCTTTCGAAGAGTCGCTTATGTAGATGGACTGAAGCACAATCTTCTAAGCATCAGTCAGCTATGTGACAAAGACTACGAAGTTCGCTTTTCTAAGAAAGCATGTTCAGTGGTAGATGAAAAAGGAAAACTTGCTCTCAGTGGTTATAGAAGAGAAAATGTCTATATAATAGATATGGACTCTACTATCACTGATAACTTATGTTTTCTCTCTAAGGCCTCTTCTGATGTCAACTGGCTATGGCATAAAAGGCTCTCTCATCTAAACTTCAAAACCCTGAATTCTCTCTCATCTAAGGAACTGGTTTCTGGTCTTCCTCAGCACTCATATGCTAAAGAATCTCTCTGCTCAGCATGTGAAAAAGGAAAACAAACAAGAGCTAGTTTCAAGTCGAAACAAGTTTCCTCAGTAACAAGTCCTCTTCAGCTCTTGCATATGGATCTATTTGGCCCTGTCAATATCCAATCAATAGCTGGAAAGAAATATACGCTTGTCATTGTAGATGAATATTCTCGCTACACCTGGGTTATTTTTCTTCGCTGTAAGAATGATACTCCAGAAGAACTAATATCTTTTGTCAAAAAGATGGAAGTGCTGAATAATCTTACTGTTCGATCAATAAGGAGTGATCATGGAACTGAATTCAAAAATAGTTCCCTGGACAATTTCTTTGAGAACAAGGGAATCTCTCACAACTTCTCTTCAGTAAGAACACCTCAGCAAAATGGAGTCGCTGAAAGAAGAAACAGAACGATCATAGAAGCTGCTAGATCAATGCTCAGCGATTCTCACCTCCCTACTCAATTTTGGGCAGAAGCTGTAAACACTGCATGTTTTACTCAAAACAGATCGCTGATAATAAAGCGATTTGGGAAGACAACTTATGAACTCTTTCTTGGAAGGAAGCCTTCTATCAGCTTTCTTCATATCTTTGGTTGTCAGTGCTTTATCTTAAACAACAAAGATCAACTTGGAAAGTTCGACCCAAAAGCCGATGATGGAATATTTCTAGGATATTCCTCCATCTCCAAAGCCTACAGAGTTTTCAACAAAAGAAGACAAACCGTAGAAGAAACCATTCATGTCACGTTTGATGAAACGCGCTCAGCGAACTCTAAACAATCGCTGACAATGAAGAACTGAATACTTGGATGATCTCTCACTATAGAGGAACTGAATCTTTCTTCTCAAACCATCAGCACACTGAAACTCCAGTTGCTGATGAAGAACCAAGCATCATACCTCCCACCGCTGAATCCAACTCATGGATTTCAGTTGAACCTCTAAACACACTTCTACCATCAAATCCATCTACGTCTGAAAACCCTTCTGAAAGCATTGGTGTATCTAATGTTCAACAATTACTAGCTGATGAACCTCAAGCATCTTCATCAGCGACTGCTCCTATTGTTGATCCTATCGCTGAAATAAGCAATCTTGCTCCTGCTCAGCGATGGACCAGAGATCACCCCATAGATCAAATTCTTGGTAATCCAGATGCAGGTATTCAGACACGACGAAGCTCAGGTAATATCTGTCTCTTTGTAAACTTTCTCTCCTTAATAGAACCAAAGAAGACTGATGATGCCCTCAGAGATCCAAACTGGGTCAGCGCTATGCAAGACGAGCTGACTGAATTCTCTCGAAACAAAGTTTGGAATCTCGTTCCTAGGCCATCTGATAAAACTGTAATAGGCACCAAATGGGTGTTTAGAAACAAGTTAGATGAACATGGAATTGTAACCCGCAACAAGGCTCGACTTGTTGCTCAGGGATACAGACAAGAGGAAGGCATAGACTATGATGAAACATTTGCCCCTGTGGCCAGGCTCGAAGCAATTCGACTATTCTTAGCTTATGCAGTCTATAAAGACTTCATCGTTTATCAAATGGACGTAAAATCAGCTTTTCTAAATGGAAAACTGAATGAAGAAGTTTATGTAGAACAACCACCAGGGTTCTATGACCCTAAGCATCCAAATTATGTTTATAAATTGGATAAGGCTCTCTATGGTCTAAAACAAGCCCCTCGTGCTTGGTATGACACTCTCTCATCTTTTCTTATCTCTGAAAATTTTGAACGTGGCAAGATTGATAACACGTTATTTTTCAGGAAGATAAAAGGTCATATAATTCTTGTACAAATATATGTCGATGACATAATATTTGGTTCTACTAACCCATCTCTATGTACTCGCTTCGCTGAAAGAATGAAGAAAGAATATAAAATGAGTATGATGGGTGAGCTGACATATTTTCTTGGTCTTCAGATTAAACAATCTGACAAAGGTACTTTTATCTGCCAAGGTAAGTATGTTAAAAGATATGCTAAAGAAGTTTGATCTCACACAAACTTCAGCGATGAAAACTCCTATGGCACCACCGCTGACACTTAACAAGGATCCATCTGGAAAACCTGTTAATGTCACTGCCTATAGAGGAATGATAGGCTCATTGCTGTATCTTACAGCAAGCCGACCTGACATCATGTACTCTACTTGTTTATGTGCACGCTATCAATCTGAACCCAAGGAATCCCATCTGATCGCTGTAAAGCGAATTTTCAGATATCTGAAAGGAACTCCTAACCTCGGTCTTTGGTATCCCAAAGACTCAGGGTTCGATCTAACTGGTTATTCTGATAGTGATTTTGCAGGCTGTAAACTTGACAGAAAAAGTACCAGTGGTGGATGTCAACTCTTGGGAGGAAAACTGGTAAGCTGGACAAGCAAGAAGCAAAATTCTGTGTCCACTTCCACAGCTGAAGCTGAATACGTAGCCGCTGGAAGCTGTTGTTCACAAATCTTATGGATGAGAAATCAACTATTAGATTATGACCTTCAGCTGTCAAAGATTCCTATCTATTGCGACAGCACTAGTGCTATCGCTATAGCAAATAATCCAGTGCTACATTCAAAGACAAAACACATAGAGATCATATATCACTTTATCAGAGATCATGTGATGAATGGTGATATTGAACTTCACTTTATCCCTACTGACTTTCAGCTTGCTGATATATTCACCAAACCTCTTGATGAGACAAGGTTCAACTTTCTCATCAGTGAGCTTGGAATGCTGAACCTCGAAGAATAATTCTTCAGCGTTCATGTATTGAGTCAGTAATCAAAAGTTCCCCTCTCATCATTCTCTCTGATAAACATTCTGACTCTCAGGTATGTTCTCTCTCCCTCAAAGATGTTTTTCTTCAAAATATAAACTTTAATCACTGAACTTTCTTCAAATGATTAAAAGCTTTTTGAAAAATACATTAATCACTGATATTTCCAGTCAGTGATCCTTTAAAAGGAAAATCTATCCCTATCTTTACAATCAGGGATACTTTTAAAAAGAAAATCTATCGCTGATTTTTCTTCAGTGATCATTTCAACGGACAAATGAACAGTCTCTCTCCTCTATGACGTCATTTGAACCGACAATCCACGACATGCCTTTTCTGACACGTTCGTCCGTTGCCCTCCTATCCAATCAACTTCGTGGAACGTGTCAATGTCATGATGATTTCTTTTCCCGCTTCATTCTCTCTCTTCTCTCTCTTCGTATAAAAGGAATTCTTCTCTCCTTAATACGGTTTACGCTTTCAAAACTTTCAAAGCAAGAAACATTCTCTCAAGAACACTCAAGCAAGTAAACCCAGAATATTGAATCTGCAACTCTTTTTCTTCAAGATACACAGGTTTATTTCATGTTTATATGCTTTGTTCATATGCTTTTTATTCTTTTAAAATCCTACTCGCTTACTATGGATTTTATAAAACGTTTTTTTTGTAAAAACTAAAGATCATTCCTTCTGATTTTATGTTTTTAAATAAAAACCTTTTGGTTTTAAAGTGTTCTTCATTCTTTCTACCCAGAACACTATTTTTCTCCTAAAAATAACTTGATAATTTTCCAGTTTCCCTTCTTCTATGGAAACTGGTAATCATATTATTTTTAATCTAAATCATTTCTTCTATTATGCCTCTTTCCATAACAGAAATGACACAGTCTTCAATCGTTGCTTCCAAGCATGTACGATTCGCTCTCACTGAAGTTGAGATTACTAAATGTAATCATTTGGCCAGACTCGACTTCAAAGCTGACAAATACCCACATCTGGTGGAAGCTGCTGAATTCCTCAAGCAGTCATGCATAGCTTACGCGATCACTGTGGATCCTAAGCCCTCCAAGACTCTACTTCAGCAGTTCTGGTTCACTGCTGATGCAACTGAACTTACCAACAGGAAAGGCGAACGAGTCCCTGCTATCTCGTTCAGCACGGAATTAGGACCAGGGAGCATGACCGCTCTTAGCCTCAGGAAATCTTTAAGATTCCCTGACAAACCAAAGAGTGGGTTCGACGCACTCCCCACTGATGATGAGCTGATATTCTTCCTAGACGCAATGGGCTATTGTTGGGAAAACAAACCAAGATCTTCTATTCCCAACAAGAAGCTCACCAAGATCCTAAAAGCTCAGATGCCATCACAACTGAACTTTATCTTCTCGCACATAATTCAGTGCATGAGTGGGAAGAGTGGTTCGCTGGATCAAGCCAGCAAAACACAACTGCAGATGGCCTACTCCGTTATCGTTGGTCAAAACTTTGACTACGCCACAGCCATCTTTGAAGATCTGAGGTCAAGATTAGAGAAGCCTGAACGAGATCCCAAGATCTCATACGTACGTTTCATATGTACGTATATCAAGTTCCTCTATCCCAACACCTATCCCACCAAAGATGATGGCACCTTTGCCAGGGTTGGTCAACGATCACTGGAGGTCAAGCCACTCGCCGACGAGGTAAGTATCTCTCTCCTTCGCTCTCGTCTCTCTCTCCATTCTTCTTCATATTCAGCGACCACGCAGACGGTTCCTTCGTCTGCTATCCCTGTCGCTACCACTACTTCTAAACGACCATCAGCTAGTCCGATTGGTCCTTCCAAAAAGGCCAAAAAGACTAAGGAAAGTACACCTTCTAGTACTATACCTGAGGGAGCTTCTCAACAAGCTACCTTAGATGCTTTTGTGGGTCTTTCCTCCACAACTTCAGCAGTCACTCATACTGCCGTGTCAGCGATCACACTCGCTGTCACATCATCAGTAACCCCACCTACTATCTCATTCCCTGAGATTAACCCCATCCCTACTTCTATCCCCAAAACTCTTCCCTTCTCTCCTCACTTGGTCTCTGAACCCGCCACCTCCTCTTTCCCTATAGGACCTGAGCATCAAACTTTTGAGGAATCTATGCAGTTCTACAAAATGTTTGATACGTCAGGTACACCTATACTCCTAAACACTTCTCTCCCCCCCTCTCCAAATAAGCCCATATCTGAACTAACATTATTTTCAGGTCCTAGCTTGGCGACTGTTGACACGCATGTCAACAGTCTAGGAGAAAAGGTGGATGCACTCACCAACACCATCAATGAAACCACCAACGCCGTCAATCAGGCTGGTGAGGAGCTGAAGAAGTTGACCGCCACTTGCTCATCTAAAGCTGAGAACTCTCAACTTTCAGCTGTTGAAGAACAAGTCGTCCAACTCAGAGAGTCCTCTCGACTCTTTCAAGGGCGATTTGAGTCCCTTACCGCTGAAGTTCAGGGTCTCTCTTCAAAGGTGGACCTCTGCACGTCCCTTCTTCAGCAAATTCTACAGAAAGTCAATGCACCAGCTCCAGCGCTGCCTCCCTCCTTCACTGAAGATGATCGTACCAACCTCAACATCGCTGTGGAATTCATTCATGATGCCACATGCGACATACCTGCGGTTGAAGACCGGGTTAAGCGTCTGGAGGCTGACGTTCAAGTGCTAAAAGCTTCAACAGCTACTCCAGCAGCTGAACAATCCCCTACCGCTGATAATGACAAAGTGGGGGAGAAAACTGAAGAAACTTCTATTGCTGCTGGGGAAGCTAAGACTCCAAAGGAACCTCCCTCTCAATCTGAGGGGGAGAAGGCAAAAGAATCCTCATCAATTCACTCCATTCTTTTTGAAGAGGATGAGGAAGAAGACGATGAAGAGGAAGATGATCTAGATCTTGATGATCAAGAAAAGGATCAGCCCTCCGATGACGACGACGACGATGAAGACCAATCTATGTGGTTCTCTAAGCCGAACGTCTTTCCAAACCCCTATTCCTTTCTAGCCTTTATCTCTCTCGTTCTAAAAAATACACTTATCCCTTCTTTCCTTCTTTTTCTAACCAGACAGTTCTCACCCCTGCTTAAGGGTTCTGAACTACAAATAATTCCAGCTGCTATCGCTGAAGAAATAATCCCAATCTCTATCGCTGAGATTGATGAAGAAGAAGAAGATTCCCTGGTCCATCCAGGAAGGCCCTCTCGACCATCTCATTGGTCAGAGGAAGTGGTGAAGAAAAGAGTTGAAATGATCGCTCAACTAGAAAGTCAACGGCTGAAAATCCCTCTTCAAACATCCACAGAGCTCGACTTCCTCACTGAAGCTGAAAGAGAAGAATCTGCCAAAGCTGAGAAGCTGATCGCTGAATGCAAACGAGATGCCCAACTCGCTTTAAAGATTCAATCCTCTCAAGTTAAGGACAAAAAGCTGAAAAGCAAACCCGTGGAAGTTCAAGCAGCACTACTGAAAGAAATTGAAGAGGAACGCTTCAAAGAACAAGAGATCAACGATAAGTCTATCGAATGGTGCAAACAAAAGATGGATTATCGTTCTGATCTTCTTCCAATATCAGCCGTGACTATCTCTGGTCGCAAGAAGAAAGATCAACTCTCAGTGACCATGGAGATTACCAGAGAGGATGGAACCCAAAAAGCAATGTACGTATCAAAACTTGAAAGCTTCGGATTTACGGAATGGTTAGAGTTCTGGGATGCGCTGAAGAAATCCAAATCTACATACAGAGGCTACGTTGAAGGACTCCTTGAAGCCCTCATAAATAGAGTCGTTTCTGTACTAAAGCTGCCATCTCCTCTTCCTCCCAAATCTTTGAAACTCAAGAGAAAAATTGGGTCCTCCTCCTCTGAAGATGTCGCCATCATCAGGAATGAAACTTCTATCAAATTTTCAAGAGATGCACTGTTTGGTCCTCCTCCTGATCTTTCAGTTCTGGACTTATCTCTGCCTCCTGGTGGTCCCTTCCAAGCTGGTCAAGTAATCGACAAGCCTTATGGAATATTCTTCAGAGATGATGATGAGGAACTCAGATTTCAAAGAATCTCTGAGATTCCTATCTGTCCTCTGAATCATCTCAAGGATCTCTTATGCTTATGGTGTGACTTCTTCCCTGCTGCTGAAAAAATTAAAGAAATTATCAGTCAAGAATCTTTGGAACGAAGACAGAAAGGAGAAGAAATACCTGAGTATATGATCAATCCTCCTAAATCTTCTTATAGCTGATAGATTAGTTTCCTTCTCTGTAATCTGTTAGTTATACTTACAGTAGTTAGCTAGTCACTTGTACTTATGATTTTCATATCTTGTAATTTTATCCCTGAATTAAATGAAAATTGCAGTGATGTACTTAACCCTATCAGTACTGTAAAAGATCCCTCAAAATAGTAATTGGGACATGCATTCTATGAGTCCTTTTTATTCCTATATTTTGAATCAAAAAGTAATTTTCTTTTGTTACTTTGTCATTATCAAATAGGGGGAGATTGTTGATCCAAACTCTCTCAGTGATTTGATAACGACCCTCTTTTATACTTAGTGAAAATTACGTTATTATATGTATTAATGTTTCATCATCAGCGATCAGACTGAGTCTGTTCAGTTATCACTGATGACCTTTCTATAAACATTAATATGTATGTGTTTTACTTTCAGCGATCAAACTGAGTCTGTTCAGTCATCACTGATCGTTTCCTATGTAACACAGTTAACGTAATCCCTGAAGACAAGTCTCGCGTCAACATAGTTCATAGCTGAATCGAAGACGAAGCCACTGAACAATAGATAAGTCTACTAGTGACCTGATGCGGATATCAGCGAAGACCAGACGAATCTACTTACGCGAAGAAGCCTGAGGAAAAGCTTCAGCGATAGCTGAACTTCTCTATCTTTGAAAGAAAAGATACTCAGCGATCAACGATCACAAAGCTTATGCCTCAAGTTTTCTTTTGTCTTACCTTGCACAACCAGTACAATGTGTCAGAACGGACAAGTCTCTGCCACAAATCGTACACCAACTCTGTCAACTACACTGTTCATAAAGCGGCCAAAAGCATGTCTCCAAAAGTAAGACTACCAAAGCCAATCTATGAATGCCACGTGTAAAGTACCCTGCCATGCATTTAATGCATAGGGTATAAATAGGAAGCTCACTTCTTCATCTGAAGGTGTGCTCAATCCTTGAACTCCAAAATAGAAACCCTTGTTTTCTATCTCTCTAAAAATCCCCCATTCTCTGAATTTCTTGTGCAACCATCTTAGTGTTTCTTAAGTTTGTTTAGATTGAGTCTGTCTTAATCTTATTCCGCAACAAACTTGTAAATTGTATTTTGATTTATCAATAAACAATTTATTAAACTTTAATTTATGTGTTTGTATTCAACCCCCCCCCCCCTTCTACAAACTTGTTAAGCACCCTCGGGACCAACAGGTTCTAGCAGTCCTATGAAGAGTAGAGCCTTAGCTAGACGCGAAAGTAAGTATTGGGTGAAGTCTTCCGCAAGTTGGAGATAGTGACTATGTATGAGTATGAGTAGCACCCGCCCTTTATGGTCCGTTTGTATAGATTGTTTATGTGTATTGCAGTTGAATCTAAATGTGGGGTTGTAGATGATTCATTTATTGATGTATCTAGAAATTTTTATAAGTTGTTATTTTCATATTTGAGGGTGTTACACTTTTAAAATAACCAAACTTATCAGCAGTTAACCATTTCATGTAAGATGCAAAATACTTTAAAATAACATTTTGGCATGTACACCGTTTTCACAAATCAACTTGAACTCACCTTGCTAGATTTAGGCTAAATCTAGATTTTACCCAACGAGCTCTTTTGAAGGCCACTTGAGTCCTCAAGCCGAGAGCTTCCAAAACCCTTTTTGGTGATGAGACTTTCCGAGGACACCCAATCCAACCCTTCAACTCGAGCTCCCAAAACCTAGATCCACACATTTTCAACCGTAAATAACCACATCCAACCATATAGAAACATTCCCCAAACATAATACACCAAAATCCCCAACGAGATCAAAACCCTAGTTCCTCCCAAAAACTGTCAAGTTCGAGATTTGATAAGCCAAATACTAGGGGAAACATCAATGGAGCATTTATAACTTATTACAAGGTTTGGAAATGGAAAGAACATACTTACCACTTAGGTTTTGACGAAAACCTAGAAAACCCAAAATGAACTTGAGGTTGAAGGTGAAGATGAAGCTTCTTGACCATAACTTCCAATCTTTGATGGGTGGAAGGAGGAACACTTGGGACATAATAGATTTGGTGTCTTGGATGCATAAAACCGATTTTAGGGTTTGGGGTTCGGTTTCTAGAGAGAAAAAGGGTGAAAGGGGGTTGAGATAAATGAAGAGGGGCTGCTCAAAGCTGATTAAAAACAACCAGGGGCCGTCGGCGATAGTGCCACGCGACTATGCCCTTGGTATAGTCGTCGGGCATAGTCGCCCGAAGGGGGAGACCCGCGGTACACCTCCCGCGATAATGCCCCGCGAGAGTGACATTCTGTCACAATCGCGGGCATAGTCGCCCAGGCCACCTCGAAGGTCAAAATTCCGACGTGCTCTCGGTCCGAAATTTAAAACCCACGAACACTAACTGGATAAAATCTATAATCATGGCTTAACCGGATAAGGGTGAATGAAGGATTAATCAAAAATCACGGGTGTTACAGATGTTCTTATATGTATGCATACATTATTAGTGGCAAGTTTATGGCCTAAGTTTTTTTTTTTTTTTTTTTTTGGGGGGGGGGGGGGGGGTGTCCCGCCTGTGCTTATACCGGGGGGTCCCCAAATAAAGGTAATATGAGTTGGACACGTTGTCTCATGTGTGTGACTTCAGTGTGTGCCAACAGCGTGTGACGTTGTGTGATTATTTGTAAGCTGCAATTATTTATAAATGCTTATAAACTGTTTTAAATGCTATTTGCGGTGCAAATGTTGTTGTTAGAGGGAACTCACTAGACCTCATGGTCTAACCCTCGTTTTTCAAAACTAAAACCATTTTCAGGTAAGGGTTTAGTTAGAAATTCGTTCAAGGGAATTATGGGAGGCGGTGTCGTGTCGTGATAGAGACTTGGAGGAAACTTGAAGTTTCGGTAGATTTAGATTATCTCAGTTGTAGTCATATATCACCATTGTGGTTTTTAAGTTGAGAATTATGTATTAAATTTTTATTTCGGATCATTTAGATTGTAATGCTATATTTTAGTTTTTTTTTTTTGGATTCGGGTTGTTACATTAAATATTGGGTGAATATTTATATACAAAAAAATCTTACAAATGTTATAAAATACATATCTTTGATATTTTTCCGAAACAACACTTTTTAAGTTGAAAAGTAGGGTTGCACATGGTTGGGGTTGGTCAAGTTGAAGCTATTTGAACAACCTAACTCAACGTTTGCAGTTTGAAAAATCTTAACTCATCCAATCCAAACAAAAGTCCAACCCAACCCAAACAGTAAGGATTATAGTGTCAGTTTGGTCGAGTTGAAAATTTGGTATATCATTTTACAATCAAAGTAAAATGTCAAAATGAGAACATACAAATAAAGTTTACAATTATATAAGAGATTTTTTAAACGATATTTGCATGAGACTTTATATTAAGGCTATAACAATTACATATATTAATTAACTAGATTCGCCCCCATGTATTACACGGGGTAATTTAAAAAAATTAAATTTTGCCAAAAAAACTTATATTACAGATATGAATGGTCATCGAAAGTACGATGCTATTTTTCCAAACTTTTTTCCATTCAAATTTGTTTTTTTTTTGCAGCTGGTTAAATCATGCCAAAAAACTTTTTTTTGTATTAATAATTGATTTTGAAAATCAATTATTAAAAATCAATTATTAAAATTTGTGAGATAAAAATTGAAATGAATTTTGTAAAAGGATTTGTATATGTTCGATAATACTTGATTTTCAATTTGTATTACAAAACTAATAATACGAAATAATATTTGACTTTCAATTTGTATTAGAATAAAATATATTCTATTTTATTTTTAGAAAATATAATATATTTTAATTCAATAAAAGTTATTCATATTACAATTTTGATTTCTAAATTGGATTTCCGAACATATGCAATCTCATTTTCAACTTTTATTTCATACTAATTTCGACAAATTCCATAGTAATCACGGCATATTAATTCGTATATATTTATGATATTTAATTATATAATTAAATCTAAAAATATTCAATGTTGGACTCATTTCGAAGGTATTGACGAAATGATTACAATGATATAATTTGTAAAAAATAAAAATGTTTTTTTTCAATGCAATTTAGTTCATATCTATACTATATTATAAAAACGGTATAAAAAACTCTTAATTACAACATTTTAAGCACAAGTTACAACTAATTAAAGCCAATTACTTAATTTACAATTTCTTAATGTTTTGGTACAACCTTTCCAAGCACAGTATCTCACATAATCATCTATTTGTGGAATGAATACTCATTTATTAATATAACTATTTGTTTTTTTGGTGGAGGATTTTATAAAATATATTTTATATTGGCATAATCTATTTTAAATGTATCTATTTGTGGAATGGATACTCATTTATTAATATAACTATTTGTTTTTTTGGTGGAGGATTTTATAAAATAGATTTTATATTAGCATAATCTATTTTAAATGTAGATTTTACATTTAAATCTATATTAATGAGATGTAATATAAAATCTTTTTTCTTCCGTATTTTTTTATATTAAATCTCATAATGATTTTTCCATATTTTATTTTATAAAATCTTTTTCCATATTTTATTTTATAAAATCTTTTTACATAATGGGATGTAATATAAACTCTTTTTTCTTCCGTATTTTTTTTGCTAATATAAAATCTATTTTATTTTATAAAATCTACACGTATTTTATATTAGCATAATATAAAATCTACACGTATTTTTTTTATAATATAAAATCTACACGTTTTTTTTTCACGAGCATTAAAAGAAGAAAAAAGAAGGTTGATATGAATTAAAAATAAAAAATAACGAGATACACTAATAAATTATCGTATTCTTTAAAATAAAAATATTCCGCAATACTTTCCAAATTAACCAAGTGTAAAGAAAATAAAATAGAAACGATGTAGATATAAAATATTCTTCCATATTTTTAATATATTTACATTTAAATGTAAAATCGAAAATGAAAATAAAAGATTTTAAAATATTCTCTACATTCACTATAAATATATATAGCTTCTCTATGTATCATCCGAATACAAGAATAAAACGAACGGTCGGGTGTCAATGACAGAACCTGCAACTGAACAAAAGGTATTCCACTATATTTTTGTTTCTTTGAAAAACTACTTTTTTATATTTTATTTTATTTACTGAGGATTTGTTTATATTTTTCAAAACCACAATCATATTTTTCGAAGTAGGGGAATAAGATATATATACATATCTTTATTTTTATCGATTAATACTATGAGATCTTGAAGTCAATAGTCAGATAAATATGTTGTGAGACATGTCGTTTGAGTTTTAAATAATATAATACAAAACTATTACCAATATTATTACACAAACTCATAACAACAAACGATTAAGAATATATGCAAGTTAACCACTTATGAAAATACATTCGTTTTTCACATTGTATTTCATTAACTGTTAACAGAGAAATTACGTTTCATTTTAACTCGGTTCAATATTCCAACAAAAAATTTATCCTCCCGTACAATGCACGGGCCCAACACTAGTATATTATTTATGTTTATATGATAAGAGTATAAAATGAAAAATAAAAAAGTAAGAGATTAAAAGTAAACTACATATCTAATTATAAGGGTAGTAAATGTAAGGTATAAATTAAAAAAATTGAATTAAAGAAAGATTAAATAAAGAATGAATGTGGATTTGCTAAATAAACTTATAGTGTAAAATGCGTTCAGGTTCATGTTTAGGCGGGAAAATGAAAAAATGGAGTCACCAGAAGATGACATGTGTCACTTCCGTTACTTATTTATTATATGTATAGATAACTTAAGAATCATATTAAATTCATGGTACAAAAGGCATCGAGTTCATCGGGTTGGGTTGGATTCAAATTGCCCTAACCCAATTCCAACCCAATACATATGTTTTGAAGATTATACAACTCGATGAGGTATCGAGTAGTAGCTTCAGGTTGGGTTTGTCTGTTTTCTGAACACTTCTAATGAAAAGCCAATGCAGTGGTGAACTTATATCAAATAACGAGAATCGAGAACAGAAGCTTATATCTCTTTACACATAACCCAACTAAAACCCCAAAAAAACCCGATACATCCCAACCAACTAAAAATGCATTTTAAGGTAAGGCTTACACATATTTAACCGTTATGCCCTTTATACATAAAGTCTGAAAAGACTGATTTTTTAAGATTATTGGATATATATAGGAATCCATTTTGTTGTTTGAAAAAAGTAAAGGACAAAGGCATGGTCGTGGCATTACTCTTTTAAGAGCAAATCCACCAACCCTTTCTTATGCCTTTGAAACCACATCTATGTTGCTTAATATAATGTTCTTAAATGCTTTGACCAAAACCAACAACCGCTGCAACAAATTCGACTTCATTAAAATCTAAACATGTCTTAATATATTGTTTTATAAGATTTAAGGATTGTTTGGTTAGTTTTCATTAAGGGTCTATTTGTTAGCAATTTAATGACCTTAATGAGACTCACAACTTATTCGGTCAGCAATACATGATTGTTTGGTAGTGACTTAATGATATATAAATTGACTTATTCAATAAAATTCTAGAAGAGCTTTATACAGAAAACCAAGTTTCTATCCAAACATGCCACTCCCAGTTAAAACATATGCTTCTTCCATCTACAAATAAACACTCTCAAACAAAAATCTTCTCGCTCTATACAAACAGATTAATCGACATGGACAACTTTATCCATACATGACTTAATGAAAAACCAACCTAACGACCCCAAGTATTGTATGGAAAAAGCAGTCTATATAAATTAATTTGTCTGTATAAATTAAGAGGATTTTTGTTTGAAAGAGTTTGTTCACAGATGAAAGAAACTTGTTTTATTAATTCATGAGGGACAAGTTTTGAAAAAACTTGATTTGCAGTATAAAATTCTACCTAAAAGCTTACCGAATAAGCAACTTTCTATGTCATTAAGCCACTACCAAACAGTAATGTATAGCTCATTGAATAAGTTGTGGGTCTTGTTAAGCTCATTACGCTGCTAACAGACAAACATTGAATTCTATATGACCAAACAATTAGGTTTGTTATGTAAAAATGTTACAATAAGTTGATAAAACGATTTTGAGCATCCTAACAAGTTTCTTTGGACAATTTTGAAATAAAACATTATATAAGTTTTTTTATATAACAATATTATTTAAAACTAGAAGCGTACTCGTGTAATGCAGCGAGATACATCACGATTTTAATGTTTCATTTTATTTTTTTGTCGATTTACAGTACGATTTTGGATGATTTTAAGAAAGTGATAATGTTTTTTTTATAAATTTGTTTAATTTAGGCTTAATAATATAATGTTTTATATAAAAAAATTAAGTATTTTGTTATAATTTAATGATTATCTTATATATTTAATGACATCTATAAAAAATAATTAATTACATATTTAATAACATAACTAAAACAAAACGATAATAATATAATATATTAATTAATTAATAGTGATACATGAAAATGTATGCATAAAAGGAAGACCCTGCACATACCAAATTGGTGGGTGTTAGAAGTCTGCAGTAGTAATAAGTATCTTGTGTTTTAATACTTGTAAATTAAGAGATTTTTAAAATCTTAAATAAAATGATGGTACTTTGTGCCTAATAATTTGTATTTAAAAGTTTTTTATCCGTGCTTTATAATATAATATAGATAGTGTTTTATGAAAAGATATGAATATGATCTTTTTCATAAGCGACCTAAAACATCTCCAAAATAAAAAAGTAAAGATTTTTGGGATTTTTTTTGGTTCTAACAATTCTCCAAAGTCTTTTCCAAAATACTAAAGAAAAAATAGGAAAGAAAAGATAAAATTTTCCAAATTTGAAAACTACCTAAAATGAATATTTAGGAGTGAGAAAGATTTTTTGTATTGTATTAAATATTTTATTATTCCTATCAATAAATTAAAGTCATTGAAATTAAATGTTTAGTGGAAAGAAATAATATTTTTAAAATATATTAAATCTATACTATATTATAAAGATAACATAAAAAAACTCTTAATTACAACTCATTAAGCTTTATGTACTATCATTTAAAGCTATCTACTTAAAACCTCTTAAAAATAACTACTAAAGCCTAATGTACTACCTGTAAAGCTTTTAACCCTAATTATTATATTTCATCCTTATCCCCCAAAATCCTTATCTCTAATCCCCAAACCCTAAAATTATGAAATTTGAATTCTGATAAACATAATCAAAACAGAATAAACATCTCAATTTAAATATAAAAAATTTAAAATATATAAGATAATTAATGAATTTTAACAAACTACTAAATTTTTTTATATAAAAAATATTATATTGTTAAGCCTAAATTAAACAAATTTTTATATAAAAAACTATTATCACTCAATAAAAATCATCCAAAATCGTATTGTAAATCAATAAAAAATAAAAAATAAAAATAAACATTAAAATCGTGATGTATTAAGCATTATGTACTATTATTTAATGTTAATCTACTTAAAATCTCTTAAAAAATAATTAATGAAACAATATGTACTACTTTTAAATGTTTTTAACCATAATAAATAAATTTCATTCTTATCCCCCAAAATCCTTATCTTTAATCCCCAAATCCTAAAATTATGAAATTTGAATTTTGATAAACATAATCAAAACAGGATAAACATCTCAATTTAAATATAAAAAATATAAAATATATAAGATAATTAATGAATTTTAACAAACTACTTAATTTTTTTATATAAAAAACATTATAAGCTTAAATTAAACAAATTTATAATTAAAAAAAATCATTATCACTCAATAAAAATTATCCAAAATCGTACTGTAAATCAATAAAAAACAAAAAATAAAAATAAACATTAAAATCGTGATGTATCTCGCTGCATTGCGCGAGTACGATTCTAGTATTTTAATTATATAGTTAATGGTGTATTATTTATAAGGAAAATTTTGTTGGAGTCTAAAACACTTGTTATGGTGCCCAATTAGGTCCTAATATTCTATATATTGTAATACTTTTATGTATATTACACAATTATTTAATACTATAAACTTATATCTTATATAAAAAAACATATTAATTAACAAATACGAGTCAATTTTGTTGTAGTGAACAATATTCGTTTCATTTCATGACCAACCAAACTTCAAATAATCCATGTAAACATGGTGTAGAACATCATCACAATAGTTGCTAATTAGCAAGTGATTAATCCCATCACACACAAACAAATTTAAAGCAAATTAAAGCTTGATAATTAATAAAATAGACACCAATGGATACAATCAATTAATTAAACCCTAGGTTTTAGATGACCCTCGTTCGCTAGCCGGAAAACCTCGGCTTGAGCCGCTGCCACGTTGTTCGAGGCCAATGCCGCCACGAAACTGTCTCGGACATGGCTGGTTGTGAAAGGGAAGTTCCTGTTGACAATGGAGTTGAGATAAGCAGCTGTTCCTTCGCGGTAGAGTGCACCGTAGCCGTCAGTTCGGGTGTTCGAAAGTGCTTCTAGAAAGTTCATGTTGGGTCCGAACCCGGGAATGAGGCCACCGAATCCCAGGACTCGACCGATTGTATTCCGCCACCACCCGAATAGATCGGAGAGGAACTGTTGGTTACGCCTCCAGAAACTGCATGTTTATACAAGGAAAACATATATAAATCAAACTATTCACATGTGAATTTATGATTATTCTCTGAAAAAATTTTGTTTGGTTAAAATGATGTATAAAAAGAATAAACCTTCCAAGAAAGGTAAATATATATATAGAGAGAGAGAGAAAGAGATGTGAGTTATTATGCAACCTTTTACATGGTGCAACCCACCTATCTACTACTCATTTTATTTTCAATTTTTTTTAATTAAAAGAGTGAAAACAAAATGAGTGATAGATAGCTGGGTTGCATGGGGTTGCACCATTAAAAATGGTTGCATTTGAACACCCCTCTCTCTCTCTCTATATATATATACCAACTTATGACCAAACAAAAAATGACTTAACTAATGGCCAGATTTCCATATATATATATATATATATATATATATATATATATATATATATATATATAAAAAGAGAGATAACAAGGAAGTTCAAAGAAAGAACAAAATTAAAGTAGGAGAACAAGAGTTTATATCACAAATCACAATCACATGTGATTTTAGAGCAAATTCACATGTGAATAAGGAACTAGTCAAACATCCTACGTCACCAAGTGCGCATATCGTCACATGCCTTTGAGTTAACCGAACATGAATGAACAAAATCACATGTGATACAGACATTTTTGTGTTACATATATATATATATATATATGTGTGTGTAGAGAGAGAGGAGGGTCAAACGATAATGCTAACTATTTAAAAGAACACGAAAAATGACGAGTAAAAAAAAGGCGTGCGTGCAACCTTGACCACGACTTTATGTCGAAGGACAAAGTCGTGTGAATCATATGTGATTTTTTACATGATTTCGGTATAAATTCACATGTGAATAAACAACCATTTTAGTCAAATTCATATGATACTTGTCATAATCACTTACTCGCATGTGCCACCAATGAATGGAATATTTGGGTCAACCGGAGGTGACGGAACCGTGGTACCAGTAGACGGAGTGTTCGACCCTGGGTTGGTGGGGGGAGTAGCGGTGGACGCCGGTGGGGTGGTAGCCGATGGAGTGGTCGACGGTGGGGTGGTAGCCGATGGAGTGGTCGACGGTGGGGTGGTAGCCGATGGAGTGCTCGACGGTGGGGTGGTAGCCGGTGGAGTGCTCGACGGTGGGGTGGTAGCCGATGGAGTGCTCGACGGTGGGGTGGTAGCCGGTGGAGTGCTCGACGGTGGGGTGGTAGCCGATGGAGTGCTCGACGGTGGTGGGGTGGTAGCCGATGGAGTTGACGGAGGAGTGCCATAGCCATATCCCGATTGAGGTGCCGGAGTAGGGTCCTGACCGCCGGCGGGGGAAGGCGCTACAACGGGTCCAGTGGGAGTACCATAACTCGGCGAACCGCAATTGCAACCACCGCTCGGCGGCGAAGGGTTGTAAGTCGCGGTGGGTGGAGGAGGATCCACAACCGGTGGTTTTGATGGCGGCGCATTCGGAATACCACTGGTCGGAGGCTCGTTATGATATCCGGTGGAAGGTGGCGGAGTAGAGACACTAGGTGGTGGGGTTCCGCATTTGGTAGGAGGTGGGTTTTGTCCATGGTGGTGGTGGTGGTGGTGGTGTCCGTGATGAGAAGGTGTTGGAGGAACTGGTGGTGTGCTGCCGCTTGACGGTGGATTAGTGGTTGCCGGCGGTGGTGGAGCTTGGTAGGAAACTGGAAATGAACCATCGGAAATGAAGAATTATCAAAAGGGTACGTTGGATTTCATCAAATATTATAAACACAAAATTTTTACAAAAACTCATTGCAGACAAAACCCTAAAATCTTTACCAGGTGGATCATTTGCCGGAGCAGGCGGTGGAGTTTGGTAGGAAACTGCAAACGAACCACCGTAAATCAAGAATCAGCAAAAAAGAAGGTTTTCTATAAATTTTCTGTAAAAAAAATTAAAAAATATAAAAAAAAAGTTACATTCGACTACTAGAGATTTTTTATTTTAGAAATTTTAACATAAATTATATTATTATAATATTTTCTAATTTATTATGTCAATATACCTTAAAAAAAACTTTATATAAAATGATAAAAATTCAATTTCATTGAATAAAATAATTATTTTTTTCTTTTTCAAACATCAAGTTTTAAATAATTCTCTAAATTTGGAATATTTTAAAAGAATTCTCTATTATATAACAAGTTTTAAATTATTTTTTTTTCTTTTTTAAAGAAACCATTAGAAATGTTTCTCGTAATTCCATTTCATAAACACAAACTTCCACGAAATTTCTAAACTTTTTTTTTTACCGACGGGTGGAGCATTTTCACTAGCAGGAGGTGGGGTTTGGTAAGAAACTGCAAACAAAAATCAAGAATCATCAAAAACTTAATTATATCGAACACCCACAAATTTCACAATCATAATTGTTCAAAATTTCAAAACTTTTACCAGCTGGTGGTGGATCATTTCCTTGAACAGGTGGTGGATTTTGGTAAGAAACTGCAAATTACAAACCACAAGAAATCAAGAACCACCAAAAGGGTACATCAAAATAATCCCATTAAACACACACTAAACTTATAAAACTCATAAAATGTTATAAATCTTTTTACCAACAGGTGGAGGAGGGCCTGAGTATGGAGAGTAAAAGAAGTGTAAGTTCTTTTCATCTTGAAAACTTCTTGAAGCAGCAGCCAAACCAATAGCAAAAACCCAGAAAAACAAACAAGTTTTTAGGGTTTTAGTTGTCACCATTTTTCCTTTTAACTTTAGAATTGAAAGATGGTATGGAGAAAAGGTTATGGTTTGAGTGATATATATAGCAAAAAGAAAGATGGAGGCATGGGTAAGATAGTAAATTAAAGCAATAAGAGGAGGTATGTGGTTGGTTGATTTCTTGATGTTTGCATTTAATATGCCATTGATTGCTCACTCTTCATGGGTTATTAACCAAATTTAACCAAATAATTTGGTCTTAATTGATATCAAATTTTAAGTTAATTTTTGTCTGGTTTTGAATTTTTTTAATATAATTTTAATGAATAAAGTATAATATTGAGAAATGAGAATATAATCGTGTAAGAATTAAGGGATTGAGTTTTAATAAATTCAAGAATTAATGCAAAAATACTATAATGTTATGTTTGGTAACAAATACATAAATAATAAATATTATAATTTACCTTTTTGATATGAAAAGTATAGTACAATACATAATTAAATAAAAATAATAATGTTTGATTCCAAAAATATCAAGAAATAATTTATTGTTGGTATTAATTTGGTAAAAAATTTATGAAATGATATGGATTTTGTATATTTTATTATAATTTTTTTAACTGTAAAAGTCAAAGCAGATCATTATATTATTATTTTAACAAGAAAAAAATACGATATATAAGGAAATGAATTTTTTAAGGCTTACAAATAATGTGATTAATCTATCGTTGTTAATTTATTAGCTGTCTTTTCATGTTTAATTGTCAAAATTTTATTTTAGACTTTAATAAATTGAAGATTTTTATTTGAGAACCCATAAAATTATGGTAACTATGTGAACAGGTACATCATGTACTATTTACACATGATTTTTTTCTATCTGTGACATGGATATAATGTATTGATTAACATATATTTGTTTCACAATGTATTTGTTTCACATATATTTGTTTCGTAATGTGAAAATCTTTTGTGTCTATGAAATAAAAAAGACAACTTAAAAGTTTCACATTGTGAACCGAATACATATAAAATAAACAAATTGTAAAATAAATATATGTTAATCAATATATTAAATTCTAGTATTAAATGAAAAAAAAGTTATGTGAAACAGTTAATACTTTATACTAATAAATCGCAATTATTATAATATATGGAGTTCTCAAATGATTAAATTTCAAGGCGAAAGAGCATGTGAGAAGTTGAGATAACGGTGAGAAGCGTGAGAAGTGGATCTGACCGTTGATCTCTTTTAATCTTAAGCTCTCCCATGAATTGCGGCTTAGAAGAGAATTGATCTCGATGCATCTAATCTCGGTGCATCTCATCCTAATTTGCGTCCGTTTCTCATCCAACGGTCGATAACCATTAACTCAACTTCTCACTGAAACCCAACCCTAAATTTCAATATACAAATATAATAAAGACCGAAAAAACTAACAATCAGTAAAAACTATTAAAAATTTTGAAGTAAATTAATTTCATAATTTTTATATTTTAGTAAATACAAATTGGAAATCAAGATTAAAATATAACTAGAAGTATACTCGCGCAATGCAGCGAGATACATCACGATTTTAATGTTTCATTTTATTTTTTGTTTTTTTGTCGATTTACAGTACGATTTTGGATGGTTTTGAGAAAGTGGTAATGTTTTTTTTTTATAAATTTGTTTAATTTAGGCTTAATAATATAATATTTTTATATAAAAAAATTAAGTATTTTGTTATAATTCAATGATTATCTTATATATTTTAATGACATTTAGAAAAAATAACCAATTACATATTTAATAATATAATTAAAACAAATTTATAGTAATATAATATATTAATTAATAGTGATACATGAAAAGGTCTGCATAAAAGGAAGACCCTGCACATACCAAATTGGTGGGTGTTAGAAGTCTGCAGTAGTAATATTATATTATACTTTGATACTTGTAAATTAAGAGATTTTTAAAATCTTGCATAAAATTATGGTACCGTGTGCCTTATAATTTGTATTTAAGAGTTTTTTATCTCTGTTTTATAATATAGTATAGATAAATAATAAAAATCCATTTGTAAAATTGTTATGGCATTTTCTTGTTAATAAATACCATAAATGATTATTTGTTAAAACCAAGTTTTAGAGATTATATTTTGAGAAATTCCGTAAAATTGTTACCATGTGATTCCTTTTATAAATATAATAAAAAAACATTTATTAAATAAATTTTTTTTTTACTAAATTCGTAAAACCGTTACAATATCATTATTGATTTAAGAATTACTAGATTGAAGTTTAAAGTCAACCTTTTATCTTTAAATAATTTACATTTACTATATGGGAAGAAAATATTTATATATGGAAGTAAAATTAATATATTTGGAAAATTGACCCGATCAGCTATTTTGGATGAAAGTCTTTTTAGGCAACTTTTTTAGTCCGAACCAAAATAGCAAATATTTTGTAAGTGTCCATTTCACAAAGTGACCCTACCAAAATTATATTTAATTCAGAGTAAAATACATTTCTAAGGTGTCGTTTGTTTTTAAGAGATCTAAAGTCTGAAGTCTTATTTTAATTATGATTAAAAAAACAAACAACCCCTAAGTGTTTAAGAGAAACACTTGCAAAATCTTGGATATTTTGATCAAATTGAGAAAAAATAGACTAAAAGGTGAAAAATGTTATTCAAAATGACTAGTTTGATCAATTTTCCAATTCCCATATGTTTATGGAGATTGAGCAAAGTTTAAAGAATTTTTTTAGAAGTAATTTCACAATTTATCGTGTAGTCAGAAAAAAACAATCTTAGCTTTGATTTTGAATAATTAAACCATGTCGCATCAAGAAAAAGTAACTGAATTGAGAACCAAATCAAAATAGTTGGTTTCAGTTCAATTGAGGTTAGGGGATAGATTGTTTGAAACAAGCACTACAAGAGAAATGACCTTCAAAGAAGGTTTTCTTTTGTATTTAAAAGTTTGAAAATCTTCTCTAAAAGTTTTAGAGAATCTTTTCACTTCCGTCAATAACCTTCCATATATAACGGTAACTAAAGGTTTTAAAGAGGGTTTTCGAATGGTACATTTACATTAACCTTTAGAGAAGTTTTTTTGGGCTTTAGATACAATTTCAAACCTTATCTAAAGGTTGACCGATTTATTTTCAAAAGATTATCTAAAAGTATGTTTTTAGTGACGTTTTTTGAGCATCAGTGACGGTTTTTAAACGTCACTAAAAGGTACCTTCAAAGAAGGCTTTTAAAAAAAGCTTCTCTAAAGGTGTAGGCTTTAGTTGCACTTTCTGTAAAGCTTCTCTAAACACGTCCTTTAGTTACACTTACCTAAACCTTCTCTAAATGTTATCTTTAGACACGCATAATCATAATCTTCTCTAATAATATATGTTTTAGTTACACTTTCTTGTAAACATTCTTTAAAAGTATCCTTTAGTTACACTTTGAAAAAAATTGTAATTCCTTCTCTAAAGGATGTCTATATATATATATACACACACACATGTATATATATATATATTATGTAGTACATATTTCAGCTATATATATTATAATAAAATAAATAACAATACTAAAAACAAGAAAAACAACATCAAAATCCTAAAACAAATATTTTCATATATTTGTCATAAAAGACAAGAAATTTCCAAAACAAACTATATGTTTCAATGAATTCACACATGTTCAATTTTATCAAAGGAAAAAAAAGGAAAAAACACCCAAAATCATAATACAACTATTTAAGATCTTCAATGTACCAATTCCTCTCTTTTACCCGCAACAAATTCCTCTCTTTTACCCGCAACAAGTCAATAGGACATCGAAGCAACTTCAATGACAACTGCAAAAATGTATTATTATGCAAAAATAAAACACCTTAGTTTCTCCATATATGGATAGATAAAGACAAAACATCACAAAAAAAATCCAAAATATCGCAGGAAGGATAATAGCATTAATAAGGAGAGGTAAACATGTTTCTTTGTATTAGTTCAGTCAATTAAATCCAGTTGTGATGTAAGTTTCAAAAGGGGATCATAAACACATACCTGAGTGACACCTATCTTGTGAGCCAACAAAGAGGCAAGTAGGCAACCAGGTTGCCCTCACTGTAATCTGGTTTTGCTTGCAACCTTGCTGTAACTTCTTTGGCCACATCCTAATGTGCAATACAACAAGATAAATGAGTATACGAGGAATAATATCAAGTCCTTGCACTTTTATCCTCTTGAGCATCTCACGCTCCAAAGCAGGAACTTGATCAAGAAAGTAAACAACCTGACCACTGGTATCTGGGTATCCCAAAACGTTTTCTTGAGCAAAATAACCATGGGGGGAAATAATGACCACATTGAAAACCATGGGAATTTCTCCAGAGTACAAGCAAGCATCAGGAGCCTCCAGAAGGTCCAGTAGCATATCGATCATCTTCATAACACCCTCTGTTTTATCACCACAACCTCTCTCCATTCTAATCTCTTAAAACTTGTGTTCAAACTCAGAGTATGGAGTAGTAGCATCCAGTATGGATAGGTACTCCGATGCCTTCCTCAATACAGATTGAAGAGAATTCAGGTTCTGGATTATGTCATTTAACATCATTGTCTGCAAATCATATGTAACACATGTTGATTAGATTGATACAACTAGTCACAAAAGATAGATAGATGATTTTAGTTACCTTGCCCTTGCAAATGATGAAAGAGATAATAAGGAGGTCCTCTGAAAGATTTGGGGTAGCAAATGATGCCTGCCTATCAAAAAGAAGATACACCGATCCCTTTTTACTTTCAATTATTAAGAAAATAGCCAATTAAAGTAACAACACTAGCCACGATGATCGAAGTTGTACTCATGAACCCTTGTAAGTTCTTCAGGAGTCAAATTGTGATAGAATGAGTACTGCCAACATACCCATAGATACCAAATGGTTAGATAAGATAACCAGCTTTTGTGGGATCAAAATATAATAGAACAGCGAGTCATATTAATAGACGAGAGAGCATATTAACGAGATTATAAAAAAAATGCAAGGAGAAAAGGGTAAAATCATCTGAACAAAGCCTTTTGCATACTCTATATATTAACTCTAATATCGTCAGTGAAGGAAAGATACCTGGTTGACAAGTACAACACGCTAATCATGAAGCTGCTCGATAATCATATCACAAACTGTTGTCTTCCCTAAAGCTGCACCTCCAGCAACCCCTGTATTTTTGTCGGAATATTAATAATGAGGATTAATCATCTAGTCAACATACAACAACTCAGTCTAGTAAATTATAAATAGACATTGAATCCATGCTTACATAAAATCATGTTCCAAATTTAACTTAGTTGGCTAAGCTAACTTCTTAGCTTCAAAACAACCTTTCCTGCTCCACTTCAGAACCAACCCATCAACTAGCACGGATTTATCGCCTGCCAAATTACAAATCAACAAACTATGCACACACACACACACACACACACATATATATGTACTACAACTACCAGGATGACTTCTCTTATTGCTATTACCAAAAATAAATTTACGCAACCATACCGTGATAAACTCTTGCTCCTGCTACGACTCCTGCTTCTACTTGGACTCCTGCTCTTACTAGAACTGGGCCTTTTGGGACTTTTACTAACACGCTTTGGGCGCTGAGTTCAAAAGAAAACAAAACATGACACTAATATGAAGAGGATTAACCCCCCGTAGCAATTCTATACAAATCTAAAGTAAATGCTACCAACAAAATTACCCTACTGTCCATCCAAATGATATACATGTTTAGCAATAGAAGGTCTAAGATGGAACTCCCATACAATAGTTATATTAAACAGGTTAAAATTAAATCATGGTCTCACTCACAGAAGGCGGCGGAGATCTGGATCTTGAAGGAAATCTGCAAAAGTTCCAGAAACAACCGAGTTTAATATCCAAAAGTTCCTCTTAATTTACTCTGATCCAAGAGCCTTGATGCCACTTCCACGTCAGATAATTAGTAACCATAATCAATAAAATCAATGGAAAATCCAAATGTTTAGCAGCCCAACAGAGAACAATATATGACAAACTTAATGAGGTTAGAAGGCCAACGATAAATTATCTTCAAATGAGAAAGATAAAGAAGGATGCAAATCAAGACACAAGTGAACAAGATACCAATAAAGTCGACAAATAAGTTGAACAACATGCTTTATTTTCTACGTGGCATTTGAAGAAGCAATGACATGATCCAACTGTTAAAACCGTGATTGCCATAATCATATAGCGCCTATTCAAAATCCAACTTTATGATTGCAATCCATATCCAAGATTCTTCTTGTCCCAATCTAGCACCAGTGGACATTGGTGATGCTTATTAAAAAGACACCACAAGGGATTCCAAAACTGGCTTCTACAAAATACCATACCTCCACAACCACAAGTGTTATAGGTATTGGTAACATATCCCATGAAGATCCTAACATGCAATCCTTTGAGAGTCGTATATATCCATATCTAAAAAGGCAGAAACAAGGCAGTTCATCTTTAAATTTTCAGAATAAAAAATCAATGATTGTTTAAGGGAATCAGTTTCTTGACATGCCTGCTAACACAAAATCGTAAACCAATACACAGAGTTAAAACCAAAGAGGTAAGCAATGTCAGAAGCCATATATATTCAACCTCTTTTCAAACTAGGATCCTAAGTAATATGAACTCATTTTTTAATTCTAAATAGAATCATTCATACTGCCTACATTAAAGTAAACATTCATCTAGAGCAGTGCTAGGGTATAAACTTCTCCAGAGCAGAACAACAATATTAGGATAGATATGGCAAACACAAAAAAAAAAACAAAAAAACAAATCCAATTAATACAATAGAAAATATGGAAGAAACAGAAAGATTTACACCATCATTCCATTTGAATACTTGTTACAAAAATTCTAAGCAATTCTCATTTTTTCTTGAATAACTTAAAAATCAACATGAATTCCAAATTTGTAAAAGAAACTTACTTGACATCCAAAGCCAATTTTCAACTAATAACAATATCTTTACAACTCATCTTCAATCTAACAAATCGAAAACTGAACCTAAACAATAGATAGTTAAAAAATCCCAAGAAAATCATACGACGGTTCCAAAATGTGATTGAACCAATGATCAACCAAGCGGAATTACATCAAACGGATCCAAATCAAAATGGAGAGAAATGTGAATCAAGTAACCTCACCATTGTTAGAGATAAAATTAAGCGGTTTGATCAAGAAAATGATTATTGATATCAGAACCCTAAGATCCAAGTGACAGATCCGATCAGACAACGTGAACAGAGAGGAAGGTAGAACGAATCTCCGTCGGAATTGAGCGATCTATGAGTGTTAGGATGTGGAGAGATTATTGTTCAAGCCCTAACTCGAAGATTGAAGACGATTTGAGTTCAAAGTCGACATCAAAGACCAGCAGTCGAGAGTCAAAATCGCTAGATCAACAAGAAATTGTGATATCGCATCTCTTGCAGAACCCTAATTCGAAGAGTAATCGTGGAAATGCATAACTCTCGGTTGATTTCTAATAATGAGTTATTATATAATTTTAATTTATTTTAAAAAAGAAAAACCCTTTAGATACGCTTTGATAAATTATAATAGTGTAACTGAAAATTATTTATTAATTTAGAAATAAAAATAAAAATCATTTATTCTTTAGAGACGTTATGAAAAGCGTTACTGAAGCTTTTTACTCGACTTTTAGGGACGATTTACCTAAAAAGTGTCCCTAAAAGCTTTAGAGACGGTTTCTGTAGCGAATAATTTGGTTTCAAATCCTTCTCTTAAAATCGTCTAACATTCAGTTACACTTCTCACTTTTGTCATGTAGTTCCTTCTCTGAAAATCACCTTACTCTTCCAAATACTTCTCTAAAACTTCCTTCTCTAAAAACTCTATTTCTTGTAGTGAAGTCTCGGTTTTTCAACCGAAACAGAAATAATGTGGAAAATAAATTAAGACTTTGAGTTTGAGAAAAGAGACGTGAGATTTAGGGGTTGTTTGTTTCTTTAAAAAAATCTCTTAATGACTCTTAAGTCTGAATCGTTCAGACCTTTTTACACATCACCTCTTATTAATCATAACTAAATTAAGACTTCAGACTTTATACTTCTTAAAAAACAAACGACACCTTAGAGTGGTTCACCTAAACTTTGTTACTTCATTTTTTTTCAAAGTTCTAAATAGCGTGAGGCGTGCGTGACGGCGTGAAGCCTCAAACCTTACGAGTTACAGCGAGGTCGTGCATGGCTTTTTCCAAGACGTGCCTTAGGGTGGCAAATTTGTATATAATATACATGTATATATACGTGTGTGTGTGTGTGTTTATGTTTGTGTCTTGAATAATAATGATTAAGTTATTAACAATTTAAGTTCACATAAAACGATAAACAAAATAATTTCTAAATTCTAGTTGATATTGATGGACAGATTCTAATCGAATTTCGAAGTGCATATATTCGAAGAATCGAAGGTATAGATTTGTATCTTCATAACACGCCATCCATGGTGCGCCATAACGAGTTTGACGCCTTGTATCCACGCCAAGGGGGTAATCGTGACGGCAAGGCCACGCCTCGACGCGCCAAGACGCGTTTTTTAGAACATTGTTTTTTTTACTATCTCGAGGTACGACGATTCAATATTGTATCGTTCATGGTTAAACAAAATCGTTGTACAATGTCTGATACAAACTTTGACTTTAACAGAAGTTAAAACAAATATTATACACACATTTAATAAATCATTTACAATGATATAGACATTCGTGAATCTAATATACACACACTCAATAAGTCACTCGAAATGATAAAAAAAACTATGTGCTTTTATATATCAAAACTTGATAAATGTTTTTGTGTTTTGAATTCTCTGGAAGTTGAATAGTATTGAGATAAATTCGTAAGAGTAGATAGTTTAGCAAAAGAGTCGGGTTCTCAAAAATAATCAAGATGTCAATTTATGGTCAAACAAAAAGTCTGCCCAAAGGCTTGCGGACATCTGAATCCGTCTAGAATTACTTTTTTTTTTTGGTATTTGTTAGTTAAAAAAATATAGTAACTGGGACTGCAAAATATGATTTTGTCATGTACATACGATCGGATTTGACACTTTACAGACATCCAAACTCAGTCGAAATAAGAGTTTTAAATTTTATTTGAAATCGTTAAATTAGCTTTGGAATCTTCACGAAGTGTTTTAATATTTTGATTTTTTTTTATATATTTCTTACATAATTAAAGTAAATTTCACCATTTATAAAAAATATTTGGAACTCTTTTATTTTATAAAATATACATTTGTTTTTATAAAATCCATTTTATAAATAAATAACTCCTCCAAATTCTAAGTTTTTATAACAAGTGTTTATTGTTGATAATTTTACTATGAAGTGGTAAATCGAATTAATTCATTGTGGTATATTTCTAACAACAAAATTCTTCTTGGTTTCTTGAGCGATATGCATCCTGAGATTAGGGCTGTAAACGAATCGAACGTTCAACGAATCGTTCGTGAACTGTTTGGTGGGAAGTTCGTTTATGTTCGTTTATTTAATAAATGAACGAACATGAACACATTTTTTTGTTCGTTTAGTTAAATGAACGAACATGAACAATGGTCTCGTTCGTTCATTTATGTTCGTTAATGTTCGTTTATGTTTGTTTGTTTATATATATATATATATATATATATATATATATATATATATTATGACATTAATGTGTCAAAGCATTAATTAAATTAATTTTTTAAAATTCTTTTCTTATACCTCCTAAGTTTATCTGTTTTCTTTATTTTGTTATGTTATTTTTTACGAATGAAATGATGAGTAACGGTAGTTGTTTTTTATTCATTTGTGCTTGTTTATGTTCATTTATGTTCATTCGTTTACGTTCGTATATGTTCATTTATGTTCGTTTACATTCGTTTAGCTCTTAATGAACGAACATGAACAAACATATTTTCTTAACGAACGAACATGAACACAACAAATTATGTTCGTTTACCGTTCGTGTTCGTTCGTTTGTTCGGTTAAGTTAAACGAACGAACACGAACAAGTCTCCGTTCGTGTTCGTTCGGTTCGTTTACAACCCTACCTGAGATAATTTCCTCACAAATTCGTTAACTTTTTACTACTACTTAAAAACTCTTCATTTAGAGCATCCACAGTGGTTCTATCCAATTGATCGACGGACCAGTGCAAGAAAAAGATAAGCATCGGGAAGAAGCAGTTTCTCCGCCACCTAGGAGAACTGCTCCTCATACAAGGATGCTCCTTGGAGCAAAATTGTAAGGTCC
The DNA here is from genome assembly GCA_954870635.1 of Arctium minus. NCBI lineage: Eukaryota > Viridiplantae > Streptophyta > Magnoliopsida > Asterales > Asteraceae > Arctium > Arctium minus. The sequence goes on from OX941082.1 coordinate 16,904,509, forward strand.
ACCATGTAATTATATTTTATGTTTGTCATTATTATTATTAGAGTGAATTGTGAATTTGGTCATCGTGCTTTGTTACTTTCTTTGACTACGGTCCCTATAGTATGTTTATTATGGATTTGATCCCTGTGGTATTCAATTTATCTTGGTCATGGTCTCTCTGATTAACGCATCCGTTAACTCCATTAAATCAGGGACCATTTTAGTCATTTTGCCTAATTTGTGTCTTATTATGATAAGAAAAAATAAAAAAATGAGTGAATTATGGATTTGGTCCCCGTGCTTTGTTACTTCCTTTGACTACGGTCCCTATAGTATGTTTATTGTGGATTTGGTCCCAGTGGTATTCAATTTATCTTGATCATGGTCCATCTGACTAACGCATCCGTTAACTACATTAAATCAGGGACCATTTTAGCCATTTTGCCTAATTTGCGTCTTTTTATGATAAGAAAAATACACACACACACATATATATATATAGATATCAAAATAAATAAAATAGAATGTTATTGTATGTCTTGATTCTTTAAATTTTTTAAAAAATTAATTATATTAAATATGATTTAATTTTATTATTTTATGTAATGGTGAAAAAGTTATGGTTTTATTGTTTTAATGTAATTAAATTTTAATTTAAACAAACTAGATCATAAAATTATATCTTATTTTATTTAGAGCGAATAAAATAAGATATGTTTTATGATTTGATTTATTAAATTAAAACTTTAATTATGTTAAAGGCGATACAATTTTATTGTTCTTTACTATCATTGCAACAAACAAGCTTATTATCGATATTTTGACACCAAAATCATTGAAAATCATTGAGAAATGAACTCTAATTTTATCATCTTAAAATTAAATGTTCCAATTTTCATATTGTTTTCAATAAAAAAAACTCAAAACAAACCGTTTAGATTTTAACGAAATAAAATATTTAAGTTACGAATATTTTAACTCACAGCCACAAGGCAAAACATAGAGCATCATATGTCAGGTAACACCAACATGAAAACATGTTAGCATTTAGAAAATAGCGAAGATCAGCTACAACATCAATCTATAGAAAGATACGACATGGTCTTATCATTATTCGGTACTCCTTCCGTCCCAAAATAAATGTTCATAATAAAAAAAGGCACACGGTTTTAGAAATGTGTAATTATTAGTTTATTACACTTGTTAATTTTATTATGGGTTAAAATATTCGTAACTTAAATATTTTATTTCGTTCAAATCTAAACAATTGATTTTTAATTTTTGACTGAAAAATAATATGAAAATTGGAACCTCTAATTTTAAGATGATAAAATTAGAGTTCATTTCTCAGGTTTTCAATGATTTTGGTGTCAAAATATCGATAATAAGCTTGTTTGTTGTGATGATAGTAAAAGAATAATAAAATTATATCGTCTTTAACATAATTAAAGTTTTAATTTAATAAATCAAATCATAAAAACATATCTTATTTTATTCGTTCTAAATAAAATAAGATATAATTTTATGATCTAGTTTGTTTAAATTAAAATTTTAATTACATTAAAACAATAAAACCATATTTTTTTTCACCATTACAATAAAATAATAATATTAAATCATATTTAATATAATTAATTTTTTTAAAAATTTAAAGAATCAAGTCATACAATAACATCTTATTTTATTTATTTTGATATATATATATATATATATATATATATATATATATATATATATATATATATATATATGTGTGTGTGTGTTAAAAATATGTTTTTTTATTTTTCTTATCATAATAAGACACAAATTAGGCAAAATGACTAAAATGGTCCCTGATTTAATGAAGTTAACGGATACGTTAGTCAGAGGTATCATGACCAAGATAAATTGAATACCACATGGACCAAATCTACAATAAACATACTATAGGGACCGTAGTCAAAGAAAGTAACAAAGCACGAGAACCAAATCCACAATTCACTCTTATTATTACATAAAATTGTGAGATTGACCAATTTAATTTATTGTTATTCATAGTATACTAGAAGTGTACTCGCGCAATGCAGCTAGATACATCACGATTTTAATGTTTCATTTTATTTTCTGTTTTTTGTCGATTTACATTACGATTTTGGAAGGTTGTGAGAGAGTGATAATGATTTTTTTATATAAATTTGTTTAATTTAGACGTAATAATATAATATAATTTATTTTGGTTTAATAATATAATTTTTTTTATAAAATATTTTGTAAGATTTTTTAATTATATTTTAGATTTTTTATATCTAAAATATGTTGAGAGTTATTTTAGGGGAGTTAAAGTGGGAAATGATTTTAGGGGAGTTAAAATGGTTAGAGATAATGATTGAAAATTAATGAATAGCATTAAATGTAGTACATACAGCTTTTATGATTGTTTTTTAAGTAATTAGCATTAAATAGCGGTACATTAAGCTTTAAGACTTGTTTTTAAGAGTTTTTTATGTCATCTTTATAATATAGTATAGATATAGATGTAATGGTTAAAGTCATAGATTAATGTAGTTTTTTTTTATAAATTATGTGTTAACAAATTCAAATTTTATAGTATATATATAATAATCAATTTTAAATTCTTTCAATTAACATATTATATTATTTAATTTTCTTTACTATCTTGTTTGTATTAATTACCATATTATATTGTTAGAAATTTATTTTAATAATATCAGTTAGGGTGAGCAAAACCGCCTGACCTGAAATCCGATTAACCCGAAAATAGGCCAACCCGAAAACCGAATATCCAATCAATCTGACCCGATGCATTTTACCGGATAAAACGGATCGAGTGGGTTTCCAAATCCACACCCGACCCGATCCGAAACCCGAAATTTAATTTATTTAAAAAAAAATACTTTATAAATGTTAAATCATAAATACATAATACCTAATAACGTAATTCCCAAATCAGTTTCATATCGACATTTCGATTTTGATTCGACAAACCTAAGTCGTTCTTCTTCTCCACAACTCCACCATCCAGCTGAGCTCCTCGTCGTTCTTCTTCTCCGTCGTCCGACGCACGACCACTACCAGAAAGGCAGAAACCTCTGACTTCCACCATCCGACGCACGACCGGTGACCTCTCCAGTCTCCACCACTAGCACACGACCAGTGACCTTTGAGCTCCTCGACGTTCTTCTTCTAAGTAAATGAGTCTCCTTCTAGTTATACTATTCTAGCCTTCTAGGCTTATAACTTCTAGGTTTTGGATTTATGGTTTTGGACAGTAAGTTGATTGAATTTTTTGGTTTATGGTTTATGTTTTTTGGACAGCAAATTTATGGTTTGAGTTCTGTTGATTGATTTATGGTTTTATCCTTTTATTCAGAAGTATGTGCAATTTTTTTGATTGAATTCTTTTTTCTGGATGTGCAAATTTTTGGATTGAATTATGTTTTATTCATGATTTACCTGAAGTCACCCGAAATCCGACCCGAGTTACCCGATATCCGAAAAACCCGAATGTTCCTCGGTCGGATTTCGGGCCTTTTCCCCATTACCCGATATCCGGTCGGGTTTGGGGTTTTGGGCTCCGACTCGACCCGACCGATCCTCAGCCCTAATATCAGTAGAAATTTATTTGAATTATATTATGGAATATATTTATAATTGACTATTTTTTCAAGTTGCCCCTTTTACACATTTTACATTCTTATAAGCTAGTTTTTGTCAAACATAATTTGTTTATCAGTTAGCTTATAAGCAAGTTTGCCGAACAATCTTTTCATTTGATTCTCTCACTCACTCTCTCTCTTTCTCTCTCTCTATCTATCTATCTATATATATATATATGATTGGGTTCCGATGAGAAGTTGAGTTAACATCATAAACATGAGAATTGGTTATCAACTATTTGATGCACATTAGATGAGATGCACCAAATCAATTCCCTTATGAAGCACAATTAATGGATGAGTTTGAGATTATAAGTGATCAAGGGTTCAAATCCACTTCTCAGGTTTCTCACATTAACTCAACTTCTCACACGATCGTTCGCCTATATATATATATATAGTGGAAGGATATTTTGCAACCCTTAAAAAGGTTGCAACCCTTGCAACCCACATCTTAACCGTTGGATTCATGATCTACGGTTATTTTATTTTTATTTTTATTTATTTATTAATTAAAAATATTGGGTCCCATATCTATTATAATCGTCGATCATAAATCCGACGGTTAAGACGTGGGTTGCAAGGTTTGCAACCTTTTTAAGGGTTGCAAATTAAACAACCCCTATATATATATGTATAATCTATAGGAGGGAAGTTATTTTGTTAACCTCTTAAATGGTATTAACTTTATGAAACCCTATTGATCAATAGGAATTCACTTTCAACCTTGGTTGGTTTCAACATCATCATTAAATGTCCAAGGGTAGATATGGTAGTTTATAAAGTGTTTTTCTTGCTAGACTTTTTGATTGATAGTTACAAAATAACAATTAATTAGGAGGAGGTTACAAAATTGTTGTAGCTATTATTAATTTTTAACAAAATTACTATGTATTTTAATTTTCAATTCGTTCATCAACATTCATTGTATCAAAATGGATTTTCCGTGTGATCAAAAGTACATTCAACTAGGTATGTTGAACGATTCTACTAATTATGGGGGTCACTACAAAAAAGAAGCTTATCACCGACGGCTAAATCCGTCGGTAAAAGTCAAATCCGTCTGTGATCCGTCGGTAAAAGGTCCTCGGTATTTCAGTGGTCGGCGTTCATATTATCGACGGATATCCGACGGATCACCAACGACTTACTTTCCCGACGGATCACCGACAGCGTGGTTAATTTCCGACGGATCACCGACGGACACAATTTTCCGACGGATCACCGACGGATGATTTTCGACGGACTTAGCGACGGAAATCCTACAGATATTTAATAAATAAAAATTAAATTAAAAATCATTTACCGACGGATTATCCGTCGGTAATCCATCGGTAATATAATTTTAAAAAAATAATTAAAAAATAAAAAAGTCAGTTTGTAACCTGTACAAAACCTGCCAATTTTTATTTAATATTAAGTTTTAAATTGTACAAAACCTTAATTTAATATCTATAAATACAAAACGTAGTCCTACGGAGGGGGAAAAGGGTGATCTTGAAACTTCCTCATGAACGCCTCAAACTGCTCAAGTCGCTCCTGCATCTGCCTCCTCTCTGTTTCATCTCTCTCTATTCGCTCCTGCATCCGGGTCCTCTCTGCTTCCTCTCTCTGTAGTCGCTCCTACATCCGGATCCTCTCTGCTTCCTCTCTCTGTAGTCGCTCCTACATTTGGATCCTCTCTGCTTCCTCTCTCTCTACTCTCTGTCTCAACTCATCCAACTGAAATTCAACATTTGACAAACATATATGTATTATAATGTTAAACAACATTTAACAAACATATAATTAACAATGTTAAACAACATTTGACAAACATACCTCCTCATCGCGATGGTCGCGCAAGCTCCTGCTCGAACTGGCACCTGAATTACCGGTCATAGCATAATAGGGATCCTGATTGGTCCCCCATCCAAAAATACGGCCTTTACGTTGTCCTCCAACATTGCGCTCCCACAACTCGGCGTCATTTGGAGGTACAGTGACGGGAGGTAAGTCCGGGTACTCCTCTTCCCTAATCCGATGGTAGTTATCCTACAGTTTACCAAATTAGACATTGTCAAGTCAACTAACCTATAGAAAATTCAGCAACATTTCAACTGTAATTTGAACATATATATTAATTACCTGCTTTTATCAAAACAATCTTATCGTCTGCCCAACAATGGCAGCCCAAACTAAGTTTGTTATAATTTCTATCTATAAAACAAACAAAAATCTAGACATACATAATTGAACTTAACGCCATACGAGCCGCCTTTGGGTAAACATAGATCGGAGGATCCGTGGATGGACCAGTCGCACCCAGAACAAGCTTCATGTTGGTGCAATGTGTAGCCTCCCAAAACTCGTCGCTAGTAGGCTCACGGCCCCATGCATCTCTCTACAATAGACAACTTAAATTGTTAGTAGGTAACAAAATCATGTATATATATTTATCGATTATATACATCTAGTCTAGTGGATGATAAATTACCATGTGGTCCAGATGCATAGCGGTACTAATAGACCTGGTACAGTGTCTGGATGTCATCCCCTCATACTCGGTGGCCCGATTGGGCGTATTGGCCGCATATACATGCCTGAACGCATTGGTGTTCCATAACTGTTAAAAAGAAGACATAAATCAATATAAATCCTAGTACAACCAGATACAAGTATTCAAAACAAAACCAACCTGCTCAATCATATGGACCCAAAACTCACTCAGGATCCACTATAGAGGGTGTGCGGCAAGAACCGTGTAGTTCTGTCCATCGAACTGGAACCCATCAATCTGTAAAGCCATGGCCCTGGAGAATTGATAGACATCTCTCATAATGTCCGGGTACCTATTACCTAGGATACGCCGGAATGCAGCTACTACGTCGGCGTCCATCTCAGGAGGCCAACTATAGTATAACTGCAAACACATTGTTTGGATTAAGTAGAAATAAATCCACTCAATTAGTTAAATAGAGTAAAATACCTACTCGTATACGATACAACATCCGTGGATAGTGCTCCTCAGGGACATCCCTAAAATGAGCCCACAGACCATCGAACATGGATTTAAAGACGACAATGGCCCTCTGGATTGTTGACTTGTCACTAAACCTTCACAATTGCAAAATATACAACATAAAAAACATTAGGATCGGTTTATTTTGTACTAGAATAAATAATATATCACATCTACTTACCCTCCCGCTTCAGACAACAAAAGTGGTTGTCGCTGACTCGGATGGGGCGTCTGTGATGCAACATTCGGGCCTCTAACCCTCGAGCCCTCTACAGTCGACGGCGTCTGAATCCCGTCATCAGACTGGATCTGATCTAGTCCATCCTCGGTAGCTGCAACAAAGGTGGACTCGTCGGCATGGGGGTCACCACGCCCGGCGGAGCTGCTACTGCCCCTACCCTACTACCCCTAGAAGGGCGTCCCGACATCTAAAAATAGAGAATGGTTAGCACACAATGATATAAGTGTATATAAATCATAAGACCCAAAAATATGAGTGTACAAACATATAGTAAGGATATAATTATTATGAATAATGTCTACATAAGAAAGACACACTAGTTCTTAGACGAGTGATCAGATAACATAAGTTCGTCTTCGTTATATTCATCGTCGTTCACGTCTTCAAATTCTTCTTCCTCGTCACTAGCTTCGTGATCTGATGCATTTTCCTCGTCGTTAGATTCGTCATTTGTGGCGACTACGTTGAGCTCCCCAGTGATAAGAGGGACGGAATCGAGGTCCTCATTTACCCAGTTGTTTGTATTATGAGTTACCCGTTCGTTGATTTGAAAGAACGGTTCTCCATTCACGTTATCATCATCCAACTCATTGATAGCCCTTTCTGCAACTTCATATATTCCACAGGTTTTGGTCTTCATAACTGCCCAACAGTTCTTTAAATTCTTACTTTCTGAAAGATAGGGTGTGTAATACACTTGTTCCGCTTGTGATGCTAGGACGTAATAGTCCTCACCTCTGAGTTTGGACTTGTATTTGATATCAACCAACCGATGTTTAGGGTCGACTCTAACTCCCTATGGACTATCAAACCATGTACACTTGAACAAAACTACAACACAACAATCCACACCATAATACTCCACCTCTAACACGTCGTCCAATAATCCGTAATAGTCAAACTCGTAGTCGTCATAACAAGATCCTCTCACACATACATGTAACACCCTCAATTCTGGAAATGACAACTAATTTAAAATTTTCTAAATACACCAATAAATGATTCATCTGCAATCACAAGTTAAGATTTAATCTCAATACACACATTCATTCTATACATACAGTCTATAACAAGGACGGGTGCTACTAAAACCCAATAATAGTCACTATCTCCAAACCGCGGAAGACTTCACCAAATATTTACACTTGTGAAAAACTAAGCACATCACTTCATAGCACCGCTAGAACCAAACCCCCAACTGAAACCTGATGCACATGCCGACAAATAAAAAGGTTAGGCTTAACGCCTAGTGAGCTCAAGAGTTTTCAACATATATAAATTAATCATTTAGAAAGGGAGGATGCAACCAAAATCATAATCTTTCAAATGATATGCTTCACTTATGAAAACGACTCGTTTATCAATAATTATATATGCATTTTAAACGAAAGAGACACCGGATAATCGATAACCAAACCAAACTGTTTTAAAGGCGAAGATCCCAATATAAAACGTTCTTTCGTAAATTTAAGTTCAACTCAAAATGAGAATAGGAAGAGGACTCCCAATTTTATAAAACACGGGTAAAATGTTATATTTCGAAATACCCAACACGGGTGGAACATGACCCACAACTCATAAAACCAAAGATAAAAATCCATATAAATAAATATCGTCGTGAATACGAACATTAGACCCAAAACTCACGCAACCATAAAATGGAAAGAAACCAAATACTGAAACTTATAAATGACGCATTCCATTCAAACCTTAATATACGTGGGGAAAAACCAATATTAAGGCCATCATTTATCGTCTACCACACAAAACCAAAGTTGGTAAAAATACGACATCAACATTTAAAATACCACGGATCTACGACAGAGAGACCCGTATACAATGAGAATAGAGGGACACGCAAGTAGGTAGGCCACCCATACAACTTCCTCGCGTGTCATCTAAACGTTTCCATCTTGGATGGCGAGAATACGTGAATGGGGCCACCCTTGATGTTATTGGATTTCACCACGTATCCCGGACTTAGTTCCCATGCCATACCAAACATCACAACCTCAAACCGTTTACTGCCTCTAGCCATACTCCGTCGAGTTCCACCTCAAGGACTTACGAACACGGGTGCCTATCCAATCTAGAAGAGTTTCAACTCGGAGGATCGTGCCACCTATTGCCTACTCGCTAGCGAACCCAAGCGGTCAACGGTCATAACCAACCTTACCCGCTTTCCCAAACCAGACAGACTTATGTGCCGATGGATCTATTACAACACTGTCTAACATTACATGACTCCAATTGAAAGACCAAAGCTCCCAAAACATGTAACTCTCAAATGCCACGAAAATGCGCCATCATACTCAAAACCCCACAACGATTATTAATCTGGACATATGTCCTCAATACTCAATATAGTCAAAACTGAACCAAAGGCCCAACAATTTACGTAAACCCCAAATGAAAGCCAATAGTAAACATTGAAACACGTTTGACCAACTATCATGCAAGCATAACAACCAAAAGTATGATTAACTCAAATCTCATCATTGGTTGAGGCAAACCATTTTCCAAATGAACTCACACCCTTATATTTCCAAAATGCCTCGTAACGCGATAATATGCATTTTCCGAAAAGGTTTATAAGATCAAATACACAAAATGACACTTACGTCAAATGAACTCCGACTATATATGTAAAATCATCAATGAAACCTTTCAACATGATTTATTTATCAAAATTCCCAAAAATCCCAAAATGAGTGTTTCACCATGTTTGTAAAACTAAATGTTTCAAAATAACCAAAACTTATCAGGTGATCAGCAGTTAACAATTTATGTAAAACAAAAAGCACTTTAAAATAAACATTTTGACATGTACACCGTTTTCACAAATCAACTTGAATTCACCTTGGTGATTTAGGCTAAATCTATATTTTACCCCACTTTGAGTTTCATTGACGAAACTTGAATTCTCCAAGCCAAAACCTCCAAAACCTAGATCCAAACATTTTCAACCGTAAATAACCATATTCAACCATATAGAAACATTCCCCAAACATTTTACATCAAAACTTCAACTTATACCCAAAACCCTAATTTTGACCTAACTCCTCCAAAATCTTCCAAACCGAAAATGGAGAAACATAATACTTAGAAAATCACCAATGGAGCATTTAAATCACATAATATGGTTTGGAGATGGAGAGGATGAACTTACCACTTAGATTTTGGTGAAAACCTAGAAAACTTAGAAATCTTTAAGAAATGATGGAAGAACACATGAACTAGCATATGAGGTTGAGATCACAAGTTTGATGGTGAAGAAGCACCTTGAAATCCATGGAAATGGCCTTAAAATGAGTTAGGGTTTGTGGGTAATGAAGAAGAAGCGATTTGAGAGAGAATGAAGAAGTTTTGGGAAGAGAATGAGAAAGAAGGCTGAGAATTCGCATTTAACAGCACCCTGGTGCCCAGGTGCGACATTGACCATGTGACATTGCCCTGGGCAATGTCGCTGGTCGTAGTCGCTGGTTTGTACCAGGGCATGGTACACTCCATGCGATTGTGACGGTGCGACTGTGGCTCGTCATAGTCGTCAGGCATTGTCGCGAGACCTTTCCGGAGCCCTGAAACTCGACTTTTTCACGGCCAATACTCCCGATACTCCAAGGGACTTTAAACAAAACATTTCCCAACAAAACCACACTATTTACAAGGCATAGAAACGTCCGGGTGACAATTACTTACTGAAAATTATGGGTGTTACAATACACCACTATTATGTGTGACACGCCCAGCAGCATGTGTTACCGTATGAAAATTGTAACCATTGAAAAAATATCCCTTATGCGACCAAGTATATTGGCCCGGTCCACGTGCTAGGGATTTCAAATGATCGGAGAAATCGGCTGATCCGAGCATGACCTATAAAACCACAAATTAGAAATAAATTACATATATGTAACATTACATACGTAAATTTCATATTTTTGTACTCACGTGTTGTTCGAACCAAGTAGAAAACCTTTCATCATGAGCTTTATCTTGTGCAACTGCATTAAGATGAGGTTATCTTTGTCGTATCCACTCATCGAATGTAATGGTTTGACTATTTAAAAGTCAAACCGCAGGTGTCAACGAAGTTATAAGTCTATTGAACACTACATGTAATGGTTTGCCTTCTTGAAAGTCAAACCATAGGTTTAGAGGAGTTTTGGATTACTCTAAAAGTCAAAACCGTAGGTTACAATAAAAAAGGTGTTTTGGAAAGTTTAAAACCCTGCGTGTAATGGTTTGACTATTTAAAAGTCAAAACGTAGGTGTCAACGAAGTTAGAAGTCTATTGAACACTGCATGTAATGGTTTGCCTTCTTGAAAGTCAAACCATAGGTGTAGAGGAGTTTTGGATGACTCTAAAACTCTAAGTGTAATGATTTGACTATTGGAAAGTCAAAACCGTAGGTTACAATCAAAGAAAGGTGTTTTGGAAAGTTTAAAATCCTGCGTGTAATGGTTTGACTATTTAAAAGTCAAATCGTAGGTGTCAACGAAGTTATAAGTCTATTGAACACTACATGTAATGGTTTGCCTTCTTGAAAGTCAAACCATAGGTGTATAGGAGTTTTGGATGACTCTAAAACTCTAAGTGTAATGGTTTGACTATTGGAAAGTCAAACATATGTTTTTTAAAATTTCGGCGGCATAACGACTATAAAATGAATATTTCCGTATATCAACCTAATGTTTGCCCAACAATTAGCAACCCAACTAAAATAAATAAATAAAATCAAGTATAATCAAATCCCAAATCATACCAAATGTTTCCATTTATCAACCTAATGTTTGTCCAATAATTGGCAACCCAACTAATTAATATCACAAGTTTATCAAACCAAATCATACCAAAACATTTTCACAAAAACCAAATCATAAGCTAAGCTCATAAAAAAACATTATCACAAGTTTATCAAACAAAAAATGACGTTTTAATAAATATATATATACACACATACATATATAGACATGATATAGACGTATGTGCTATATACATACAAGCAATACATATGTATACAATACATCTATAGGCATACATACACATATACACAAACATAGACATGCATGATATAAACGTATACGTGTTATATACATACAAGCAATACATATGTATACAATACATCTATAGACATACATACATACATATATAGACATGATCTATAGACATATATACATACATACACACATGACATAGACATGATCTATAGACATACATACTACATATCATATACATACATACATACTTGATCACATACATACATACATACATGATCACATACGTTCATACATAATTGATCACATACGTACATACATACATACATACATATATATATATATATATATGTACATACATACATACATGATCACATACGTACATACATACATTCATACATACATGATCACATACATACATACATGAGGTTGGAAAAAATAAATAAAGTTATTATCGACAGAAATCCTTAATGCCGTCGGTAATTTGCGACGGATTATCGACGGACATCAGAAAAAAATAATTATTTATTAAATTATTAAATTTACCGACGGATTTAAATATTTAAAAAACAAAAATAAAATAATTTTATGTCCGTCGGTAATCAGTCGGAAATGGATATATTTACCGACGGATCACCGACGGATAGTGTATCCGTCGCAAATGTTATTTATCCCTCGGTGTTCCGTCGGAAATTACCGACGGATGTTGTCCGTCGGAAATAGTTGGTCGGAAATAAGCAATTTTCCAGTAGTGGGTTGGACGATGTTGATGGAGGAGCTTTTGGTCCCAAATAGCAGTAAGTAAATAAAAGAAGTATTGTAGAAGGGGGGGTTGAATACAATACACACAATTTTTCACTTAATTTAATTCTTATTGATTTGAAATCAAGAATTACACATAGAAAACTTTTGATTGTTGCGGAAGAGAATAGATGAAATCTATTCAAACAATCTTACACAAAGAGAAATGAAGAACAATTGTAAAACACTTAGAAAACAATAAGAACTTCTTAGAGAGAGAATGCCAGTGCACTTAGAGAGCTTGAATGCTTGAGAGCTGGTTGATCTTGCATGTTGAGACATCCATCATATTTATAGTGCCTCATGCATTAAATGCATGGGACACCTGTTGAGCAAAGGATGGACACAAGTCTTCAGCAAGGTACAGGATGTACCTTTTGTCTTGAGGTGTATTGTCTTGAAGTGTTGACCTGCAGGATGGTGTAGACCTTTCCTTAAAATGGTGTAGGAGACAAAGCTTACTTTATCTGATCTTCATATGAGGTCCACGTCAATGCAAGATATCACAAATATACTTTGTCAGAAAAGTACAATGTGAAGAGAGAAATCTTCAGGCCTTGAAGATTAAGAAGTCTTCGGCTCCTGAAGATTGAGAAGTCTTCGGCTTCCGAAGATTGAGAAATCTTCGGCTTCCGAAGAAGTCTTCGGCCGAAGAGGTCTTCGGCTCCTGAAGACTGAGAGGTCTTCGGCTCCTGAAGACTGAGATCGGCACCATCCTGGCCAATGGTGTTGATCAAGTAGGCATACTTGGCTTTGGGTTGAGGAGTCTATCTTCAATCCGCTTTGAGAGATATTCTCCTTCTTTGTCTTCTTCGGCTGATCTTCGACTTCACCGAACATTTGTATAGAAACCAAGCTGCTAAAAGAACCTCAAACATATTCTAAGTAAGATGATATAAGATGGAAGATCAGGAGGTCATCTTCAAATCTTCGGATGACCCAACAATCTCCCCCTATTTGAGGATGACATCCATACTAAAGAATAGAACAAAGAGTGTACTGAATAAATACATTTTGACCCATTTTTACTCTTTTTGGGTTCTTTTCACATAGACCTTTTTTTTTTTTTGTATATCTGACATTTACAAGGAAATGAAAAAGTATAGCTATACATACGAATAAATGAATACAATGAATAAAGAATGAGAAAAAAATACAAAGATATAGAAGACAGTAGTCGGGATTGTTTGAACTTGAGTGGTTGGTTGCTCCCCCTCAATTCATACTCCCCCTCAACTAATGTCAGGTGGCTTTGATCACATAGTCCATTGCAAAAGCAGAGTTTAAGCTTGAGTGGTAAGTTGCTCCCCCTCAACTCATACTCCCTCTTAACTAAGAAGTCAGAAGATTTTCGGGATCCTCCGAACCTGCTCTTGGAAGGGCAGATTCATCCTTGGATCGTGCAGAAGCATCAGGACTGAGAATCCTGGGTGATAGGCTGTGAGGTGGAGAAGAGGCACCTTGGATAGGGAAGGAGTCCAAGTCATCCTTATCAACCAAGGAAAAGGTTGATGAGGGAATAATAGGGGTCCCCAATTTTACAATTGTATCCTTTTATGAAGATACAAAGGAGATGGCTTTGGGTTTAGCAGAGTCCCCGGGCCCAGATGGGAAAATTTCAACACCTGCCGATTTTGAAGAACCGGTGGGTGGAGTAGGTGGCTTGGCCCTTGAAACCTTCCTTAGCCTCTTGAGAGGAGAGGGAAAGGAAGAGGTAGAGTGCCGCCGCTTTGAGATATGGGGTGTGACCTGGGTAACCGCCGAAGGTTCTTTCGGTGGTATGGCCATTTGGGCAAGTGCGGCGGTGCCAGTAGCAGTTGAGGATTTATTGCTAGTCGGCGTCACTAAGGAGGGGGAAGAAGGGGCCACTACAGATGAGGGAGCCTTGGACACCAGAGTGTCGAGAGCATCAACCCATTGTAGATCGGGAGAGGTTATGAAGGAAAACATACCTGGGTTGAGAGCTCGATTGGTGGATAGAGAGCCCTTGTTGAGAGAGAACTTCTTGATTTTCTAAGTGTTGGTTGGAGAGTCATCACCAAATCAATCAAAGAACCAACAATATTTCTCCCCCTATTTGATGATGACACCAACACATAAAAAAAATACCGACACACAGAAAAATTACAAGACACGAAGAACTCATAAATTCAGTGGCCCATTTTTTTTTTTATTTTTTTTTTTGTGGGGCCTCTTTTTTTTTTTTTTTTTTAACAGGAAAGAAAAAAAAGGAGGGGAAGAAAGTGGTAGGTAAAGAAAAATGATGAGATATATGGGAGGAGAGAATATATGGAAGAAAAGAAAGGGAAGAGGATAGGGAAGACCAAGGAAAAAGACAAAAAAAATCTAGAAAAAAAATATGGGAAGAAAAAGAAAGTTCAAAAAAATGGGGGGGGGGGGGGGGAAGAGAGGGAGAGAAGCCGAAAGAAAGGGTAAGAGAGAGAGGGAGGCCGAAGGAGGGGAGAGGGGTGAGGGAGGGAGGCCGAAGGGAGGGGAGGAGGGTTTCGGTGGGGAGAGGGGAGGGGGGTTTCGGTGGGGAGGGGGGAGGGGGTTTTCGGTGGAGAGAGGGAGAGGGGAGGGTGGGCGATTCGGTGTGGAGAGGGGAGGGAGGAGAGAGAGAGCCGAAGGATAGAGAAGAGAGAGAGAAATATGGTAGAGAGAGAGCTACCGAAAGAGAGGAGAGATAGAAAAAAAACATTTTTTTTTATTTTCTATTTTTTTTTAAACAATGAATCTGCAACCGAAAGAGAAGAGAAGGGTTAGAGAGAGAGAGCCACCGAAAGAGAAGAGAAGAGAGAGAGAGCTACCGAAAGAGAGAGAAAAAAAATAATTTTTTTTTTTTTTGAAATTCAATCAGCAGAAAAAAAACAATTTTTTTTTTTTTTTTAATGAATAGTAGTTCGGCCGATGAACAGTACTTCGGACGATTTTTTTTTTTTTTTGGAACATGAACAGTAACTTCGGTAGACGGAATTTTTTTTTTTTTTTAAATGAATAGTACTTCGGCCGTTTTTTTTTTTATTTTTTTATTTTTTAAGTTCGGCCGATGAACAGTACCGCCGATTTTTTTTTTTTTTTTTTTAATATTCGGTAGATGAACAGTACCGCCGAATTTTTTTTTTTTTTTTTTTAATGTTAGAAGAGGAAGAAAGGAATGTTGTAGGTGAGAGTTGGATGGAACATCTTTGAGAGAGATAGATGGAAGATCGACAGGAATAGGTAAAGAAGGAATGTATGGTTGAGAAAGTGGGATGATTTGTGGTGAAGTTTGAGGTTGAGACGAGAATGAGATCAAATATTGATGATGGAGGAAGGATAGGTGATATGATGAGAAATGAGATCGGTAGGTGTGAAATGTAATGATGGGAGAAAGGAGAGATCTTGATCTTCAGAGAAGACTATCTGAAGATTAGGGATTGGAGATGAGAAGATAGGTAGTTCACCATTATGATGAGATGTGCCTTGAGAAGAAAGGAACATATGGATTTGAGTTAGATGAAGGATTATGAGAATCTTCACCAACACATGATGATATCCACCAATCATCATCTCATGAAGAGATGATGACTTAAGATCATCAAACTTCACATGAGTAGATGTAGTTTCTCCGAAGATGGTGGACTCGGTAGGCTTTTGAAGAGTGAGAGAGAGGGGTCGAAGATAGTGAGAGAGGTTGAGGGCCGAAGGTGAGATGAGGGCCGAAGAAAGGGAAGGGAGGTATAATGGAGGTTTGTTCTTTGGTGGGTTTAAGAGGCCGAAAGAGAGAGATGAGAAGAGAGAGAGAGAGAGAGAGATACCTAGGTAGATGAGGTAGAGCACTCAGCAGACACAAGGGCCATAGAGAAGGATTGAGCTTCACTGTTTATCAACATCATCTATTCTAGCCATGAAGCAAAGGTTGACCATTTCTTTGTCACTTTCAGAAGTGGGTTCATCTGCCCAATCATGGGTTTCAGTCATTTGACCTTTTCCCTTTTTGAGCAAGGTTTCATTTCTCTCCTTCTCTCTCTTATATTTTGCCTTGTATTTCTCAGCCCGGTCAGACTTTGAGGAGACAAACATATTTGTCTTTTGGAAAGAAGGTTGATTAGAGTTAGACTTGGTTCTGACAAACCTAGAGGAGGTACGGTTAGAGGAGGGTAGTCTGGATTTATCAGAAGACCTGCTTCTGCACTCAGAAGCAAAGTGTCCCTTCCTCCCACACCTGTAACATTCCTCATTTGATTTGTCAGAGGGAGTGGTTTTAGAAAAAGTAGAAGTGGATTTTCTTGAAAACTTGGATTTTCTCGAAGAGAAGCGAGAGTTACTGGAAATTTTCTCACCTTCGTCATCAGCCTCACTAAGATAGGCTTCTGAAGGGTCATTGGGGTCCTCTTGACTATTGTTGTCAGAATCAGAGGGATAGGTGATCCTAGGGACACACACAGTACTTTTGGAAGATTCACCGACAAGAGCTAGAGAAGAGCTTTTGATGTCTTTAGTGATGGACTTCCTGAGCATTTTAGTCTGCTCATAGTTGAAGAGAGTGCCATAAAGATTAGTGAGTGGCATAGAGTCAACATCCTTGGTAGACTTGATGCAAGTACAAATGTTTTCCCAAAACTCAGGAAGACAGTCCATGAACTTGCACAAGACTTCCTCATTATCATAAATGCGACCCACAAGTTTTAGATCATTGAGAAGACTGTTAAAACGATTGTAGTAGTCTGAGAGAGACTCACCCTTCTCATGAGAGAAGATTTCATACTTTCTTACAAGAGCAATCTTTTTGCTCTTTTTCACCTCAGACGTACCTTCATAAAGAACACACAGAGTGGACCACATTTCTTTTGCAGTAGAAAGGTTAACAAGAGAATGGTAGACCTCATCAGGCAGAGAGAGGGCAATGATGGCTCTGACTTTAGTATCAAGAGCTATAAGACGTCTGTCTTCATCATTGTATTTACTGGGGTCCTTTACAATGTATCTCCCAGTAGCTGGAGTTCTTTCTTCCTCAGAAGAGTCCTCATCAGCATTTCCCTTATCTGCCTTTTTGGCATTGTACCGGTCCCAAACCCTAGGAAGAAAAGGACCTTCATGTAAGATAGTAGGATATCTGCTGTCAACTCCTTCTAAGAAGAGTATCATACGACTTTTCCACAGGAAGAAGTTATTGGGGTTAAACTTTGGTGGTTTGGCTATAGAGCCATTGTCGTATGATACAACAGTGGTGTTTTGAGAAGAATCATTTTTCAAAGAAGAAGAAGAAGAAGAGGCTGCCATTGCGGATCTAGTTTATTGAGTTAAACTGAACCGCTCTGATACCACTTTTTGGTCCCAAATAGCAGTAAGTAAATAAAAGAAGTATTGTAGAAGGGGGGGGGTGAATACAATACACACAGTTTTTCACTTAATTTAATTCTTATTGATTTGAAATCAAGAATTACACATAGAAAACTTTTGATTGTTGCGGAAGAGAATAGATGAAATCTATTCAAACAATCTTACACAAAGAGAAATGAAGAACAATTGTAAAACACTTAGAAAACAATAAGAACTTCTTAGAGAGAGAATGCCAGTGCACTTAGAGAGCTTGAATGCTTGAGAGCTGGTTGATCTTGCATGTTGAGACATCCATCATATTTATAGTGCCTCATGCATTAAATGCATGGGACACCTGTTGAGCAAAGGATGGACACAAGTCTTCAGCAAGGTACAGGATGTACCTTTTGTCTTGAGGTGTATTGTCTTGAAGTGTTGACCTGCAGGATGGTGTAGACCTTTCCTTAAAATGGTGTAGGAGACAAAGCTTACTTTATCTGATCTTCATATGAGGTCCACGTCAATGCAAGATATCACAAATATACTTTGTCAGAAAAGTACAATGTGAAGAGAGAAATCTTCAGGCCTTGAAGATTAAGAAGTCTTCGGCTCCTGAAGATTGAGAAGTCTTCGGCTTCCGAAGATTGAGAAATCTTCGGCTTCCGAAGAAGTCTTCGGCCGAAGAGGTCTTCGGCTCCTGAAGACTGAGAGGTCTTCGGCTCCTGAAGACTGAGATCGGCACCATCCTGGCCAATGGTGTTGATCAAGTAGGCATACTTGGCTTTGGGTTGAGGAGTCTATCTTCAATCCGCTTTGAGAGATATTCTCCTTCTTTGTCTTCTTCGGCTGATCTTCGACTTCACCGAACATTTGTATAGAAACCAAGCTGCTAAAAGAACCTCAAACATATTCTAAGTAAGATGATATAAGATGGAAGATCAGGAGGTCATCTTCAAATCTTCAGATGACCCAACAGGAGCCGATGTGTATAATTGTTCGTCACTAATAAATACATCGACATGATTAGTTTGTAGTATTTTTGTTTGATTAATTGTTAGTTGAAATAGATTTGAACAAATAACGTTTGTGTGTATTTACTAACAATAAGAATGTATATTAGTATCGTTATCCATATTAATGATTGAATTTCACAAACTCGTTTCATCTGGGCCGTGTATTAGGGTGTGCAGAGTGGTTCTACCGCACAGAGCCTCCAATCGCCGGGGGGCCTCGGAATATTTTTTTAATTTTTTTACTTATAATAAAAAGTACTATATAAATTATTTAATGCAAAATTTTCCAAAAGATAGCTCTAGCATAGCGGTAAGCATGCTGTGTCATGGTGCATCGCCTAAACCAGGGTTCGATTCCCTTGGTTTGCAATTTACATTTTTAATTAATCTTGTTTTTATTAAAAAAGTAGCTTTGTTTTATTATATATTTTTTTGGTACATAAAGTGCTTATTGCTTAACGATTTCTATACGATATATTCTGCAAGATTCAAATCTAAAATTCTTAATTTATATCTTAACTTTTAATTTTGTATTGTTTTTCTAAAATATTTTTGAGATAATAAACTTATAAAATATTTTAATAATATAAATAATATTCAAATTGTAAAAACAAAATAGTTGTCGGAGATAAATGTAATTTTTTTAGAGACATTAAATTTAGATTGTATATTTTAGAAAAAAATTATAAAATAGTTGATAGAGATACTCTGAATAATGTTAGTTGTTTAGTTTTTTTTTAATAATATATCTTATATTTTTCTTTGAATATTTAATAGATTTAGATTTTTTAGTATTTGTCGATTTTTTCCGTATGTTTTTGGCACACTTTTAATTTTTAATATATTGATTTTTAATGATACGTTATTGTTGATATGATTTTGTAATTACCAATAATGGTTGATCGATTCTATATAAAGACAATTGTTCTTCATATCTCCTTTCCACTTACATACCATGTTATCTCCTACCTCCTTAGAGACCCCCTATTGGAGGAGTTATAAAAGTTAAAACACTAACATTAATTAAAAGTTATAGAATCAATTACAAATTTTGAATGCACATTAACATAATAACATTAAAAATTAAAATTTAGTGTCAAAAGAGAATAAAAGATGGACAACTTAATCAAATTCAAAAATAAATTATTGGTAGATTTATTATAAGTCAAATATAATAAAAAACAATTTAATAAATAATATATGAAAAAAAGCACATATAATTTTTCGTACTGGGCCCCCAAAATATCAGGAACGGCCCATGCGTTTCATGCATGTTCAACTCCAATAAAAGGGGGTTAAACTTTCTTGGGGTTGTATGTGTTCATCAGTTCACACACTGACAATATTGGGTGCATTATAGTTGTGATAAATTGTTTCATGACTGTTCAATATACTAACCACGAACGAATGTGAAACCAACCATGTGTCTGTTTACATAAATGGGTTCATCAGTTAAGTGTATCAACCATGAACAACAATGAAACCAACCATGTGTCATGATCACATATGAAATAGAATTAATGGTGCGAGATGAAGACATATGAACAATTATAAAAGGGGGTAAAAGTTCATGAGGTTGTATGGATTCACTGGTTCACAAACCGACTATATTTGGTGCATTGGTAGTGTGAGAGATTTTTTCATAAGTGTTCGATGTACCAACCATGTGTTCTTTTACTTGAATGTAAATGAACATATGTGAAAGCAAAAAATACAAGACCTACAATCCATTAAATGAGAAGTATGTTAGGGGGGGGGGGGGGGGTTACTGATAAGCGAGTTTACACCTTCCTAAATCGGATTGCAAGTGTACGATGTCGAATCAAGTAATACGTACGTAAGTACGAGTATCAAACCAAATGAACCAGGTATTGAGTATAACAATGACTATATTAACTGGACGATCAAATTTTGATTTGATTTGGAACTAAACTGATTTGAATTAATTAAAAACACAAAACTAGTGACTTCTGAAGACTGAAGAAAAGCAAATTTTGATTGGAAAAAGGCAGTTGGAGATTGGAATCCTCTTGGGGTTCATCTTACACAAAGCATTGTAATTGTAAAGAGATTGAGTTCATACTTTAATGAAATTAATCACGAAAACAACTATTACACTCTCTCAAACTATAATAACATTAATAAATGAAAATAAATGTTTCATCTATCGATCTCAACAATTAATTCCCAAATACCAAACAAAACATGATTACTCAAGCTTTAGGGATGAATCGGTATATCTCTATCCAATTCTTACCCTAGGCATACAACATCAACATCGAATCTTAATAAACTTTTCTCAAAGGAAATCAATATCAATAAATCATTCACAAAAGCATTAAATTCATGTCATATGCTCCATTGAATAAAAAATGAACTCAATACGGTTTTCAATCACATGTCTAAATGAGAAATAAACCCAAAATTAATCCAACCCCCAACATCTAAGAATTAGTTCATGTTGGGGGTGGTGAAAAACAAAACATTCAACAAAGAAATCACGAGACTCGCATTTAGGTCTGACAAAACTGTGCCGAAGTCGCCCGCGCCCAAAATCTTGTGCGGGTACTTAAATTCGCTCAGGACTCGCATTTAGGTCTGACTTCTCAAAACTTTGGCCCAATTAGACTTCAACAATCCCTTCCGACTCGGGTATCTATTTGTTCTTCATATCCTTCCATTTTTGGCTTGAATTCACCATGATTCTTCTTTTTTCTTCAATTAATCTCAACCTATACTTACTTCCAACAATTGGTTAAAACTATCACTATTTCCCTTTAAAACACACAATTTCACTTAATTTTAGATCATCAATAAGGTCGAAATCCGACCTTATCAGTTACAAAGTGTAACGTCCCAACGCAAGCATAATATAGAATAAAGATAACATCCCAAAACAGGTCCCAATACAAAGCATATAGAAATAAGGTTAACATGGTTTAAAAAGGAAAAATAGTTTTATCACAGTCGAGATACTAAGGGTCCACAACTAACACCGCCTTTAACCCGTCTGCCTCCGACTCTCTAGCTCTCAACACTTCTTTTTTCCCTTTGACGAAACCCCAACGACACCCTTACCTGGAAAATGGGTTTTAAAAAAAAATTGAAAGTGAGGGTTAAACCAAAAAGGTCAAGTGAATTCCCACCTCGGGCAGTTTAAAATTTGTTTGAGAAATCAAATAAGCAAACAATCAATTTAACAAGTACCAATCATTGCAAGATAATGAACCACAAACACTTTTGCGGCCGGAATTGGTTCCCGGATATTTGCAGAACAACCACACTCGGGACCCCCAGTAGATCCCCTCTCGGCCCCCTAGTATATGTCGTTTCTGTGTGCACAGGAAACGAATTCCGAGCACACGGTTCAACCATCCCCGATGGTTTCCAGTAAGCCATGGCGTATTGCCATTCATTTTCTTCCCAAAGCGTACCACTCTCTTTCAAGGAGATATTTTCAACATTACTTTTATCCCCTACTTGAAACTTAATTTAAATAAAAAAGTTACACATTACTACAAGTAAAAGTTTTAAAGTACAATATCATAAAATAAAAGATAATTTAAAATTTTCGAAGATACAATACCGTAATAAAAAATAAATTTAAAATATATATTACTGTAATAACGAAAATAAAATAAAATTTTATTAAAATTACTAGTGAAATATTTGTAGAGTCAAAACAAAGAGGCTCCGATTTCGGGCGGAGAATTCAATCTGCAACCATCATAGATTTCATCGACACCCCTCTTTCTTCTTTACTTGTACTTCATTGTTCTCACACTCTATCGCTCAACTGCTACGCCTAATTTCTTTCTTTGGCCTTCCCTCAGTTATTGCCGAGTGAGTGAGTTGTCTTCTTCCTTCTTTCATTCCTGATCTTCATCTTAATTTCCGCACTAACAACTCGGATCTTAGTTTTCACTGTAGTTGCTCAATCGCTATTTTTTTAAAAATTATTATTGGTGAATCTAATGTTGTGTTTTTGTACTCATAGATAAACAATATTGATCTTGTGTTTGTTGTTTCTGGCAGCGTTTGATATAAGACATGGATTCCGCCGCCATGACATTTTGCAGTAGTAAACCAATCTCCTCTCCTCCGGTATGTTTGGTTACTATCTTTTTGTAAACCGTCTATTTTGTTGTTATGTGTATGCGGAATTGTGTTATAGTTTGTATGCTTTTGTATAATGGATATTAGTAGAAGTGTAGGACAGTATGCGCAGTTTTATGGAATTTTCTGGTGGTTTCAGTGGGGGATGTTTGTTTTTTGTGCGTGTGAATTGATAAGGGTAATGGTTGATGCAAGCGTTTTGTGATAGTCAATTGATAAACCTGGTTTGGTTAAAGATGTAGGTTGAGATTTCTATCTCATTTCACCGTATGTAGTTGTCTTCTGATAGATCTTATAGGAAAGTACTGATCTACTATGTACATTTTGAGCAACGACCATTAACTTGGCTATATTGGATAGCTGCTAGCCCTAGCCTCCTTTGTAAAATTGAATTTTTTTTCTTTCTGCAAGAATCCATCTATCCAAATTCTACTTTTGATGGATGTATTATTGAAAAACATAATTGCTGGAGCTTCCGCTGGAGGGGAGCTGAAATGGATGATGGTGATTGAATGTGCCTGGGATTACCAGAAGAGCTTTGCCAAGAAAAATATAAAATTGTAGTTGATTTACTATTAAGTTGTATAAAAAATCACAAACATGAGGTAATATTGCTTAATAAGTTGAAAACCCCCCCAAAAAGGCTCATCTAACTTGGGACAACCCAAAAAGTTCATATCACTTGGAACAAAGAGAGTATTGTCATTAGATGACTTGAGATTATGATGTGATATATCCTTGTGAAGGTATTTTCTTTTCACTCGTAATAGACTAGTAACTAGTTGTGTGTTTTGGGCTTGTGAGTGTGCAAATAATCAACTGAAACCAAATCCACACAACCTTCAAGAAAAATTTTGTTGCAATATTTAGTTTTTGTAAGGTATTTACAGAGTTGACATTGGATTACTGCTTTATCATGTTTATTTCTAATGAACTTTCCTTGCATGCATATTAGGGTCACTGTGTTTGGCTTTGTGTTTGTACAAAACTGCCTACTGGGTTAATGAATTTTCGTTGGTATGTACGTTTTCTGATTAGTGTTCACATGTCATGTTTGATGCTAGGGTTTATTCATTGGGAGGTCTAGTGTAACTTCTAGTGGAATCAAGAGCTCCCAGTGTAACTTCTTGGTGGGAAGTAAGGTGAGCTTTCCTAGGCAGAGAGTTCAGGCTTCTCAAAAAGTTCGTAGATCGGGGAAGCGTGAGGGAGCACTTGGTGTTACTTGCCGTGCTGAGAAAATTCTGGTGGCAAATAGAGGTGAAATTGCGGTGCGAGTGATTCGAACTGCTCACGAGCTAGGGATTCCTTGTGTTGCAGTGTACTCCACCATAGATAAGGATGCACTTCATGTGAAACTTGCTGATGAATCAGTTTGCATAGGGGAAGCTCCTAGTAGTCAATCGTAAGTCAACCTATCTCCATCACCTAAATAGCTGGAATTTTTAGTTCGCTTGGTTATAACTTGTCATAGTAATCATAATATTACTGGTCCTACTTGGAGGCCTTAAATTATACACTCCTGCAGCATACATGTTACTGGTTTAAAATGGAAATTATTCCATTCTGATGCTTGTTACAGACTGCTGTAGTTGTTGTCTTTATGATGTCAAGCAGTTAGAATGTGGTTCCTGCATGAAAGATGTCTTCTGTGGCTTGGGTTTTGTAATTTATCTGATATTGTTGCTCTCTGTTTAAGAGGATTCCCAATGGCCTTCTGCTCAGTGCTTAATCAGCTGCATCATTTTTATTACTTCACATTTCTTAAAAATTGCATGATTTGCATCAGATTCTGCCTAGTTAAGCTGCAAGCTACAAGGTAAAAACTAAAAATAGTTACTAATTTTGTCAAAATAGCCACACAATTCTTTCACTGGCTGTAAGGTGAACAGGTAATCAACTAGTGAGATTTTACTCTGGCCACCACAGATAATTTGAAGAATTTTAAATCAATAGTTTGGCAATATTAATTCATGACTGTATGCTTTCACAGGACACTACTATCTAGCGCAAAGAATAGGCTACATGATTGGGATTTTGATAAAAAAAGAAGAAGCTTAGAACAAATTGTAGTTGCTGACAATTTCTACTGGCCTGGAATAGATCTGTTTCCCATTGAAAAAGTGGTGTGGTTTAATATCAACATATTTATGTTTCACTAGCAGAAAACATTATGGGTTACACTTGTAGGTTTTACCATGAGCAAAACTGGAAAGAATATAATCTCTACAGCTCTGTGCACTGACATTCAAATGGAATAGTGGCCAGTGTCCGTATACAATTAGGATTTTCCGCTGACCACTACCTCCTTGCTCTCGATAGTCCTTTTATCGTTATTGGGATTATAACATGCACAAAGATAAATAGGCACCAATAAGGCTTCACAAAAAAACAATAGAAGAATACTAAGTTTCCAACCATACATCAGAACATAAGCCATTCTGTGGAACAAATGATAAAGGATCTCTCCCTGGAAAGACGAGTTCTTTGGTGGATCCGTGGAGGTGAGAACACTCACTGAAATTCTGATTGACCTTGCCTGTCCATCATTCAGAGAGATTCTGCTCAGCAGTTGGGGATGTAACCAAGTATGAAGAGTTGTTTAGATTGGTGTCTACTGATCTCATTCAGATTGACCTTGCCGGACACATGCAGTGTTCTATCAACCTGACATTTCATGCAGGTGGAATCTTACTAAATATTGAATGTTGATTTTGAATAGATTAATAAAACAGAAGGACATGTTTTCCATTCATGTTAACAAGGTCATTTGTCAAGACTGGACAAAGCAAGCCATATGGAAAACCAGGCAGGCACAATAAGAATCTCTATTTGTTGGTTACCTGAGATGAGGGATGTTATGATCATCTATTCAGTAAACCTGAACATGTCTGTAAATATTCATGTAAATTGACATTCGTGTGTCAATCATTAGCACCTTAGCTTGATTCCTATTATCATATGTTGTCACTTTTTCTTCGCAGGTACTTGCTGATTCCCAATGTCCTGTCCGCTGCTATCAGTCGTGGATGTACAATGTTGCATCCTGGTTATGGTTTCCTTGCTGAGAATGCTGTTTTTGTTGAGATGTGTAGAGAGCATGGAATCAACTTCATTGGGCCAAATGTAAGTATCTTATTGTTGTCAATAGAAACTGAAGGTGCATCTTCAGTTCTAACTCAGAAGAACCGAAGTCATGTATTCTGGTTGGCAATGAAACCTATTGATGATAATAAATGATTATTCTTTCAGTCAATACATGTTTTTTAAGTTTCAAGTTCTATGAAACTGTGTGTAGAGGAGGACACTATGATCATCTAACAGAGATAGTGGAAAAGCTAAAACAAGTAAAATATGGATATACAATCAACATTATGCTCCCTCTACTCTTTAACTCATGTGTATTATGCAATTTAATCAATCAGGTATTTTATAGTTGCTGTTACATATGTGGAATTTCTTAATATTACAATATATTTTGATTGTTTAACATACCTCTTTGCAGCCTGACAGTATTCGTGTTATGGGAGACAAAGCAACTGCTAGAGATACCATGAAGACTGCTGGTGTCCCAACTGTACCAGGAAGTGATGGACTATTACAGGTATTTAGATTCATTCACTTGGCATTATGATATTGAATTTCTTGACACCAAAGATCAACCTTTTTATTGATGTATTTTCATTGTCATAATAGAGCACCGAAGAAGGCATCAGACTCGCCGATGAGATTGGCTTTCCTGTGATGATCAAGGTAAGCTGTATGTAATTTGTAAAACTGATGCATATTTTTGTTTAAGATGTTGGCAAATTGCAATATAGTTCATCACTCCTTCATTTGCACATACAACTGTAGAATATTTCCCTTGATTTGGTGTTTTTCTGTAGTCATGTAGTGTGGCGTTGACTTTTGAATAGTGATGTGGTTCTTGTCACCAATCACTGTCTGTCGGTAGTTTAAGATCTAGATAGGCTCTTCCATTTATTTTGCAGGAATGTGAGGATTACTCATGCACATCTAAATGCATACTTGCAATTATAGGGTTTTTTTCCCTTTCAAAGGCAAAGTTCTCTCTTTGCTCAAGAGTTGGTTGCATGTTGCATGCATCCTGAAGTTTTAGTCCGGAGCTCTTCCTCATGCCTGGATAAAGTTGTCATAGTTGAGGGAACTCTTATGCTACCTTTATTCTTCCTTTTGATGAGAAGATGTAAATAACATATAAAACATCTATGGAATATATTGTTGGAAGTGGGATAATTTCCTACTTTAAGATTTCATTATTTAGCCAATATTATGCTATTTCTCTTCTAAAATATTTTGAACTTCAACAATTTTAATGGTTTTATCTTATAGACCACGGTCCATGTAGAAAACATAATTATTACTTTTTGTATCATAATAAATTTCTGCATTCCAAATAAACAACATTAATTACTTAAACAGAAAAGTTTTATGCAGAAGAAAAGGGACTGTTGGGACTTGTTTACACCAGAATTGAGATTGAATTTGTTATGTTGTACGTGGCGCTCCTAGTTGCAAAGTCCGTCTGCTATATGCCTATCAATGAGTTGGGTCTTCATCTAGATTTGATTTAACCCTATCCATTCTATAAACCAACAAACAGAATAAAGGGATCCTTTGATCCAATAAATGATCCAATAGGCCGAACCATTCAAGCGGATCAAACACTGGGATCGCTTCCATGATTTTTCTAGGTTGCATCCATTTAAGTATAGTCTCCAACTACCTCCCGCCGACTGGGCACTTTTCCATGTATGTCTAAATGACTATAGTCTCACTGCAGATCCATGTGGAATTGTAGATGGTCTCCAACCACCCTTACGTAACTTTAATAAAAATTGTCTCCACTTTTGCAGTACAAGTCTTTGAAGCATGGTATCATAGAAGGGGAGAAGTATTTTTATTTGTATGATACAAATTGTGTTATAAAAAATATGTATAAGATATAAGTTTGAATATTATACTTTAAAAATGTAGCGTACAACCAAAGATGTGATTTTATTTATATGGTATACTGTGTTATAAAAAAACTTGTTGTACAATGGAAGTTTGGATCTATGCTCTATTGACTTGTATGGTGCAAGTGGAGATGTATTTTACTTGTATGGTTGAAGTTGTGTATTAAATATTGTATTTTCTCATCTTATGAAAACAAGTTAATAAGTTGGTCATAATGGGTCATTTTATTTATGAGACAATAATAGCCCATAATCATTGGTATAATGAAATAGTTTCACATGTTATGTAGCTTCTGAGTTCATTGCAATCCAGTTAACACAAAATCTGAAACCATGAAAGCTTCTATCTCTATCATCTGATAACTTGGTGATCAAGTTCCATTTTGAACTATCGATCCCCTATACCCCAAAAAAAATCACTTTGAACTATCTATGTATCTTCAAAAGAAAAAGGGTGGGACGATATGAGTTATTTTGATAGAAAGCTTACCGGGTCATTAATAAATGTTTTATGCTCTGTAGGCTACAGCAGGTGGTGGAGGTCGTGGAATGCGTCTTGCAAAAGAGCGTGACGAGTTTGTGAAGTTGTTGCAGGTATTTTGTACTATTTACATCTAACTACGTTATACCCATCTCCCTTTTTTCTTTGCTTTTCTAATAATCACATACAGCAACATTTTTGCAAGTTTTAGATGGTATAGATTCATATCCTACAGCCAACGTTTATTAATATGACTTGGACAATTGTTTTTGAACATTTATGTTTCTCCATTCTAGTTGTCAAACACTGCTTGATCTTTGAAAGTATGCCTTTGTTGCTTGTATTGTTCTCTATACACGTTATATCCTTCTGGAAGTCGAATAAGTGCTGCATCTTTTACTGTGATGAATGAGTGCTGCATCTCATACTTTACTATTTAAACATTGTTCCTTAGTAGTTACCACTTGACCTAGGAGAAAGAAGAACGGAAAAGATTAATGCCCTACAATAACAGAGAGCAAAATAATATTATGGATATGTTGGCATTTAAGAAAATTGTGATACATGATTGGAGCTGAGCTTAGATTGGATTTTCTCAGTATCATGGCAATTGCAGATATGGCATCCAGTCACTTACCAAAGAATTGATGCAAAGAATTGTCGAATCAATTAATTAAGCTATTTCATTATTTCCTTCAATACACAACTCTTTTGAAGACTTCTCCACATTATATATAGCATACAAGCATGTGAGCATGCTCTTTTTTCAAACCTACATCAATAGTTTTTCCACTCATGTTCTGGTTTCTAGTGCCAACTGCCAACCACTTGAGAAAGAAAATTTTGACTGTAATCTATCTATTGGCGTCTTGGAATTGTATATCAATTATCATATTCAAAATGCTTTTTTTGTAAATACTGTTTCTCTAAGAAGCTCTCCTTTTGTTTGAATGTTTCTTTTAATAGCAAGCTAAGAGTGAGGCTGCAGCTGCATTTGGAAACGATGGTGTTTATTTGGAGAAGTACATTCAAAATCCAAGGCACATTGAGTTCCAGGTACCTGTTTTTTGTCGTAATGTTGCTGTCATCCTAAGTTCAACTTGATCACTAATTTAATGCTTACTCTATGTTTGGTCGGCGGGAAGTTCCATTCCATCCATTATTTTACAAGGGATGCACTTGCTGGCTGCATTGCAAATGAAAAGGAAAAAATTGCCCCTGGAGAGATCTATTATCATGGACAAAGAGTTCCCTATTGTTTGGACTGATGATATTTCTTGTCTGAAAGCGTTCCATGCAATTGGAGCATTAATTTGCTCCATTAATGGAAAAAGAAATATAAAATCAGGCTAATGGCCATCTGAAACGTTCCTAGTATGAATTCTGCATGTTTTAAAAAAGAGTGCTGTTATAATATTGCTGATGTCTGACATGATATCTTATCGTGTAGTAAAAAGATTATATTCTCTATGGTGTTAATATATTATCCTACAACTAACCGAAGGATCTACAGCTAGCTAAATTAGAGGTTCAAATGATCATTAAAAGACTGAAGTTATCATCACTCGCTCCACTATCAAATGTTTTATTCAACTGTTTATAACATCATATTTTTTTTATGGATTGATGTTGTTTGTTTAATTAGCAATAAAAATGAACACGGGTCTTTATTTTTTGGGCTTGTGAAAGTAGCACACCTGTCTTAGAAGCTGAATCATTCATGAACTACAACACAAAAGAACAGTTGTGGAAGGTAGAAGAAATACAATGGGGAAAACATGGTGTACAAACTTGTGAAGTTTCTTCTGCTGTCGCTTCCTTATGTTCCCCCATACAGACTCTTTTAGTTGGCCTAGAATTTGATTTTGTACTTACTGTTTACCATATAAAAAAGTTACTTGGGGGTGTTTACTTGTTTCTATTTAATGTTAACCACTAGCACCTTCCTTGGGCTCGATCAACTTGTTGAATTTCTAACTGCACACGGCATGGATCTTCAGGTTCTTGCAGATAAATTCGGAAATGTTGTTCACTTTGGAGAGCGTGACTGCAGTATTCAGGTACATATCTTTTAATTTTTTTTTCAACATGCTTGTTCCTATGATCTGTCTACACTTGATTAAAGGACAAAAAATAATCCATGTAAAACTGTCCATTTTCCCCATGGTTGCGTATAAATGACCTTCTAATGTCCAGTGTCTTAGAATCCATGTCAATTCTAGTTGTCTGTTTGCACCAAGAATCATGAACTATGATTTAGAAGATGACTGATGGTTATGGGCAATAACAGAGATATCTTATATGTTTTAGTGATACATATCCAAGCATTATTTTAGCTAGTGTGAATGACAACATATCTTAAATTTGCCTGCTTGTGCAGAGAAGGAACCAGAAGTTGCTTGAAGAAGCACCCTCGCCTGCATTAACCCCGGAGCTGCGGAAAGCCATGGGTGATGCAGCAGTTTCTGCAGCAGCATCAATTGGCTACATTGGTGTTGGTACTGTAGAGTTTCTTTTGGATGAAAGAGGTTCATTCTACTTCATGGAAATGAACACTAGAATCCAGGTTGGTTGAAGAATTTATATGTATAAATGTAGAATCAACTAACTGTGATGTGCATTTTATTTTCAATGTTGTGACACTTTGTTTTTCTTACAAAAAAGGTAGAGCATCCAGTGACCGAAATGATATCTTCAGTTGACTTGATAGAGGAGCAGATCCGGGTGGCTATGGGTGAGAAACTCCGGTACACACAGGTATTGATTTACTTGCTTTCAGCTTTTTAGGTATTAAAATATTCTTTTTTATATTGATTTATTGCAATGCCAATCACAGGATGAGATCGTGCTTCGAGGACACTCAATTGAATGCCGAATTAATGCAGAAGATGCTTTCAAAAATTTCAGACCTGGACCAGGTATGCCATCATTGGTTTGTGATCACTTCCCATCTGCAAGACATGGTTTTACAAGCAAAGTGTGAACAATATATTATGGTGGTATCATACTCAGAACAACATATCTTCATTTCGTTAAAACTTTTTGACATTTTTATTAATAATTATTTACTTCTCTCTTTTGGGGGGGGGGGTGTGTGACAAAAGCATCTTTACAAAAGATTAGGAATGAAAGCATGTATTATTGTCGTATTTGTTAGTTGTCAGATATGATTTTTTTAATCAGTTAAGACGAGCTTGTGACTCCTTCCCTTCCTTAATATCAGGGAGAATAACCGCTTACTTGCCATCTGGAGGTCCATTCGTGAGAATGGATAGCCATGTATATACTGATTACGTTGTTCCACCAAGCTATGATTCTCTACTTGGAAAGGTTTGTAATATTCCTTGTATACTTTTTTTGGTATATAATATTTATATACGGCAAAACTCACATACACTTCTCACCTTTAGTGAGACTTGAACCCTTGACCTAATGACCTTCAAGAAGGTTGGGATCTACCAGTAGTAACCCGGATACCAGTGGGCCATTGACCCTTTGGTTTCTCTTATATACTTTTTGTCTTTTTTTAAAAGTATATAGTCTTTATATACATCAAATTAAACTCACATACACTTCTCACCTTTGGTGAGACTTGAACCCCTGTCCTCCAGGAAGGTGGGGTTACCGGATACCACTGGGCCAATGGCCCTTTCTCTCTCTCTCTCTCTCTCTCTCTCTCACACACACACACACGCACACACACACTCTCTCTCTCTCTCTCCCCCCCCCCCCTCTCTCTCTCTCTCTCGTCATCCAGGCATGGTTTTGCCTTTGTGTTTTTTAATTCTGAAAATTGTGGCACCCATTAGATCCAGATTTTATTTTTTGGCTTTAGACCTGAAAGATGGTATCAAGATAGTATTCGTATCTTGTTTATATGAACAGTGTGTTGAGGCACCAGTGGTTACTTAGACATCAGAATGGCTTCATGCATATGCAAAAAGAGTTCATAAACATAATTATATAATAGAAGTGGATGGTAGTTTGCTTCTTGATATAGTTTGATACAAGAAACATAATATTGTTATTAGGTTTGAATGGTGGTTGGTGTATTGTGTTTTTCTTCCTGTAGCCATTGAAGAACTATTTGCTTTTTTCCAAAAAGTTCTCTTACGGATTCAAGTTAGATATTAGGCTAAGCTTGAGGTGCAATCTGATTTTAGCATTGATATGACTGTGAATTAAATTTTGAGCTGTTGAACTTGTTATTTTGTTGCAAAATAATCATCGTATACTGGTGTAAATGCAAAACAAATACTACCCAAGCCTGCAATTTCTTGCTTTTTTGACCAGAAGTTGACAAAGTACAATGGTTGTTTTGCAACGAGGTGACAAGTTTGGTGGTTTGATGACTCTAGGACAGATATGCATACATCCCACCTTTTCAAACCTTACTTTCTAGTGGGATATACCGAGTCAGTTTGGTTTGATCTGGTTTCATGTCTGAAGTTTTAATTAATGTGAAGTACATGTCCATCAAATTCATTAATAAAAGCATAGGCTTGTTGGGGATATCCATTTGAGAATGTTATATATTTTGAGAATCGTGAGAACCAATTATTCAATAAATATTAATGATGAACCTTCATGAATGAAAATGTCTGGTATTCAAGATGAATAATATTCATCAATATTTATGTCTATTCATCATGGATGGTTCTGACGATTCTCAAGTTCTTAAATGAACTTTTCCATGGCTTGTTTATACCTTGTTTGTGTACATAATAATCTTTGCTTAAAGTGTCAACATTGGGTTGCTTTCGCCTCTAACCCCTAACTTCTCGGTCATCGTCTTAGCTTATCGTTTGGGCCCCAACAAGAGAAAAGGCAATTGAACGCATGAAAAGGGCTCTAAACGATACTATTATCACAGGTACGATAAACGCTTCCATTTCCCCCACAATTCATTCTTGTGCAGTTTTCATTTCCTTTTAATTTCTTCTGAAAGCTTCCTCTCCATAATCATCCATCTCTTCCTCCTCATAATGCATCAATTCCAGTTTTTGGGTTTTGTTAAGATTTTTTTTTACAATTTCAGGGGTTCCAACGACAATTGAGTACCACAAGCTAATTCTCGACATTGAAGTAAGCATGTTATCATGTTCTCTTCTTTCCCAAAATCTTCATATTGTCATCCATTTGATTCTTGTTTTGTTGTTCACGACTTCACATCTTCGTTTCAGGACTTCAAAAACGGAAAAGTTGATACTGCTTTCATTCCAAAGCACGAGGAGGAATTAGCCGAGGTAAAGAACTGAAATACTAACGTAAATGACACACACATGTAATCGTAACTAACAAGAATTGCATCAAAATGAATCAAAAACTCTCTTTTGGGGAACGTACTATAACTTTATGAGCAAAAAGCGCAACGTATTATAACTTCGTAATCTTTCTTGAAAATTAATTATTAAACATTCTTATCTAAGATCTCGTCGTAGACACCAAAACGTAGGTTCCCCAAAAAACAAAGTACTTGGTGCAGTTTGCCATAATATAAAATACTCCCTCCGTCCGAAAATAAATGTCCACGATGAAAAAGGTACAGTTTTAGGAACGTGTAATTGTTACACTTTTTAATCAACTTAAAGGACCATTTTACCCTTAACCATAGAGAGATTTTCTCCATCTCATAATTAGAGGTAGAATAGGACACTATACTCAGGTTGAATATTTAATCGATTTGAATATAACTATATTCGAACAAAGATTCGGGATTAATGCGGAACTAACTCGAGCTCGTCAAACGCGGCTGCTTGTTATCGAATTTGAAAAGTAATCGGAGCTTTGAGTCAAGTCATTAGATTACTAATCATCGGTTTACGATTATGATTGCAGCCACAGAAATTGATTGCTTCAAATAATGCTGCTGCTGCTAAAGAAGTCGCCAAGTCTGTAGCTTAAATAAAGAGTGGTTTGTTCCAATCTTATGTATGCAAAAATGTTACTTTTTGTCTCTTAGATAAGTTTCAAGCTGTTTGATTTTTTGAGATTGGATTTGAGTTCCATTCCTAATTCATCAAGTTATTTCAATCACATAAATGTTCACATCATTCTAACTTTTGCCCCGACGTATTTATAAACTTAACAATCTGATATTGAATGCTTTTGCAATTGAATGGTAAGGATTCGTTTGGTTTGAGGGAATGTTTTTGAGAGATTTGGATCGTGTTTGGTTCATGGATTTTGAAGGAATTAGAATGGATAATTTCTTTGATCAGATTCCAAATTTTATGTTTGGTCCACATAATGAAAATGACGGAACCCTTTGAATTCCACAATATAAGGAATTCATCATTTTTTGGCTTAAGTGAAAGATTTGAATTCCATCCAATTTGTATCAGACAAACGCGTGGTCAAATTTCATCAAATTCAATTTCAATTCCTTCAAAGTCAAATTCCTTCAATGGATTTTAATTCTATCATATTCCATTATGCGAACTAAACACACCATTGGGTGTGTTTGGTTTATGAATTTTGAAGGAATTGGAATGGATAATTTCTTTGACCAAATTCCAAATCCTATATTTGGTTCACATAATGAAAATGATGGAATCGAATTCCATTAATTCCACCATTTAAGGAATTAATCAGGTTTGAGTTTGAATTCCTACCAACCAAACACGTGCTCAAATTTCATTAAATTCCATTCCAATTCCTCAAGGGTGCATTTGGTACGTAGACAGGACAGGACGGAACAGAATGGGACAGGACAGAACAGAACATGACAGAACAACTGTTCAGCGTTTGGTAAAACAGAACTGGACAGAACAGAACATATAACATGACCAATTTACCCCTAAATAAAATTTAAAGAATGAATAAAATATAAAAAAGAAGACATATTTAATGTTTTATAAGAGAATTATATTTTATTTTGAAATTATATTGGTAAAACACAAGTCTGTTCCACCTTGTTCCATAGGTGGGGGTGGAACAGGCATGTTCCACTTTTGTTCCACTCTGTTCCTGTCTGTTCCACCTAACAGTCCTGCCAAACGTGGGACAGTAATCCCTGTTCTGTTCTGTCCTGTCCAGTTCAGTGTACCAAACGCACCCCAAAAGTCAAATTTATTCGATGAATTCCAATTTCATTAAATTCCATTTTGCGAACCAAACATCCCGTGGATTTCGTGGAAGGATTTTGAATCTTTGGTGTGTTCGTTTTGTAAAATTTGGTTTGTAAGATTTAGAATGGAATTCTATTCTTTATAAATAATTTATAAAAATTCAAATTATGAGTAATTGTAATTTGTAAGAATAATTAAATTAACTTTTTATTAATTGATAATTACAAAACAAATGTTTTTAACGTATTTTGATTATTATTACAACAAATTCTATGAAATCCCATGAAATATGAATTACTCATGGGATTTTTAAATCCATTTATTTGTGAGATCTTATTCAAATTCAATCAGGGATTTTAATTATGGACTTTTCTTTAAACAAAATGTGGGATCGAAGTGGAATTTAGTTCCAAATCCTATTAAATCTCGCAAACAAAACCGAATCAAAGATATAATTTATTTTTCGTTTCAAGTTGTTTCTTAAATTATAGAATTCAACAAAATTCA
The DNA here is from genome assembly GCA_954870635.1 of Arctium minus. NCBI lineage: Eukaryota > Viridiplantae > Streptophyta > Magnoliopsida > Asterales > Asteraceae > Arctium > Arctium minus. The sequence goes on from OX941082.1 coordinate 16,940,649, forward strand.
AAGGATTTCATCATTTTTATTACGTGAATCAAACATTATGATTTGAAATTTCGTTCCAAGATGTTTTGAAACAACATGGAACAAAACATAAGATTGAATTATGTCTAGATCTGAAACAAGGAATGTTTTCTTTTCTTTTTGTTGCTTTCTACTATGGCTAATTCTGAGGTATACATTGATGATATTATCTTGTTTTCTCCAGAAGAAGATTCTCATATTAACTTGATTACGAAGTTTCATTCCATAGTTCAACAGTATGGTATAATGCTATCTGAAAAGAAGATGGAGATAAGAGTCACCTCCATTAACTTTCTTCCCTAAGTCCGCCAGTCCTCCACCCTATACACTATTAAGTTGACTCTAATAACTATGAGAATCATTTTATGAACATATATATGTTAGCAAAGATGAAAACATGTTTTATTTTTAAAACTAAAATATATAATCCTCAATCAAATAAATTATATCATAAAACAAGAATTCTATTTTTCTTGATTTGACATTCATAAAGACATATTTTTATCAAGGTTTTTCAAATCGAGTCTTCAAATTAGCAAACTATTTCAACCACCACTTGTAGTCTTGTAATATATATTTAAGTGTGTATATACCCGTAGTTATTTGTGAATATTGCTCAAGTCACACATAATATACTCATGGTTATTCATGTAATCTATAGATTTTATAGCCACATACATATATTCACATGTGAATATACTAATAATTATTTGTTTAATCTATATTCTTATATGAAAATATACATTTTATTTATATACAAAGGAGTTGTAACACTCTTGCATTCCGGGCTTCCAATTGTGATTAATCATATTATCGAATGGTATTTAAGATGATAATTTATGAAGGTTTTATATAATAATCATATTAAAGCGTTTGGGGATTGGATCGGGTGAGAAAAACAAAAAACCGGACGAAAACGGTGACCCAAGTGACTTGGTGTGACATGGATCGCGGTGCTCACTATGTGGCTACGATCTGAGTAGCGTAGGCGACTTGCCAGAAATACGAATTCACTAATTTTTACATACATTTAATTTTCATACAAGTGAAAGTGATTAAATGTATGCAAAAATTCATGAAAGTGACTTAAAAGTGAAGATAAATTTGAAAATAAAGGTAAATGAATGTAGTTGAAGGTACTAAAAGTAGTTGAAGGTAATTGAATTTAATTGAAGGTAGTGAAAGTAATTGAAGAAAATTAAATAGTTATAGTTTCAAGGGTTAATAGTTATTTTATAAAATACAATAGAAAGAAGTTTTTTTTTAAAGGAAAACGAGGTGAACCACCTTTTGGAAAGGTCAACTACAACAAATAGTTGCCCACGATTCAAAATAAATGAAATTCATACCTTGATCGAACTGAGATGCAATACGTGATCAACCGAACATGATCAACAAATGCGAAATTATACACACACATACACATTGATTTTGGTTTATTGAATCAATTGTTTGAACATTTTGATGTTTTATTAAAATGTGTCTCGTATGAGATTGTTTATGAAAAATGTGAAGTATATTGACTATAATTTATATGATCGTCATTTGGGTAAGTGGCATACGTTTAGTTTTCGTTGATTTTAAAATAACTCAATAAATTGGCACATTATTTGGGATGTCTTCTATGACGGCTTTGTTGTCATGGCGTCCTGCAGATGAGGTCCACCAGAGTTAAGCCTATGTGGTTTACGTGAACCCACTCTGGGGGACTTGGCTGACTTTGTTTACTCCAGGGCGGATGGATCGATCTTAGAACTTTACCCACAGAATATGTGACCGTGGTTAAATTCACAACATAAATTGATGGACTTCATGTAATATCTTGTTTTAAATCTACTTAGAAGTATGGGGTTATTTGTGTTGCATCCTTTATTGTTGGGGGTTAAAAGTGAAAGTATGTGGATATAAAAACCCACCACGTCATCCTAAGTCTTTCAAGACTTATGTTCTCTACAAATCTCCTTTATGTTTTTTCCATAAAATGAATAGAGGTTTGGTTTATAAAACAAGGAAGGTTTGAAGAGTTGCTTTTGAGACTTTCTTTTAGAGGTATGATTATTTTTATCTTTAAATAGATAAAGTAATTAATTATTGTTTTTTTTGGGTTAGAATCGATCCTAGGGTTTGAAAATTTTAGTTTAATTGGTCTTGTTGGTATATGGTTTAAATTGATTCTTAAGATTTGGTTTTGGGTTCATTGTTTTTAGTAGTTGAGATTTGGTATTTATAATTTGATTATCTTCAATTCTTCATAGATTGATTTCTTCCATGATTAAAATGGAATCAATCATTGTTTTTATTTATGTATAAAATGTGGATTTTTGTTAGGACGTGGGTTTAAATTTTTAGTTAAAGTAAAATTCTTGGTTGTTAATATATAAAAATCGATTCACGAAGTCCAATTGTGAATTTTGTCCAAATCCAATTGAGTTCTTGGTTACTATTGTTTTGAGTTTGAAATAACCATTTCCATGGTTATATTAAGATTACGTTGTTGTTTTTCGGTTTTTAGTCTCGAGTGGTTTCGGGGTTGTTTGGGGTATCATTTAGAGCCTTATAAGTTTAGTTAAGTTATGAAGTTTGTTTAATTGCTTAGTTTGTGATCCGTATTACTTTGATTCAGATTCGCGTTCGGTTTGAGAATTCGTTTGTGGTTAAGAATTTTATCATTGTATATCGGATCAAGGTGAGTTTTCGTTTAACCATTTTTTAACTGAAATACATATATTATCAAATGGCTATTATTTCGATGTTATACTAGATTGGTATATTTGAAATATTATCGTTAACTTTATTACATGTTTATTTTTAAAACATGTGGTGTGATTATATATTCTTGGAAATAAGGGACTTACACAACAGAAGCTCGTGTGCGTTTGAGATTATAATGGTCCGTGCAGGGAGATTATAGATGTATATTTTGGCCCATGAATATGTTTCGTGTGGTGAGCCACTGCCGATATTGATTGCGGTCTTATCGGAGTGTGCGTGTTTATGCTCGCGAATATGTTTCGTGTAGTGAGCCATCTTTGATATTGATTTCGGTCTTATCTGGGTGTGCGTTATTTTGAATAGCAACTGTTGTGTTTAGTTTCCTTGGAAAGTAGTAGTTACGGTCTTACGGAGTGATTATCTGATTTAAAGATTTTCATGTTAAATGATTTATTGGACTGTTCACTGACAAGGATTTCCTCACTAGAAAAAGGGAAAGGAAAGTTGTGAGCTCATATGGTCTAACCTTCATTTTGTTTTCAAAATATGTGTTTCAGGACAAGGGCGTATAACTGAAAAAGGGAAAGGAAAGTTGTGAGCTTATATGTTTACCTGACTATATATGAAGCTGGCAGAAGTTATCTGGAAGTTGCTTTTGAATATTATCATATAGATGTTATGTAGTATGACAATTTAGCAAAAAGTTAGTAGTGACTTTTGATATATTTGTACAGTTTTGTATTGAAAGACCAAACTGTATCCTATATGTGTTTGGATATATGTAAATTATGTGATATTTGTTATGTGAATTATGCAGACCGGAGAGAGGGACAGTAGAGGAGTCACTTTAGCCGAATGAAAGTACCTTTACAGTCTCTGATAATAGCACTAAAGCCCACCGAGTTGGAGCTTTCAAAAGTGGCAACATCGGTGTTGCATTTATAGAAGCCACTTCCGTCGGGGGGGGGGGGGGGGCATTTAGGGATGCACGAGGGTTCGATCTGCTCATGGTCCGTGGGTATGAGTCCCCTAGTGACATGCCAATCCAGGAACATATTGTTGGCGCGCCTAATAACCGAAACTTGGTCACGAGGGCCATCATTCCAAAGAATATCATTCCTTTGGTAGCAAATACTCCGTAAGACCATAAGGAACCGGTCACCATCGGGATGAAGTAGATTGTGGAGGAGCTTGTACGCTAAGAAGGAAGGTTATTTTTTATTATATAACCATTTCTATAAGGACGATTATTGTAATTTTTTGTTGGCACATAATTTTAAATAAAAATAAAAAATAAAATAAAAACCATATGGACAAAAATAAAAATCATTAATAAACCACATAGAGGAAAATGTTTGTAATTAACTGATACCATTTCATTTAACTATATAAATACCAATATCTAAAATTTATCATTTAATTAAATTAAATGAAAAGTTAAACTCAGAGCATCTCCAATAGCTTTGCTAAAATAGAAAAAAAAAATGTGTTTTTGTTCTCTAAACATCTCCAACAGCTTTGCTATCTTGGTTGCTATAATAGAAAAACTTGAAATTTTTTTAAGTTTAGAGAATTCTCTAAAACTTGATGATAGGAGAGAGAAATTATTATTTTATTCAATCCCACCATTGGGATTCAATTTTTATCATTTTATTTTAAGATTTTTTAAATTAGAGAATATTATAATAATATAAGTTGTTTTGAAATCTCTAAAATAGCAAATCTGTTGGATTTGAATGTAATATTTTTAGATATTTTCATTTTTGGTTCTTTATTTTAGAGAAATTATAGGAAAACTGTTGAAGATGCTCTTAGTTGATACTTTTTTTTTGTGCTAATTGTTAGGTTAAGGTTTATTAATGCTTATTAGTTAATTGTCAAGGTTAGACTTTATTAGTTGATTCTAATTGTTTTTTTATTGTTGAAGTTATGAATTGTTAGTTGGTGCCTAAACTTTTTTTTTTTTTTTTGTCAATTGTTAATTGTTTCATTACTTGACTACAAAAAATTGAAAAAAATACTAGCATTTGAAACCATTGGTGGTAATAATTCTCTTTATATTCCTCAACTTAGTTCTACTCATTTGATGCATAGGAAGGTTGATTTGAATTATCTTCATTGTGATGCATCTGAAAGAAAAAGAATTATGAAGTATAAGAAGAAGTAGCTCTTGATGTTGATATGTGTAAGAAGAAAATTAATAAGTTAAAGTGCATTTAACCCGTCCCTTTATCATAGGGTAAATTGCATCAAAATGAAACCAACTTTTGGTTGATTTCTATTTTAGGGAATAAACTTTTAAAACCTTCATTTTGGGGTCTAGAACCAAATTCTACAAACAATTTAGGGACTTGTTGACTTGATGACCTACAAATGTTGACACGGTTTCGATAAATTATGACATGACATTATAAATCAATATTATTTGATGATGTGTGATATAAGTTGGATTTGTAATTCTAATCTAAATAATTTTTTTATTCCTTTTTCCTTTCCTCCATCATTGCCCCTTACAAAAAAAAACAGAAAAAAAACAGTTTCTCCATTCTCGTCCACTTTTTCCCTTCTCTCATAATTATTTTATCTTCTCCACCCATAAAAATACTACTGCGGTTCCTCTAGAGGGGCTTTGCTCCCCATTCTATGTTGGGGAATCGGTGCAAAAAGTCGTGGGAGACAAATAGTGATTAGAACTTGGATAAAGAATTCGAGATCGCATGAGAGTTCGCTTTCCTTAAGTGATATTTCGACCATATTCTGCCCAGGTATCACAAAATTCACTCAAGGATAATCTTAATTCTCAGTATCGATTTAGGAGGAAATCGATCATATATAAACACCTTGAAAATTGTAACAGACCCCATATTAATACTGATAAGAATAACCCATTGAATGAGATTGATTGTTGGACATAAATAGTGACAATTACAAAATGATATCATAAATAGTGGCGGTTACAAAAATGATATCGGTTACAATACTGATAAAGCCGCCAAACATGAGATCATAATCGTGCACATCTATTTTCCACTTAGTAACTCGCCAAACATGACCATCCAACAATCTCGGGTTCTAGTTAGCTTACACGAGTGTGCACTCCACACCTCTTAGCTCGTGCTATAGCTTAGCTACCAACCCATTATTATATAGTGAATCCAATTACCTAAAATGAACCGATGATTTCACTAAAATCATCAACATTCTATCTGTCATGGATTAGGTGTGTAGGATATCCTTTTGTAAAAATCTTTGTTGTCAAGATATTGTATTTGTTCTAAAAATTTAACCCAACAAACTCCAACTCTCATCGCACTCCTCAATACGCACATAACTCTCTCTATGTGGCACTCTCAATATATTGCAATCTACAACTCCAACACATAGAGAGCTTCCCACTATTCTTATATCTATGATCAATCCTCCTTTTTCTCACTACAACATATGTGTGTTCTACGTAATTGCAACAATAACGATTCTTCACCAGATTAGATCAAGAGATAGCTTTGCTTTCTTTTACGTCTTGCTCTCTTTTCTTGTTCATGTTCTTCAAAACAAAAACAATATGAAAAACAACAAACAAATGAAAAAGTTCATCAAAAACAACAAAAATAAAAAAGTTAAACTAAACAATAAAAATCAAAACATGTCTAGCCTAGTGGTAAGGTAACATCCTTGAGGGGGTCAGTGGATGGTATCCCTGATTACCCGAGTTCGAACCCCGTGGTGAGCATGTGGTGATATCCAGATCATGGGTCTGCCACTTAGTGGTACCCTTAATTGGGTCGGGTCGTGGTCGACGGGGATTAGTCGGGTGGCACCCTTAAGTGGGAGCCCGAATACCCCAGGAACGTGTGTGTTATTTGTCGTTCAAAAAAAAAACTAAACAATAAAAAATATTTTATAATTAAGTTTACAAAAGATAAAATTCCACATCATCACATGCCATAGAAAATGATGAGTTGTAAGTTACATACATGGGAAAATAACATTTTTCGTCCTTGTGGTTTGTTAAAAATTGTGGATTTCATTCCCGTAGTTTTGAAAATTTGATTTTCGTTCCTATGATTTGTAATTTGTTTCTACTTTTGTCCCTAAGGCAAAAGACTACTTGTAAACCATAGGCATGAAAAAAGTAATAAAATTTAAATCATAAGGACGAAAAAAATAATGGAATTATAAACCATAGGGATGAAAATCGTAATTTCAATACTATAAAGACGAAAATAGAAATTTTCAACAAACTACAAGGACTAAAACGCAATTTACTCTTACATATATTATAAAAATGCCAAGTCAACAAATGGTACCGGTTAATGTTGAACACGTCACCAAATGCCTAAATTATTTGCAAAGTTTGTTTTAGACCTTAAAACAAACGTTTTGAAAGTAGGTTCCTTAAAATAGAATTCAATGCAAAGTTAGTTACATTTAATGTAATTTACTCTCTATCATATTGAGTTTATAGTTCCTCAAAATATAAATCAACCCAAAGTTAATTCATTTTAATGCAATTTACTCTATATTATATTGAGTTTATACTTAAAAGAGAGATATAATGTTGACCAAAAAGATATTTACAGAAAATCACTTTATTTAATTTTGAATAAACTTCACTTTTGGTCCCTAACGTTTGTCAATTATAAAGGATATCGTCCATAAACTAACAAAACTCGGATTTAGTTCCTCATATTTGTCATGTCACTTTGGTTTTGGTCCCTCCTCCTAATGTCCGTTAATTTTTTTCGTTAAGTTTAATTAAATGAGGGGTATTATGGTCATTTTACACATTTTCTTACTTTTCTATTAAAATTAGTTTTATCTTTAAAAATAAATATGGTGGACCATATATATAGATGCAACCTAATATATATATATATATATATAGAGAGAGAGAGAGAGAGAGAGGGGGGGGGGGGAGTTCAAACGAGAACACTAACTATTTAAAAAAACACGAAAACAACAAAAAAACAGCAGATCGTGTACAAAATCATATGTGATTTTGCACTACCCGAAAAATTCGGACGCGGACAATGTCAACTGCGACTCACAGGTCGTGCACATAGTTGCGTGAATCATATATGATTTTGTATGTGAATCACATGTGATTTTGTATGTACTCGACTGTTTTCGTGTTTTCTTAAATAGATGATGTTCTTGTTTGAACCCACCTCTATATAGATATACATATATAATGTGTATATGTAAACACAAATTTAAGAAACACAGAAGATTGAGTCCTAACACCAACACCACCATCACCGCTTGACTTTTCCATTTGAAAAAGGATGAATGCTTAAAGGGATTGATTGTAGCAACTGGTTCACAATCTTCTCCTTTTGACTTTTCCATGGCAACAAGAGTGTGTTCTTAACAACACCACCACCATCGTCGTTGTTCATTGTCGTAGCCCCCTACCAGTCCCCATCCTAACTCCCTGTTCCTATCGCACCCCCTGTTCCCCGTCAACGCCATATTCGATCCCCCAACTTCATAACATGATGCAGGTCTGGATGTCTGGGTCACGAACTAGATGTGGATCTGGATGTGGAATAAGAACTCTCAATTGCATCACACTTTTATTCGGCAACACCATTTACCCTACCTTCCGTCTTCATCTCTGGCACCCCTTCCCTCTTTCTGCAAGGCCCTTCACATACAACCCTTATTTCTTCTCCCCCAAAACACCACCAAATCAAACACAATAAACCTTTGCTTATCCCCAAATTCTCCTTTTTAAAATCAAACACGAATATAGGTTAAGATTATGGAGGGGGAAAGAAACTTGTTTTTGATATGGGCTATTGATCTATGCATCTAGTGGCCTACCTTTGTAAGTTTCATCCTCTAATTACCTGTAACATCCGCAAATCTAGGTACGTCGTCGAATTGAGTATAAATCTTATTATCGAGCCTTGAAAGAAGGATGTGTGTTTGCAGGTTTGTTTTGGGGTAAAAGTCAGACTCTGGCAAGTCTAGGCGACAATGCCTGCGACTATGACATGTGTCACTGTCGCGGGGCAAAGTCGCGAAGGGTGTACCGTAGGTGGAGTGGAAGCGGCGACTATGACCAGCGACTATGACATGTGTCACTGTCGCGTGTCACTGTCGCCAGGTCGGTACCGAAAGCCCTCAAACGCGGGCGATTATGACCAAGCGACTATGACAGTGTCATAGTCGCAGGGCAAGGTCGCCGACGGGCTCCAGGCCCTTAAATGCTCACCAACCCATTTTTAGTTCATTTGGTTTTGTTGGGAGATCTTTGTGGACGATTTTGGAGAACAAAAGGTAGGGTTTTCACCTCCCCTCATTGAATGCTTCTTGGAAAGGATGTTCATTTATGGTTTTCGGTTTTGATTCTAGGTGGTTGTTGTGATTTATAGCTTGGTGCTTCAAGTTCAAGGGTCTTTCTTTCTTCTCTCTCTCAAGTATCATCTAGGGTTTGGTGTGTAACCCTTGCAAGGTGAGTTTCCTTACCCATTCCTTTATATTAAATACTAGGGTTATGTATTTATAAGTTCATCTATATGTTTTAGTCACATTTGGGCTTTGTTGGGTTTTGACCTAACTAAATATTTTGAATGTTTCATGGTTAATTGACTAAATAAGGTTTATGGAATGGTATGTCAAAGAAAATAATAGTGTTCATGTTTAACAAAACATTGGTTAACTAATGATTGCTATTTGGGGGTGTTGGTATCATATGAAGAGAAAGCTAGGGTTTTGGGAATGTTTTGGGTGTTGGACTTATTTTCAGACCAATGACTTTTGAAGCAAGATTATTAAACTATCAATGTTGAGATTGTGTTTATGAAGTGTTTCTTGACCATTATTTATATACGTGATTATTCATGGTTGTGATAACATGTTTGGTAATTGGTCTAGTGCAATGGATCCATAGGCACGGTAACCCAATGTCTTGTACGGACATTTGGTTACCCTTGGCACGGGATAGGCATCGGGCTCCATGGTAAGTAGGGTGTGGGCCTATACGGTCGGGCAGCGTCCCATGGACAGTAAGGTGTAATCCCATTGTACTCGAGTTGCCCTGTTTTAGGAACTCTCAAGAAAATACTTGGAGTGGTTGACTTGATGTTTTCGAGCTAAAGACTTGGAGTAGTTGATACTCGCTTTGTGGTTTTTAATTGTGTCAGTATTTACTGAATGCTAATGGTTTATTGGATTTGTTTTGGTTTAGCTCACAGCTAGATCGGCTACATGACTGGAAACGGGTTTATTGTCTAAATTACTTTCCGATTATGTATTCTCACTAGGCTCTAGCCTAACACTTGTGTGGTTGTCCCGTATGGCAGGTAACTCTAGCGGTGGGGACGGCGGGATTGAGCGGACGACATTGGGGTCGAGAGTGGTCTTTTGATGATTTAGAGACCGGCATTTTTGGGAAGTATAAAGGTTACTTTTGGAAGAATAGCGACACCCGACTCTAATCTAGCTCGTTCAAGTTAGATTATTAGGTTGTTGAATTGTATTCTTCATTTGTTATTGGGTTGTAATAGCCATACTTGGTCCCCGTTTTGGGTTGACGTACTTTGGGTTAGATTGTTACACTCTTATCCTACAGGTTTTTGGATCTCCCTTTTTGGGTAGATTGGTTTATTCCAATTACGGACGTTATATAGCCGAATTTTCAATTTTTAAATTGACCCCAATTTTTAGGGTGTTACATTACCCCTTCGGCAACAGTGAACACCACCATATTTAACTTTGTCCTGAATGAGAAACCAAAAACATTTGGACAGTTTAAGAATTTGTAGCAAATCGAGATGGGGGTGAGGGGGTTTTAAAAAGTGTTGTCGGAGAAAGAGGTGCCAGGGACGACCGTAGAACGATTGAGCTTGGCTGCCGGTGTTTGAACTCACTGGAGAAGGTGACCCGGGGCGTCTTTGTGTTTGGTGTGTATATAAATAAATTATATGATATGTATAATAATAAATATTATGATAAAGTATAATTCTTTTTATTTTTTTATAAATAAAAAATGTAACACTAAAAAAAGACGTAATAATTGGGAATAAAGGTTGAGGGGAGAAAATAATTTAAACTCAAGTGGAAGGTTAAAAGCGAAAAATAGAGGAAAGGTTAAGGGTGTGGAGTGTAAACCACAGGGACCTGTTTTGCCACAAATGTTTTGAAATTTCAAAAGTGGATCGTGGTCATGCAACGAGAATGTGGCGGCAACCGTTTTGGTTTTCTTTACGAATGTGATTAAAGGAGTTCGTCGATATCATTTTGAGGAGTATTAGCGAAAGAGAGAGAGAAAGAGATATGTCGATAGAGTGCAGAGCAAATTGAGAGAAAGGAGTAGGAGACATACGCGAGAGGAACGACTACGGTTCGAGCCAAGGAACGAGCACAGTGACGTTAAGGTAAATGACCTATTAAACTTTACGTTTCTCTTAGTAAATTAAAGTTACACTCTTCTCTTCATAGAAGCAATCGGTGTTCGGTTTGCTCTCAAACTTGAGAAAATGGCTCGGTGTTGGGAAAACAATGTTAGGCCGTGAAAATCGATGTTGTGGCATGATGTTGGAGCCATACCAACGAAATGGTTTGCGGTTTCAAAAACGTTTAGTTTTCTTAAACGAAACATCACCGGTAGTCGTCGTTTTCCCCACCGTTAAACTCGATCGAGATGTTTTCGGGTTTAAAATTTGGCCTACCGAGTGGAACGGAAATCCAACGTTTTCACGAAAACGATTTTGGTCATGAGAGCTATGCATGTTTTGTAGTGGTTACCTTTAACCGGTAAAGTTAACGGAAGAAAAAGAAAGGAGTTGATTGATGTAAATCACGAACCATGTCTGTGTGTATGTATATATATATATATACACACACAAAGAAAGAAAGAAAGTAAAGAAAAAGGGGGACGATACGTCTGCATGGTTCTTGTTGGAATTCACTTAAAATGAAATTGGGTTTTCCACTGTGTACTGCACGTGTACACAAAAGAGAAATAGGTAGGCAATGCATATATATATATATATATATATGTACAGGTTCAAGAAAAAAATAATTTTCTTGATTTCTTGATTGGATTTGCTCTGATACCAATTATTATTCCCAGATTTATCAAGTTCTTATTACTAAAACAAATTACAAACAAGATTTATCAATCTCCCTGTATGATTAATCACAAGAATTGATTACAGAATGATTTCAATCACTTTCTCTCTCTAACCACAACTTTCTCTCTCTCTCTCTCTCTCTACGAATACTCATAATGTTACTTGTGATATTCTCTTAGTTACAAGATTCTGAACACTACAAGTCTATAAAATAAACAACAATATATATATATATATATATATATATATATAGGGGAGGGATCAGTTGGAAACCAATATTACATTGGAAACTTTAGAAACCGAAATTGACCAATCATTGAATTTTCTTATTTTATTTTTATTTTTATTTTTAATTGATAAGGTTATTTTAGTCTTTTACCTAATTCCATAATATATATGGTAATTGTTTTTATTATTATAATATTAATTATTTAATTTTAATATATTTTATATATGGTATTATTGATCCTTTATTAATTGAAAGTATTCACTGATTCATATTAATTTAAGCATGAAACATTTTCTAAGTAAATGCAAATTAATTCATACGTTACATCCCAAATTATCCCAAATTATATATTTTGTGATTCTTAAGAATCAATTATTGATTCATCCAATGAAAATAAAATATTCATATGAAATCCTTAAATCTTTAAATATGTATATGAAATTAAATATTCATATTAAGTTAGGTGACGTTTGTTTTTTAAGAGGTGCTGAAGTCTAAAGTCTGAAATCTGAATCAACAAGACTATTTGTTTTTATAAATTGACAAACGTCTGAATATGTATAATTGTCTATTTTATCCCTCAAAAAACCAACTTAAATACGTCAATTGAAGTGAGCATCGATGATTGAAGGACGGAACGGAAAAAAAAAGAAACAAAAGAAGGATGCTAACATATTTGTGAGGTTGTGGAATTTTAACCATATCTCAAACACTGAAACGCCGATTTAAGCGATTCAAGACATTTTGGAAAGCTAACACACAAATTTACAATATTCATGTTTTGCGTTTTTGCAAATTCGAGGTGTATTTGGGCTAAAATCGATGTTGAAATCGAAAGAATGATACTGGACGAAAATAAGAGGTAATTAAGTGGCTGAGTTATCACTTAATTATTCAGAGGACAATAAGGATTAAGAGGCTCTGAAAATAAAGAAAAAACAAACGGTCTGAATTATCTTATGTCTGACCGAATTAGACATAAGTGGCAATTAAGAGCTTATTTTGAAAAAACAAACACCACCTTAGAATATTCCTACGCAGGTTACGAAATTAAAATACTCAAATTTCCAATCTTCAGTTTTATAATGCAATAAATAAGATAAACTTTTTATTTTGGAAGAGTGTTATTTTTATAGAAAATTCAAAATTTTAATTATATTTAAAATAAAATATTTTTTTTTCATATGAAATCTTCAATATTACCTCCAGACACAAAATATTAATATCCGTGAGGATGTCGAAGTATTCTTCGAACGTGAAGGAACCCTACAGATGGCGAAGGAGAGTGAGGAGTGTGAGGTGTCTTCGATCATTGAGTAATGTTTTGGGAGAACGTGGTTAAATGTCTCGCGTGTGGATTGTCGGTAACCGTTTGGTGAAGTGTAGTAATGTAATTGTGTTTTGACGAGTTGGAATTGTTGACCTAAGAGTAAGAAGTTTGACAAGTGGCATAGGATTTGGGAGTTTATGTTTTCAGAATTTCTGTTAGTGAGTTTATAAACCCTATAGAGGGTGTGAGAAAGGGGGTTAAAGTGTATGCTATGGTTCGAGAGTGGATAAAGCTAAAATGGGCGGTGGGTCTAAGGATTGGGCTAGCTAGTGAGCCTATCACTAGAAGCATGTTCGTGTTTTCGAGAAGGAAGGGGAAGAATCGATTGGAGGTAGTGCCCGGAGTGAGTCAACTTGGTAATTGTGTAGGAAAGGTTCCAAGTGAACCTGTCTTCCAGTGTTAAGTTGGAGTGATGGTAGGAGCATGGTCACTCGATGTTAGGACGGGTAAAGCTTGGTTTTATTTCAATTACGACCGGACAATTGTTGGATACGACGAGAATTGAAGTGGGAGTCATTATGATTCGTTCAGTTGGTATTAGTGGGCTATGAGGGTAATGTAATGTGGAATTTTATTTTATATGGAAGTGGAGTGATGACTTTTGGGGTGATGTATGTTACTGCGTATGAGTTGAGTATCACCATTGAACGGTGAACATTATGGTTTAGGAAAGAAAGTGCTTTTACGTTCGACGTATGCCGTACCGACATAAGTTACTATGCAATGGCTGGTTACCGGATGAAGAAATTCATAATTCTAAGGTTATTGTGGTAACAAAGGTTGAGTATATGCATGTTGACGCATGAGTTGACCTGGGATGATACGGCCTTGGTTTTGGAACAGAATGCTTGGAGCATTTGAGGGAAGTTAAGTTGGAATGGGAGAAAGAACGCGAGTCTTGTGAATCTTAAGATTTTAAGGGGGGGGGGGGGAACAACTTGATGCAGAATTGTTTCCATAGAATGGAGTGGTACGTTCGAGAGAAAGCTAGTGTTGGTTTACTTTTTGGAGTCCGTTGAAGTTATGGAAGGAGTTGGAGAGGTAGTGTATAACCGGAAGTGTTCGATGGGAATTGGGATAATTCGTGTCATGTTTCTCGCCTCTCTTGAGAGCATTTGTTGGAGGTGGAGTAGCGATACCTTTGCGAGATATGCAAGCGAAGAAGAGTTTGCCGGGATCATAGGCTTCGAGGAAGCCTTTGACCGTTAGGTTATTTTGTTAAGGATTGAAGGATGTCCGTCTTGGGAAAGTGCAGTGGCAATAGAGCAGTGGACAAGAGTCAACGTGGGAAGTGGAGGCAGATATAAGGTCTCAGTATCCCCATCTATTTAACGATGGAATTCCGGGGACGGAATTCTCTTGAAGGGGGGGGGTATTGTAATATTCGGGTTCAAAATTTTATTAATTCTGAGAGTTGGGTGAAAGTTAGTCAAGACTCAAAGTTCAAGGGGGTCAAATGAAATTTGGGTTGTATTTAAAGGACACAACCCTAAGATATTTGTTTCATTCCTGAGGTTTGGTTGAGGGCGGCTAAGGGAGAAGGAGCAGGAGAGAAAGAGGGCTAGGGCTTGAAGGATCGATCGTTTTCTTCAAATCAAGGTATGATTCTAGTATATTTCTACCTTCTAAGTGTTGTGGTATGTGTTTGATCTCGTTGTTTAAGCTTTTAACCGAATCATTTGGAGTTCTGGGTTCGATCGAGATCGAGTTCTTGAAATCGCCGCTGGGCGATTTCCGTTGAGTTTCGACCGGTGGGTTGTATTGACCGGGTGACCCCAGGGTGGGTGGGTCGACCGGGTGACCCCGGGAGACGGGAGCCCAGGTTAGGCCGAGAGACCGGGGGACCCCGGGCGGGGAGTTCGACCCCGGGCGGTGACCCCGGGAGACGGGGGAGCCCGAGGGATGGGTATCCGGTGACCGGGTGGGTCGGGGACCGGATCCGGTTCTGGTCCTGTTCATTTTTAAGTTTTAGGCTGAGAGTGAGGGGGTGTTATCTGTGAGTTGACTTACCGATTTATCGGTGTTGTCGTAGGTGGTGAAACGTTAGAAAGAGGACTCTTAAGCGATAAGTATCTGAGGTGAGTCTTTCAACTAAATCTGTTTACGATTTCGAAAGCTATTTGATATATGTGAGTTTTCTGAACTGCACACTTTTATTATCAAAAGTTTTGCAGGTTTAAATTAAACGTTGATTTAATTATGTTGCCATGTTCATGCTAAGTTTATATAAACGCGCTTTATATATTGTTGTTAATTAGATGTATGTATACATTTAATTCGGAAGTTGTGACCTAAGCCGGGAAGTCTGACCCGCCTGATCGTACCGGGGAGTGTGGCCCGTTTATGCCATTGGGTGTGTCCCAAAATAAGGTAGTGCGAGTCAGACACGTCGTCTTTGATGGTAGTGTTGGTTAGTAGTGTGAGTTACGCTCGAGAGGCGTAAAGATCTGTTAATGTTTTAAATAATGTTTGTATTGTTGCATTAGCGCTTGGAGGGGACTCACTAGACCATCGGTCTAACCCTCGCTCTTTCAAAACTATAACCCCTTTTCAGGTTATCGCAAGGTAGCAGGTACTGGTAAGGATAAAGAGAAGTTGTGAGCTTTTCCCTGAAGTTAGAAGACTCCTTGTAGTAGTTTTCTTTCTGACTCAGTTGTGTAATAGGTTTTAGTTGCAACCTTGTTTATTGAATTGTATGCTTGGGACCGTTTTGGATTAGAATGTTATATTTATGTTGCATTTGATTAGTGTGGGTTGTTACAGTTGGTATCAGAGCCATAGTTTAAGGGATTTAGGTGACCGGATGGGCCTATACTTAAACTGTGAAATAGAGGGACACAACTGAGATTTAGGAAGCCTTTAAGGAGTCATTGGTCTTTGTGAATCGGGACGACAATAGTGAGGACTCTCATGTAAGGTAAATTCAGAATTGCATTTGTCCAATGCCATTATGAATCTACAGGTGCATGGGTATACTCGAGTACTATTGTTGGGTTAGTCGGAGGGTGTAGTTTTGGATAGTGAGCTCTATCATTGAAATGATAGCGTTGGTCTGGCGTGTTGTGCGAGCACGTTCATGGTATTAAGGTTAATACCTTATGGGTCGAGTTTTGGGTGGGATGTGGATATTTCGTTTGGAGGAAGAACTTCTTGGGTCTGAAAAGGGAAGATTGACGATTGGAGGTGAGCTAGTCACTCCAAGGGAGTCGTCGTTTTGGTAGTTTGTGATGTTGATCAATGGACATCAGGAGAGTTCACCCCAAGAATCGAATAATAGATTTGAGCCTTTTGAATTAATAGTTATCGGAAAGGTGGCGAGGGTGGCTGAGAGACGATATCCGTGTTGACTAATAAAATGGAATGAAGACAGAATGGAAATGAGGTATTGTTGGTAAGCTTAGTTGGACCAACGTAAGGACGCAGAAATTTCGAATCAATAGTCGCGACAGACTGGTAGTGGACAGAATGTTGGGAATCGTTGGTGCTGAAGGTGGATGCAATTGTGAGGGACCTGACTAGTTGGTCAGAAGTAAGGGTCGGTGGTAAATTGGTGTGAGTGTAAGCGGTCGACCTTACGAGAGCGAATAACCTTCAATGGAGTGGGAGTATCATGCATGGTGTTTTCGAATAAGTTGCTTGAGTCTTTCATGTCAGGCATTTTGGTGTGTGTGCACCTTTGAGTCATTTGTTTTGAAAATGAGTTAGCGTGTGTAAACGTGTGTGGGTTTTAGAAAAAGGGCAAGTTTATTGCACAGTGCGCTAAATTTCGAACTCAGTAATTTGGGAGTTATTGCATTTCTTTTATAAAGGAGTCATCTTTTGTGGAAAATATAGCATCTTTTGACCGTGTGATGTTATAAGGAAGACTGGTATGGACTTAGTCATGCCAGCAAGGGGGAAAGTCGACTAACTCACTCAACATAAGTCATTTTGTTAGAACTTCTTGAAATCGCTTGAGTAAAGTTTCATTGAAAATAATTTTCAAATGTGTCAAATGATTTCAAACTAATATGTTGTCATGCATGAAGGCTATGAACTTGCTTGGTAGTAAGGAAGCTTTGAAGTTAAGGATGAGGAAAGGGGTTAAGGATGAGAGTGTGACGTTCGGGCCGTTGTTGGTCGATTCATGATCCTGGTATTCCCACTAGGGAAATGCGGAGAATGACAAAAGCTTTAGCCTTTGAGTGTTAGGAATGATTCGTTTTGTGGTAGCATGCACTCCTGTCGGTAACTTGAGATGGGGTAGCCGGTGAGTGGTGTTGTTTGCGGTGGAATTCGAAGTCGTTAAGGTACGCCTTTTAGCAGCATGTTGCTACGTAACGTTTTGTTTTTTTTTAGATGAAAAGTTATTGACGTCGAGCTGGAGTTTTGAGTTGGCCTGGTAACCAGATTCTATCAAGTAAGTCATGTGCCTTCAACGTGTGAAATCGGTGGGACACCGAGATAGTTATGATGCGTTGGAAGGAGTAGGTTACTTTGGAAATCCTTGTTAGTCGAAAACATTGTTGAAGTATCTCTATGTCGACGGTGATGCTGAAGTCAGCGACAAATTGTTGAGGCCATTGCCGGGACGCTGAAAATGGGAAGTGGTTGTGGTCATGTTTTTCTGAGTTTCTTAAGGAAGTTAGAGGTCGTTCGGGAACGGTGTGTATCTGGAATGGTATAGGACCACCTCGAGGGGACCTTTCAAAATGGAAGACTGTTAGTTGGTCAGGTAAATTCCCATGAGGTTCTGATGGTTCGTGGGGGAGTAAGGTATAGGGAGCAATCGGGGTGGTTGCACTTCGATCAAGTTAATCCGTGAGAGAGTACGTTTAATCTTATCGACTACCCGACTTTGTATATGGCAGATCACGATAAGCCGATCAGAAGCGAAATCGTGTTGAGTGGTTTAGATGTTCAAAAGTTTGCGGGCGGTCCAGATTTGAGCAGGACAAAGTCGTGAAACGACTTTATCTCAAATATTGGTGTTACTTTTTATGCCAAAGTGGTCGTTCAAGTCATTATGGTGGTAAGGAGCTTCTTTGAAGTTAAGTTTTAGACTTGTGTTAGTGTTATAGGATGAGCATTGGTGGAAACCCTTGCTTAGAGATTATCGGGGAGTTGTTCGAAAGTGTCAAGTATGTGGTCATTGTTATTATGCTATGATGTACTTGGTTAGTATAAACTTTATATCTGCTTAAATCTTGTGCTCGTTATCGTTTTCGGTCGAGTTTCGGGCTGTTTCGAGTGTCACGCGATTGTGCCCTTGGCACTATCGCGGAGGGCACTATCACCGAAGGTGTACCGAGAGTTCGGGGGTTGGTCGCGATTGTGCCATGGCACTATCGCGGAGGGCACTATCGCGCGGTTTGTACTGTAGGTATTCGGGTGCTCGCGATTGTGACTCGTGATAGTGCCAATGGCACTATCGCCGGGCATTATCGCCGTCGGGGTGCAGTGCCTTAAATGAACCCTTATCATATTTTAACCCCATTTCTCTCAAACCCTCTCTTTTCTTTGGCGATTTTGGAGACTTCCAAACCGAATTTTCCTCTCAAAACCCTAACCCTCATAAATACAACTTTTTGTTGGTTGGGACTTGAATACTAGCGTTTATATTCATCCAAGGAAGGTTTCTAGGGTTTCTTCAAGGCAACTTCTCATCTTCAAATTTATCCTCCAACTTCTAGGGTTTCCATATTTTCTAGGTTTTGGTTCAAAAACCTAGATTGTGAGTTTACTAACCTTTGTTAAAACTAGATACACATCATAATCTTCTAATTGCTACTTTATCTCTATGTGTTCAAGTATTTGGGTTTTCTTGGTGAAAATAGTTGGAAATGTGTATATTGGTGATGTACCATTATTTGGGGCTTTTCTCATGAATACATAATATATGTACCTTGATATGTTAAATGTATGCATATATGGGTATTATGATGATTCTAGTGGAATACCACTTTGGTGACATATTTATATGCATGAGGAGTGTAATTGTCATTTGGGTCTTTTGTTAGACTTTATGAGGATAGGATGGTAATATTATACCCGTAGTCGGTATGGAAATATGTTGGGTTGAAATACACCTAAAGGACCTCCTATATGCATTATGTTGGACGAACCAAGTCAGTTCACAAGGAGGATGTAGTCTTGGGCGCCACTGTGATGGTATGTGCCTAGACCTCCGCCATTCGGGGAATTTCCTTAGCGGTAGTCTTCGGGTGTGTCGGGCCTTTCGGGTGTTCCTTGTTAAGGGCATCAAGGTATATCGACTCTTGGGGTAGATTTGATTGGTGCTTTGGGTCTCCCCTAATGACTCCACATATATTGGATATTGGTTAACTGCTGATAAGAATTTACGACTGTTCATGCATGCTTATTATTGTTCAACTCACTAGGCTCTTTGGCCTAACACTTGTTTGGTGTCGATGTGTATCTCAGGTTCTAGCGGTGCCGGTCCTAAGCAGGTTTAGATGCTTTGGGGGAGAACTTGGGGATTTTGCACTTAGACGCTTACTTCTTTTGAGAATGAACAGTTGGGTTTATAGATGACAACCCTTTTGTAATCTCTTTTCTAGATGTAGAAATTAGATTAGTTGGTTGTTATTTTATTGTCCGTTTAAATTACAATTGTGATTAAACAGGTTATTTATATATTCCCCATTTTTGGGAGGCTCTTGCTATGGCAATTTTTGTATACCTCATGTCCGTTTTTCGGATTTTTGTTATCCCTATTTTTAGGGTTTACAAGTTGGTATCAGAGCTTTAGTTTAAGTGAACTAGGTATTGTTTTAGCATATCTAGACTTAAGCTTTAGACTTTATGACTTCACTGTCCACTTGGGGTAGGAATCCTAGGTGGGGAGAGCGTTAGGATTATGGAATTACTTTAATTGAAAGTTGTGATGATGGTGACAAGAATTCTTGTGTATGGTTCGTTCATAATTTCACTTAGCTACTGCTATTATGAATGCATTGTTACGTGAGCATGCTTGGTTTACTATTATTATGATAATTGATGGAAGTATTAGTAGGTACAATGAGTTCAACTCGTTTAGTCTTTTTCTCAATCTATTTCTCGCACGTGTATGGCAGATTGTGATGGTAAACACTCGAAGTAGGTTGTCAGACATGCCAGAGGGTCAACCGGAAGTGGAATCTGCAGCTGTACGACCTCCTGTGGGGGAAACCTCCGATGGAATTCCCATACCCAGAATCTTGGGAGGCGGACCTAAACATATCCCTCGTCGGAACCTCAACACGAATAATGCTATCATGGAAGAGATGACCATGGAGACCTGGATTCGGGATAGCATGATGGTGGCCATGAACTCCGCCATGGTCCAACAACAAGAGTTCTTCATGAAACTCTTAGAGGATCGAGACGCCAGCAACCGTCAACCTGAGACTATGGCTGAAAACATTATTGTGGGGTCGGGTGGACCAAATGTGGTAACGGTTGAAGAACCATCCGTTGAGGGGATCAGGACGAAGACTTAGGGGTGTACCTACAAGGCGTTTCTGGGGTGCCACCCTAAGGAGTTTGCGGGTTCAGATAACCCGGTTGCTTGTATGTACTGGCTCAAGGAGATAGAGATGGCCTTCGAGTCCAGTGAATGCGATCCCTCTCAACAGGTCAAGTTTGCTTCTCAGCTACTTCGGGGAGAGGCTCTGATTTGGTGGAATCTCACTAGATCCGCCCTCACTTCGGAAGTTCTGGCTAAGCTAACTTGACCGATGTTCAAGGAGAAGATCATGGGCAAGTATTGCAGCGAACGTTCATTGGATAAGCTGGAGCGGGAGTTCCGAAATTTGAAGAAGGGGACTCTGTCTATTGCCGTATACTCCAAGATCTTTTTGGAGAAATTAAACTTAGTGGGACATCTGGTCCCCGATGAAAATTCGAAGATTAAGGCATATCAACAAGGTTTACCGGCCGGGATGCGAACGTCGGTAAGAAATGCTAAGTGCTCGACCTTGCAAGAGGTCATTGAAGAGTCTTTGCTCACCGAGGATGACATTAATGCTGAGAAGGAGGAAAGAAGACAAGAGGGAGAGAAACGGAAGGGGAAGGGACATCTGGGCCCGTTCGCCAATCAAGGCCCTTTGCAAGTGTAAGAACGGGTGATCAACGCCGTGAGGATCGGTGGTGCCACAAGTACGGGTCAAAGCACTCGGGGCCATGCGTTACCCGAACTCACTCCGGGCCAGTCGGGTGTACCAAGTGTGGTAAGAAGAACCACACAACTCGAGAGTGTTCCCTCCGTGGGTCGGTATGTTATGAGTGCGGAGAACCGGGGCATTTGAAAAGAAGCTGCCCAAAGCTAGTAAAGGGAATCGGTGGAAATTCGGTGGATTCGACGGCCAGAGTCGAGCAACCACCAAGGGCACCGAGTCGAGCTTTCCGGATGACCACCGAGGACGCAAAGGAGACAGCTGATGTCGTTTCGAGTACGTTCCTAGTAAACTCCTTGCCAGCTCGTGTTTTGTTTGATTCGGGTGCTACATGTTCTTTTGTGTCGGATACCTTCTGTAAACAATTCACTACTCTTATTAGTGTTCTTCGTGATGCGTTAGTTGTAGAAATAGCAAACGGGGATCAAGTGATCATTCGTGATCATTTTTGTGATTGCACTCTAGAGATCGATGAGAATTCTTTTGGAGTGGATTTATTACCTATGGCTATAGGAGGATTTGATGTAGTCATAGGTATGGATTGATTAGTAAGGCATAAGGCGGACATCTTTTGTTCCAAAAAGATGATTCAAGTGCCATTACCGGAAAATGGTGTGACTACCATTTATGGGGAGAAAGGAAAGAGGGATAATCCTATTATCTCATCTCTTAAGGCTCGCAAGTTTTTAGCGAAGGGTTACCCTTCGTACTTGGCCTACGTTGTGGATGCGAAGAAAGAAAAGAAGTCGGTAGAAGATGTGGAGGTGGTGCAAGATTATCCAGACGTCTTTCCGGAAGACTTACCCGGATTACCGCCGGAGCGGCAAGTGGAGTTTCAGATTGACCTCACACCGGGAGCGGCTCCGATAGCTCGTGCTCCATATCGTTTGGCACCGACAAAAATGAAAGAGATGATGACGCAACTTCAAGAGTTGCTGGATAAGGGCTTCATTCGATCGAGTTCGTCACCTTGGGGAGCACCGGTACTGTTCGTGAAGAAGAAGGATGGATCCATGCGGATGTGCATAGATTATCGGGAGTTAAACAAAGTCACGGTGAAGAACAAGTATCCTTTACCTCGCATCGACGACCTTTTTGATCAACTACAAGGCGCGGGATGTTTCTCGAAGATTGATCTTCGGTCCGGTTATCATCAAGTGAAAGTGAAGAACGAAGATATTCCGAAGACGGCTTTCCGGACGAGATACGGTAATTATGAGTTTTTGGTGATGCCTTTCGGGCTAACCAACGCTCCGGACGTATTCATGGATCTGATGAACCGTGTGTGTCGCCCATTCTTGGATAAATCCGTGATCGTTTTCATCGACGATATTTTAATATATTCAAAGGATGAGTCCGAGCATGGAAAACACTTACGGGAAGTATTAGAAGTTCTAAGGAGGGAGAAACTGTTCACGAAATTCTCGAAGTGCGAATTATGGCTTCAAGAGGTGCAATTCTTAGGGCATGTGGTATCAAAGGACGGGGTAAAAGTGGATCCGGCAAAGATCGAGGCAATGATGAGTTGGGAACCTCCAACAAGTCCGACAGAAATTCGAAGCTTCTTGGGTTTAGCGGGTTACTACCGGCGTTTCATCCAAGATTTTTCTAAGATAGCTACACCGCTCACTTCTCTTACAAGGAAGAACGTCAAGTTTCTTTGGACCGACGCACAAGAGCAAGCCTTTCAGACGCTCAAGAGAAAGTTGTGCGAAGCTCCGATCTTGTCTTTACCCGAGGGGTCGGAAGATTTTGTGGTGTTTAGTGACGCTTCCAAGATGGGGAATGGGGTATGTCCTAATGCAAAGGGGGAAAGTGATAGCCTACGCATCGCAACAATTAAAGGATCATGAGAAGAACTATCCGACTCATGATTTGGAGTTGGCAGCGGTGGTTTTCGCGTTAAATTTGTGGCGACACTACTTGTATGGGACGAAGTGTACTCTTTTCACCGATCACAAGATTCTCAAATACATCTTCGATCAAAGGGAACTCAACATGCGACAAAGGAGATGGCTAGAGCTTTTGAAGGACTACGATTGTGATTTACTCTATCATCCCGGTAAGGCCAACGTGGTGGCGGATGCGTTGAGTCGAAGCAACCATGATGGAGGTGTCAAGATGTCCCTTACAAGGATCGATGTGGTATCAAGTTTGTTGGAGAGCGTTAAAGAAAGTCAAGTGGAAGCACTTAAGGAAGAGAACCTCAAAGCCGAGGTCATGGTGAAACAAAAGGAACTGTTAACGGAAGACGGTCGTGGTCTCAAACTCTTTCAAGGACGGATTTGGGTGCCGAAGTTGGGAGGAAACCACAACTTACTTCTCGAGGAAGCGCATAAGTCGAAATATTCTATACATCCCGGTAGCACAAAGATGTATAGAGACTTAAAGTTGAATTATTGGTGGTCGGTGATGAAGCTAGACGTGGCTAGCTATGTGGAGAAGTGTGTCACGTGTCTTCAAGTCAAAGCGGAGCATCAAAGACCGTATGAAAGTTTGCATCCGTTGTCCATTCCCGAGTGGAAGTGGGACAACATCACTATGGATTTTGTAACAAAACTACCAAAGACCTTGCGTGGTCACGATACCATTTGGGTGATCGTGGATCGGTTGACCAAGAGTGCGCATTTACTGGCAATGCGGGAGACCTTGCCAATGGAGAAGTTGGCTAAACTGTACATCGACGAAGTGGTGTCAAGGCACGGAGTTCCAAAATCTGTAGTATCGGATCGGGATAGTCGCTTCACTTCGAACTTTTGGACTAGCTTACAAAAGGAGTTGGGCACCAGACTAAATCTGAGCACGACATATCATCCTCAAACGGATGGCCAGAGTGAGAGGACGATCCAGACGCTAGAAGACATGTTGAGATCGTGTGTAATAGACTTCGGGGGAAGTTGGGACTCACATCTACCTTTGGTAGAGTTCGCATACAACAACAGTTACCATTCTAGTATCGGAATGGCACCGTTCGAGGCATTATATGGACGGAAGTGCAGAACCCCAGTTTGTTGGTTAGAAGCGGGCGAGAAACAATTCTCCGGGCCGGAAATTGTTCAAGAGACGTCCGACAAAGTGAAGGAGATTCGTGAGAGATTGAAGGCGGCACAAGACCGACAAAAGAGCTATGCGGACAAGAAGAGAATACCGGTTGAGTTCCAAGTGGGCGACCGGGTCATTTTGAAAGTATCTCTGTGGAAGGGGATCATACGATTTGGGAAGCGCGGGAAGCTTAGTCCTCGTTTCCTTGGACCATTCGTCATTTTGGAGAAGGTTGGTTTACAAGCCTACCGGTTGGATTTACCACCATAAATGGATGGGATACATCCTACATTTCACGTATGCTACCTTCGGAAGTGTTTAGCCGAGTAGGAAAACATGATCCCTTTGTCGGAA
Source organism: Arctium minus (assembly GCA_954870635.1). NCBI lineage: Eukaryota > Viridiplantae > Streptophyta > Magnoliopsida > Asterales > Asteraceae > Arctium > Arctium minus. The sequence continues at coordinate 16,965,573 of OX941082.1, forward strand.
ATTCGAGTGGACAACGGGAATCGTTGCGTGGAAGAACCGGAGTCGATTTTAGAGTCGAAAGTGAAGAAGTTGAGGCATAAGGACGTGGTTATGGTCAAAGTTCAATGGAAACACCATCGGGGTGCTAACATTACTTGGGAGTCCGAAGATGACATGAAGAAACGTTACCCTCACTTGTTTAGTCTAGGATGAGATTTTGGGGACGAAATCCCATTTAGGTGGGGAGGACTGTAACACCCGTAAATTCTCAAGGTAAGTATTTGTTTCCTTAAATGTGTTAACTGTATTTATTTGAAAATACGAGACTTTATTTATGCATGTGGTCATTGTTATTATGCTATGATGTACTTGGTTAGTATAAAGTTTATATCTGCTTAAATCTTGTGCTCGTTATCGTTTTCGGTCGAGTTTCGGGATGTTTCGAGTGTCACGCGATTGTGCCCTTGGCACTATCACGGAGGGCACTATCGCCGAAGGTGTACCGAGAGTTCGGGGGTTGGTCGCGATTGTGCCATGGCACTATCGCGCGGTTTGTACCGTAGGTATTCGGGTGCTCGCGATTGTGACTCGCGATAGTGCCAATGGCACTATCGCCGGGCATTATCGTCGTCGGGGTGCAGTGTCTTAAATGAACCCTTATCAGATTTTAACCTCATTTCTCTCAAACCCTCTCTTCTCTTTGGCGATTTTGGAGACTTCCAAACCAAATTTTCCTCTCAAAACCCTAACCCTCATAAATACAACTTTTTGGTGGTTGGGACTTGAATACTAGCATTTATATTCATCCAAGGAAGGTTTCTAGGGTTTCTTCAAGGCAACTTCTCATCTTCAAATTCATCCTTTAACTTCTAGGGATTCTATATTTTCTAGGTTTTGGTTCAAAAACCTAGATTGTGAGTTTACTAACCTTTGTTAAAACTAGATACATATCATAATCATCTAATTGCTACTTTATCTCTATGTGTTCAAGTATTTGGGTTTTCTTGGTGAAAATAGTTGGAAATATGTATATTGGTGATGTACCATTATTTGGGGCTTTTCTCATGAATACATAATATATGTACCTTGATATGTTAAATGTATGCATATATGGGTATTATGATGATTCTAGTGGAATACCACTTTGGTGACATATTTATATGCATGAGGAGTGTAATTGTCATTTGGGTCTTTTGTTAGACTTTATGAGGATAGGATGGTAATATTATACCCGTAGTCGGTATGGAAATATGTTGGGTTGAAATACACCTAAAGGACCTCCTATATGCATTATGTTGGACGAACCAAGTCAGTTCACAAGGAGGATGTAGTCTTGGGCGCCACTGTGATGGTATGTGCCTAGACCTCCGCCATTCGGGGAATTTCCTTAGCGGTAGTTGTCATTATGCTATTTTTATCTTGTTTTTAGAATAGTTTTTACCTTTTAATCTCAACCTTTGAGTCATTTTAGTTCATTATTTTCTCTTTTCTTGTTTCATGGAGCTAAGGTATTGAATGACTTGTTTTACGACTTAGAATGGCTAATTAATATCTATTTTTGGCAGATTTATAAGTGCAGACTTATGCTGCAGCATCAGACAATGAACAACAGTTTGAAGGGAAGAAAAGGAGCTTATGGTGGACAGCTTGCAACAATATTTTGGACAGATTTGGGGAACCTTCTAGATCAAATTGTTGGATGGAAATTATCTTTTGTATCTCCTTTTCTTTATTTCTTGAATTATTGTCCCTTGTCACCAACTATGTAGTACAATTATTATTATATTAGGTTAAAAGTCTTTTTTGCCCCTCTCCCTCCTAGTATATAAAGGAGGCTTGAGAGGTGTATTTGAAGACATGATCTTCTTACTTGCACTCTTAGAAAAATTGTAGTAAATCTTAGAATATCTTTTGTGATCTTTAAAAATCAAAGTAAGAGAATTGAGACTCTCTTGGGTTGATTATTAAAGTCAAGTAATTTAGTAATATATTGAAGTTCTTATTTCTTGCATTTTTAATTTACCGCAATTTATTTATCGCACTTTACTTTATCGTCATTTACATTCTTGTCATTTACATTATGTCTTTTATTTTACGCATTTACTTTCCGTATGAGTAGCTAATTTTATTAGTATGGGTGTTTGACGGAAAGGTGGGATTTTAAGCCAAAGAAAGGTGGACATTGTTTCGCAATAACAATGATCCACCATTTCATTCAAGTTTTATAAATATCAATAATACTTCTTGACGAACCGATCACTTCCTAAAGTGTTAAAGTCTCGTGGACTTAGAGATAAGCCACGAAAAGCACGTCCGTTTGAATGATATAAGAAGTATACTTGAGAGAGTTACTGATAAGGACAGTTATCGTTTATATCCTTCTAAACTGATTTATTCTCGACAAGTTGATCGCTAATCAATAGTGTTAAAGTGTAGAGGACTTAGAGATAAGCCCCTTCAAACACGTCAACTTGGATGATATGGGAATCGGCTCGAGAGAGCGGTTTTTACAAAGAGATTTGTATCTCCATATATTTTGAGGACTCTATTCTACATTATAAATAGTTGGAGACTACACAGAGATGTGTTTAGTCGAATCTAAATAGTAGTGTGGATATTGAAGTCCGAGAGGAATACCCTCAAAATAGATGGTGTATCTAGTTGTGGCAGAACTTCATGCTGCAGCATGGCCCACTGGAATTTGTGTTTAAATCCCACCAGAAAGTCTAACACCCGTACTTGCTTTATTCTCTGTTAACTAAATCAAAGTGATAACTCAACCAAACCAAAGTCTTCAAATTCGTCATATGAAATCATTTCATTCTTCTACTTTTTAGTAAACTTTTACTCCAGTCTCTGTGGGACGATATCCGGTACTTTACCGTTTTATTACTTGAAAGACGATATTAGATCTCATTGTATACTTGCTTTGAGGTTTAATTAGCACACGTCTATAGGTGTATTCCAAGCACTGTCAGTAGTCTTCGGGTGTGTCGGGCCTTTCGGGTGTTCCTTGTTAAGGGCATCAAGGTATATCGACTCTTGGGGTGGATTTGATTGGTGCTTTCGGTCTCCCCTAATGACTCCACATATATTGGACATTGGTTAACTGCTGATAAGAATTTATGACTGTTCATGCATGCTTATTATTGTTCAACTCACTAGGCTCTTTGGCCTAACACTTGTTTGGTGTCGATGTGTATCTCAGGTTCTAGCGGCGCCAGTCCTAAGCAGGTTTAGATGCTTTGGGGGAGAACTTGGGGATTTTGCACTTGGACGCTTACTTCTTTCGAGAATGAACAGTTGGGTTTATAGATGACAACCCTTTTGTAATCTCTTTTCTAGATGTAGAAATTAGATTAGTTGGTTGTTATTTTATTGTCCGTTTAAATTACAATTGTGATTAAACAGGTTATTTATATATTCCCCATTTTTGGGAGGCTCTTGCTATGGCAATTTTTGTATACCTCATGTCCGTTTTTCGGATTTTTGTTATCCCTATTTTTAGGGTGTTACACCTTTGCGAGATATGCAAGCGAAGAAGAGTTTTCCTGGATCATAGGCTCCGAGGAAGCCTTTGACCGTTAGGTTATTTTGTTAAGGATTGAAGGATGTCCGTCTTGGGAAAGTGCAGTGGCAATAGCGAAGTGGACAAGAGTCAACGTGGGAAGTGGAGGCGGACATAAGGTCTCAGTATCCCCATCTGTTCAACGATGGAATTTCGGGGACGGAATTCTCTTGAGGGGGGGATATTGTAATATCTGGGTTCAAAATTTTATTAATTCTGAGAGTTGGGTGAAAAGTTAGTCAAGACTCAAAGTTCAAGGGGGTCAAATGAAATTTGGGTTGTATTTAAAGGACACAACCCTAAGATATTTGTTTCATTCCTAAGGTTTGGTTGAGGGCGGCTAAGGGAGAAGGAGCAGGAGAGAAAGAGGGCTAGGGTTTGAAGGATCGATCGTTTTCTTCAAATCAAGGTATGATTCTTGTTACATCCCAAATCTTAGTTAAATAAAAAAAAATTGGGTTTTGTTTTATTGGAGCAAAAATGTAAAGAAATGAGTTAAGAGGGTCATTTATATCATTTAATGAAAGTTATATATGAATGATTAGGTTTAAATTCAATTGGACTAGAAGTGTTAAAATATTAAGAGGAAAGGGGCGGCAAATGTTATTATTTGAAAGTTTAAGGGGTGTGTCAGGTGTCAACAGGTCCAAACTTCAAGGACCTGTTTTGTTAAAAAGGACAATCCTGCAAATTGAAAATGACGGAACGAGGCCTGATCTTTGAAGCTTTCTATTGGCTTACCAAGTCAACGAATAAGCCAAATATTTTCACATTTAAGTAGCTAATACTACCAGCTACATTTTTTGTGGAAGAAAGTTCAAAAAACGTGGAGAAACGAGAGAGATATCTGAGTTCAAAGTCTCCACCCAAAGCTCCGTTTTTCATCGATTCAAGGTAAAATACTCGACCAAACTCCGTGATATTTAAGCCTATAGATTCGTTTTTAAGTGGTCGATCGAACTCTAGTAGTCGTATGTTTCAAGTTTGTGTTTTAAGAGCCGATTTTGAAGTTTAAAGGTTTGTTTGGTTTTAGTTTAAAACATAAACTTCAAATGAAGAAATGGAGCTCGATACTTGGTCAAAAAAATGTGATCTTTATGTTAAAATGTTGGTAAAAATGTTACCAAGGCTTTGATGTAAAAAGAATGACGAAAAAGGAAAAAAAAAATGAGCCATTTCAAGTTCAAAAACCTCAAAAAACGCAGCTATGGCTGCCGAAGGTTATCTGTGTTTTTTTCTCTTCATGGATCTCGTTGTGAGTCTGGTAGGGCCCACCAAATTCAGATTTATATAAAAAAAAAAACAGGAATGCATGGGATGAGATTTGAGCTTGAGGCACTTTATATCTAAGGGTAAGACTACAACCAGTTCACCAAATGGTTCCTTGTGTTTGTAAATTGACAACTTTTTACTTATTACTTTTTGGTACCTGTTTCATATATAAAAAAAAAGAAGAGAAAAACCTTGTGGAAGAATTTTAAGATATTCGAGCCCAATAAACCAATATTATCTTCTTATTTTATAAAAATAGTTGAACTCTAATATCGTTAATTATTTTCCAAATTATTCTTGAATCCTTATCAAATGTAACTTGGACCCATTTTAATTAAGTGAGCTTGTTGAATATCAAAATGTCCCTATAATTTTAAAGACCAACATTTTTAAGTATTTTGATACCGAAATTGTTTACACTAGAAAGTTCGTGTTGCAGTTATTTATTTTAAAAAGGGGTGGTTACAATATATCATTTATTTAGGCGATTTAAAAGTAAGATTTAAAGTGTCGTAATATGGAGAATTATTACCGAGCACTTTGATTTTAGTGGATTTATACAAATTATATCTTTTAAGGAGAGTTGTTTATAATAAGTCATCTAATTACTTAGATTATTTTATAGCGAAAATAAAGTGTCGTTATCGAACTAAAATAATTGTTGAGACACTTTAACCCGGAGTGGAGATTTATAAAATTATAAAAGGGTTAAATTGACGTTTTAGGACGTCATCGAGTGATATACTTGAGCTTTGACTAGAATTTGTCGGGGTTGACTTTTGATTCATTTGACCCATATGGATTTTAATGTTGGGGTTGTATTGAGCTATTTGGGACAGATCTGGAAACTCAAATTTGGAATTTGACTTTAGGTCGGGTTGGACCATAAGTTTTATTTTGGATGATTAAGTCGTTAATTATATATTGTGGTATAAAATGTGTAGGTCTTCCGTCAGGAGCTATCGGTAGTCAATCTACACACTCAGGTAAATCTTCATGAGACTTACACTGGGATGCATACCTATGTATAAATTTATTTTCGAGCATTATATGATTTTGTGGTGGTGAATATTATGCATGATAATGATTTAAATAATGTCATTGGTATATGTTTACATGCATGTGGAGTTTTGTGGAGCATGCATACTAATTGTTTTCCGGTTCTTAAACGTATTTAGCGTGGTTGGATTTTCCGTTGGTTTATATTGTATAAATGGTGCATGGTTTGGAGTATGGGGTGTCGGTTTGGTTGTCACACTTAAGGGGAGGCACGACCCCGAAATGGGTTACTAGCTCTGTGTGAGCCGTATACACCAGGGAATGCCTGTGACATGGCAGCACGACCCCGTAATGGGTTATTGGCTATAGGTGGGTCGTACACACCCAGGGAATGCTTGCAACTTACCAATCCTTACTTGAGGAGACAATTATGAGGTCTCGTTTCTTTTGGTGTTGCATGTTTTAGAGAATGAATATTGTTTTTATACGAAGTTTGCATGTTTAATATATGTGACAAGATATGATTTCACTCACGCAAACCATGAACTTACTGAGCTTTATAAGCTGACTATAGTATTCTCAGGGCCAGGTAGTTCGAGGTTGGATAAGGGCAAGGGACACACTTAGAGACTTGGCTACTATCATTATTTATGATTTGGTCTTTTGTTTAGACTTTTATATATGGATCAGTTGTAACTTAACCTGGTATGGGACGGGTTAGCTCTTAAGATTACATGTTTATGTATTTTGGAGACTTCCGCTGCGAACGGTTTTAAAGTTTTAATTTAGTCAGTATTTTGGAGTATTTATGAAGGAATTGTTTTAGATTACGTAACATTCTCAAAAAAAAAATGAGGGTGTTACAATTCTAGTATATTTCTACCTTCTAAGTATTGTGGTCTGTGTTTGATCTCGTTGTTGAAGCTTTTAACCGAATCATTTGGAGTTTTGGGTTCGATCGAGATCGAGTTCTTGAAATCGCCGCTGGGCGATTTCCGTTGAGTTTCGACCGGTGGGTTGTATCAACCGGGTGACCCCGGGAGTCGGGGGAGCCCGGGGTGGGTGGGTCGACCGAGTGACCCCGGGAGACGGGGGCCCGGGTTAGGCCGAGAGACCGGGGGACCCCGAGCGGGGAGTTCGACCCCGGGCGGTGACCCCAGGAGACGGGGGAGCCCGGGGGATAGGTATCCGGTGACCGGGTGGGTCGGGGACCAGATCCGGTTCTGGTCCTGTTCGTTTTTAAGTTTTAGGCTGAGAGTGAGAGGGTGTTATCTGTGAGTTGACTTACAGATTTATCGGTGTTGTCGTAGGCGTTGAAACGTTAGAAAGAGGACTCTTAAGCGATAAGGATCTGAGGTGAGTCTTTCAACTAAATCTGTTTACGATTTCGAAAGCTATTTGATACATGTGAGTTTTCTGAACTGCACACTTTTATTATCAAAAGTTTTGCAGGTTTAAATTAAACGTTGATTTAATTATGTTGTCATGTTCATGCTAAGTTTATATAAACGCACTTTATATATTGTTGTTAATTAGATGTATGTATACATTTAATTCGGAAGTTGTGACCTAAGCCGGGAAGTGTGGCCCGCCTGATTGTACCGGGGAGTGTGGCCCGTTTATGCCATTGGGTGTGTCCCAAAATAAGGTAGTGCGAGTCAGACACGTCGTCTTTGATGGTAGTGTTGGTCAGTAGTGTGAGTTACGCTCGAGAGGTGTAAAGATCTGTTAATGTTTTAAATAATGTTTGTATTGTTGCATTAGCGCTTGGAGGGGACTCACTAGACCATCGGTCTAACCCTCGCTCTTTCAAAACTATAACCCTTTTTCAGGTTATCGCAAGGTAGCAGGTACTGGTAAGGATAAAGAGAAGTTGTGAGCTTTTCCCTGAAGCTAGAAGACTCCTTGTAGTAGTTTTCTTTCTGACTCAGTTGTGTAATAGGTTGTAGTTGCAACCTTGTTTATTGAATTGTAGGCTTGGGGCCGTTTTGGATTAGAATGTTATATTTATGTTACATTTGATTAGTGTGGGTTGTTACATGAATCTTGACCATTGATTAAAAAGATCAATGGTTGAAAGGGCTCGTAAAGATGACATTTATTTTTAAGAAATGAGTACTTAGAAATTATTACGATTTATGTAGGATTCGGGAGCTACTTTGTGAAGGGTGAACCTACAATAAATCGAGGTGAGTTTTCATGAGACTTTTCTGGGATGTATACATACGTAATTAAAATTATGTTGGCATGATAATTATTCGGAGTACATATATGGTGTAAAATGATACATTTTTATGTGCATGTTTACGGTGTATGATTACATGTATATAAATATGTTATTTATTTGGAGTACGTATGTTATGCATGATAATTGGATGTTTCATGTACATTATTTTTATATAAGAGATTGCATGCTATTGTTTCATTGGTTTATAAACATTCTTAACATGTCATATTTATGAGTTGATTTCATGTGACACATTTTGGTGTCGATATTGGGTATGGGTTCGGCCTCGATATGTCACGTCTAGGGGTGGCACGACCCCGTAATGGGTGCCGGACAGGTGGGAGCCGTGCGACCCAGGGAATGCTAGTGACAAAGCGGACTTACCCGGCGAGGCAGTTAGGAGATCTCATTGGTGTCAAATGTTTTCTGAAAACAATATGCATACTATTTAATTGGTGTTTAATATTTTTTTATGCTTGTTGGAGTGTGTATTTATGTGCACGTAAACCATGAACTCACTTAGCTTTTTAGCTAACTACTAGTATGCATCTCAGGAGTCGGTGGTTCAGGTGTGGACAAAAGGAAGGGCAAGGCGTAATTAGATTTACTATTGTTATGTTCTTTAATGCTTTGCTAGTTATCAAACTTATTTACTATGTATTTGGAGTGTTATATAATATAGTCCGGTATGAGACGGACTAATGTTGGAGACTTGTATTACTTTAAGTTAAGACTTCTGTTGTGATGGTGATTTGGTTATATCTTGATGTCATATTCGACGACATAAGGTAATATTTGGGATGAAAGATGTGACATTACCCAAGGGTGAATTTGGGGTTGTTACAAAAAATAAGAAAATAAGTTGAATGACCAAAATACCTTTTATTTAATTGGACTTAACGGAAACTTTTAACGGTCGTTAATGGGAGGGACAAAAACCGTTGTGAAATGACAAACATGAGAGACCAAATCCGAGTTTTTAAAGTTTAGGGATGATACCCATTAAAATTGACAAACTTTAGGGACCAAATCCGAGTTTTTAAAGTTTAGGGATGATATCCATTAAAATTAACAAACTTTAGGGACCAAAAGTAAAGTTTACTCTTTAATTTTTTACACAAATCGAAATCGCTCCTTCTCTGTCACAATCGGAAGTACTCCTTCATGAACAAAATCGTTCCTGCTTCTTTTCCTATAAACGTCGAAATGGCGCCAAAAAGAATCCACAATCCTCGTAATTCTTCTACAATTCGATCCATCATCTCTAATGCTAATTATATCTATGAATCCAAAATTCAGAGATGGGGATTATGTTTGGTTCCCAAATTGATATCTTCTTAGGGTTTCTACTAGAATTTGATGTTTAATCCATGATCTTTAACCAAAGTAAATCTTCTGTGAAAATACTCTTCTACTGGACATCGTATGGAGAAAACCTAATTCCAGGTACGACGTATTCTCTCGTCCCAATCAAGGTTGAGAGTTAAGTTGGTGTTTATGTGCTATTTTTCAAAATTTTGAAGTATTATGCGTAGATTTTTGGTTGATTTCATAGTATTAATCAAATTTTAAAATTTGATTACCTTTGGAAACCGTAACTGAAACTAATAGTAGTATGTGAGGATTGAATGGTTTTATTGACAATTTCTCCGATAATGTTGATTATAAGATCGAGAAAATAACATGCATGTAGGTAAATAAGATCATAAAAATAGTTGTTTCAGTGTTGACTACTAGCATGCATCTGTAGACGTGAGGATCTTGCTTTCCCTCCCCTTTGGTTATATGAAGATACTGGGAGGATGATGATTGAAAGTGATTGTTTGGAGATAGTCAAGGCCCAAGGGAGCTATAAGAGTATTAACTCAGTAAAACTGTTAGACATCTTATAGGAAATCTTTCGCAAAAAGTTTAATTGGCTTAGGATCTTGTATACCCTGTCTCTGCCCCTGTCTATAAAGCTATATACGACCCACCCTTCAGCATCTGTAGCTGAATCTTCTTTTAGAGTTGAGCTGTCGAGGTATATTTTATTTCAGTCAAGTTGTGAGGTGATGATTAATGTAGATACTTATCCTCATATGGAATCGTATGCCAACATGTGTGACGTCAGAAATTGAACCTAGTCGTGTATATGGGATAGATGATGAAAAGAGAATATTATGCCTCTCTTCATCTGGTCTTCACCATGACTTCACATTTTTAGATTTCCCCCTTTATGTGAAAACTAGAAACATCAGTCTCCTAATTGAGACACAAAACCGACCATGTTCAAGCTTCTAATGCATCCATGTTCATCGAACAAACACTTTCCCTCAACTCTTTTTCTATATATACCTGTAACTATGTATGTCATTTTTATTCATCAAACACATTAAGTAACTACAAAAGAACAGAGATGAAGGAAAAGGTCAAGTGTCCCTCAGAGATCCTCCGAACACTTCATTGGGATACTTGTTCAAGATTTCCTGCTGAAGTGTTTGGGGGAACTCCAAGTGCCACTTGACACCACCAAACAATAAGTCTTGCAGATTGCTTATAATACCTTACAACTGATCTTCTAAGCCATTAATACTCGAACATGAGGTCAGGTTGCAAGTTTTGCTCCAGAAAACAGTTTTTAAATAAAACAAAATTTTCATCTATTTTCTCTTTTGCACATGTACATTGAGAGAAAAAACGGTTATAAAATACATAGACTTGTACTTCTACTATTTACATGTTTATAATCGCAATAATTAGGTTCAATTATGTTTTGGGTAGCCTTGTGAGATCACAAACAGTTTGAGTTTTAACTTTTAAGAATATTCACCAATCAATCAAGGCTATGTTTGGAACTGAAGTAGTGGTGGAATGCTCTCTTTTCTGATGAAAACATAAAAAAAGCATAGTGATTTGATTTCATATCATTCATCCATTGAGACTTATTCACTAGGCCACATATTAGGGTCAGATACAAATTTACATACTTTAAAGTACTATACAGACTACAGAGGTCCTAACAATTTAGATAAGTCTGATTTTAGGTTTGATTTTTACAGCTATTATTTGCTCTTGAGTAGTCCTATATTCGTGGTGGTAAATTGAAAATCAAAATTTTTGAGTTATGTCAATAGGTTTACATAATTAAATTTCAAGTATATACTTTTGGATGATTTAAAGTTGAAATCTTATTTGGTTAATAATTTATTTTGTGTACATCATATGAATATTCTAGAAGAAAAATAAATATACAGCCCACAAAATGAATAGAATATACAATTCTGGTTGAACCATTTATTCTTTACTAGAAAAGGAAAAAGAATATATCTAGGTTATACCCTTTTGGGATAAGGCAAAAACAACAATAAAATATGTTCATACCCAACAAAGATCCACATCCACATAAAATATGCAAGCACCTTTTGTCATTTTTTTTTGTAAAGGGCATACTTGTTTTTAATCAATAGTTAAACATTAAAATATTCGATCAGTGGTTAAACATTTATTATCAAACAATATTCAAATCGAACATCGTACTTTTTTCACTGAAAGTATGTATTTATTAGTTACTGTTTTTATTAAATTACACATTAGATCAACCATTTTGTATTCTTATGAATAAGATATGTAACAATCAGATTTTAGGTTCAGTTTTGATGAGGTTACTTCCAAGTTGGTTTCTCGATTAATTTGGTTATAGTTATATGTTAGTCTATTGTCTTGTATTGTTTTAATATGTACTAAATTTGTAAGTAATGTTATATCTTTTTAGACTTTTTTTAAAACCCTTATAATATACAATGGCAAAAGTTTATATACTTAAATGTCAAAATGACTTTTGTCTGTTAAGTATCAGTTAGTATGATACAAAAAAAAAATTCCACTCATTTAATTTGATTAAAAGTTTGGAACTCCAAGCTTGGAACTAATTCTAGAGTTCAACAACAAAACAAATATATAGTAGATATCGTCATAAGTGGTTCAGAAGAAGTGAGGAGGGATGAAAATAAATCTAAGAACGCTAAAATCCATGAAATAAAGATCGATAAAGGTCAAAGACCGAGGCCATCTTCTGAGTATATTTGCATCATATTTGTGGGCAATTTATCAAGATGCATTTCCGAACGAAGATTAGAGGTTTGGAAGATTTGGAAAGATAGTGGAGATGAAAACCATTAAAAAGCAAAACGGTGGCATATTTGAGTTTGTAAGATTTAGTATTTGGGAAGAAGAGAGGGACACAAGCACAAGGTCATGTTTGGCAACCATAAGCTAACTTATTTTGTTAGCCTATTGAAAAAGTCCTTTTTGGTAAACCATAAATTAGCATTTCAATAAAAGCTCCATGGGCTTTTTTTCTCTTTTCCAATTATGCCTCTTATATTATACATAAATGACCAGAAACCATATCATTTTAGGTAATTTTACATTCTCAACTAGCTAACATGACTTGTTTATCAACTAACAACGAACTTATTAGCCCACTACTAGCTTTTAAATTGATAGTTAGCTTGCTAACAACTAGTTTATCAGTCAATAACTAGTTTGTCAAACATAGCCCAAGTGGCTAAATATGATAGTTGGATAGTGATAATAGAGATGAGAGAAACGATGTGAAAATTCTTCATACGCACCAAAGTGTCTCTCTCTCTCCCATATTAGTGTTAGTAAAGTCTAAAAGTGCAATACAAATTTCTTTCTTTTCAAGGCTATGTAATTACCCACACATTGTAACGAACAATGAAAGCAGTTGAATGCACGCATATGTTCATAAACTTAAGCTGATTGCTAGAAAAATGACTCCACGGCCTTCAAAGATGTTGGACCTTTATCAAACCAAAACTGTAAAAACAAACTTCAATAAAGAAATTCTCCAATAAGAAGCAAAATGATACAAAGCAAAGCCTCTAGAAATTGTTCATTTGGCTTAGGATCTTGTATACCCTGCCTCTTCCCCTGTCTGTAATGCTATATACGACACACCCTTCAGCATCTGTAGCTGATTCTTCTTCTAGAGTCGAGGTATATTTTATTCTAGTCAAATTGTGAGCGATCATTAATGTAGATATTTATCCTCATATGGAATCATATGCCAATGTGTGAAGTCAGAAATTGAACCTAGTCGGTTATAAGGGATGGTTGATGAAATGAGAATACAATGCTTCTCTTCACCTGGTCCTCACAACGACATCTCATTTTCAGATCTTTTCCCCTTTTATGTGAAACTGAAAACATCAGTCTCCTAATGGAGACACAATACCGACCATGTTCAAGCTTCTAATGCATCTATGTAATGTTCATCGAAGAGAGACTTTCCCTCAACCCTTTTTTCTATATATACCTGTAACTATGGCATTTTATTCATCAAACACATCAAGTAACTACAAAGGAACAGAGATGAAGGAAAAGGCCAAGTGTCCCTCAGAGATCCTCCGAACACTTCACTGGGATGTTTGTTCAAGATTTTCCACTGAAGTGTTTGGGGGAACTCCAAGTGCCACTTGACACCAGCAAACAAGAAGTTGAAGTTTTGCACATTGTTTATAATACTTCACAACTGATCTTCTAAGCCATTAATACATGAACTTGAGGTCGGGTTGCAAGTTTTGCTCCAGAAAACAGTTTTTAAAAAAACAAATTTCATTTGTTTTCTATTTTGCATGCACATGTACATTGAGAGAAAAAACAGTTATAAAATAGGAGATTTTATAGTATTCTACTTCTACTGTTCTACATGTTTATTATCGGAATAATTAGGTTCAATTATGTTTCGAGTAGCCTTGTGAGACCACAAAGAATTTTAGTTTTAATTTTTAAGAATATTCACCTATCAATCAAGGCTATGTTTGGAACTGAAGGAGTGGTGGATGCTCCTTTTTATAATGAAAACATAAAAAGTATGGATAGGGATTTGAATGCATGCCATCCATCCATTGAGACTTATTCACTAGACCATATATTAAGGTGGGATGCAATTTACAAACTTAAGTACTATAAAGAGGTCCTAGCAATTTAGACAAGTCTTATTTTAGGTTTGATTTATACAACTATTATTTGCTGAGTAGTCCTATATCCGTGGCGGTAAATTGATTTATGTCAATAGGTTTACATAATTTAATCTTAATTGTATTTGTTTGGATGCTTTAATGTTGAAATCTTATTCGGTTAAATGATTTATTTGTGTACATCATATGAAAAATCTAGAAGAAAAATAAATATACAGCTCATGAAATGAATAGAACATACATTTCTGGTTGAAGCATTGATTCTTTACTAAAAAAAGAAAATTAATTTATCTATGAAATGTAGATTGATACCCCTTTGGGATAAGCCAAAAACAACATTAAAATAGTTCATACACAAAAAAGATACATATCCACATAAAATATACTAGCACCTTATGTCATTTTTTGTAAAGTGCATACTTGTATTTAATCAATAGTTAAACATTAAAGTATTCGAATCAATGGTTAAACATTAAAGTATTCGAATCAATGGTTAAACATTTTTATCAAGCAATATATCAAATCGAACATCGTATTTTGTTCACTGAGTATATTTATTTATTAGCATTGTTTTTATTAAATTACTCATTAGATCAACCATTGTGTACTCTTACAAATAAAATATGTAACAATCAGATTTTAGGTCCGGTTTGATCATGTTACTTCCCAGTTGGTTTCTCAAGTAATTTGCTTATAGTTATATGTTAGTCTATTGTGTCGTATTTGTTTTAGTATGTACTAAATTTGTAAGTATTGTTATATCTTTTTAGACTTTTTAAAACCCGTATAATATACAATATTAAAATTTTATACACTTATAAAAGCCAAAATGACTTTTTTATGTTAAGTATCAATTAGTATGATACAAAAAATATCAACTCATTAATTTGATTAAAAAGTTGGAACTCCAAGATTGGGACTACTTCAAAAGTTTAACAACAAAACAAATATATTGTAGGTATTTTCATAAGCGGTTCAGAAGAAGCGAGGAGGGATCTAAAGAAATCTAAGAACCCTAAACTCAATGAAATAAAGATTGAGGAAGGTTGAAGATCGAGGCCAGCTTCCGAGTATATTTGGAGCATATTTTTGGGCAATTTATCAAGGTGAATTTCCGAACGAATTAAAGATCAGAGATTTGGAAAGAGAGTGGACATGAAAACCATTAAGAAGCAAAACAGTGGGGTATTTGGGTTTGTTTAATTTAGTTGTTGGGAAGAAGCGGGACACAATCACAGGTTCATGTTTGGCAACCATAAGCTAGCTTATTTTTTTAGCTTATTGAAAAAACCCCGTTTGGTATACCATAGATTAACTTATGAGCTAGTAGTTTGAAGAACTACATTAGGTAATGTTTCAATAAAAGCTCCACAGTTTTTTTTTTCACTTTTTCATTTATACCTCTTATAGTTTACATAAATGGCCAAAAAAACATATTTTTTTAGGTAATTTTATATTGTCATCTAGCTAAAGTGACTAGTTTATCGTTTACAACTAACTTATTATATTGAAAAGAACAACGAATAAATAGTTGAATGCACACGTGTGTTCATAAACTAAAGCGAACTTCCAGTAAAATGACTCCACAATCTTTAAAGATGTTGAATATTATCAAACCAAAACTGTAAAAATGAACTTATATAAACAAAGAAATTCTCCAATAAGATGCAAAATGATACAAACCAAAGCCTCTAAAAATTGTTCATATTGAAAGGCATCAACTAATGTAGTAGGAAACGCAGGTGGAAACTCCTGGCGATGTACTCTCATACTATTCAACATATATTACTACAAATTGATCAAAAATGTTGAACAATGCATTGGACTAAGCAGTAGTCTTCTTTATGGTATAACAACAACATCTGAGTAAACCTTCTACTAATCAACTACCAACGAGTACCAAAGAAAATAAAAAAGCCAATTAGTGTACTTGAGAGATCCTGTGAGCACTCCATCCATAAGTTCTATTGAAATTTGAAACTGTTAAAGAAATGCTTTTGTATAACCATGGTATCCAACCTTTGACTAACTAGGTCACAGAGTTTGGTTCACTGCCACAACCCATTGAACGGAAAAAGTTATCCTTTACGGAATATTGGTGCAACTACCCACAACGCAGAAGGATAGCATCCATTACAGGAACATTGTTAGACAACACCATTAAATGAACTTTGGTGTAACACCAAACCTGTTCACCAATATCCCACCGCATAATCCGGACCTTTTGGGGTCTTCTTTATTTGAAAAAATTGGTAGCTTCAGGTCTTTTTGTCGGAGTGGTTCGCATCAAAGGGAAAGTATGTCGCAAAAACTAAATTAAGAATACCATCCTTGAGTAGATAAGTATTGGGTGTTGTTTATGTTAGGTGCCATAAAGAATTGGAATACATAGATCATTTTTTGTTATAGTGTGCATGAGCATTGAGCATTTGTAGAAGTTGTAGTGGCTTGGTGGCAATTGATGTGGGTGACCTCGTAGACATTAGATTGGTTCATTCAAGACTGATACGAAGGGATCTAATCTGCTCTATGAAAGTTCTTGGCATTTATTGGTTTGTGCACATTTCAATGGTAAGATGTCTTTCTGGGTCATGTGCAAATGGAGTTGTTCTGTGCTATGGAGGAATATGCTAAAGTCAACAGTGCCATATTTGGTGGCCATGGTCATGGGTGTTGGTATCTCCTTTATCTTTGATGCAAAAAAGAAAAAGAAAAAAAAGTTATCCCACCAAAAAAAGGAAACTATGGTTTTAGACTTGGGAGGCAGATCCACAATGGGTACACACATGCATACCCTCAAACTTTCTTTTGTACTGTAAAAATGAAAATATATATAACACGGTAGTGTAGGCCCGGAACTATTTTTCTAGTATCAGTTCTTACGCAAGTAAAAACCTGGTTATGGCACCACTTAGAACTATACCTTGGATACAACTGTCCCACTGGGGAACACTTTGAAAGGAAACAAAGATCACCAGGAGCAGAAAAAAAATTGTTGTAGAGACAGAAAAGCAAATAATATTTGGTGTACAAAGATAACAAAACCAAATTTCCGTATGCACTCCTCATTCTTCCACAATTCACTCCGTCATCTCTAATGCTTCTTATATTTATCAATCGAAAAATCAGAGACGGGGATTAATTTCAGTTCTGAAATCAATATCTTCTTAGGGATCTCTATTGGTAAGTAAGTTACCTAATTATCCATTATCTCCACAATTTGATGTTTAATCCATGATCTTCAACCAGACTAAATCTTCTCTGCTGCAGTGAAAATACTCTCATACGGAACATCGGGTGGACAAAACCTAATTCCAGGTACGACGTATTCTCTCTTCCTAATCGAGGTTGAGAATTAAGTTGGTGTTTATGTGCTATTTTTCAGAATTTGAAAGTTTTATGTGATGATTTGTGGTTAATTTCGTAGTTTTAATCAAATTCTATAATTTTGATTACCTTTGGAAACCGTGATTGAAATTAATAGTAGTATGTGGATTGTGATGATTGTATGGTTTTATTGATAGTTTCTCCGATAATAGTTGATTACTTAAGTGTTACAACTAGACATAAGATACAAGATCAAATGAGAATGAATGAAAAAATAACATGCATGTATGCAAATAAGATAATAGCTGTTTCAGTCTTCTGAATGCATGTAAGCTGATAGGCTGACTAACTAGGATGCATCAGTAGATCTGAGAATCTTGCTTTCCCCCTTTAGTTATCAGAAGATACTGGAAGGGTGATGGTTGAAAGTGATTGTTTGGAGATAGTGAAGGCCCAAGGGAGCTAATAAGAGTATTAACTCAGCAAAACAGTTAGACATCTTAATAGGAAATCTTTCACAAAAGTTCAATGGGAGCAAGATCTTGCATACCCTGCCTCTTCCCCTGCCTGTAACGCTATATACGACCCACCTTTCAGCACCTGTAGCTGATTCTTCTTTTAGAGTCGAGTTATAATATATTCCAATTTCCAGCCAAGTTGTGCGTGATTATTAATGTAGATACATATCCTCATATGGAATTGTATACCAACATGTGTGAAGTCAGAAATTGAACCTAGTCGTGTATATGGGATAGATGATGAAAAGAGAATATTATGCCTCTCTTCATCTGGTCCTCACCATGATTTCTCATTTTCAGATTTTCCCCTTATGTGAAGAACTGCAAACATCAGTCTCCTAATGGAGACACAATACCGACCATGTTCAAGCTTCCAATGCATCCATGTTCATCGAACAAACACTTTCCCTCAACTCTTTTTCTATATATACCTGTAACCATGTCATTTTTATTCATCAAACACATCAAGTAACTACAAAGGAACAAAGATGAAGGAAAAGGCCAAGTGTCCCTCAGAGATCCTCCGAACACTTCATTGGGATGTTTTGTTCAAGATTTCCTACTGAAGTGTTTGGGGGAACTCCAAGTGCCACTTGACACCACCAAACAGATAGTCTTGCACATTGCTTGTAAGACCTCAGAACTGATCTTCTAAGCCATTAATACATAGTCATTGAGGTTTGGATTACAATTTTTGTTCCAGAAAACAGTTTTTAAATAAACAAATTTCATCTATTTTTTATTTTGCACATGTACATTGAGGGAAAAAAACCATTATCAAATTGGAGATTTTATAGTCTTCTACTTCCACGTTTTTATTATCAGAATAATTACGTTAGATTGTGTTTTGAGGAAGACTACAAAGAAGCACCTGATATCAATTTTTTGTAAAGGTCATACCTTGTGTTTAATCAATAGTTAAACTTAAAAATATTCAATTAGTGGTCAAATCGAACATCGTACTTTTGTAACCAATAATATATTTATTTGTTGGTTAAATGCTTTTATTATGTTACACATTAGATCAACCATTTTGTATTTTTACAAATAAATAAAGGTTTGGTTTTCGTCATGTTACTTCCCAGTTGATTTCGCAATTAATTTGGTTATGTTATACGTTAGTTTATTGTCTTGTATTGTTTTTAATATGTACTAAATTTTAAGTAATGTTGTATCTTTTTAGACTGTTGAACACCCTTATAATAATTTACATTGGTAACAGTTTATATACTTATAAAAGTTAAAATTACTTTTTTTCTGTCAAGTATGATATAATGTTACTGTAAACTTTGTAATTTGATTAAAAAGATCTTCAAAAAAGGTAAAAAATATATCCACTCTATAGATGGTGTTGCATCTTTATCTAACCAAAACTGTAAAGAAACTTCAACAAAGAAATTCTTAAATAAGAAGCAAATGAATACAATTAAGCTAATTAAACCCCCTCTAGAAACTGTTAATGTCTTGGTAGTTAATGTCGGTGACTTAATAGACATTAGTTTGGTTCATTCAACTCCGATACAAAGGAATCTAATCTGCTCTAAGAAAGTTCTGGGCAATTATTAGTTTGTACACAGTTGGTCTCCATGGAATTCAAGAAGTGAAGCAACTTTTAATGGTAAGTTTGTCTTTCTGTGTTCAAGTACTTGGTCATGTACAAACTAGTTGTTCTTCAGAACTATATTTCTAGTATTCATAACGCAAGTTAACAACCTGGTTATGCCCCCGCTTAGAACTCTACCTTGAATAATTACAATTGTCCCACTGGGAAACACTTTGAAAGGAAACAAATATCACCCGCTGCAGAAAAGATTTTGTTGTTGAGACAGAAAGGCAAAATAATATTTGGTGTACAAAGATAACAATAAACAAAAGAAAGAAATTGATATGCTACTCCTGTTGTGGCCTTTCTCTTTCCCTGCCTCCAGTTCCATACATCGCATCTCGCTAATTATGTACCAAAAGCATCTATGACTGAACACGGTCTGGCTAGGTCGCATGGCCTACCTCACGTTCAACCTGACCACCTTGAGGTTTTGGGACCGAAAGCTCCCCAGCTGATTTTTGCCTTGTGTGATCTGCTTGGTGCGACCTTGGCTATGCACCCAAGGTCGCATAGACCCCTGTTTGTGATTTGGTATCATAAATCAGAACAAAATGTTTGCTTGTATGCCAACATGTGTGAAGTCAGAAATTTAACCTAGTCGTGTATACAGGATAGGTGATGAAAAGAGAATACTTTGCCTCTCTTCATCTGGTCCTCACCATGACTTCTCATTTTCAGGTCTTTTCCCCGTTTATGTGAAACTGAAAGCATCAGTCTCCTAATGGAGACACAATATCGACCATGTTCAAGCTTCTGATGTATCCATGTCCGTCGAACAGACACTTTCTCTGATTCTCTCAACTCTTTTCTATATATACCTGTAAGTATGGCATTTTTATTCATCAAACACATCAAGTAACTACAAAGGAACAGAGATGAAGGAAAAGGTCAAGTGTCCCTCAGAGATCCTCCGAACACTTCACTGGGATGTTTTTTTTTTTTGTACGATTTCCTACTGAAGTGTTTGGGGGAACTCCAAGTGCCACTTGACACCAGCAATCAATTAAGAAGTCGTGCACATCGCTTATAGTACTTCGTAAGTGATCTTCCAAGCACATTATCACATGACTTCACACATTTACATTTTGCCGAGATTTGTACATGCAGTTTTTTAAAATGGTCAAGGGTCATAACTCATAAGGAGTATCACGAGTTAACAAATGTTGGGAAATTTCCTTCTTGGTCATCTCGAACCGTGCTGAATCACCATTTTGCCGGTCTGAAAGCTCCAACCAGCAGGCAAAAAGAACAGCAAAATGGCGGAGATGGCAGCAGGCAAAAAGAACAGCAAAATGGCGGAGATGGGAGAGAAAAGGACATATATATGTTGTGTTCCTGATTAAACGGCATATATGCCATGTGGTTGGAGTTAAATTTTATTTTGGTGCTAATAGACCCACCAATTTGGTGGTTTTTTTGTGTTTGGTCTAATATGTAAATATACACTACTCATGCGGTTTGTGATACCAAGCAATTGCTGGCAACTCGCAACCAAAGCTGGCTGGTGTGGGTGATCGGAGCTAGGTTGCAGAAACAGATGGGCGATCGTAACAAGAGGAAGAAATGGTACTTTTTTGCAAGGAAGACAAACTGGACGAGCGAGCAGTGGTGGCTGAACCTCGTTGTGCTTCAGGGGAACCAGGCACCCAAGCTCTGCGATTGCGCCGGGTTTTCTTTTGCATGTAGTTGGCTTCTCTTGCTCTTCTTTTATTAAATGCAATTGAAGAGGAAAGGAGTTGTTTGATCATTGTAATGAACTTTTCTTGTGACCTTTTTTCTGTTATTAATATACAAATTGTCATCTTTCAGTGGAACCACATTAAATCCTCGTTTTATTTATTTGATCTTCAATTTATTGCATTGTGATTGGTTTGTTTTTAGTTTCTTTACTCGGTAGTAATTAAACATACATGTGACAACCTATTTGAATTCCGTTTTATTGGTGGGTTTGCACTAGCCATTGTTTGATCAGCGAGACATTGTTCCAGGTGGTGGTTTATCGGCCAACAACTAGAGTTTCGTTTCCTATTAACTCATTGGGTGATTTATGCGTTGTTATTATCTGGATTATATAAATATTTCATGGATCATTCGCTTCATTCTGTCTTTGGATCATGGTAGCCTCGATTATAGATAAAATGATGACTTCAATCAGTTGATGTGATCGAGTTTGAAATATCAAAATTGCATAGAGTTACGCATTAACATACTATTAGTTTCGCACGGTTAAGTTCTCGTGTTACATGTGAATGTTGCAACACCAGGTTTGACATCAATCTGTTGTCCGTACGTTGCAGTTGGAAAGAATAAATCATTGCTCCTAGTATATTGACTAAGGTGATGTTTACTTTTTCCCCATTAAACCTTGTCCGTCAGGATAAATTAGTTTGTGCCAGGGATAGGAGATCGATGACCTTGAGGGAGGCAAATAGAGACGGTTGGATTATTTTTTGTATTAATTTGTTTGAGGTGACTTAATCCCTGAACAAGTGAAGGGGTCCTGACTCATTCCATATAACCATTTTGGCTTAATGGCTTAACGATTAAGCTGTAAAGAAAGATTCATGTATGGTTGAGTGAATAAGTCGTCCAAATCATTGAACTCATTAAAATGTAAGTAAACAGACCCTAAGTTGAAAATATAGTGAATTAGTTGTCGATTTCAACATGGCCCTGCAATATGGTACATTGAACTACGTTAACAATATTTGGGTCGTTATGGTTATTTGGTTTTTGTTTATGCTACATACTAAGTTAAAATATTATCTACATTTTACACTATGTTGTAATATTGCACTACACCAAAAATTACAATATGATATAATGTATAAATTGTATCAAATTACACCTCTAATGATTTTTAGAAGAGCGCATGTAACATGAAAAATGTAATATACTTTTATTTGATTTATATTTTGTGTAACGTACCATCATTTTAATACTTCAAATATTGAAGTAAACCCTTTAAATTTATGTCACACAAAATAAAATTCATATCAAAGTATGTTGTATTTTCTTAGAATGTGTAGGATTTGTCTTTAAATCGACTTGTAAACAATTAAAAGACCCCTTCATGAACAAAAAAGTTCCTGCTTCATTTCCCCAAACGTGGAAATGGCGCCAAAAAACTTATTCGATCCAATTTTTTCTCATTCTTCCACGAATATCTCCACAATCTAATGCTAATTATGTTTATCAATCGAGAAGCAGATCGGGAATGATTTTGGTTTCGAAATCGATTTTGTTTTAGGGATCTCTGTTGGTAAGTAAGTTGTCTAAGTATCCATTATTATCTCTTCAATTTGATGTCACCGTGCCCATTCCTTTGGTGATTCATGGCACATACAACGTAAGTAACCTTCCAAACATCTATTTAGTACTTCAGATTGACCATCAGTCTGTGAGTGATAGCTGCTAGACATGTTCTGGTCTATTCCTTGTAACACCAGTAGCTCCTGCCAGAAATTACTGACAAAATTTTTATCTCTGTCCGATACTATGGATTTAGGAAACCCGTGTAATTTATATACGTTGTCTATGAACACCCGAGCTACATCAATCGCAGAAAAAGGGTGGTTGAGAGCCATAAAATGAGCGTACTTGCTTAGTCGGTCAACGACTACAAAAATTACATCCTTACCATAGGATTTGGGAAGGCCTTCAACGAAATCCATAACTATGTCTTCCCAAACACCCTTTGGAATTGGTAGAGGTTGCAAAAGGCCTGGTTGGGCTGTTGTCTCTGTCTTACACCTTTGACAAGTGACACAATCCCTTATATGAGACACCACATCTCGCTTCATCTTGGGCCAAAAAAATAGAGTCTTTGCTCTTTGGAGGGTTGCTGTTATTCCAGAATGGCCTCCTTGAGAAGAATCATGCATCCATCCTAGAATCTTGGTCTTGAGATCCTTGTAATTTCCAATCACTAGCTTGCCTTTCCTTCGTAACTCCTGATCTTTCCAAGTAAACTGAGGGTGTTTGCCACTACCTTGCTGAATTTCAGTGATAATAACTTGCAGATTACTATCTTTCTTCCAACTTTCTTTGATCAAGTCATAGAGGTCCGAATGGATGTTGGAAATCGCTGTCTGTAATAACTCACTATGTGTAGCTCTTGATAAGGCATCTGCCACCTTATTCTTCGTTCCTTGTTTATAACATATTTCGTAGCCATACCCCAATAATTTTGACAACCATCTTTGTTGGAAGGGTGTGTTGACCTTGTTCTCCAATAAATGCTTCAAACTTTGTTGATCTGTTTTAATCACAAAGTGTCTATCTAATAAGTAAGAGCGCCATTTTTGCACTGCATGTATAACTGCCAACAACTCTTTTTCATACGTTGAAAGAGTAGTATGTCTAGGAGATAGTGCCTTGCTGATGAAAGCAATGGGATGTCCTTTTTGCATAAGGACCGATCCAATTCCTTGATTAGAAGCATCGGTCTCGATTACGAAGGGTTCATCAAAATTTGGTAATGCCAAGACAGGAGGGTTAGTCATAGCTTGTTTTAAATCCTGAAAGGCTACCTCCGCTGGTTCATCCCATTTGTAAGAGTCCTTTTGTAACAAATTAGTCAATGGCTTGGCAATGATTCCATATCCCTTGATAAATCTGCGGTAGTAACCTGTTAAACCAAGAAACCCTCGTAGTTGTTTGAGAGTTGTTGGTACAGGCCATTCTAAGATGGTTGCAATCTTAGTTGGATCAGTTGCCACCCCTTCTCTAGACAAAACGTGACCCAAGTATTCAATTTGTGATACTCTAAATACACACTTACTGCGTTTAGCCAACAAGGAATTTGATCGTAGAACGTCCATCACGATTTTCAAGTGTTGTATATGAGTATTCCAATCTGGACTATAAACCAGGATGTCATCAAAAAACACAAGGACAAACTTCCGTAAGTATGGTCGAAACAAGTTGTTCATTAAACTCTGGAACGTGGAGGGTGCATTAGTTAGCCCAAATGGCATAACTAAAAATTCGAAATGCCCACAATGTGTTTTGAAAGCTGTTTTGTGTATGTCTGGATTGGCCATTCGAATCTGGTGATATCCGGCACGTAAATCCAATTTAGAAAAACACTGAGTACCGTGCAACTCATCCAGAAGCTCCTTAATTAACGGAATCGGAAACCTGTCAGGTATAGTCATCTTGTTTACAGCTCGGTAGTCCACGCACATTCTCCAAGTTCCATCTTTCTTTTTAACTAGAACCACAGGAGATGCGAAAGGACTATTACTCGACCGAATCACCCCTTGGTCCAGTAGTTCCTGCGTCAATCGCTCAATAACGTCCTTTTGTAGTAAGGGGTAACGGTAAGGCCGTAAATTTACAGGATTGGCACCCTCTTTAAGAGGTATGGCCTGATCAAACCCCGATCTAGATGGAGGAAGTCCTGTAGGCTCTTGGAATAAATCAGAGTAATTCTGTAATAGTTGTTGTAATTCAGGATGTAGGGCCTCCTTAGAACAACTCGTCTTCACTTGAAACTTTGATAAAGGATTATCAGGATGGATGGCTATTAGTTGCATCATGGAAATCTCTCCTTGTTATAGTATCTTACTCATTTTCATAGTGCTCACGGTTTTCACCCCTTTCCCGGTAGCCCCTCTTAATCGTACTTTCGATCCGCCAACTATGAACTCGATGGTATGACTTAGGAAATCAAAATGGACCTTACCCAGTGAAGTGAACCACTGGATACCCAATACCACATCACAACCACCGAGAGGTAGTAAGTACAAATCAGCGGTGAACGTTACCGATTGCATCTTCCATTGAAATCCTTCAATCATCGTATCACAAATCACTCGTCCCCCATCTGTCACTTGAACCATCATAGGTGGTTTTGGAACAAGTTTGCATCCCAATTTTCTGGCCAAGGTTGCATCGATAAAATTATGGGTGCTACATGTATCCAATAACATCTGTAGCACCTTCTTTCCGTAATGACCCGTAACTCTCATCGTTTAGTAGTCCGTAATACCTGCCATTGCATTGATAGAAATCTGTGAAAACTCATTGTCGACATCCGGTAGATATTCTTCATCACCCTCATCATCCGTATCATCCCGCTCTAAATGGTAGAGTTGTGGTCGTTTTCCTTTACATCTATGTCCCGGTTCATACCTTTCGTCACAAAAAAAAACATAGGCCCTTGGCCCTTCTCTCGTTGAGTTCAGCCGGTAATAAAGTCTTTCGGTTGGTGTTTGTATTGAGGGAAGCTACTGGTTGCTTTTGTACGTTATTCATAGGCTTATAAGAAGTGTTGGGAATTTTTGCGGGAAGTGGGAGTATGCCGGGCTTAGTTGGCGGGTTAGCCGTAGAGAAATTAGCAGGTGGTTTAAATATGGTTTTGCTCTTATTCTTGTTCAGGTTAGCTTCCTGAATTTTGGCTAAAGCATAATCCTGTGAAATAGTTGAAGGGTTGAACATTCGTACTAGGCTCCTCAACTCTTCACTTAAACCCGTTATAAAACAACTCAGGGTATTTTCTGGAGATAATTGTAACCTGCTGATGATGCTATCAAATTCGTCATGGTAATCCTTAACTGACGTTGTTTGCTTTAGCTCCATAAGTTCTGCCATAGGATCATCGAATGGTTCTCCGAACCGACCAGTGATATCTGCTACGTATTGATCCCATGATGGATTGATCTGGTTTCTTCCCTTCATGTATCCCTGATGCCACTGCAAAGCTCGACCCTCGAGATGAATCGAAGCTAACGGAACTTTAGTGTTGTCTCTCACTTGATCCAGTTGGAAGAACTGCTCTACTTTGTACAACCACGCCTTCAGATCATCTCCTCCAAAACGAGGGAATTCGATTTTTGTTAAACGAGAAGAATATTGGTGGGGGTTACCAATCAGTTCTCCTAATTTCGGATTAGTATTTAACAATGGGTGAACATGGGGGGTTTTAGGATCATCATTAATAACGTCTGCATTCCCTTTCTTCATCCTATCTGCCATCAGTTGATTCATCTGTAGTGATAACCCAGATAAAAGATCACTGATTTCTGAGATGGCTCTTGAATTTTCGGCTACCCTCATCGCTTGTTGTTGATTATTGCACTCGATGCGAGCATCGTAATCATCTAAGATAGTTTTGATCATTACCTCCAAATCGGTGGCAGTTCCTTGCTTCTGTGATTGTAGTGGATGGCGGACGGATGATGCTTCAATGGTCTCACTCAGATCATGCCTCTTATTCTGCCCTCCCTGGTTCGTTGCTTTAGCCATGCTTCGCGTAATCGCTATGATCGAAATTTCCCAGAGCCGAACAACTCTGATACCAATGATACAGCCTTGGTTCAATCAAGGTTGACAAATTTCAACGATCGATTGATGCTCCAGATCAGGAATTCAGAAACAGAATGACTTCCGAGATTTGGGAGCGATTAAAAGATGAGAGAATTAAGCTAAGAAAAAGAGTCTGTATATATTCCTATCCTCCTAATTGCAATAGCTCCTATATATATTACTACTTACTAGAGATAACAATCAAATAAAAAAAAAGATAACCATCAATTAAAAAACTAAAAAAAACTCATCTAAATTGGTTTCCCAATTCTAGTCTAACTCGTATCACCATGATCTTCAACCAAAATCTTCTGTGCGACAGTTGAAATATTCTTCTACTGAACATCGGGTGGAGAAAACCTAATTACAGGTACGGCGTATTCTCTTTTCCCAATCGAAGTTGAGAACTCAGTTGGTGTTTATGTGCTATTGTTTAAAATTTGGGCGTTTTATGTGATGATTTGTGTTTAATTTCGTAGTTTTAGTCAAATTGGTATGTTTGATTACCTTTGGAAATCAAATATGACTGAAATTAATAGTAGTTTGTGATGATTGAATTAGTTTTATTAGTAATTTCTTCAATAATGTTGATTACGTAAGCATTGTTCTGTATATCTAAGTTTTTACGGGATCTAATAAGGTTGTATAAAAGGTCATTGAGTTAAAAAAAAAATTTAGAAGGTCATGTTTGTAACTGAAAACTCATTTAATGTCATTTATGTCCTTAGGTATGTAACTCAGTTGGCAAAGGGGCGGGGTGCTTTTGTCCAAGTACATAACAAATTCAGGTTCGATTCCAACGGGACGTGGGCATAAATACCTCCGCTTGTCTTGGCCGTTGAGTAAACTCATAAAATACCTCTTGTAATATCCGGATCCAAAAATTTAATTAATTTTGGAGTTGGGTAAAAAGTTGACCTTTACCCAAAGTTCAAGGGGGTCAAATGTAACATGGGTTATATATATATATATATATATATATATATATATATATATATATGTTTTGAACCAGAGATATTTCTAAAAATATCTCATTTTGATATTTGTTCCTGGATCAGAAGAGAGAAAGAAGCAGAGGGTTTTTGAAGAATCGACCGTTTTCTCCGTTCAAGGTACGATCTCGTCTTTTATCAACTTCTAAGTGTTGTTAGCCGTATAGAACCTCGTTGTTAAGGTTTTTAACCGTTATATTTCGAGATTTAGGTATTTTGAGTTTGGATCTGGGTTCTGTAAAAAGTCTCTGGTGGCGTGTTCTTGGTAATCATCGACTAGGATCGGGAAGAAGGTCTCGACCGATAGTGTAGTCGACCGGTACATTGTCTTGACCGATGGTGTAGTCGACCGGTACGTTGTGTCGACCGGTACGTGGTGTCGACCGGTATGTGGTGTCGACCGGTACGTTGTGTCGACCGGTAAGGTACGTCGACTGGTATGTCTCCCGGGGCAGTCTCGACCGGAGTGTGCAGTGTGTTGTGTTTTGTATTCAATTTAGTAAGTCAGTGAGTTATCTATGTTTTGGCTTACCGATTTATCGGTGTTGTCGTAGGTAGCAATCGTAGAAAGCGGACTTTAAACAGGAAGAAATCTGAGGTGAGTCTTTTAAGCTAAATCCGTCTGTATTACGAAAGCTATGTGATAAATGTGGAAAATCACGATTTTAATATGGCATATTGTTGTTAGGTAATGTTTTCTATATCTCATCATTTACAACATAATTTACAAGAATCAAGATTTATTCAATTGAACCATTGTTCATATGAATTACCTATATACTTGATTTAATATGAGTATTGTTATGAAATGACATGCTTTGGCTTCGAGTCTTAGTGCAATGGATCCATAGGCACAGTGTTCCTACGTCCACATTTTGGGCGTTTGGTTCACGTTTTGGCACGGAATAGGCATCGGGTTGCCATGATAAGTAAGGTGTGGGCCTATACGGTCGGGCAGCGTCTCATGGTGCAGTAAGGTGTAATTCCATTATGTGCTTGAGTTCCCTTGTTTTGGAACTCTCAAGAATAGATCCAGAGGGGTTGACTTGATGTTTTGAGCAATAGATCTAGAGGGGTTGAGCTCGTTATGTGAATTGGTGTTATTTGTACCATGTTTAATCACTAATGGTTTATTTGGTTCCTTGACTTAGCTCATGGTTATACTCACCGCGTGACAACGATTGGGTTTAGTACTGCCTCTTTATTTGGCTTTTCTCACTAGGCTTTATCCTAACACTTGCTCTTGGTTATCATGTTGGCAGGTCATCTTAGCAGTGGGGCACGCCGGGACTGAGGGAACGACCTTGGTGTCGTGTGTCAGGATCTTAATTCTAAACAAGAATAAACACTCAGAAACAATATCAAAGGAGTTTGCGGAATAACACTTTGATATTCAATAATTAATAAAACACAGTAAATCAGAATAAGAACTTGCAAACTTTATTGAATGATTATAAAGTTACAAGATTCAACACACAACCTCAATATTGATGAACAGACTCACTAATACGAATTCTACTTCTCTAGAATTAGGATTACAAACCTTGAGGTTGATTCTCTCTATCAAAAACAAAAACTCAGAATGCTAGAAAAATATTGTTTTCTATCAAGTCTAAACTATTCTATATATACTGAAGATAAAAGATAATTACAAAAGATCTTCAAAATAATCTTCCATCTTTATCTTCCAGCTTTCCATACTCTTCAAACTTGATCTGCACGAATCTTGATTATCTCATAAGCAGCACTAAGTCTTCAGCAGTATTAATACTTTGAGCAGTATTAACATTCAGCAGTACTAACTACTAGCAGTACTAAAATTACTTAGCAGTAGTAATCTCATCTAGCAGTATTAACCTTGACTTAGCAACATTAATTTTGTTCAGCAGCATTAACTTCAGAAGTAGTAACTTCAGAAGTAGTAACCAAGTTCTTCTAACAGTATTAACTGTACTTGTCAAATTCTGAATTTCCCAACAATCTCCCCCTAACTTGACTTTTAGGAAGAGAAGTCAAGTTCTTCAATTTTAGTCTTCAAGATGCTTTCAACACTGCAGCTTAGTTGCCCAAATTCGGATCCAGACCCAGACTTTGATTGATTGTTCTGCTTACCACAATCTTTGCCATTTCTGAATCTTTTGAACATGTAAGCTTGGCATTCAACATTGCTTGCAGTTTACCCTTGCTGTGATCATAGATTTTATCAACCAAGTAGTACTCATGATAAGCTCTGTCTACAGTGATGACATAGACTCCACACCTTTCAAATATCATCCAGTTTTCTATTCTTTGGAATTTATTCTGTAGATGCAAATCTCTGATCACATGTTGAACTTTGCTAGGATCAAACATCATGCACAAGTACTCCATGGCTAATCTGATTAAGCTCATTCCTTCTCCTGTCAGCTCCTTTTCATATAGACCCAATCCAACTTTAAACATCTCTTCTAAATCTGATCTTGAACAGCTTCTGATGAGTCTACCCCAAGTAGAGTACACTTCATATATATCTCCCACTCTCTTAAGCCTGAAGTATTTCTTTCTTTGTTCTTCCAGAATATCCCAAAAGATGACTTCTGGTGCTTTCATAGAAATGGGATCAGCTTGAACTGGTTCATCATCTGTTATAGTCATATAAAGCTCAATATGCACATTAGATTGCTTATTGGACTGTTCTGGGTTCTGCACAGATTCTGCTGAAGGTGTAACTGAAGGTTCTGCCTCTTTTTCAGCTTCTTCAACCCTTTGCTTCTTGAACAGTTTCTTTGAAGCTATGGTCTTCACCCTCTTTGCAGATTTAGCTTCCACACCAACATTCTCTGGCTCTTCCTTATTTTCTTTTGTAGGTGTGACTTCCTCAAGGAATGGTTGCTGAATGTTGAGATCATGTCTCTCCTTCATCCTTCTTTCAGCCTCTTCCCTTTGTGAGGAGTCCCCTTGAAGCTTAGCCATTTCTTTCTTATACAGCTCCTCTACTTGACTGTATGCCATATTAGTAAACATCTCTCCTTTGACACCAATTGAACCTTTCAGGAAATTTATCATTTTTCTCCTTTCCTGATTGGCCAAAAAGGTCTTAGAAGGTTGTCTTTTCTGCTTTTTGAGTGGCATTCTTTTGACTGGTACTTTCTTGGCCTGAGCTGCTGTTTTCATGCTCTTCTGATACTCTTCATTTAGTTTTCTGGCCATATTCAGTGCAAGCTCTCTATCTTTCTCAGATTGTAGCAGTTCCTCTTTTTCCATCTCAGCTTGAAGCTCTTTTGCCACTTCTTCATCTAACTCAATCTGACTTTTCTTCTTTAAAGGTTGTTCAGGTTCAACCATCTTTCCTTTTCCTTTTGTATCCTTCAAACCTGCCTCACTTCTTTCTTTTCTCTTCTTTTGAAGGCCTCCTTCATCTATGACCACTCCCTTGGCCTTTTGAGAAGCCTTAGGAGTGTCATTCTTGGCTTTGACCAACGTTTCTGCAATTTCCAATTCTTCTACAGAAAGCCCTGTTACTGTTGCTTCTTTTACCTCAGCAGCATTAACAGTTTCTGCTGCTATTGTTTCTGTTTCTGTTTCTGCTGCTATTGATTCTGTTTCTTTCTCCCCCTCAACATCAAGTTCCCTCTCAGCTGTACTTTTATTTTCTGTTTCACCCTCTTGATTCTCCCCCTTGTTGGAAGCATCTTTATCACCTTTCCTCTTCTTTAACACAAACTGCCTTCTCCTCTTTTTCTGTACCAATTTTGTCACCATTTTCTTTAGTTTGGTGATCTGTACTTGTTGAGACAAAAACACCATTTTCATCTCTTCAATGTCTTTCCCCTGCTTGATGACATCCATGTTTATGTTACCCATAGCATCCATCAATTCTTGATAGTTATATCTGTCCTCACCTTCTCCAGAAGTGTTACCCTCTTTTGAAGGATCATGGGATCTTTTTGTAGTGGGAGCCTTTTGCCTAACAGAAGCACTCTCCACCCCCTTGGGTTCTTGGCACCAGGGACCTTTGAATGATTGCTCATTCAAAGTTTCCATGGGGAAGGTCTTATTTATGTTACCATTGACCTCCTCTGTGCTAGCAGGAGTAGTGGCAGCCTTAGCACCCATATGCTCAAACATCTCCTCAGTGAGCACCTCCTTGGGATTGGGAGACACCCCTGTGGTTTCCCTGTAGATATTCTCTAATGGAGAATTCTCCATTAGAGGGCTTATAGGCTCTGTGGGTGATGGTACAAGAAGGGAAGGAGCCTTCTTTACCTTTTTCCTTATGTAAGTTTGGGTGATTGGAGAATTTGGCTTTTGAAGTAGGAACTGAGGGATTGATATGGAGGGTGAAGGTTGGGATTGGCTAGCAGTGGGATGGTCTAATGAGGGCCTTGACCCTGTTGTCATACCTTCTTCATTGTGGGACACCACCATCATTGTAGAGAACAATGGGGTGTCAACTCCTTCCGAGTCCAATGGAGATCTTTTCATGTTTGAAAAGACCTTACCTTTGGGGATTTTTGGTACATATACCTCATCAAAGTGAGGCATATCCGTCAATTCATGGGTTATAACTTCCTGAACAAACCTGGGGTACATGTAAAAACTCTTTTTGCTTCCCAAGTTTGATACAAGATCACTAAAAATCATTTTAGAAAAATTGTACTTTCTGGCAGTGGCCAAGCACACCAAAGCATAAGCAATGGTGCTACTGAACTCACTCCAGCCAGTAGTCTTTTTGGAAATACAATGCATAAGGGTATGTACAAGGAAACGCCATTGGGGTGAAAATTTAGCTTTTGAGAACTTGAAAACACTCAATGGGCCTCCATACCCCATTCTTGTAAGAGTGGAAAACAGTTCATCATTAGAGATAGATGAGATACCAGAGGCATCGTCTAGACGTAGACTGATGCGAATTACCTCTTCAGTAACTGTCAAGGGTTTGCCACACACCCTTGTCTTGATCACTTGCACACCATTCTCAGTAACAATGGTGGCATTAGCCCAAAATTGTTGTTGGTGCTCGATATAGATTGATGGAGACACTGTCAGAGCATAGGCGATATGGCTAGACTTCAGAAAATCCACTATCTGATGAAATCCTGCAGCTTGCTTTGGCTTTTGTAGCATCGCGATTTCATTGTGCTCGTCAATAAATGCCATAGACGCCATTGTGCTTGAGTAATCTGTACTGAAACACTTGGTTCTTGAGAGAAACAGGGTTAGAGAACAGATGAATAGAAAGCAAAGAGTCGTTATAAACTTTTGGGCGGGCAAAAAAAAGTATTTATACGGTTCGGGACATAAGCAGTATTAACTACTAGCAGTATTAACTAACTAGCAGTACTAACTGAGAGCAGTATTAACTACTAGCAGTATTAAGTAACTAGCAGTATTAACTGAGAGCAGTATTAACCACTAGCAGTATTAACTAACTAGCAGTATTAACTGAGAGCAGTATTAACTACTAGCAGTATTAAGTAACTAGCAGTATTAACTGAGCACTGGCAGTATTAAAACTGCACTGGCAGCATTAACTATACTTACACTTTGTGAAGATTTGTGGTACTCTATGCAAGGTAATAGCTTCCTGGAAAAGATGTTAGTAGTACCAAAAAAAATAAACCAATAACAGGTATGAAAACACTTTTTAAACCAAATGAGCTTATTCAGAGTTGATCATGCCCACACTTGTGACCAAGAAAGTGAATCTACCCACATCAAAAGCTTTAGTGAATAGATCAGCAAACTGATTGTCAGTATGAAATTTAGCAACTTGAATTAGCTTCTTTTCATTACAATCTCTGATAAAGTGATACCTGATCTCAATGTGCTTAGTTTTGGAGTGCTTGACTGGATTGTTAACAATGCTTATAGCACTGCTATTGTCAATGAAGATTGGAGTGTGAAGAAAGGTTACCCCATAGTCCAACATCTGATTTTGAATCCATAGAACTTGAGAACAGCAACTTGCAGCAGCAATATACTCAGCTTCTGTTGTTGATAAGGACACTGTGGTTTGTTTCTTACACTGCCAAGATACTAGTCTTGCACCCAAAAGTTGACATCCACCTGAATTAGACTTTCTGTCCATGTTAGCACCACCCAAGTCACTATCTGAATAAGCAATCAAGTCAAAGTTGGATTCATACGGATACCAAAGACCTAATCTAGGTTGCCCTCTTAAGTATCTGAAAATCCTTTTAACAGCTTGCAGATGTGATTGCTTTGGCTTGACTTGGAATCTGGCACACAGACACACAGGAAACATGATGTCTGGTCTTGAGGATGTGAGATACATGAGTGATCCAATCATTGATCTGTATAGATGGACATCAACATCCTCCCCCTCAAGATCAGCAGTGATCTGTTTATGAGTCTCCATAGGTGTGCTTGCTGGCTTTGAGTCTGATAAACCATATTTGTCCAGGATGTCTTTCACATATTTTGATTGGCTTATGAAGATCCTATCTTTCTTTTGTTTCACTTGAAGCCCAAGGAAGAAGGTAAGTTCACCCATTGAACTCATTTTAAAGCTCTTGTGCATCAACTTTTCAAAGTCTCCACACATTTGATCTTTTGTGGATCCAAAGATGATATCATCCACATAAATCTGAACCAATAGGATGTCCTTCTTACTTCTTTTAGTGAAGAGGGTCTTGTCAATTATACCTCTTTCAAACTCATTCTCCAAGAGATAGGTAGACAGAGTATCATACCATGCTCTTGGGGCTTGATGAAGACCATACAGTGCTTTCTTCAGTTTGTATACTCTGTCTGGATATGATGGATTTTCAAATCCAGGGGGCTGACAGACATATACTTCTTCATCAATTGTACCATAAAGAAAGGCACTCTTCACATCCATTTGGTATACCTTGAACTTCATGTATGAGGCATAGGCTAGAAATAGCCTAATTGCCTCTACCCTTGCCACTGGAGCAAACACTTCTTCATAGTCAATGCCTTCTTCTTGAGTGTACCCTTGTGCCACCAGCCTTGCTTTGTTTCTTATCACAATGCCTCTCTCATCCTTTTTGTTCCTGAAAATTCACTTGGTGCCTATAGCTCTATGACCTTTTGGAAGGTCCACCAAGTCCCAAACTTCTTGCAACTTGAACTGCAGTAACTCTTCTTGCATAGCTTCTATCCAACTGGAATCTTTCATTGCTTCAAAAACCTTCTTAGGTTCAATCTGAGATAGAAAGCAGGAGAGAACTGTGTGTTGCTGATCCTGCAGCTCTTGAAGTCTGCTTTGATTCCTTGTTATCATAGGAGAAGAGATGTCTCCTATGACTAGCTCTGGAGGATGATTCTTTTGAGTTCTAGTCTGATGACTAGGTTCTTCAGTGATTCCCACATCTAGATTGGAATCATTTAAGTCAGCTAGGGAATCTCATCAGCTGCTTCTGGTTCATCATGCACATGAGTCTCCTCATCTCTTCCTTCTTCTTCACTCTGATTTGGTTCAGCAGCAGTCTCTTTTTCATATACATCAACAGGCTCTATTGTAGTACTGGGAAAGATCACAGACTGAGGAATAATATCTTGTACTTGTACTTATTCATCTCCTGATCCTCCACTTCCTGAACCTGCATTGTAATCACTACTGAAACCCAAAGAGTTAGTTAGTGAATCAATGTCAAATAACCACTGAGGACCAGACCCAATAGGATTTGGTGTGTTCTCATTGCACTTGACATTTTCACTTTCCTCAATTATTCTAGAAGAAGTATTAAAAACTCTGTAAGCCTTACTCTGAGATGAGTAACCAACTAGAAAACCATCTTCTTCCTTGCTATCAAACTTTCCTAAGTGAGTTTTGGTATTGAGTATGGTACAAGGACACCCAAATGGTTTGAAAAATCCTATAAAAGGTTTTCTATTATTTAAAAGCTCATAGGGTGTCTTGTTTTTAGGCTTAACTACTAAAACTCTGTTTTGGACATAGCAAGTAGTATTAACTGCTTCAGCCCATAAAGTAATTGGAAGTTTTGAATCTGCCAACAGAGATCTAGCAGCTTCAATCAATGTCCTATTCCTTCTCTCAGCAACACCATTTTGTTGTGGAGTCCTAGGAGCACTGTATTGCCTCTCAATTCCTTTTTCCTCACAAAAGGTGTTTAGGTCATGATTTTTAAATTCAGTACCATTGTCTGACCTAATGACTTTTACCTTTTGATTAGTTTGGTTTTCAATTCTTAGAATAAAGGATTTGATCAGTCCACTTGTCTCATCCTTAGTTCTTAGAAAATATACCCAAGTAAATCTAGAGTAATCCTCAACAATAACTAGGCAGTATGATTTCTTACCAATACTCATAACATTTGTAGGACCAAACAGATCCAAATGCAACAACTGAAGAGAATTAGAGATTGTGTTCAACTCTTTGGTCTTATGAGAAGTTTTGTGTTGTTTGCCTTTGAGACAAGCAACACAATGATCATCACATGAAAAGACTTTGGAAGGTAAACCTCTTACAAGGTTGTTTTTAACAAGTTTATTCATTGTTTTAAAGTTCATGTGACACATCCTTCTGTGCCAAAGTGACGATTCATCCAAAGAGGCTTTTGACACAAGACAGTTTAGGGATTAATCAGTTGAAACACTTTCCATATCTAAGCAATAAACATTATCCTTTCTGGGAGTTCTTAGTAGTATCATCTTTTCATCAACTACCTTGAATCCAGGAGCAAGGATAATACATTCAGAATTTGTAAATAATATACTATGTTGCTTGTCACAAACCTGTGATACACTTAACAGGTTGTACCTTAACTGCTCAACATAGAATACATCTTCAAAGGTCATTTTACCTTTGGAAACATCCCCCTTACCACTTATCTTACCTCCATCTGGAGTATTACCAAAGGCAACATGTCCACCATCAATTTTCTTGAAATTCTTGAGGCATGACATGTTCCTTGTCATGTGCCTAGAGCAACCACTATTAACATGCCAGATGTTCTTCCCCTTGAGCTGCTGGTTGCCCTGCACATAAGATTAAACAATTAGTATTGATTGGGGACCCAAGCCAAAGTGGTCTTGGGTCTCCCTTTCTCATCAAAGTATTTACATTCCTTTTTGATGAGGTTTTTAAACTCAGAGCACTCTTTATTAGAGTACTTTGTCAATATGATTGGCTTAGCAGTACAAACACTAGAAGCAGTACAAACCTTAGCAGTACTAACAGAGTTAGCAGTACTAACAGGTTTAGCAGTACTAACCTTGTTAGCAGCACTAACAGAGTTAGCAGTATTAACTTTTGAAGAAGTACTAACAATGTCAGCAGTACTAACATTGTTAGCAGTAGTATTACTTCTAGCAGCACTATCATTTTTAGTGCTTTTAGGAACCCACATATTGACACTTTCTTTAACAGACTTTTTCTTCATGTGGCTTTTAGTTTTAACAGATTTCTTAGCCACATGGTTCTTTTCAATCTTCCTATAACCAAAGGGTTTTTGCATGGATCTTTGAAAATTCATCCTTTGGTTCATAGGATTGAAATAACAGTATTTGGCAAGATGATTCAATTTGCCACGGATAAAACAAGGTTTTGGTCTATTGATTTTACTCAGATCAACCCCTTGTTTTTGTGCCCACTGATTATTCCAGTTTCTATGATTTCCCCTCTTTTTATCATGTTTTAGGGGCTCAATCTTCTTACATGCACACTGTTTGCAAGGACCTGGATTTACAATTGTGGTCTGTTTGTAATGGACCTTACCAGACTTTCCCTCTGTCTTCTCTATGTCCTTAGATTTGATCTAAGCCCTTCCACAGTCCTCATTGATGATAATGTTATTCTCTAGAGGAATCTCACCACTCACCTTGTTCTCCTTACTCTTGCCAACCTCTTTCTCAGTCTTATCCTCAACAACTACCTCATCTAAGGGATCTACTTCAGTGGCTCCCTCAGGCAAGTCCTTCCTATCTTTGGTGTCTAATAGGTCTGAAGTAGGAGGGATGTAATTGTTGTTATATGGTGGAGGTGTGGCATTGTATCCAATTCCTCTTCTCAGCTTATCATGAATTTGAGTTTGTAGTAAAGAGTCCATTGCTTTAGAAGCATTGGAAAACTTTTCTACATCAAGCTTGACCTTGGTTAGTTCATCTCTCAATTTCTCACTCTCCTCTTTAGATTTGGTCAGTTTAAGCTCTAGATCCTTTTTCTCCCACTTCCAGTAATTGGTGTCATATGAGTGTTGGAGTTCATTGGCCTGAAAACCTTTAATCTGTTCCTCAAACCTCTCAACAATTCTCACATAATCTTTGATATCCTTTTCTAATCTCTTAAGGTCATCACTCATCTTCAGATTGTGATCCCTGTACCTTTTAACAGTGTCTATGCAAGTTTTAGAACAGAGATTAGAATTTACCTCAGATGAGAGATCAGATACTTCAGCCATAAGAGCTTGATTCTGGATAGCCTCTTCTGCTTGATCACTCCAATCAAACCCCATTCCTTGTTGAGAAACAAGGGCTTGAGCAGAGTTTCTGTTGTTATTGAAGCTTCCAGATTAAGCTTGTTGGTGGTTGTTGTTGTGAGACACTCCACTTCTGCACTCCCTTGCAAAGTGTCCCTTCAGATGGCATTTGTAGCATTCCACCTTTGATTTATCAAATCCCGCTCCATCTTCTCTTCTTTGGGAGAAGTTGTTCCTCCCAGTCCTCTTTATGAACTTCTTTACCCTCATGGAAAGCATGGCCATATGCCATTTAATATCCATCTCTTCCAGATCATCAGGATGAAGTTGTTCCAAATCATCATTGATTAAGGAGGAATTCCCATGACTGGCAAGAAAGGCTTCAAACACAGAATCAATGCCTTTTTCTTGATTTGCTCCATTAGCAGCATTCACTGATTCAGGGTTAGCAGTAGAATCAATGGATGCTGATTGGAGTGCAGCATTATGAATATATCCAGAAGGCTTCTTCTTTGCCTCCACCTCAGCTTCAAATACTCTAAGATCATTGTACAGATCATCAAGTTCTTTCTCTTCCAACTGATCATTCTGTCTGAATGAAACAGTTTACATGGTCCACTCATCACCAAGGGACCTTAAGAATTTTCTGTTTACATCATCTTGATCAATCTGTACTCCCATAGTAGCCAGTTCACCAATCAGTTTGTTAAACCTGTCAAAAGTTTGAGTCATGGACTCATTCTTGGTTGACATAAAGTTTTCATACTGTTGTTTCAGGATTGCCTTTTGATTTCTCTTGGTACTTTTGGTACCAGAGAATCTCTTCTCTAGAGCATTCCAGAGCATCTGTGCATCAGTGCAATTACAGAATTGGTGCTGATATTCATTTGGAATGGCCAAGAGCAGAGTGCTCAAGGCTTTCATCTCTGTTTGCCTTGTCTTTCTGTCTGCATCCGTCTTTGGAGGGGTTCTTTTGCCATCTTCACCAATCTTTCCTGCATCCGATGGGCCATTCTCAATGATGTCCCACATAGAGTAATCTGTGAGGAGAATATATTGCTTGATTCTGATCTTCCACATGTCAAATTCATTGGATCTGAGCATTGGAACCTTTGAGACCAGAGTACTGTTGGATTCAGCTGTGTTTTTCATGATGAATGAGATTTCTGAGAATACTTGCTCTGATACCACTTGTCAGGATCTTAATTCTAAACAAGAATAAACACTCAGAAACAATATCAAAGGAGTTTGCGGAATAACACTTTGATATTCAATAATTAATAAAACACAGTAAATCAGAATAAGAACTTGCAAACTTTATTGAATGATTATAAAGTTACAAGATTCAACACACAACCTCAATATTGATGAACAGACTCACTAATACGAATTCTACTTCTCTAGAATTAGGATTACAAACCTTGAGGTTGATTCTCTCTATCAAAAACAAAAACTCAGAATGCTAGAAAAAAATTGTTTTCTATCAAGTCTAAACTATTCTATATATACTGAAGATAAAAGATAATTACAAAAGATCTTCAAAATAATCTTCCATCTTTATCTTCCAGCTTTCCATACTCTTCAAACTTGATCTGCACGAATCTTGATTATCTCATAAGCAGCACTAAGTCTTCAGCAGTATTAATACTTTGAGCAGTATTAACATTCAGCAGTACTAACTACTAGCAGTACTAAAATTGCTTAGCAGTAGTAATCTTCTCTAGCAGTATTAACCTTGACTTAGAAGCATTAATTTTGTTCAGCAGCATTAACTTCAGAAGTAGTAACTTTAGAAGTAGTAACCAAGTTCTTCTAGCAGTATTAACTGTACTTGTCAAATTCTGAATTTCCCAACATCGTGAGTGGTCTTTCTGAGGATATCTAGTGACCATCATACAGTGATTTTTGAAGATACTCATTTTTGGAAGGATAGCGACACCCGACCCTAATCTAGTTAATTAATTATAGATTAGTAGGTTGTCGTCTTATGCTTCATTTATTGACCATGTATATGTCTAACCTATACCCCGTTTGGGATGATTTTTGTATGTTGGGATTGTTATACTGTATTCCGTAAGTTTAGTCTATTATGAATTTTCGAATTTTATTTCCGCTAAATTTTAGGGTGTTACAAGTTGGTATCAGAGCCTAGGTTTAAGTGAACTAGGTATGGCTGTAAGATGCCTAGACTTAAGCCGAGGCTATTAAGCTATGACTCGTGAGATGGGGTAGACCTTCTAAGATAGGATGGTTTTAGGGTCAACGGAAACTTGCACAAATTGAAAGTTGTAATGATGGTAATGAGAACTCTTACGTATTATGTGTTCATAATTTCACTTAGCTAACGTTATTATGAAAATGTTTTACGTGGGCATACTTAAATTACTGTTGTTATAATAATTGATAAGTGTAGTAGTACGTTCTTTGTGTTTTCTGTAATCCTTATCCCGTTATTTTGCATGATTGCGTTCAGCAGAACCATGGTTAATACCAGGAATCGTCCAGAAGGTCAGGAGGCCGAGATATCTGCGGCCGACTATCCGCTGGTGACTGAAGTGGGGGTAACCGCGCTGTGGGTAATGTGCTGGGTGGAGGACCCGAGCACATTCCTCGACGCAATTTGGAGGCTGAAGAGCCTATTATTGAGGAAGTGACGGCAGAAACGAGAATGATGGACCGTATGATGTTGTCCATGAACAGGGCCATGGCGCAACAGCACGAGGTGTTCTTGAAACTCCTAAAGGACCGAGACGCCAACAACCGTAGGCCCGAAACGGTTGGCGAGATTGTGGTTGTTGCGGGATCTGGGGGCCCTGGACCTGTAATTCCCCCTGAGGTGACCGCAGCCTGGGGTGTCGGGCGAGCAGCGCGGACTTGCACGTTCAAAGCTTTTCTGGGTTGCCGACCGCCAGAATTTAAGGGCTCGGACAATCCCTTGGATTGTATGGGCTGGGTTTGAGAAATGGAGCAAGCTTTTCGCTCGAGTGAATGTGGGGAGGAGCAGAGGGTTATCTTTGGTTCCCGAATGTTACGGGGTATGGATCTTACTTGGTGGGACGTGTACTCTGTTTCGCTTAAGCCGACTATTCTGGATCAACTGTCTTGGTCTACCTTCAAAGAAAAACTGCTAGAGGAGTACTATAACGAGAGGTCGTTGGACCGAATCACGGAGGAATTTCAGAACTTAAAGAAAGGCGGTATGTCTGTAAGGGAGTACAATCGTCTCTTCATGGACAAGTTGGGTTTTGTGGGACGCTTGGTCCCGATAGAGAAAGATAAGATCAAGGCTTACATCAAGGGCCTCCCATCGGACATGATGTCTATGGTGCGTGTAACAAAGACCTCCACCCTTCGGGAGGCAATGGAAGAAGCTCAACTCATGGAGGATGCTTACAGTCTCGGCAGGGATCAAAGTGGTCGCCAAGTCGAGAAGAGGAAATGGGAGGGAAGCTCGATGCCCTCAAAGAAACCTTATTATGCCAACAGCAACACTCAGCGGGGAGCCGATCCTAGACTTGATGCCAAGTGGTGCTCCAAGTGCCGAAGCAAACATTTCGGCCCATGCAACTTTGTTCCCGGAGTGTGCTACAAGTGCGGAAAGACGGGTCACACGTTTCGAGATTGCCCTCTTAAGGGGCAAATATGTTTCGAATGTAAGGAACCGGGGCACGTGAGGGCGGAATGCCCGAAGCTCAAGACCGGAGGATATGGCGGGAAGAAGATGGAACCCCCGCGGTCGACCGAAAGGGCTTTTCAGATGACATCAGAGGAAGCTAAAGCATCGACCGATGTGGTGTCGGGTACGTTATTTCTAAATTCCGTACCTACACGTGTGTTATTTGATTCTGGTGCTAGCTACTCGTTCGTATCCGAATTGTTCTGTCAAAGGCTTGCTATGTCTAAGAGTATGCTAGAGAATTCTATTGTTATAGAAATAGCAAATGGAGGTCAAGTTCTAATCCATAATATCCTTAGAGATTGCATCTTAGAGCTTAGAGGAAAGAAATTTCCCATTAACTTATTGCCTATGCAAATTGGCGGGTTCGATGTGGTTGTGGGTATGGATTGGTTATCAAAGAACCAAGCCGAAATTGTGTGTTCCAAGAAAATGATTCGATTACCCGTGGCAAACGGAGAAGTGACAATAATCTATGGTGAAAGAAGGAAAGGCGATGTGGCGATTATTTCAGTGATCAAAACTAGAAAATGTTTGGCGAAAGGATGTTCATATTTCCTGGCTTATGCTATCGATACCAAACTCGATCAACGGAAACTAGAAGATGTTAGGGTGGTGCGCGAGTTTTCCGATGTATTTCCGGAAGACTTGCCCGGGTTGCCACCCGATCGTGTAGTGGACTTCCATATTGACCTCATTCCTGGAGCGGCTCCAATTGCTCGAGCTCCTTATCGATTGGCTCCTATGTTGGGAACTGAAGAATTTACCAAGTATGGTTAATGCTGCCAGTACAAGATTACTACTGCCAGAGGACTTCAATAGTTAATACTGCTGAGTATTACTACTGCTAGTAGAATTAATACTGCTAGTCAAAGTTAGTGCTGCTTGAACAAAGTTAGTACTGCTTAGCTAGTTAGTGCTGCTAGTGGTTAGTGCTGCTTAGTAGTTAATACTGCCAAGCCGATTAGTGCTGCTTATAAGATGAAGATTTGAATTAGAAGAATGACAGCTGGATATTCTGAAGATATTCATGGAAGATATACTGAAGATATTCTATTTATTGTAATTATCTTTTCGTTCAGTATATATATTGTATAGTTTAGAATAGTGATATAACTTTTAATTGAATTCATTCTAAGTTAATGTTCTAGAGAGAATCAACCTCAAGATATAGATCCTAATTCTAGAGAAGTATAATTCATCTTGAAAGAGTCTGTTCTTCAAGATTGAGGTTGAGTGTGTAATCTTGTGATTTGATCATTGAATACATGTTTACAAGTTGTTAATCATATACTGTTTGTATACTGTTATATTGAATATCAAAGTGTTATTCCGCAACTTCTTTGATATTGTTTCTGAGACTTTATTCTTGTTAAGAATTCGATCCTGACATCCTACCGAAATGCAAGAAATGATGGCTCAACTCCAAGACCTTCTTGAGAAAGGTTTCATTCGACCGAGCTCGTCACCTTGGGGAGCTCCGGTCCTGTTCGTCAAAAAGAAGAACGGTGCAATGAGAATGTGTATAGACTACAGAGAACTTGTAACACCCTAAAAATAGGGATAACAAAAACTTTCCAAAAATGGAGAAGTGGTATAAAGTTTGTCATAGCAAGAGCCTCCCAAAAAGGGAATTATACAAATAACCTGTTTAATCACAATTCTGCAATTTAACGGATGAATAAACAACAACCAACTAATCTAATTTCTACATCTAGAAAAGAGATTACAAAAAGGGTTGTCATCTATAAATCCAAATCTTCCAAAAATAGTTCAAGTGCCAAAATCCCCAAGCTCTTGCCCAAAGCATCTAAACTTGTCTAGGAGCCGCGCCGCTAACACCTGAGATACACATCGACCCTAAACAAGTGTTAGGCCAAAAAGCCTAGTGAGTTGAACAATAATAAGCATGCATGAACAGTTACAATTCTTATCAGCAGTTAACCAGTGTTCAATATATGTGGAGTCATTAGGGGAGACCCAAAGCACCAATCAAGTCCCACCCAAGAGTCGATATACCTTGATGCCCTTAACAAGAAACACCCCAAAGGCCCGGCACACCCGAAGACTATCGCTAAGAAAATTCCCCGAGTGGCGGAGGTCTAGGTACATACCATCACAGTGGCGCCCAAGACTACATCCTCCTAGTGTACTGACTTGGTTCGTCCACATAACGCATATAGGAGGTCCTTTAGGTGTATTTCAACCCAACATATTTCAATACCAACTACGGGTACAATATTACCATCCTATCCTCATGCAGTCCAACAAAAGACCCAAATGACACTTATATTCATCATGCATATAAATATGTCATCAAAGTGGTATTTCAACTAAACCATCATAACACACATATATGCATACATTTAACATATCAAGGTACCCATATTATATATCCATGGGAAAAGC
Source organism: Arctium minus (assembly GCA_954870635.1). Classification (NCBI taxonomy): domain Eukaryota; kingdom Viridiplantae; phylum Streptophyta; class Magnoliopsida; order Asterales; family Asteraceae; genus Arctium; species Arctium minus. The sequence goes on from OX941082.1 coordinate 17,009,850, forward strand.
CCCAAATAATGGTACACATAGCATATCACCAATATCCATATTTCCAACCATTTTCATCAAGAAATCCCAAATACTTGAACCCATAGAGAATGAAATAACAAATAGAAGAGTATGATGTGTATCTAGTTTTAACAAAGGTTTAGTAAACTCACAATCTAGGTTTTGAACCAAAACCTAGAAAATACGGAACTCTAAAGATGGAGAAATGCTTTGACTTGATTATTGAGGATCTTCTCCAATAAATGAACTCCAAGGTAGGTTGAATGCCCAAGGATTGATGCTTAACCACCCAAGGTTGCAATAAATGCTTTGAGGGGAGTAAATGATGGCTTGATGCTAAAACCCTAGAATTCTCCTCTTGAAAACGATTGTGTGTGGGTGTTTATGTTTTGAAATTGGCTGAAAAGGGGTTTTAGAGACCTGCAGGTGTTCCCGTGGCTTGCAACCTGCGGCGTAAGTCGCCCGCGTGCCCCAAAGGGTCGACTCCAGTAGCTTACGCGGCTTATGCCGTGACCAGTAACCCGCGCAGAAAGTCGCGTAAGTCTCTGTTTGCCATTTAGTTAAACTATAGAACCCCACAACATAACTAACAACAAACCTTAAGCAAGATAAACATTTTAAGCATATAAGTCCCACATCAATTAATATCAACATAGGATTAACAAGGCCTAATACTCACATAGGTACATTTAATGCATATAAAGGAATAAATACTTACCTTGAGAGTTTCCGGGTGTTACAATCCTCCCCACATAAATGGGATTTCGTCCCCGAAATCTTACCCTAGGCAAACAAGTGAGGATAACGCTTCTTCATATCATCTTCGGACTCCCAAGTAATGTTAGCACCCCGATGATGCTTCCATTGAACTTTAACCATGATCACGTCTTTATGCCTCAACTTCTTCACTTTCGATTCCAAAATTGACTCTGGTTCTTCCACACAACGATTCCCATTGTCCACCCGAATTTCCGACAAAGGAATCACGCTCTCCTCTTCGGCTAGACACTTCCGAAGGTAACACACGTGAAATGTAGGATGTATCCCATCCATTCCAGGCGGTAAATCCAACCGATAGGCTTGCAAACCAATCTTTTCCAAAATAACGAATGGTCCAAGGAAACGAGGACTAAGCTTCCCACGCTTCCCGAAACGTATGATCCCCTTCCACGGAGACACCTTCAACATGACCTGGTCACCCACTTGAAACTCAACCGGTCTTCTCTTCTTGTACGCATAGCTCTTTTGTTGGTCTTGCGCCGCCTTTAGCCTTTATCGAATCTCTTTCACTTTGTCCGCCGTCTCTTGCACTATTTCCGGCCCGGCGAATTGCTTTTCGCCCGCTTCTAACCAACAAACTGGAGTTCGGCACTTTCGCCCGTACAACGCCTCGAATGGTGCCATGCCAATGCTAGAATGGTAACTGTTGTTGTACGCGAACTCTACCAACGGTAGATGTGAATCCCAACTTCCCCCGAAGTCTATCACACACGACCTCAACATATCTTCGAGCGTTTGAATCGTCCTTTCACTTTGACCATCCGTTTGAGGATGATACGCCGTGCTCAAATTCAATCTGGTACCCAATTCCTTTTGCAAGCTTGCCCAAAAGTTCGACGTGAAACGACTATCTCGATCCGATACAATAGATTGTGGAACCCCATGCCTCGACACAACCTCATCGATGTACAGTTTAGCCAATTTCTCCATCGGCAAGGACTCCCGCATCGCAAGAAAGTGCGCGCTCTTGGTCAACCGATCCACGATCACCCAAATTGTATCGTGACCACGTAAGGTCTTTGGTAGCTTCGTCACAAAATCCATGGTGATATTGTCCCACTTCCATTCGGGAATGGACAACGGTTGCAAACTTTCATACGGTCTTTGATGCTCCGCCTTGACTTGAAGTGTAACGACCCGGTTTCTAAATATTTAACTTAAAACCACAAATACAGAAACCAACCAATAAATATCCGAAAAGAATCGGATAATATAATCTTCCCAGAATCACCTCATTATACAACGACGGAAAGAAATAACTCTAACCATAATAATAAATTCTAACCGAATATTTAAATTCTTACCCATCTATAATCACCATAACCTTTAACCAAAATAAACGACCCGATCAATTGCTAGCGAACCGGTAAATGGAGACAACCTTCACCACAATAATTGTTGCTTACCCTTTTTCCCAGGCTAACAATCCCAATATAAATTTCACCTGAAATGCATATTTTTTTAAAATAAAATGAAGGTTAGACCGAACGGTCTAGTGAGATATTCCCAATCATTTCAAATATTTATCAAATCAGTTCATATATATATATATATATATATATATATATATATATATAACATTTATCAATAACACTTTCATTGACATTCAGGCACAACTCAATTGATTAGTTTATATAGAACATTTATCAATCTCACATTGGCAACCCTCGTTGGCATTCTAGCACAACCGAACACATATTGTTGGCATTCTAGCACAACCGAACACAAATCGTTGGCATTCTAGCACAACCGTACATACATCGTTGGCATTCTAGCACAACCGCATACAGATCATTGGCATTCTAGCACAACACGATTATTCACATAATTCTGTAACATATCCAATAATAACAAAATATCTAGTATCAATAATATTTCACATTATAAATTAACCATTTCATAAAAAAATAACTGTTTGAAATCGAAACCGAACTTCACAATTAACGGTAACAATTTAAACATAACAATTCCATATAATATCAAAATATTAATGTTGGGAACTGAAGAATTCATCAAATGTGGTTAATGCTGCTGGTTCAATATTAATACTGCTAGAAGACATAAAGGTTAGTACTGCTGAGTGTTACTACTGCTAGTGTTAATTAATACTGCTAGTCAAAGTTAGTACTGCTTGAACAAAGTTAGTACTGCTTAGCTAGTTAGTACTGCTAGTGGTTAGTACTGCTTAGTAGTTAAGGCTGCTAGAAGGAAGTTAATGCTGCTGAAGATTAATACTGCTTATATGATGAAGATTCGTATGAAAGGATATACATGGAAGCTTAGAGATATACATAGAAGATATACTGAAGATATTTTATTCATTGTAATTATCTTTGTATTCAGTATATATATATAGTATTGTTTAGAATAGGAGATAACAATTAACTTTCAGTTTTTATTCTTTTAGAAAAAAATCAACCTCAAGGCATAGATCCTAACTCTAGAGAAGTAGAATTCGTATTGGTGAGCTTGTTCATCAATATTGAGGTTGAGTGAGTAATCTTGTAACTTCAAAGCATTAAATACAAGTTTACAGTTTGTTGATTATATTCTGTGTTTATTTTCTGTTTGATAAAATATCAAAGTGTTATTCCGCAAACTTCTTTGATATTGTTTCTGAGAATTAATTCTTGTTGAGAATTCGATCCTGACAAGTGGTATCAGAGCTAAATTCTCTCAGAAACAGTTATTCATCATGGAAAATCTTACAGAATCAAGCAGTACTTTGGTCTCAAAAGTTCCAATGCTCAGATCCAATGAATTTGACATGTGGAAAATCAGAATCAAGCAATATATTCTCCTCACAAATTACTCTATGTGGGACATCATTGAGAATGGCCCATCTGATGGAGGAAAGATTGGTGAAGATGGCAAAAGAACTCCTCCAAAGACAGATACAGACAGGAAATCAAGACAGACAGAGATGAAAGCCTTGAGCACACTGCTCTTGGCCATTCCAAATGAGTATCAACACCAATTCTGCAATTGTACTGATGCACAGATGCTCTGGAATGCTCTAGAGAAGAGATTCTCAGGTACTAAAAGTACCAAGAGAAATCAAAAGGCAATCTTAAAACAACAGTATGAAAACTTCATCTCAACTAAGAATGAGTCCATGACTCAAACTTTTGACAGGTTTAATAAACTAATTGGTGAACTAGCTACTATGGGAGTACAGATTGATCAAGATGATGTGAACAGAAAGTTCTTAAGGTCCCTTGGAGATGAATGGACCATGTACACTGTGTCATTCAGACAGAATGATCAGTTGGAAGACAAAGAACTTGATGATCTGTACAATGATCTTAGAGTATTTGAAGCTGAGGTGGAGGCAAAGAAGAAGCCTTCTGGATATGTTCATAATGCTGCACTCCTATCAGCATCAATTGATTCTACTGCTAACCCTGAATCAGTTAATGCTGCTAATGGATCAAATCTAGATAAAGGCACTGATTATGTATTTGAAGCTCTTCTTTCTAATCATGGAAATTCTTCTTTGATCAATGATGACTTAGAACAACTTCATCCTGATGATCTGGAAGAGATGGATATTAAATGGCAGATGGCCATGCTCTCCATGAGGGTTAAGAAGTTTATAAAGAGGACTGGAAGAAACAACTTCTCACAAAGAAGAGAAGATGGAGCAGGGTTTGATAAATCAAAGGTAGAATGCTACAAATGCCATCTGAAGGGACATTTTGCTAGAGAATGCAGAAGTGGAATGTCTCACAACAACAACCATCAACAAGCTCAATCTGGAAGCTTCAATAACAACAGAAACTCTGCTCAAGCCCTTGTTTCTCAACAAGGAATGGGGTTTGATTGGAGTGATCAAGCAGAAGAAGCTATTCAGAATCAAGCTCTTATGGCTAAAGTATCTGATCTCCCATCTGAGGTAAGTTCTAATCTCTGCTCTAAAACTTGCATAGACACTGTTAAAAGGTACAGGGATCACAATCAGAAGATGAGTGATGACCTTAAGAGACTAGAAAAGGATATAAAAGACTATGTGAGGATAGTAGAGAGATTTGAAGATCAAATCAAAGGTTTTCAAGCCAATGAACTACAACACTCATATGACACCAATTACTGGCAGTGGGAGAAAAAGGATTTAGAACTTAAACTGACCAAATCTAAAGAGGAGAGTGAAAAACTGAAAGAGGAGTTAACCAAGGTTAAGCTTGATGTAGAAAAGTTTTCCAATGCTTCTAAAGCAATGGACTCCTTACTGCAAAATCAGATTCATGATAAATTGAGAAGAGGAATTGGGTATAATGCCACACCTCCACCATATAACAACAATTACATTCCTCCTACTTCAGACCTGTTAGACACCAAAGATAGGAAGGACTTGCCTGAGGGAGCCACTGAAATAGATCCCTTAGATGAGGAAATTGTTGAGGATAAGACTGAGAAAGAGGTTGGCAAGAGTAAGGAGAACAAGGTGAGTGGTGAGATTTCTATAGAAAACAACATTATCACCAATGAGGATTGTGGAAGGGCTTGGATCAAATTCAAGAACATAGAGAAAACAGAGGAAAAGTCTGGTAAGGTCCATTATAAACAGACCACAGTTGTGAATCCAGGTCCTTGCAAACAGTGTGCTTGTAAGAAGAATGAGCCCCAAAAACAGGACAAAAAGAGGGGAAATCAAAGAAACTGGAATAATCAATGGGCACATAAACAAGGGGTTGATCTGAGTAAAATCAATAGACCAAAACCTTGTTTTATCTGTGGCAAATTGAATCATCTTGCAAAATTCTGTTATTTCAATCCTATGAACCAAAGAATGAATTTCCAAAGATCCATGCAAAAACCCTTTAATTATAAGAAAATTGAAAAGAACCATGTGGCTAAGAAAACTGTTAAAACTACAAGTCATATGAAGAAAAAGTATTCTGTTAAAGAAAGTGTCAATATGTGGATTCCTAAAAGCACTAAAACTGTTAGTACTGCTACCACAAATAGTGCTGCTGACAATGATAGTGCTGCTAGAAGTAATACTACTGCTAACAATGTTAATGCTGCTAACAATGTTAATGCTGCTAACAAGGTTAGTACTGCTAAACCTGTTAGTACTGCTACACCTGTTAGTACTGCTAACTCTGTTAGTACTTCTAAGGTTAGTACTGCTTCCAGTGTTGATTCTGCTAAGCCAATCATATTGACAAAGTACTCTAATAAAGAGTGCTCTGAGTTTAAAAACCTCATTAAAAAGGAATGTAAATACTTTGATGAGAAAGGAAGACCCAAGATCACTTTGGCTTGGGTCCCCAATCATACTAATTGATTTATTTAATGTGCAGGGCAACCAACAGCTCAAGGGAAAGAGCATATGGCATGTTGATAGTGGTTGCTCTAGGCACATGACTGGCAACATGTCATGCCTTCAGGATTTCAAGCAAATTAATGGAGGACATGTTGCATTTGGAGACAATCTTACTGGTGGTAAGATAAGTGGAAAAGGTAATGTCACCAAAGGTAAGATGACATTTGAGGATGTCTACTATGTTGATCAATTAAAGTACAACCTGTTAAGTGTATCACAGGTTTGTGACAAACAACATAGTATATTATTTACTAACACTGAATGTATGATTCTTGCTCCAGGGTTCAAGGTAGTTGATGAAAGCATGATACTACTTAGAACTCCAAGAAAGGACAATGTTTACTGTCTTGATTTGGACAATGTTGATAGTGATTCATCTTTAAATTGTCTTGTTTCAAAAGCTTCTATAGATGAATCCTCCCTTTGGCACAGAAGGATGTGTCACATGAATTTCAAGACTATGAACAATCTTGTTAAAAATAACCTTGTAAGAGGTTTACCTTCAAAAGTCTTTTCATGTGATGATCATTGTGTTGCTTGTCTTAAAGGCAAACAACACAAAACTTCACATAAGACCAAAGAGTTAAATTCTGTTTCTTCTTGTCTCCAGTTATTGCATATGGATCTGTTTGGTCCTACAAATGTTATGAGTATAGGCAAGAAATCTTACTGCTTGGTTATTGTTGATGATTACTCCAGATTTACTTGGGTATATTTTCTAAGGACTAAGGATGAAACAAGTGGTCTTATCAAATCCTTTATTCTAAGAATTGAAAACCAAACTAATCAAAGAGTAAAAGTCATTAGATCAGATAATGGAACTGAGTTTAAAAATCATGATCTAAACACCTTTTGTGAAGGAAAAGGTATTGAGAGACAATATAGTGCTCCTAGGACTCCTCAACAGAATGGTGTTGCTGAAAGGAGAAATAGGACACTAATAGAGGCTGCTAGATCTCTGTTGGCTGATTCAAAATTGCCAATTACATTCTGGGCTGAAGCAGTTAATACTGCTTGTTATGTCCAAAACAGAGTTCTAGTGGTCAAGCAAAAGAACAAGACCCCATATGAGCTTTTAAATCAAAGAAAACCTTTTATTGGCTTCTTCAAACCTTTTGGGTGTCCTTGTACAATTCTAAATACCAAATCTCACTTAGGTAAGTTTGATAGCAAAGCAGATGATGGATTTCTTGTTGGATATTCATCTCAGAGTAAGGCCTACAGAGTTTTTAACTCTTCTTCTAGAATAATTGAAGAAAGTGACAATGTCAAATGCAATGAGAACACACCAAATCCTGTTGGGTCTGGACCTCAGTGGCTATTTGACATTGATTCACTAACTAACTCTTTTGGTTTCAGTAATGAGTATACAGGAACAGGTGGTGGAGAATCAAAGATCACACAAGTTCAAGAAAGTATATCTAAATCTGTGATTTTTCCCATACCCACAGTAAATTCAGTTGAAGACTGTGAAAAGGAATCATTTTCTGAATCAAGTCAGATTGAAAAAGACACTAGAGATGAGGAGACTCAAGAAAACAATGAAGTAGCACCTGAAAATAATTCAGTTGAGTTGCATGAATCTAATCTTGAGGCTGGATTAAATGAAGAACCTAGTCACAACACCCGAGTTCAGAAGAATCATCCTCCACAGTTGATAATAGGAGATATCTCTTCTCATATGATGACTAGACATCAAAGCAGACTTCAGGAAATGCAAGATCAACAGCATACGATGCTTTCTTGTTTTCTATCCCAGCTTGAGCCTAAAAAGGCACATGATGCTATGAAAGAATCTAGCTGGATAGAAGCAATGCAAGAAGAATTGTTACAGTTCAAGCTACAAGATGTGTGGGATCTAGTAGACCTTCCTAAAGGTCACAGAGCAATTGGCACAAAATGGATCTTCAGAAACAAGAGAGATGAAAGAGGTATTGTTATAAGAAACAAAGCAAGGCTGGTAGCTCAAGGCTACACTCAAGAAGAGGGCATAGATTATGAAGAAGTTTTTGCACCTGTAGCTAGGATAGAAGCAATCAGACTATTCCTAGCCTCTGCTTCTTACATGAACTTCAAAGTCTACCAAATGGATGTAAAAAGTGCTTTTCTCTATGGGTCAATTGAAGAAGAAGTATATGTCTGTCAACCACCAGGGTTTGAAAACCCAAGCTATCCAGACAGAGTATACAAATTAAAGAAAGCACTTTATGGACTACATCAAGCCCCAAGAGCATGGTATGACACTCTGTCATCCTATCTCTTGGAAAATGACTTTGACAGAGGAGTCATTGATAAGACTCTATTTATCAAAAGAAAGAAGAAGGATATCTTGCTGGTCCAAATATATGTTGATGACATTATTTTTGGTTCTACAAGAAACAACATGTGCAAGGAGTTTGAGGATTTAATGCATCAAAGGTTCAAAATGAGTTCCATGGGGGAACTTACTTTATTCCTTGGACTCCAAGTTCAACAGAAGTCAGATGGCATTTTCATATGTCAATCCAAGTATGTGCAGGATATTCTAACCAAGTTTGGTTTCTCAGAATCAAAACCTGCCAGCACACCTATGGAAACACACAAGCAGATCACAGCAGATCTTGAGGGGGAGGATATGGATGTGCATCATTATAGATCCATGATTGGCTCTCTCATGTATCTCACAGCATCAAGGCCAGATATTATGTTTCCAGTCTGTGTATGTGCAAGATTTCAAGTTAGGCCAAAGCAATCTCACTTTCAAGATGTTAAGAGGATATTCAGATATCTCAAAGGGCAACCCAGATTGGGACTTTGGTATCCTCATAACTCACCTTTTGACCTAATAGCATACTCAGATAGTGATCTAGGTGGGGCAAACTTGGACAGAAAATCTACTTCTGGAGGATGTCAGTTTTTGGGTGCTAGACTAGTCTCATGGCAGTGCAAGAAACAAACCACAGTATCCACATCTACAACAGAGGCAGAGTACATAGCAGCTGCAAGTTGCTGTTCTCAAGTCTTATGGATTCAGAATCAAATGCTGGATTATGGGGTAACCTTTCTACACACTCCAATCTTTATTGACAACAGCAGTGCTATTAGCATTGTAAATAATCCAGTCAAGCACTCAAAGACAAAGCACATTGAAATCAGGTATCACTTTATAAGAGATTGTAATGAAAAGAAACTTATTCAAGTTGTCAAAGTTCACACTGATAATCAGTTTGCTGATCTATTCACTAAAGCTTTTGATGTGGGTAGATTCACTTTCTTGGTAACAAGTGTGGGAATGATAAACTCTGAATAATCTTCTTCTCAAAAAGTGGTTTTATACCTGTATATTTTTATTCTTGGTGTTACTAATCTTCTTTTTCAGGATATGCATAGCAGTACTCAGTATTTAGCAAGTTTAAAAGGAGTAAGTATAGTTAATACTGCTAGTGGTTAATACTGCTTTCAGTTAATACTGCTAGTGGTTAATACTGCTTTCAGTTAATACTGCTTGTGGTTAATACTGCTTTCAGTTAATACTGCTAGTAGTTAATACTGCTTTCAGTTAATACTGCTAGTAGTTAATACTGCTTTCAGTTAATACTGCTAGTAGTTAATACTGCTTTCAGTTAATACTGCTAGTAGTTAATACTGCTTTCAGTTACTACTGCTGGTAGTTAATACTGCTAGTAGTTAATACTGCTAGTTAGTTAATACTGCTCGCAGTTACTACTGCTAGTAGTTAATACTGCTAGTTAGTTAATATTGCTCGCAGTTAATACTGCTAGTAGTTAATACTGCTAGTTAGTTACTACTGCTCGCAGTTAATACTGCTAGCAGTTAATACTGCTATAGGTTAATACTGCTTCTATTCCGAATACTATAAATACTCTTTGCCCGCCTAAAAGCTTATAACGACTCTTTGCATACTATTCACTTGCGCTCTAAACCCTTTCTCTCTCAAGTTCGAAGTTTTCAGGCAAGTTTTCACTAAGATAAATGGCATCAATGGCGTTCATTGACGAGCACAATGAAATCGCAATGCTCCAAAAGCCAAAACAAGCAGATGGCTTTCATCAGATAGTCGACTTTCTGAAGACTAGCCACATTGCCCATGCTCTCACTATGTCTCCAACTATCTTTATAGAGCATCAGAGGCAATTCTGGGCACATGCCACCATTGTTACTGCGAATGGTGTGCGAATGATCAAGACGACAGTATGTGGCAATCCATTGACAGTTACTGAAGAGATAGTTCGCATCAGTCTACGTCTGGACGATGCCTCTGGTATAACTTCTATCCCTAATGATGAACTGTTTTCTACTCTGACAAGAATGGGGTATGGAGGCCCATTGGGTATTTTTAAGTTCTCAAAAGCTAAGTGTTCACCCCAATGGCGTTTTCTTGTTCATACCTTGATGCACTGCATTTCTAAAAAGACTACTGGATGGAGTGAGTTCAGCAGTACCATTGCTTATGCTTTGGTCTGTTTGGCCACTTCCAGAAGGTACAATTTTTCACAAATGATTTTCAATGATCTTGTCTCAAACATGGGAAACAAAAAGAGCTTTTATATGTATCCCAGGTTTGTTCAAGCAGTTATCAACCATGAATTGACGGATATTCCTCATTCTGATGGAATTTATGTACCAAAACCCCCCAAAGGCAAGGTTTTCTCAAATATGAGAAGATCTGCTGGGGACTCTGAAGGAGTTGACACCCCATTGTTCTCTACAATGATGGTGGTGTCCCAACCCAATGAAGGTATGGCAGCAGGGTCAAGGCCCCCATTAGATCAATCCACTGCTAGCCAAGCCCAACCTTCCCACTCTATATCTATCCCACAGTCCCTACTAAATAAGCCCACTTCTCCAATTACCCAAACTTATCAAAGAAAACAGGTAAAGAAGGCTCCTTCCCTTCTTGTACCATCACCCACTAAGCCTTTAAGCCCTCTAAGGGAGAATTCTCCCCTAGAGAATATCCAAAGGGAAACCCCAAGGGTGTCTCCCAACCCAAAGGAGGTGCTCTCTGAGGAGGAGGTAGAGCATATGGGTGATGAGGCTGCCACTACTCCTGCTAGCACAGAGGAGGACAGTGGTAACATCAATAAGACCTCCCCCATGGCAACTTTGAATGAGCAATCATTTGAAGGACCCTGGTGCCAAGAAACCACAGGGGTGGATAGTGCTTCTGCTAGGCAGAAGCCATCTACTAATAAAAGATCCAATGATCCTTCAATAGGGGGTAACACTCCTGGAGAAGGTGAGGACAGATATAACTATGATGAATTGATGGAGACCATGGGAAACATCAACCAGGATGTCATCAAGCAAGGAAAAGAAATAGAGGAGATGAAGCTGATTATTCTATCTCAACAAGTTCAGATCACCAGACTGAAGAAAATGGTGACAAGATTGTTACAGAAAAGGAGAAGGAAGCAGTTTGTGCTAAAGAGGAGGACAAGTGTTGAAGATGATTTCAACAAGGGGGAGAATTCAGAGGCTGAAGCAGAAAAAGAAAGTATTTCTGAGATGGGATTTGATGGTAAGGGGGAGAAAGCTGCAGAAACAGAAGCACAAGAAGTAGAAACAAATAATGTTCAAGCAGCAACAGGGTTATCTGTTGAAGAATTGGAAATAGCTGAAACCTTAGTAAAAGCAAAGAATGACACTCCTAAGGCTACTCAAAAGGCTAAGGGAGTGGTCATCAATGAAGGAGACCTTGAAAAGAAGACACAAGAAAGAAGTGAGGCAGGGTTGAAGGATACAAAGGGTAAAGCTAAGATGATTGAACCTGAACAACCTGCAAAGAAGAAAATTCAGATAGAACTGGATGAAGAAGTGGCAAAGCAGCTTCAGGCAGAAATGGAAAGGGAGGAACAACTTCAATCTGAGAAGGATAGAGAGCTTGCACTGAATATGGCCAGAAAACTAAATGAAGAGTATCAGAAGAGCATGAAATCAGCAGCTCAGGCCAAGTAAAAAGAATGCCATTCAAAAAGCAGAAAAGACAACCCTCCAAGACCTTTTTGGCCAATCAGGAAAGAAGAAAGATGATAAACTTCCTAAAAGGTGCAATTGGTGTTAAGGGGGAGATGTTTACTCATATGGCATACTCTCAGGTTGAAGAGCTATACAGGAAGGAAATGACAAAGCTCCAAGGGGATTCCTCTCAAAGGGAAGAAGCAGAAAGAAGGATGAAAGAGAGACATGATCTCAACATCCAACAACCATTCCCTGAGAAAACCACACCTTCCAAAGAAGAAGCAGAAGAGAAGAAGGAAGAACCTGGAAATGTTGGTAGAGAAGCCAAGTCTGGAAAAAGAGTAAAAACAATTGCTCCAAAAAGGCAGTTGAAAAGGCCTAGGGTGGAAGAAACTGAAAAGGAAGCAGAACCTTCAGTCACATCCCCAACAGAGCCAGTACAGAGTCCAGAGCAGGTCACTAAGCAAACCGATAAAAGTATGGATCCGTACATGACAATAGTGGAACCTTTGAAAGCTGTTCCAATCTCTATGCAAGCTCCAGAGATCATCTTCTGGGATATTCTGAGAGACAATGGAAAGAATTTCTTCAGAATCAAGAGAGCTGATGGTTCATTTGAAGCTTATTCAACATGGGGGAAAGTCATCAGAAGTTGTTCAAGAGCTGATATGGAAGAACTATATAAAGTTGGGATGAAACTTTATGAACCTGTGTTGAAAGGTACTGAAGAGAATCTTCTCAAAGTGACATTGGAATACTTGTGCATGATGTTTGAGCCTTCAAGAGTGCACCATAGGATTAAAGATCATATGCATGAGTTCATATTCAAGAAGATTGACAAATGGATACTGTTTGAAAACTGTGGAGTATACATGATTACTATTGACAATTGTTATCATGAATACTACTTGATGGACAAAATATATGAGCATAGCAAGGAGAAGTTAGAAGGGATGCTTAAAGCTACACTGGTTTGTACAAAGGATTCAGAAATGGCCAAGATTGTGGTGAGAAGAACTGTAAATCAAAGTTTGGGCTTAGATCCAAATTTGGGAAATTGAATCAGAGGTGTTGAAATCATCTTGAAGGAGATCTGAAGAACTTGACTTCTTTTCCTAAAAGTCAAGTTAGGGGGAGATTGTTGGGAACTGAAGAATTCATCAAATGTGGTTAATGCTGCTGGTTCAATATTAATACTGCTAGAAGACATAAAGGTTAGTACTGCTGAGTGTTACTACTGCTAGTGTTAATTAATACTGCTAGTCAAAGTTAGTACTTCTTGAACAAAGTTAGTACTGCTAAGCTAGTTAGTACTGCTAGTGGTTAGTACTGCTTAGTAGTTAAGGCTGCTAGAAGGAAGTTAATGCTGCTGAAGATTAATACTGCTTATATGATGAAGATTCATATGAAAGGATATACATGGAAGCTTAGAGATATACATAGAAGATATACTGAAGATATTTTATTCATTGTAATTATCTTTGTATTCAGTATATATATATATAGTATTGTTTAGAATAGGAGATAACAATTAACTTTCAGTTTTTATTCTTTTAGAAAAAAATCAACCTCAAGGCATAGATCCTAACTCTAGAGAAGTAGAATTCGTATTGGTGAGCTTGTTCATCAATATTGAGGTTGAGTGAGTAATCTTGTAACTTCAAAGCATTAAATACAAGTTTACAGTTTGTTGATTATATTCTGTGTTTATTTTCTGTTTGATAAAATATCAAAGTGTTATTCCGCAAACTTCTTTGATATTGTTTCTGAGAATTAATTCTTGTTGAGAATTCGATCCTGACAATTAATCACTTAATAATATAAGCATTTCAGTTTGAAAATGGTTAAACAAAAACTCACCTCGAGTCCAATTATTTCACTCCAAGTCTTTACGATTAAAGTTGCTCAAACCTTATACCTTAAGAGAAGAAAAATAACCCAAACCAAACCTCATCAAAATTTCGTTCATCACCATCGCCTCCTCTTCGACCCTTTCTCTCTCTCTAAAAACACACACACAACACACCAATTCCCATTTTTTGAAGATAAGGAAGGACAACCCATTTAAAAAATGAGATGAAGTCAGTTGGAACAAATTTTGAGGAGCAATCCTCTTTTTACATCCCAATTTTCAAAATAAACCCTTAAGAAATCAATAACTAACTAACAATTATCCTATCTTATACCTCCATTTTACAAAATAATCCCTCAAGTTCAATGATTTAACAAAAATCCCCATGAACTTTCACTTTTTCCCAAAAATATAAAATGGGTTATTACATGAAGGCACGTGACACACCTCTCCACGTAGTTAGCCACATCCAGCTTCATCACCTGCCACCAATAATTCAACTTTAAGTCTCTATACATCTTGGTGCTACCGGGATGTATAGAATATTTCGACTTATGTGCTTCCTCGAGAAGTAAGTCACGATTTCCCCCAATCTTTGGCACCCAAATTCGCCCTTGGAAGAGTTTGAGTCCACGACCATCTTCTGTTAAGAGTTCCTTTTGCTTGGACATAACCTCGACCTTGAGGTTCTCTTCTTTAAGTGCTTCCGTTTGGCTCGCTCTTATACTCTCCAACAAACTCGACACCACATCGATTCTGGTAAGGGACATTTTGACACCTCCATCATGACTCCTTCAACTCAACGCATCCGCCACCACGTTGGCCTTACCGGAATGATAGAGTAAATCACAATCATAATCCTTCAAGAGCTCAAGCCACCTCCTTTGCCGCATGTTGAGTTCCTTTTGATCGAAAATGTACTTGAGACTCTTGTGATCCGTGAAAAGAATACACTTGGTCCCATACAAGTAGTGTCGCCACAACTTTAACGCGAAAACTACCGCCGCCAACTCCAAATCATGAGTCGGATAATTCTTCTCATGGTCCTTTAACTGACGCGACGCGTAGGCTATTATTTTCCCCCTTTGCATTAAGACACACCCAAGCCCCATCTTGGAAGCATCACTAAACACAACAAAGTCCTCCGATCCCTCGGGTAAGGACAAGATCAGAGCTTCGCACAACTTCCTCTTGAGCGTCTGAAAGGCTTGCTCTTGTGCATCGGTCCAAAGAAATTTGACGTTCTTCCTTGTAAGAGAAGTGAGCGGTGTAGCTATCTTGGAAAAGTCTTGAATGAAACGCCGGTAGTAGACCGCCAAACCCAAGAAGCTTCGAATCTCCGTCGGACTTGTTGGAGGCTCCCAGCTCATCATTGCATCGATCTTTGCCGGATCCACTTTTACCCCGTCCTTTGATACCACATGCCCCAAGAATTGCACCTCTTGAAGCCAGAATTCGCACTTCGAGAATTTCGCGAACAACTTCTCTCTCTTTAGAACTTCTAATACTTCCCGTAAGTGTTTTCCATGCTCGGACTCATCCCTTGAATATATTAAAATATCGTCGATGAAGACAATCAGGATTTATCCAAGAATGGGCGACACACACGGTTCATTAGATCCATGAATACGGCCGGAACGTTGGTTAAGCCGAAAGGCATCACCAAAAACTCATAATGACCGTATCTCGTCCGGAAAACTGTCTTCGGAATATCTTCCTTCTTCACTCTCACTTGATGATAATCGGACCGAAGATCAATCTTCGAGAAACATCTCGCGCCTTGCAGTTGATCAAAAAGGTCGTCGATGCGAGGTAAGGGATACTTGTTCTTCACCGTGACCTTGTTAACTCCCGATAATCTATGCACATCCGCATGGATCCATCCTTCTTCTTCACGAACAGTACTAGTGCTCCCCAAAGAGATGAACTTGGTCGAATGAAGCCCTTCTCCAACAACTCTTGAATTTGCGTCATCATCTCTTTCATTTCTGTCGATGCCAAACGATATGGAGCACGAGCTATCGGAGCCGCTCCCGGTGTGAGGTCGATCTAAAACTCCACTTGTCGCTCCGACGGTAATCCGGGTAAGTCTTCCGGAAAGACGTCTGAATAATCTTGTACCACCTCCACATCTTCTACCGACTTCTTTTCTTTCTTTGCGTCCACAACGTAGGCCAAGTACGAAGGGTAACCCTTCGCTAAGAACTTGCGAGCCTTAAGAGATGAGATAATAGGATTATTCCTCTTTCCTTTCTCCCCATAAATGGTAGCCACACCATTTTCCGGAAATGGCACTTGGATCATCTTTTTGGAACAAAAGATGTCCGCCCTATGCCTTACTAACCAATCCATACCTACAACCACGTCAAACCCACCTATAGCCATAGGTAGCAAGTCCATTCCAAAAGAATTCCCATCAATTTCTAAAGTGCAATCACAAAAACGGTCTCGAATGATTACTTGATCCCCATTCTCTATTTCTACTACTAACGCATCGGGAAGGACACAAATAGGAGTGGTGAATTGTTTACAGAAAGCATCCGACACAAAGGAACATGTAGCGCCCGAATTAAACAAGACACGAGCAGGCATGGAGTTTACTAGAAACGTACCCGAAACGACATCCGCGGTCTCCTTTGCCTCCTCGGTAGTCATCTGGAAAGCTCGACTCGGTGCCCGTGATGGTTGCTCGACCCTAGTCGTCGAACCCACAGAATTTCCACCACCTCCTCTAACTAGCCTTGGGCACTCTCGCTTCATATGCCCTGACTCTCCGCATTCATAACATACCGACCCACGGAGGGAACACTCTCGAGTCGTGTGGTTTTTCTTACCACACTTGTTACACCCGTATGGACCGGTGTGAGTTCTTGTAACGCACGACCCCGAGTGATTTGACCTGCACTTGTGGCACCATCGATCTTTACGGCGTTGATCACCCGTTCTCCCGCTTACAAAGGGTCTTGATTGACGAACGGGCCCCGATGGCCCTTCCCACTTCCGTTTCTCACCAACATGCTTCTTCTCATCCCTTTTGGCATTGATGTCGTCCTCAATGAGTAAGGACACCTCGATAACCTCTTGCATAGTCGAACACTTGGCATTCCTTACCGTCGTTCGCATCTCGTCCGTAACCCTTGATGATAGGCTTTAATCTTTGACCTTTCATCGGGGACTAGATGTCCTACCAAGTTTAGTTTCTCCAGAAAGAGTTGGGAGTAGCTAACGATAGACAGATTCCCCTTCTTCAGATCTCGGAACTCCCGTTCCAACTTGTCCATCGAACGCTCGCTACAATACTTGTCCATGATCTTCTCTTTGAACACCGACCAAGTTAACTTAGCCAGAACTTCAGGAGTGAGGACTGATCGAGTGAGATTCCACCAAATCAAAGCCTCTCCCCGAAGTAGTTGGGAAGCAAACTTGACCCATTGAGAGGGATCACACTCACTTGACTCAAAGGCCATCTCTACCTCTTTGAGCCAGTACATGCAAGCAACCGGGTTGTCTGAACCCGCAAACTCCTTAGGGTGGCACCCTAGAAACGCTTTATAAGTGCACCCCTTAGTCTTCGTCCGGATCCCTTCAGTGGATGGTTCCTCAATCGTTACTACATTTGGTCTACCCGACCCCACAATAATGTTTTCAGCCATAGTCTCCGGTTGTCGATGGCTAGCATCTCGATCCTCTAGGAGTTTCATGAAAAACTCTTGTTGTTGGGTCATGGCCGAAGTCATGGCCAACTGTTGTTGAGCCAAGGCCGCATTCATGGCCAACATCATGTTATCCCGATGTCGGGTCTCCATGGTAACTTCCTCCATGATGGCGTTACCTGAATTGAGGTTCCAACGCGGAATATGCTCAGGCCCTCCTCCCAAGATTCTGGGTATAGGAATGTCATCGGTAGTTACACCCATGGGAGGTCGTACAGCTGCAGATTCCACCTCTGGTTGACCCTCTGGCATGTCCGGCAACCTACTTCGAGTGTTTACCATTAAATCTGCCATGCACGTACGAGAAATAGATTGAGAAAAGACTAAACGAGTTGAACTCATTGTACGTACTACTACCTTCATCAATTATCATAATAATAGTAAACCAAGTACGCTCACATAACAATGCATTCATAATAGCAGTAGCTAGGTGAAATTATGAACGAACCATACACAAGAATTCTTGTCACCATCATCACAACTCTCAATTAGTGTAATTCCGTAACCTAACACTCTCCCCACCTAGGATTTCTACCCCAAGAGGACAGTGAAGTCAAAACAATCTAAAGCTTAAGTCTAGATATGCTAAAACAATACCAAGTTCACTTAAACTAAAGCTCGGATACCAACTTGTAACACCCTAAAAATAGGGATAACAAAAACTTTCCAAAAATGGAGAAGTGGTATAAAGTTTGCCATAGCAAGAGCCTCCCAAAAAGGGAATTATACAAATAACCTGTTTAATCACAATTCTGCAATTTAACGGATGAATAAACAACAACCAACTAATCTAATTTCTACATCTAGAAAAGAGATTACAAAAAGGGTTGTCATCTATAAATCCAAATCTTCCAAAAATAGTTCAAGTGCCAAAATCCCCAAGCTCTTGCCCAAAGCATCTAAACTTGTCTAGGTTCCGCGCCGCTAACACCTGAGATACACATCGACCCTAAAAAAGTGTTAGGCCAAAAAGCCTAGTGAGTTGAACAATAATAAGCATGGATGAACAGTTACAATTCTTATCAGCAGTTAACCAGTGTTTAATATATGTGGAGTCATTAGGGGAGACCCAAAGCACCAATCAAGTCCCACCCAAGAGTCGATATACCTTGATGCCCTTAACAAGAAACACCCCAAAGGCCCGGAACACCCGAAGACTATCGCTAAGAAAATTCCCCAAGTGGCGGAGGTCTAGGCACATACCATCACAGTGGCGCCCAAGACTACATCCTCCTAGTGTACTGACTTGGTTCGTCCACATAACGCATATAGGAGGTCCTTTAGGTGTATTTCAACCCAACATATTTCAATACCAACTACGGGTACAATATTACCATCCTATCCTCATGCAGTCCAACAAAAGACCCAAATGACACTTATATTCATCATGCATATAAATATGTCATCAAAGTGGTATTTCAACTAAACCATCATAACACACATATATGCATACATTTAACATATCAAGGTACCCATATTATATATCCATGGGAAAAGCCCCAAATAATGGTACACATAGCATATCACCAATATCCATATTTCCAACCATTTTCATCAAGAAATCCCAAATACTTGAACCCATAGAGAATGAAATAACAAATAGAAGATTATGATGTGTATCTAGTTTTAACAAAGGTTTAGTAAACTCACAATCTAGGTTTTGAACCAAAACCTAGAAAATACGGAACTCTAAAGATGGAGAAATGCTTTGACTTGATTCTTGAGGATCTTCTCCAATAAATGAACTCCAAGATAGGTTGAATGCCCAAGGATTGATGCTTAACCACCAAAGGTTGCAATAAATGCTTTGAGGGGAGTAAATGATGGATTGATGCTCAAACCCTAGAATTCTCCTCTTGAAAACGATTGTGTGTGGGTGTTTATGTTTTGAAATTGGCTGAAAAGGGGTTTTAGAGACCTGCAAGTGTTCCCGCGGCTTATGCCGCGGCTTGCAACCCACGGCGTAATTCGCCCGCGTGCCCCAAAGGGTCGACTCCAGTAGCTTACGCGACTTATGCCGCGACCAGTAACCCACGTAGAAAGTCGCGTAAGTCTCTGTTTTCCATTTAGTTAAACTATAGAACCCCACAACATAACTAACAACAAACCTTAAGCAATATAAACATTTTAAGCATATAAGTCCCACATCAATTAATATCAACATAGGATTAACAAGGCCTAATACTCACATAGGTACATTTAATGCATATAAAGGAATAAATACTTACCTTGAGAGTTTCCGTGTGTTACAGAACTGAACAAAGTGACGGTGAAGAACAGGTATCCACTTCCGAGAATCGACGATCTGTTCGATCAACTTCAGGGAGCAGGTTGTTTCTCAAAGATCGACCTTCGATCGGGGTATCACCAAGTGAAGGTAGCAAAGAGCGACATCCCAAAGACGACATTTAGAACACGCTATGGACACTACGAGTTTCTGGTGACGCCATTCGGCCTAACCAACGCACCGACAATATTTATGGACTTGATGAACCGAGTGTGCCGACCGTTCCTTGACAAGTCGGTAATCGTGTTCATCGACGACATCATAGTTTACTCCAAGAATGAAGAAGAGCATGAGCAACATCTCCGTGAAGTGTTGTATGTGTTAAGGCGAGAAAGGCTTTACGCGAAGTTTTCAAAGTGCGACTTTTGGCTCCCAGAGGTACAGTTTTTGGGGCATGTGGTTTCAAAGGAAGGAGTAAAAGTGGATCCTGCAAAGATTGAGGCGATGACGAATTGGGAACCTCCCAAGAGTCCATTTGAAATCCGAAGTTTCCTAGGCTTGGCGGGGTACTACCGAAGATTCATACAAGACTTCTCGAAGATAGCCTCGTCGTTGACAGCCTTGACCCGAAAGAACGTGAATTTTGTGTGGACCGAGAGGCAAGAAGAGGCGTTCTGCACCCTACAAAAGAAGCTTTGCGAGGCTCCTATCCTATCCTTACCTGACGGGACGAAAGATTTTGTGGTGTACAGCGATGCGTCAAAGATGGGTTTGGGTTGTGTCCTGATGCAAAGAGGGAAGGTGATCGCTTACGCATCAAGACAGCTTAAAGTGCACGAAGTCAACTACCCTACTCATGACTTGGAATTGGCAGCGGTGGTGTTTGCACTGAAATTGTGGTGACACTACCTTTACGGTACGAAATGCACTCTTTACACCGATCACAAGAGTTTGAGGCATATCTTTGATCAGAAAGAGCTAAACATGAGGCAGCGGAGATGGTTGGAGTTGTTGAAGGATTATGACTGTGAGTTGCTCTACCATCCGGGTAAGGCAAACGTTGTTGCCGACGCCTTGAGTCGGAAAGCCTACGGAGTAAATTCTCGTGCTACCTTTGCACGGATTGAAATAACTTCATCACTCATAGACAGAATCAAGGAATCGCAAGTCGAAGCCTTACTAGAAGAAAATCTCAAAGGGGAAGTCATGGCAAAACAACACCTTTTGTTGACTGAAGATAGTCGAGGGGTGAAACTTATCAATGGGCGAATTTGGGTGCCTAAGATTGGGGGTAATAGAGAACTTCTTCTCGAGGATGCCCACAAGTCAAAATACTCTATTCACCCGGGAAGTACGAAAATGTATCGAGATTTGAAATTGCATTATTGGTGGCCAATCATGAAGCTTGATGTGGCGCACTATTTGGAGCAGTGTGTAACTTGCTTGCAAGTGAAGGCTGAACACCAAAGACCTTACGGAAGTTTGCAATCCTTGGAAATTCCGGAATGGAAATGGGAACACATCACGATGGATTTCATGACGAAGCTGCCAAGGACCTTGAAAGGTCACGACACCATTTGGGTTATAGTAGACCGCTTGACCAAAAGCGCTCATTTCTTGGCCATGCGGGAGACCTTACCAATGGATAAATTGGCGAAGTTGTACATCGATGAAGTAATATCCCGACACGGTGTGCCGCTATCTATTGTCTCCGATCAGGATAGTCGGTTCACGTCGCATTTTTGGGACGGTTTACAAAAGGAATTGGGTACACGTGTGAAGTTGAGCACGACCTACCATCCTCAAACTGACGGCCAAAGTGAAAGGACAATACAGACTCTGGAAGACATGTTAAGATCGTGTGTGATCGATTTTGGGGGTATTTGGGATACGCACCTACCTTTGGTAGAGTTCGCGTACAACAACAGCTACCACTCAAGTATTGGAATGGCACCGTTTGAGGCTTTATACGGTCGCAAGTGTCGAACTCCCGTGTGTTGGCTCGAAGCGGGGGAGAAACAATTTACCGGACCCGAAATTGTACAGGTGACTGCCGACAAGGTCAACCAGATTCGAGAAAGGTTAAAAGCAGCTTAAGATCGTCAGAGGATGTATGCAAATAAGCGGAGGAAACCGATAGTGTTTCAAGTGGGAGACAAAGTTATGTTAAAAGTCTCGCCCTGGAAAGAGGTAGTCCGCTTCGGAAAGAAAGGAAAGTTGAGACCGAGATTCGTTGGACCATTCACAATTGTAGCGCGTGTTGGTGAAGTGTCCTACAAGCTTGACCTACCCGAGGACTTGCGTGGGGTCCATCCCACCTTTCACGTGTCAAATTTGAAAAAGTGCTTGGCAGAAGCAGATGTGGTGATCTCTTTAGACGACATCCAAGTGGATGAGAAATTGAACTATGTTGAGGAACCAATAGCATTTCGGATCTCAAGGTAAAGAAATTAAGAAACAAGGAGATTCGACTGGTGAAAGTACAGTGGAAGTTTCATAAGGGACAGGAGTCAACGTGGGAGGTAGAGGCTGATATGAGATCTCAGTATCCCCATCTTTTCGGCAATGGAATTCCGGGGACGGAATTCTCTTGAGGGGGGGATATTGTAATATCCGGATCCAAAAATTTAATTAATTTTGGAGTTGGGTAAAAAGTTGACTTTTACCCAAAGTTCAAGGGGGTCAAATGTAACATGGGTTATATATATATATATATATATATATATATATATGTTTTGAACCAGAGATATTTCTAAAAATATCTCATTTTGATATTTGTTCCTGGATCAGAAGAGAGAAAGAATGTAACACCCATAAATTCATAATGTAAGTATTTTGTCTCCCTTAATGCATTAATTTCGTTTTATGTGTAAATATGTGTCTTTATGTGCATTTTATGATCATGAATTATGTTAAAATATCATATATTTATTTACCATCTTTAATCGTGCAATCCTTGTGCTCGTTATCGTTTTCGGTTGAGTTTTCGAGCTGATTCGGGGTTGGCGCGATTGTGCCTGGCGATTGTGCCATTGGCACTATCGCCGGAGGCACTATCGCCAAGGATGTACTGTAGGCAGGGGGATGCCAGCGATTGTGCCCAGCGATTGTGCCTTGGCACTATCGCCGAAGGCACTATCGCCGAATTGGTACCGTGAGCGGGGAAGGCCTCGCAATTGTGACTCGCGATAGTGCCCTTGGCACTATCGCCGGGCACTATCGCCCGCGTGGTCCAGTCTGTGGTTTTAAATGAAATTGAACACATCATTTCAAGCATTTTATCATCAAAAACGGGAGAGCATCCTCTTTGGGCGATTTTTAGGTCTCCAGCACCTACCCCCATAAATTTCTAGGGTTTGGGTTGGTGAGAGTATTAAGTTGTCATCAAAGCTCCATTTAAGTGTTCTCATTGAAGTGTTCTTCGAGATTCTCATCTCTCATCTCCAAGTCTCATCTTCAACTTCTAGGGTTTTCATCTTTTCTAGGTTTTGGTACAAAACCTAGATTGTGAGTTTACTAAACTTTTGTTAAAACTAGATACACATCATAATCTTCTATTTGTTATTTCATTCTCTATGTGTTCAAGTATTTGGTATTTCTTGATGGAAATGGTTGGAAATGTGGATATTGGTGATATGTTATGTTTTATGTTATGTGTACCATTATTTGGGGATTTTCCCATGGATATATAAAATGGGTACCTTGATATGTTAAATGCATGCCTATATGTGTGTTATGATGGTTTTAGTTGGAATATCACTTCGGGGACATATTTATATGCATGATGAGTATAATTGTCGTTTGGGACTTTTGTTGAACTCCATGAGGATAGGATGGTAACATTGTACCCGTAGTCGGTATGGAAATATGTTGGGTTGAAATATACCTAAGGACCTCCTATATGCATTATGTTGGATGAATCAAGGCAAGTTCACTAGGAGGATGTAGTCTTGGGGCACCACCGGAATGGTATGTGCCTAGACCCCCGCCACTTGGAAAGTTTCCTTTACGGTCTGATCTCCGGGTGTGCCGGGCCTTTGGGGTGTTCCTTGTTAAGGGCATCAAGCTGCATTGACTCTTTGGAGTGGAATTGATTGGTGCTTTGGGTCTCCCCTAATGACTCCACATATATTTGGACATTGGTTAACTGCTGATAAGAAATTGTGATTGTTCATGTATGCTTATTATTGTCCAACTCACTAGGCTTTTTGGCCTAACACTTGTTTGGTGTCGATGTGTATCTCAGGTGTTAGCGGCGCGACTCCTAGGCAAGTTTAGATGCTTTGGGCAAGAGCTTGGGGATTTTGGCACTTGAACTATTCTTGGAACAATTTGGGTTTATAGATGACACCCCTTTTGTAATATCTTTTCTAGATGTAGAAATTAGATTAGTTGGTTGTTGTTTATTTATCCGTTAAATTACAGATTTGTGATTAAACAAGTTGTTTGTATATTTCCCCTTTTTGGGAGGCTCTTGCTATGGCAAACTTTATACCACTTCTCCATTTATGGAAAGTTTTTGTTATCCCTATTTTTAGGGTGTTACAAGTTGGTATCAGAGCTTTAGTTTAAGTGAACTAGGTATTGTTTAGCATATATAGACTTAAGCTTTAGACTTTATGACTTCACTGTCCACTTGGGGTAGAAATCCTAGGTGGGGGAGAGCGTTAGGATTACGGAATTACTTTAATTGAAAGTTGTGATGATGGTGACAAGAATTCTTGTGTATGGTTCGTTCATAATTTCACTTAGCTACTGCTATTATGAATGCATTGTTACGTGAGCATACTTGGTTTACTATTATTATAATAATTGATGAAGGTATTAGTACGTACAATGAGTTAAACTCGCTTAGTCTTTTCTCAACCTCCTTCTCGTGCTTGTGTGGCAGTGATAAATGGTAAACACTCAAAGTAGATTTACGGACATGCCAGAGGGGCAACCAGAAGTGGAATCTGCAACAGTACGACCCCCGGTGGGGGCAACCTCCGATGACATTCCTATACCCAGAATCTTGGGAGGAGGGCCTGAGCATATTCCGCGCCGGAACCTCAACACAGGTACCGCCATCCTGGAGGAAGTTACCATGGAGACTCGGCTTCGGGATAGCATGATGTTGGCTATGAATGCGGCCTTGGCTCAACAACAGTTGGCCATGACTTCGGCCATGACCCAACAGCAAGAGTTTTTCATGAAACTCCTAGAGGATCGAGACGTTAGCCACCGACAACCCGAGACGATGGTTGAAAATATTATTGTGGGGTCGGGTGGACCAAATGTGGTAACGGTTGAGGAACCATCCGCTGAAGGGATTCGAACGAAGACTAAGGGGTGCACCTACAAGACGTTTCTAGGGTGCCACCCTAAGGAGTTTGCGGGTTCAGATAACCCGGTTGCTTGCATGTACTGGCTCAAATAGGTAGAGATGGCGTTTGAGTCAAGTGAGTGTGATCCCTCTCAACGGGTCAAATTTGCTTCTCAACTACTTTGGAGAGAGGCTTTGATTTGGTGGAATGTCACTCGATCAGTGCTCACTCCTAAAGTTCTGGCTAAGTTAACTTGGTCGGTGTTCAAAGAGAAGATTATGGATAAGTATTGTAGCGAGCGTTCGATGGACAAGTTGGAGCGGGAGTTTCGAGAGCTGAAGAAAGGGAACCTGTCTGTGGTTGGCTACTCCAAACTCTTTTTGGAGAAATTAAACTTGGTGGGACATCTAGTCCCCGATGAAAGGTCAAAGATTAAAGCCTATCATCAAGGGTTACCGGTCGGGATGCGATCGGCGGTAAGGAATGGTAAGTGTTCGACGTTACAAGAGGTTATCGAGGAGTCTTTGCTCGTTGAGGACGACATCAATGCCGAAAGGGAAGAGAAGAGGTTAGTTGGTGACAAGCGGAAGTGGGAAGGGCCATCTGGTCCCGCTCGTCAGTTGAGACCCTTTGTTAGTGGGAAAGCGGGTGATCAACGTCGTGAAGAACGGTGGTGTTCCAAGTGCAGGTCAAAGCACTTGGGACCATGTGCTACAAGAACTTACTCCGGTCCAACCAGGTGCGCCAAGTGTGGAAAGAAGAACCATACGACTCGAGAATGTTCCATCCAGAGATCGGTATGTTTTGAGTGCGGAGAACCGGGGCATATGAAAAGATTCTGCCCAAAGCTAGTTGAAGGAAATGGGGGAAATTCTGTGGGTTCGACGGCCAGAGTCGAGCAACCACAAAGAGCACCGAGTCGAGCTTTCCGGATGTCTACCGAAGAGGCAAAGGAGATCGCGGATGTCGTTTCGGGTACGTTCCTAGTAAACTCCTTTCTAGCTCGTGTTTTGTTTGATTCGGGTGCTACGTGTTCTTTTGTGTCGGATACCTTCTGTAAGCAATCCTCTATTCCTATTAGTGTTCTTCCCGATGCGTTAGTAGTAGAAATAACTAATGGAGATCAAGTGATCGTTCGTGACCGTTTTTGTGATTGCACTCTAGAGATCGACGGAATTCCTTTCGGAGTAGATTTACTACCTATGGCTATAGGAGGGTTTGATGTAGTCATAGGCATGGACTGGTTAGTGAGGCATAAGGCGGACATCTTTTGCTCCAAAAAGATGATCCAAGTATCATTGCCGGAAAATGGGGTGGCAACCATTTATGGAGAGAAAGGAAAGAGGAATAATCCTATTATCTCATCTCTTAAGGCTCGCAAGTTTTTAGCGAAAGTCTACCCTTCGTACTTGGCCTACGTTGTGGACGCAAAGAAAGAAAAGAAATCAGTGGAAGATATGAAAGTAGTGCAAGATTATCTGGACGTCTTTCCGGAAGATTTACCCGGTTTACCGCCGGAACGGCAAGTGGAGTTTCAGATCGACCTCACCCCGGGAGCGGCTCCGATAGCTCGTGCTCCATATCGTTTGGCACCGACAGAAATGAAGGAGATGATGACGCAACTTCAAGAGTTGTTGAAGAAGGGCTTCATTCGACCAAGTTCGTCACCTTGGGGAGCACCGGTTTTGTTCTTGAAGAAGAAAGATGGATCCATGCGGATGTGCATAGATTATCGGGAATTAAACAAAGTCACGATGAAGAACAAGTACCCTCTACCTCGCATCGACGATCTCTTTGATCAACTCCAAGGGGCGGGATGTTATCATCAAGTGAGAGTGAAGAACGAAGATATTCCAAAGACGGCTTTCCGAACGAGATACGGTCATTATGAGTTCTTGGTGATGCCGTTTGGCTTAACCAACGCTCCGGCCTTATTCATGGATTTGATGAACCGTGTGTGTCGCCCATTTTTGGATAAATCCGTGATCGTCTTCATCGACGATATTTTAATATATTCAAGGGATGAGTCCGAACATGGAAAACACTTACGGGAAGTATTAGAAGTTCTAAGAAAGGAGAAACTGTTCGCGAAGTTCTCGAAATGCGAATTTTGGCTTCAAGAAGTGCAATTCTTGGGGCATGTGGTATCAAAGGACGAGGTAAAAGTGGATCCGGCAAAGATCGAAGCAATGATGAGTTGGGAACCCCCAACAAGTCCGACGGAGATCCAAAGCTTCTTGGGTTTAGCGGGTTACTACCTACGTTTCATTCAAGACTTTTCCAAGATAGCTACACCGCTCACTTCTCTTACAAGGAAGAACGTCAAGTTTCTTTGGACCGATGCACAAGAGCAAGCCTTTCAGACGCTCAAGAGGAAGTTGTGCGAAGCTCCGATCTTATCCCTACCCGAAGGATCGGAAGATTTTGTTGTGTTTAGTGACGCTTCCAAGATGGGGCTTGGGTGTGTCCTAATGCAAAGGGGGAAAGTAATAGCGTACGCGTCGCGGCAATTAAAGGATCATGAGAAGAACTATCTGACTCATGATTTGGAGTTGGCGGCGGTGGTTTTTGCATTAAAGTTGTGGCGACACTACTTGTATGGGACCAAGTGTACTCTTTTCACGGATCACAAGAGTCTCAAGTACATCTTCGATCAAAAGGAACTCAACATGCGACAAAGGAGATGGCTAGAGCTTTTGAAGGATTACGATTGTGACCTACTCTACCATCCCGGTAAGGCCAACGTGGTGGCGGATGCATTGAGTCGAAGGAGTCATGATGGAGGTGTCAAAATGTACCATACTAGGATCGATGTGGTGTCGAGTTTGTTGGAAAGTATAAGAGCGAGCCAAGCGGAAGCACTTAAAGAAGAGAACCTCAAGGCTGAGGTTATGTCCAAACAAAAGGAACTTTTAACAGAAGATGGTCGTGGGCTCAAACTCTTTCAAGGGCGATTTTGGGTGCCAAAGATTGGGGGAATCGTGACTTACTTCTCGAGGAAGCTCATAAGTCGAAATATTCTATACATCCCGGTAGCACCAAGATGTATAGAGACCTAAAGTTGAATTATTGGTGGTCGGTGATGAAGCTGGACGTGGCTAGCTATGTGGAAAGGTGCGTCACATGCCTTCAAGTCAACGTGGAGCATCAAAGACCGTATGGGAGTTTGTAACCGCTGTCCATTCCCGAGTGGAAATGGGACAACATTACTATGGATTTCGTGACGAAGTTACCAAAGACCTTGCGTGGGCACGACGCCATTTGGGTAATTGTTGACCGATTGACAAAAAGTGCGCATTTCCTTGCAATGCGGGAGACCTTGCCAATGGAAAAGTTGGCCAAGCTTTATATTGACGAGGTGGTGTCGAGGCACGGAGTTCCGCAATCTATTGTATCGGATCGGGACAGCCGCTTCACTTCGAACTTTTGGGCTAGTTTGCAAAAGGAGTTGGGTACTCAACTAAATTTGAGCACGGCGTATCATCCTCAAACGGATGGTCAAAGCGAGAGGACGATCCAGACATTAGAATATATGTTGAGGTCGTGTGTAATAGACTTCGGGGGAAGTTGGGATTCACATCTACCCTTGGTAGAGTTCGCGTACAACAACAGTTACCATTCTAGCATTGAGATGGCACCGTTCGAGGCGTTGTACGGACGAAAGTGCCGAACTACGGTTTGTTGGCTCGAGGCGGGCGAGAAGCAGTTTGTCGGGCCGGAAATTGTCCAAGAAACGGCCGACAAGGTGAAGGAAATTCGTGAGAGGCTAAAGGCGGCGCAAGACCGACAAAAGAGCTATGCGGACAAAAAGAGAAGACCGGTCGAATTTCAAGTGGGAGACCGCGTCATGCTAAAGGTGTCGCCATGGAAGGGGATTATCCGTTTCGGAAAACGCGGGAAGCTTAGCCCTCGTTTCCTTGGACCCTTCGTTATTTTAGAAAGAATTGGACTTCAAGCTTACCGGTTGGACTTACCGCCGGAAATGGATGGGATACATCCTACTTTTCAGGTGTGCTACCTTCGGAAATGTATAGTTGAGGAAGAGAGCGTGATTCCCTTGTCAGAGATTCGGGTAGACAATGGGAATCGTTGCGTGGAAGAACCAGAGACGATTTTAGAGTCAAAGGTGAAGAAATTACGGCATAAAGATGTGGTAATGGTAAAGGTTCAATGGAAGCACCATCGGGGTGCTAACGTTACATGGGAATCCGAGGAGGACATGAAGAAGCGTTATCCTCACTTATTTGTTGTAGCATGAGATTTCGGGACGAAATCCTATTTAGGTGGGAAGGATTGTAACACCCGTAAATTCATAAGGTAAGTATTTTGTCTCCCTTAATGCATTAATTTCGTTTATGTGTAAATATGTGTCTTTATGTGCATTTTATGATCATGAATTATGTTAAAATATCATATATTGATTTACCATCTTTAATCGTGCAATCCTTGTGCTCGTTATCGTTTTCGGTTGAGTTTTCGAGCTGATTCGGGGTTGGCGCGATTGTGCCTGGCGATTGTGCCATTGGCACTATCGCCGGAGGCACTATCTCCAAGGATGTACCATAGGCAGGGGGATGCCAGCGATTGTACCCAGCGATTGTGCCATGGCACTATCGCCGAAGGCACTATTGCCGAATTGGTACCGTGAGCGGGGAAGGCCTCGCGATTGTGACTCGCGATAGTGCCAACCTTGGCACTATCGCCCGCGTGGTCCAGTCTGTGGTTTAAATGAAATTGAACACATCATTTCAAGCATTTTATCATCAAAAACGGGAGAGCATCCTCTTTGGGCGATTTTTAGGTCTCCAGCACCTACCCCCATAAATTTCTAGGGTTTGGGTTGGTGAGAGTATTAAGTTGTCATCAAAGCTCCATTTAAGTGTTCTCATTGAAGTGTTCTTCGAGATTCTCATCTCTCATCTCCAAGTCTCATCTTCAACTTCTAGGGTTTTCATCTTTTCTAGGTTTTGGTACAAAACCTAGATTGTGAGTTTACTAAACTTTTGTTAAAACTAGATACACGTCATAATCTTCTATTTGTTATTTCATTCTCTATGTGTTCAAGTATTTGGGATTTCTTGATGGAAATGGTTGGAAATATGGATATTGGTGATATGTTATGTTTTATGTTATGTGTACCATTATTTGGGGATTTTCCCATGGATATATAAAATGGGTACCTTGATATGTTAAATGCATGCCTATATGTGTGTTATGATGGTTTTAGTTGGAATATCACTTTGGGTACATATTTATATGCATGATGAGTATAATTGTCGTTTGGGACTTTTGTTGAACTCCATGAGGATAGGATGGTAACATTGTACCCGTAGTCGGTATGGAAATATGTTGGGTTGAAATATACCTAAGGACCTCCTATATGCATTATGTTGGATGAATCAAGGCAAGTTCACTAGGAGGATGTAGTCTTGGGGGACCACCGGAATGGTATGTGCCTAGACCCCCGCCACTTGGAAAGTTTCCTTTACGGTCTGATCTCCGGGTGTGCCGGGCCTTTGGGGTGTTCCTTGTTAAGGGCATCAAGCTGCATTGACTCTTTGGAGTGGAATTGATTGGTGCTTTGGGTCTCCCCTAATGACTCCACATATATTTGGACATTGGTTAACTGCTGATAAGAAATTGTGATTGTTCATGTATGCTTATTATTGTCCAACTCACTAGGCTTTTTGGCCTAACACTTGTTTGGTGTCGATGTGTATCACAGGTGTTAGCGGCGCGACTCCTAGGCAAGTTTAGATGCTTTGGGCAAGAGCTTGGGGATTTTGGCACTTGAACTATTCTTGGAACAATTTGGGTTTATAGATGACACCCCTTTTGTAATATCTTTTCTAGATGTAGAAATTAGATTAGTTGGTTGTTGTTTATTTATCCGTTAAATTACAGATTTGTGATTAAACAGGTTGTTTGTATATTTCCCCTTTTTGGGAGGCTCTTGCTATGGCAAACTTTATACCACTTCTCCATTTATGGAAAGTTTTTGGTATCCCTATTTTTAGGGTGTTACAAAGAAGCAGAGGGTTTTTGAAGAATCGACCGTTTTCTCCGTTCAAGGTACGATCTCGTCTTTTATCAACTTCTAAGTGTTGTTAGCCGTATAGAACCTCGTTGTTAAGGTTTTTAACCGTTCCATTTCGAGATTTACGTATTTTGAGTTTGGATCTGGGTTCTGTAAAAAGTCTCTGGCAGCGTGTTCTTGGTAATCATCGACTTGGACCAGGAAGAAGGTTTCGACCGATAGTGTAGTCGACCGGTACATTGTCTTGACCGATAGTGTAGTCGACCGGTACGTTGTGTCGACCGGTACGTGGTGTCGACCGGTACGTTGTGTCGACCGGTAAGGTACGTCGACCGGTATGTCGCTCGGGGCAGTCTCGATCGGAGTGTGCAGTGTGTTGTGTTTTGTATTCAATTTAGTAAGTCAGTGAGTTATCTATGTTTTGGCTTACCGATTTATCGGTGTTGTCGTAGGTAGCAATCGTAGAAAGCGGACTTTAAACAGGAAGAAATCTGAGGTGAGTCTTTTAAGCTAAATTCGTCTGTATTACGAAAGGTATGTGATAAATGTATTTGTTTAAATGTGGAAAATCACGATTTTAATATGGCGTATTGTTGTTAGGTAATGTTTTCTATATCTCATCATTTACAACATCATTTACAATAATCAAGATTTATTCAATTGAACCATTGTTCATATGAATTACCTATATACTTTATTTAATATGAGTATTGTTATGAAATGACATGCTTTGGCTTCGAGTCTTAGTGCAATGGATCCATAGGCACAGTGTTCCTACATCCACATTTTGGGCGTTTGGTTCACGTTTTGGCACGGAATAGGCATCGGGTTGCCATGATAAGTAAGGTGTGGGCCTATACGGTCGGGCAGCGTCTCATGGTGCAGTAAGGTGTAATTCCATTATGTGCTTGAGTTCTCTTGTTTTGGAACTCTCAAGAATAGATCCAGAGGGGTTGACTTGATGTTTTGAGCAATAGATCTAGAGGGGTTGAGCTCATTATGTGAATTGGTGTTATTTGTACCATGTTTAATCACTAATGGTTTATTTGGTTCCTTGACTTAGCTCATGGCTATACTCACCGCGTGACAACGATTGGGTTTAGTACTCCCTCTTTATTTGGCTTTTCTCACTAGGTTTTAGCCTAACACTTGCTCTTGGTTGTCATGTTGGCAGGTCATCTTAGCAGTGGGGCATGCCGAGACTGAGGGAACGACCTTGGGGTCGTGAGTGGTCTTTTTGAGGATATCTAGTGACCATCATACAATGATTTTTGAAGATACTCATTTTTGGAAGGATAGCGACACCCGACCCTAATCTAGTTAATTAATTATAGATTAGTAGGTTGTCGTCTTATGCTTCATTTATTGACCATGTATATGTCTAACCTATACCCCATTTGGAATGATTTTTGTATGTTGGGATTGTTATACTGTATTCCGTAAGTTTAGTCTATTCTGAATTTTCGAATTTTATTTTCGCTAAATTTTAGGGTGTTACACCTCTTCACATGTGATGCCAGGGGTGGGTTCCATGTGGGCCGGTTGGGGTCGTCGGTAATCAACTTTTTGCCTAAATTTAAGGTAATTTATGTAACAACTTGTCCCACATAGATATAAAATGGGATTTATGAGCTCCTTGTAAGCCTCAAGTTGTGGGCTACCAATAAATTCCACCATGGTTTTAAGTTGGATTCGAGGTTATTGGGCCAACCTTTTGCTTTGGACTTTGGGGTGTTGCAATTTATTCGGAGGACACCTGAGCTTATAAGAGTAATAACAAAGCTAAATTGCTATACATCTTACAAGAAATCTTTCACAAAAAGATGAATGGGGCAATGGGGGCAAGATCTTTAGCCAATTCTTCGTCAAGGATCGAGGTATATTTATTCCAATCAAGTTTTGAATTCCTTAACGTAGATCTCTAGCCTCATATGGAATCATATGCCAGTATGTGTCAAGTCAGAAATTGAACCTAGTCATGTATATAGGATAGTTGATGAAATGAGAATATAACACCCTTCTTCACCTAGTCCTCACAACATCTCTTTTAGATCCTTTCCCCTTTAATGTGATACCGAAAACATAAGTCCCCTAATCGAGACACATTGCAAACCATGTTCAAGCTTCTAATGTATCCATGTTCATCGATCACACACTTCCCTCTAACAGTTTTCTGTATATATATATACCTGTAACTATGGCAGTTTTATTCATCAAATGAATACAAATGAAGGAAAGAGCCAAGTGTCCCTCAGAGATCCTCCGAACACTTCACTGGGATGTTTAATTTGTTTATGATTTCCTACTGAAGTGTTTAGGGGAACTCCAAGTGCCACTTGACACCACCACGCAAGAAGTCTTGTGCATTGCTTAACACTTTGTAGTTGGTCTTCTAAGTGCATTAATAGATGAACTTGATGTTGGGTTGCAAATTATTTCTTCTTCGTTGTACGATTGGGCAAATATCATTATCGACTAGTAATAAATTTCGTAGTGTTTAACGTATACATGGTTTTAACTATAATAATCGGGTTTAATTATGTTTCTAGTAGCCCTGTGAGAACACAAACTATTTGAATTTTAAGAATATTTACCTGTCCATCCAGGCCATGTTTGGAAATTGGAACCCAAGTGGTGGTGAAATGCTCCTTTTTTCTATGGGATTTGAATTCATGCCATCCATCCATAGAGGCTTATTGGTAATTCACTGGGCCAGAAATTTGTGTTTTGTGTATTACAATTATTATTTGCTTTTTAAGTATTCCCATATATGTGGTGATAAAAAAGGGGAATTATATCCCCACACCCCCCCCCCCCCCCCCCCCCGGCAAAAAAATGAAAAAAAGTATTACCCCCCTCCCCCTCACAATCGATTCCCTTTTTTCTTTTTTAATTAATAGTTACATTTTTGGTCCCTATACTTTTTTGATATATTTACTTTATACCTTTTAGTTTTACATTTTACATTTTACATTTTCTTCATATTAACACATATAATCGTATATTAACTAAAATACGTTAAAAAATATTTTTTAATTTTAACAAGTTACACCATTATAATCGTCTCGTCGATACCTTCAAAATGAGCCAAATATTGAATCTTTTTTGATTTAATTATATTATTATATGTCATATATTGTATCTTGGTTAATCGATTTTTTTTTGAAAAAAGAGAAAATGCATTACATCGAACGTAAGTTTTTAATATAAAAATAATAAATATAATAAATATATTGCGTATTTTTTTTATTCCAACAGATTCCAACTTTGATTATTCATTTAAATCAACATATTCACGAGTACGAGTACACTCTATGTATTCTTCATACACATATAATCTACGTTTGTATGGGATTATCCACGACATTGCATCTGGAAGTACATGACGTGTCCAATGGTGTATGAGTGTGGGCATTGAGTAATCTCCTTTTAATACCACATTTATGTAATAATTACCATTAACATGCACTATTGCAATTGACTCGTCTTGGGATGATGACGGCGGTTGTGTCCTGAATGGTAAGTATGTCGCACTGCCTTCCATAATGAGAACATGTAGTATGACATTGAACCTTGAAGCAGTTATAATTCCCATTTCAGACATAACGATCAAATGCCTAGGTGGTGCAAAGACGCCCTTCTCGAAAAAATCCAACGCTTCGTAAATTCGTTAGCACTCGTTGCCAATCACTTCATAGTAATAATCAAAATACCCAGTTAGTTCACCCATTAACTCTGTACGGATAGTGTCTCATGCATCTTCATGACCACCGAAACAAGTAGATATTGCTCGAAATCCACAATTTCTATCGAAACGTATTTTTTAACATATAATAAAATAATTAAATCAAAAAATATTCAATATTAGGCTCATTTCGAATGTATTGAAGAGACGATTATAATGGTGTAACTTGTTAAAATTAAAACGTATTTTTTTAAACGTATTTTAGTTAATATACGATTACATGTGTTAATATGATAATGGTGTAAAATGAAAATTAGAAAAGTAAAAGATATAAAGTAAACTAAGTAAATAATTATAGGGTTATAAAGTGTAACTATATATATTAAAATTTTTAAAATCAACTTTTTTGATTCACATGAAGAGAATAGCTCATAGAGGAGGTATGCAATTTGGTAGAGGGGTAGCCTTAACACCAATGTGGGAAAAAATTGATTTATATCAAAGAGGTTTAGATGATTTTATTTTGGATTATATCCATTTATATGATTCAGGGTTTTGTTTGCCTACTGTTGATCTGCGTTGATTCGGTCAAAACAACTGAGTCGGTCGATATCAATTAGTTTATCTAAAAACTCATGTGACTGATGGTGTTGATCGAATACCTATCCGGTTAGTATTATCAGAGCATCTCCAACAACATTGCTATCTTGTTTGCTATAATAGAGAATCAAAAGTGGAAATCTCTAAAAAGTATTACATTCAACTCCAACAGATTTGCTATTTTAGAAATTTTAAAACAACTTATATTATTATAATATTCTCTAATTTATCATCCCAATACACTTTAAAAAAAACTTAATATAAAATGATAAAAATTAAATCTTATTGGTGGATTAAATAAAATAATCATTTATCTCTCCAACCATCAAGTTTTAGAGAATTCTCTAAACTTAGAAAAAATTCAAGTTTTCTCTATTTTAGCAAATAAGATAGCAAAGTTGTTGGAGAGGTTTAGAGAATAAAAACTTAATTTTTTCTATTTTAACAAAGTTGTTGAAGATACTCTTATTATGTTTTTGTAAAATAACGTGAAGCACATGAGGGCCTACTGGTGGTGATTTTCAAGTCCATCTTCTTTTATGCTTATCTTGTTCTTTCCCTCTACTTTAGAAACATGTGCAATTATGCCCTTCTTATTTTTACAAAAATTCATTTCAACCCCTAATGTTTTTATGAAGTTCCTATTCGACCACTCATCTTATTGAGATCAATCATCAAACATTCAAACCAATCAAATCTACTCGTTAAATAAAAATATTTTTTTTTGAACGGCATCAACACACACGTTTCCGGGGTATCCGGGCTCCCACTTAAGAGTGCCACCCGACTAATCTCCGGCTATCATGGGTCGACCCAATTAAGGGAACACAGACCCATGATCTGGATATCGCCACATGCTTGCCACGGGGTTCGAACCCTGGTAGTCAGGGATACCATCCACTGACCCCCCAAGGATGTTACCTTACCACTGAGTCAAACATGTTTTGATGTTAAATAAAAATATTGATTATTCAACAACTACACAATTTCATTTCTTTATCATTTATATGTGAGATTATAAAATGATTATTGTTACTTTCATATTGTATAGGAAATTAGATTTATAATATGACCATTTAACATTTGTTGGTATTTTATTTGTTGTTACACGTTACTCTCCTTATTCATATTGACCGATTATAAACGGGCATGTTTTTGTCGGGCTTCATCGTGCGTTGTCTAACATGGGGCAGATGTGGGACCGATCATAAAGACATAATCATTTGCTAACCAATTAATTAGTATTGATGTTACAACTTATTTGAATTGTTCATTTTCTTTTATCAACAATTATGGCTAAATTGGAGGTTATAATTGATGAAAGAAGAATGAAATTAAATAAAAAGCAATTTTGGAACAAATTGTGTTTTATTTTTAGAAAATAAATTTGGTTATTTTTGTAATTAAATTCATTTTCTTTATCCCTTAAATTCGGTTTTAATTTCATAGTCCATTAAATTCGGCTATTTTCGGAATTAAAATTCATTTCCTTTCGTGTATGAACTTTGGTTGTTTCGAAATTTTTACCAAATCTCATAGGTGAAACTAGAAAATAAATAAGATAATTAAAGGTAGTTTAAACAAAATTCATAAATGAAAGTATGAAACAATTAATGATTTTTGCTTAAAATTCATAGTGTTGTTTTGTTTATAAACAATGGTTGTTCCAATTTTTTTTAATCATAGGTGAAACCATAAAGTGAATAAGGTAATTAAGAAAGTTTAAACCAAGTTTATAGGTGAAAGTATAAAGTTTTAATGTGAAATAATGATGTTTTTTTTAGTTTATGTATGTTTTTTGTTGTTGCAATATTCAGTTTTATAATCTCAATATGAATTATTTGCAAAAAAGAAAAAGAATATGTGAAGGTGACTCTAAATTAGGATAAGATGGACCGAGATACATCGGATCAATCCCTGTATCAAGTTCGATTCATAGGTACGTTTGAGATTAAAAGTGATCAAATCAACTTCTCACGTTAACTTAACTTCTCATACGATCATTCATCTACTATTTAAAGTATCTATAAATGAAATGAATGTACAATTAATTTCAAATAATAACATTTATTTATGTTTGATAA
Organism: Arctium minus; assembly: GCA_954870635.1. NCBI lineage: Eukaryota > Viridiplantae > Streptophyta > Magnoliopsida > Asterales > Asteraceae > Arctium > Arctium minus. Next base: position 17,047,424 of record OX941082.1, read on the forward strand.
TTCCACGGGTTTTGATGATTGACAAACAATTTGACTTGATTTTCTGACTAATGTGTTCAGCCGTGTATTAGAAAATATTATCACATTCATAACATTTTGAAGAAATTCGAAATTTAGAAATCGTACATTGTCTTAGGTTTTGTGCCGATATAGCCCGCTCATGAATAATGTGTTGGGAAATGTGTCATAGTCTTATAGATTTAACTGAAGATTAAAATGAGAGAAGAGTTAAAGACACTGTTTTAATTTTCACCAAAATTTTAACATTGATAAATTCCATTGATTAAAATCATATATATTGATATAAAGTTTTTGAAATGGCTTGAAATTTAGTCAATTTAAGATATTAACAAAAATTCTTTTAAAAATTTTATAAGTTCTATAATAAATGAATTTTTCAGTAAGTTCTGTTTTACTTATGATCATATTTAAATTGGGTAAAATCAACTTATTCCCTTATATAATATTATAATCAATTTTAAAGGAAGTAATCAATTATTTTTGTAATTTGGATAAATCCAGGCCTTCACAAAACAGCAAAGGATCATGTGAGAATCAGAGGTTAACATGAAAGACGTGAAAAGTGTATCTGAACTGTTGATCACTTTTAATCTCTCATGTCATCCCATGAATTGCGCTTTAGAGAGGAATCTTTGTGCATCTCATCCTAGTGTACATTCATTTCTCATCCAACGGTTGATGACCACTTCTCATGTTTCTCACGTTATGACGTTAACCTCTCACCAGAACCCAACCCTTCACAAAATGATTATTTAAATAAGCCTTCAAAGATTAATTTTAATCTTTATTCGAAGGTTTGCAGGCGTCCATAATGTCGACCTTAAAGATGTCAGAAAATTATTTTATTACAAACTGATACTTTGTACTTCATCCGTTCCAAAATAAACTTTTACATTTTAATTTTAGTTTGTTTCGAAATAAATGTTCATTTTCAAAAGCATGTCTATTTTTCCATTCTACCCTTAATTATAAGATGAATAAAAATTCTTTTCTCTATTATTAATAGTAAAATTATCATTTACTTAATTAAAAAGTATAATAACTATACATATTTAAAACTCTGTGTCATTTCACGACGGAATCCTCGGGGCTGACGACGTCAGTGAGAACTCAAACCGTAGCAACTTTTAGAGACTTATCTCTCATATTTAGTGACGACGAAAATGTTCTCCCAAAGGCTTTCCTTTCTGCTTTACTGTGATTTATATTTACTCACAACCATCGATCTGATCTTTCTAGAGGCATGTTTGGCACTGCATTTTTTTATCACAACAACCATACGGTCACTAATATGAGCATATCGACAATTGTCGGCTCATATGATAGGAGTAGTTCTGACTCCAGGAATAGAATCTTATCTCCACCGGCAAGGGTGGAGCCAAAATTGAGGATTAGGGGGAGCACTAATGCATATCATACAATCATCAACTCTAAGAGTGCTTCAACTATGACATTTTTTTGGCAACGTATGGTTTTTACTTATTAAGGGAACATTTACCAAATACTTATTGAGCAGGGCCGGTTGGGCCTAGGCCAGTGGGGCGGCGGCCCAGGGCATCAAAATTTTAAAGGGCATCAAATTTTATTATCCATAGGTAGGCTACTAGGCTCAGTTGGGCTTAAATTTTTTTTACCATTAGCAGCCCATATACATATTTATTTCTTTCAGGCCTCAGCCCTTTTCACTCTTCGACGACCATTACGTGAACTCTCGACCTCTCGCTCGCTCTGCTCTATCTCTAATCGATCGGCTGAGGACTGCTCTATCTCTAATCGACCACGACGTGAACTCTCGTTTTCTCCTCTGTCTCTAATCGATCGATCGACTCTCGTTCTCTCCTCTGTCTCCGGCCAAGTCGCCATCAGTGTGAGTGTGACGGTGTCCCGGTGGTGACCGACCGTCTTAGCCTCTTAGGGCAGAAGCAGTCAAGCAGAACCTTTGAGGAATTGAGTCTTTGTAGTTACAAAGGTAAACCTTTAATTTCAAAATTTAATGTTTGGTTTACTTGATTATTAGGTTTATTTCAAATTTCAATCAACTTATTTACTGATTGTTTTTTAGAGTTAGAAAATTGTTTGTTTATTTGGTTTCCTCACTTGCCTGTTTGTTTTTTAGAGTTAGAAAATTGTTTCAATTTTGACTGGTGTTTGGCCTTAGATTTTCTAAAATAGTTTTTTAGGATTTGAATTGTGATCATATTGAGGACATAATTTATTGGCCTTGGATGTTCTAAACTACTTTTTTAGGGGTTTGAAATGTGATCATTTTGAGGTTTGATCATAATCAGTATAGTCTTTAAAAGAGTTCATATAGTGCATCTTTTGGTGATGAAACAATATAGCTTATTTTTAGTTTAATCAGTCATCCCGGGTTGTAGTTAATTGAGAAATTTTGGTTTCAATTTGACGGTTTATGTTCTTTTCTAGCTAGTAGTGAATATTTCAACTACACACGGAACTTAAATATATGTGGCTTGTAGGTACATAACTTTCATTCCTGCTGCTTGTATCCATGAATTGAGGTTTGTGGTAGGGGTGTGCAACGGACGAGTCGGTCGGGCTGGGCCCCAAAAACCCTAACCCAATCAGGTTTCGGGTGGGATTTGTGGAACCCGAAACTCGTCCAAACTACAATTCGGGCTACGGGGTTCGGGTGGGATCGGGTGGTCGGGTTTCGGGTTGGGCCTGTTTATCAATACACCAATTGGGCCATGTGTTTTATCAAATTACCTCCACCACACCAAGACACTCATCATCATTCATCTCCTTAATTTTAAAAATCCCACCGCCACCATGCCACCAACATTCCACCTCCTAACCACCACTATGGGAAATCAACCTCAACTCCCACGTCCTATCACCATTGGAAGTCTGGAATACTGCCACAGAAACTTCAACCACTAACTGCCACATTTGCCTGTGTCTGTCGAGTGTCGCCTGAGAATAAGGGAATCGTCGAGGAGCTTGAAAAGCCAGAAGGAGGTTGAGAGTGAGAAATTAGTTTTATAAATTATTTATCATTTATAAAATAGTTATTTTTTAATTTTTTTTATTAAATTCGGGTTTTCAGGTCGGGTCGGGTGGGGATTTGGATACCCACCCCGATCCTTTTTATCCGGTAAAAAGTTCGGGGTCGGGTTTTCGGATTTTCGGGTTTGGCTAATTTCAGGGTTATTCGGGTATCGAGTCGGTCGGGTTAATCGGGTCGGTCGGGTTTTGCTCACCCCTAGTTTGTGGCAAGCTACTTATGGCTTAGTATTACAAAAGGTCAACTAATTCTCCTAATTAACTAATTCTTCCTCCTAAACATCTAACTACTACAAACAAAATTCTAACCTTACGTTACATTTCTCAACCAAATAAGTATACTACTTTATTCCCTCCTGAACCTTACGTGTATAACGTTTTGACTAAAAGAAGTAACATAATAACCTTATTCTTGACCAAGAAAATAACATCATTGTCTTATTCTTGGCTAATCGTTTATATGATTATACGTAGAACATGTGATTATAGGCTTAGGAGTTAGGCCCATGTATTGAACCATTATTACATTACTTCCCTCCATGGGCATTGTTATGACTTTTCGTCATGGACATCCAAAACTTCAGGACCGACCCTGCTATCGAGTGAGCATGACAAAGAATGAGAATTTACTCAATAAAATGAATGACAATGACTAATAATTTTACCCGGTAAATGAGGATGGTGACTCTTACCTTGTTAGTGATTACCGGGTAAAAGACACTTACCAACACCTTACTATGTCATTTTGATAACCAAGAATCTTACCAAGGTAAATGGGGATGGTAACTCCTACTTGATAAAAACCTACCTGGTGAACAATTGATAAACGACCCCTAATTAAAAGTACTAAAACTATACCAAAAGTTTTTAAAGGAGCATTAAACATTTTATATTTAAAGTCACAAATTAATAAATAGGATATCAAGAGTAAGTTCAACATTTGATTCTTCAACCACATGTGGGGCCTAATGAATAATTCAAATACTTATAATGCATCAATTACACCAAGAGTTTATGTGAAAGATGAGATGAAATGAGTAATACAAATTTAAAATATTAAAAAAGGGATGAATCCCAGAAGGGGCTTGTGCACCCTCTGTCCAAATGTGGCGGATCCACCGGCTAAGTCCTGACTGTTATTTTTGAGGTTCTAAAACTAAGGAATAAATTGGCTAAAAGAAGAAATCTACTACTTATTACTTCAAGGTGAGTTATCTCTATCCTTAAAGCAATTTCGCCCCCACCGTTCGATAGAACATAGTGCTATGGGTTTGTGTCGAATTACTTCCCAAGATACAATGAAGCAACGTATGTAGATCAATTATCAACACCGCACTTTGTGGTGATAATCCGATTGAACTATTGAGTTTCAAGGATTTCTAGAAACTAGAAATTTGTATTTCTATAGCAACACAAACTCTAGCAACCTGTTATTATGGAAAAAGATGCGTTTTCGGTGTCTAACGTTAGGTATATATATAAAAGTGACACCTTTTCGAACTGTCACGAAATGACAGTTTAGTGTCAAAAGGCAGCAATAGGCAGGGGTGTTATTCGGTCGGTTAAATCGGTTTTCGGTTTATTCGGTTCGGTTTAATCGGTTTTCAAACTTTTTAAAAACTAACCGATAACCAAACCAAATAAGGTTCGGTTTTATCGGTTTCGGTTTATTCGGTTTCGGGTTATTCGGTTCGGTAACCGGTTAAACCGAATAAAGATTTATATTTTTTCGTTGGACATTTGCTCAAATAATGTTTTCAAATCAAGTGTCTATTGCTTATCTATACTATATTATAAAAACGGCATAAAAAACTCTTAATTACAACATTTTAAGCACAAATTACAACTAATTAAAGTCAATTACTTAATTTACAATTTCTTAATGCTTTGGTACAACTTTTCCAAGCACAGTATCTCACATAATCATCTATTTGTGGAATGGATACTCATTTATTAATATAACTATTTGTTTTTTTTTTGTGGAGGATTTTATAAAATAGATTTTATATTAGCATAATCTATTTTAAATGTAAATTTTACATTTAAATTTATATTAATTAATGAGATGTAATATAAAATCTTTTTTCTTCCGTATTTTTTATATTATATCTCATAATGATTTTTCCATATTTTATTTTATAAAATCTTTTTACATAATCTATATTTATACTATATTATAAAAACGGTATAAAAAACTCTTAATTACAACATTTTAAGCACAAGTTACAACTAATTAAAGCCAATTATTTAATTTACAATTTTTTAATGCTTTGGTACAACTTTTCCAAACAAAGTATCTCACATAATCATCTATTTGTGGAATGGATACTCATTTATTAATATAACTATTTGTTTTTTTGGTGGAAGATTTTATAAAATATATTTTATATTAGCATAATCTATTTTAAATGTAGATTTTACATTTAAATCTATATTAATGAGATTTAATATAAAATCTTTTTTCTTCCGTATTTTTTATATTACATCTCATAATGATTTTTCCATATTTTATTTTATAAAATCTTTTTACATAATGAGATGTAATATAAACTCTTTTTTCTTCCGTATTTTTTTTGCTAATATAAAATCTATTTTATTTTATAAAATCTACACGTATTTTATATTAGCATAATATAAAATCTACACGTATTTTTTTTCACGAGCATTAAAATAAGAAAAAATAAGGTTGATATGAATTAAAAATAAAAAATAACGAGATACACTAATAAATTATCGTATTCTTTAAAATAAAAATATTCCGCAATATTTTCCAAATTAACCAAGTGTAAAAAAAATGAAATAGAAACGATGTAGATATAAAAATATTCTTCCATATCTATACTATATTATAATAACGACATAAAAACTCTTAATTACAACATTTTAAGCACAAGGTACAACTAATTAAAACCAATTACTTATTTTACAATTTCTTAATGCTTTGGTACAACATTTCCAAGCACAGTATCTCACATAATCATCTATTTGTGGAATGGATACTCATTTATTAATATAAATATTTATTTTTTTGGTGGAGGATTTTATAAAATAGATTTTATATTAGCATAATCTATTTTAAATGTATATTTTACATTTAAATATATATTAATGAGATGTAATATAAAATCTTTTTTATTCCGTATTTTTTTATATTACATCTCATAATGATTTTTCCATATTTTATATTATAAAATCTTTTTCCATATTTTATTTTATAAAATCTTTTTACATAATGAGATGTAATCTATCTATACTATATTATAAAAACGACATAAAAAACTCTTAATTACAACATTTTAAGCACAAGTTACAACTAATTAAAGCCAATTACTTAATTTACAATTTATTAATGCTTTGGTACAAGCTTTCCAAGCACAGTATCTCACATAATCATCTATTTGTGGAATGAATACTCATTTATTAATATAAATATTTGTTTTTTTTTTGTGGATGGTTTTATAAAATATATTTTATATGAGCATAATCTATTTTAAATGTAGATTTTACATTTAAATCTATATTAATGAGATGTAATATAAAATCTTTTTTCTTCCGTATTTTTTTATATTACATCTCATAATGATTTGTCCATATTTTATTTTATAAAATCTTTTTCCATATTTTATTTTATAAAATCTTTTTACATAATGAGATGTAATATAAACTCTTTTTTCTTCCGTATTTTTTTTTGCTAATATAAAATATATTTTATTTTATAAAATCTACACGTATTTTATATTAGCATAATATAAAATCTACACGTATTTTTTTCTAATATAAAATCTACACGTATTTTTTTTCACGAGCATTAAAAGAAGAAAAAAAGAAGTTTGATATGAATTAAAAATAAAAAATAACGAGATACACTAATAAATTATCGTATTCTTTAAAATAAAAAAATTCCGCAATACTTTCCAAGTTAACCAAGTGTAAAGAAAATAAAATATAAACGATGTAGATATAAAAATATTCTTCCATATTCTTAATATATTTACATTTAAATGTAAAATCGAAAATAAAAATAAAAGATTTTAAAATATTCTCTACATTCACTATAAATATATATATTAAAATCTATTTTATTTTATAAAATCTACACGTATTTTTTTTCACGAGCATTAAAAGAAAAAAAAAGAAGGTTGATATGAATTAAAAATAAAAATAACAAGATACACTAATAAATTATCGTATTCTTTAAAATAAAAATATTTCGCAATACTTTTCAAATTAACCAAGTGTAAAGAAAATAAAATAGAAACGATGTAGATATAAAAATATTCTTTCATATTTTTAATATATTTACATTTAAATGTAAAATCGAAAATGAAAATAAAAGATTTTAAAATATTCTCTACATTCACTATAAATATATATAGTTTCTCTATGTATCATCCGAGTACAAGAAGAAGACGAACGGTCGGGTGTCAATGGCGAAACCTGCAACTGAACAAAAGATATTCTACTATATTTTTGTTTCTTTGAAAAACTACTTTTTTATATTTTATTTTATTTACTGAGGATTTGTTTATATTTTTCAAAACACACAATCATATTTTTCGAAGTAGGGGAATAAGATATATATACATATCTTTATTTTTATCGACTAATACTATGAGGTCTTGAAGTCAATAGTTAGATAAATTTTCAAGTGGTACTGAGTGAATTTGAACTATACCAGTTGAGTTGCCGGTTACAAAAGATAGAAATCATTTATTTTATTTGTCATATATGATGTAGGTTAAATGTTGTTAATTAATCTACAGATTTATACGTTCAAAGTGATTGTCAAGTGTTGTCGAGGAGATTTCAGAAAAATTGCAAAATCTGTAAAAACGTATGTTCATATTTATAATTATTTCAATAATAGTGATATGTTGTGAGACATGTCGTTTGAGTTTTAAATAATATAATACAAAACTATTACCAATATTATTGCACAAACTCATAACAACAAACGATTAAGAATATATGCAAGTTAACCACTTATGAGTTATGAAAATACATTTGTTTTTCACATTGTATTTCATTAACTGTTAACAGAGAAATTATGATTCATTTTAACTCGGTTCAATATTCCAACAAAAATTTATCCTCCCGTGCAATGCACGGGCCCAACACTAGTAATATATAATTGTGTCATACATTATTACTCAACAATTGACTTATATTAAGTAAAATACATCATCTATCAAAACATATTTCTACCATATGACATTATTTTTTTTCATGCGACGATGTAATTCAAGCATAAAATGTAATCTAATAAAAAAACATTATCTACCCCCAATAAAAAACATTATATATCAATAAAATATGTAAAATAATAATAGTATAACATGTCTTAGGTTTATTTTTTATAAACATGCAATATATAAAATATTAGTCGAATGTGTTATTCGGTTTAACCGAATTAAGAAAAAATTAACCGAAAACCGAACTGAATAAGGATACTTATTCGGTTAACCGAACCGTTTAACCCGAAAACCGAATATCCCGAAACCGTTTAACCCAAATTTCATTTGGTTCGGGTGGGTTATTCGGTTTCAGTTATTTTTGATACCCCTAGCAATAGCGACGCTTTAAGCCGTCGCTTTTGTTCGAACAGTGACTATTAGCGACGGTTTAGACTGTCGTGTCTGTAGGAACAGGCACCACTAACCAACAGCCCCTTCCTGGTTACCGTTGGGTATGCGTGTGTGCGAAGTGCAAAGTGCGCCATCAAAGCGCCACATTACGCCAACGGTCGCGCGCGCGTAAGGGTGCGTTGCACTCTTGTGGAGCCCCCACCATTTCCAATATATTAAATTAATATATAGAAAAGACTCTCACTTATATACCCACTTAAGTTTTATTCTTTCACCTACGTGGGACAAGGTGAAACCCACTAAAAGCTAACTTTTCTTTTCTTCCTAAGACACAACTCAAAATAACTAAGACTTGTAGTTTATTTTGAAAAATTTCCCGACACAGACTCTTTCACATCACATTAATTTTTTTCTTCAAACAAGATCTAAAGTATCTGCCTTGTCGAGTAGAATGTCTTCCATTGTGGTTTACCTTGGACATTTATTTTATAACAGATATAGTATTATTAAACAGTTAAATATAAAAGAACATTATAAAAGTCAGGGGTGTTGGACAAAAATATTTTATTTACCACTTTTTTATTTTCATCAATTTCTTATATTTCTTTCGTACCAAATTTGTTAAAGAAATTTTGTTACTCTTCTATTAATGGTAAAATTATTATTTAGTTAATATAGTAAGTAGACATTTTTATAACTGTATAAAAACAGTAGCAGCCAACCAAAATGCTATTTTTTAGAAGATCGTGTTTGGCATTCAATGCGTTCAATAAATGCGTTGAACGGAGGAGACAAAGTTGTTGGCGGGTCTAAGAAATAATATTATTAAATTAGAGTAAATTATATTTTTGGTCCTTATGGTTTATGTGTTTTAACACTATGGTCCCTATTTTGAAATACTATGGATTACATCCCTGTGGTTTGCATCTTGTAATGTATTGGGTCCCTAAATCTAACTTCATCCAAAAAGTTCTGTTAACTCAATTAGTTTAGAGGGGTATTTTGGTCATTTAATTAATTTTTTATTTTCAATTAAAATCACAAGGATCAATAAAGTAATTTACTCGATTCTTTATAAATATTGGCCCCACCTCTTTTTCTCTAACCGGTTAAAAGGTGTCACGTGTCTCTTTAGTTTCTAATGATGACATGTGTCTTGTAACTTTGACGCCTTTATTAGATCATCTTCTCCGACGACTCTCCACTGGTCATCTTCTCTAACGACACACTAACACCATCCTCTATCCAATTTTTGTCTTTTTACCTATATTCAAACCCAATTAAGAAAATTATAGTTCATCATCATGAAGATCTTAACAAGTTTTAAAACCAAATCAATCTTAAGATCCATAAATAAATCAAAAACCTTGAATTGTAATCATATAAAATTAAACCCATAACATCAATACATATAACACAAATAACAAATTTGTGCAAATAATCAAAATACCTAAATCGAACTTGAACAAGAAAACCTAAACTGAATTCAAACAAAAAAACTCCTCAAATCACATATCTTTGAAACATGTCTAGATTTGCGTGGGAAAAAAATCACAAAATTATGAGACATAACCTAGATCTTTGAAACAAGAAAAAACCTTAAACCGTAGATATTGGAAATGTAACCTAGATCTGCTCGGGAAAAATCATAACCCATATTTGAATCAATGAACCCATCGACTGAGAAACAAAGATGTAACATATATGGATCTGGTATCTGGATGACATGTAGAAGCAGATTTGGGGAGGGATCGAAACATGAAGAGGTAAGGGGTTCGATTCAGAGATGAAGATGAAGAGTCAAGGTCGATTTAGGGTGGTTTCTCCGGTTGCTGCAGTGGTTGTTTGTAACACCCTCATATTTGGTAAGAGCAACTAATTAAAATTTTCAACATTACATCAAGTAAAAGATAACTCTCCAAAATAAAACTTTTTATTTAACCTCGACAAATATAAACTCTAGTCTTATACAAGAACTAGACCAAAGTCGGTGTTACTTAATCCCAACTATAAGTTGCTCTTCCCGAAAACAAGTGTGGAAAACTTCACTAAGATATCCACCTCTTGAGCACAGGACTAACACTCCTCTCAGCACAGTGTCACTAGAGCTATTCCCAACCGGAACTTGTTGCACATGCCAACAAATAAAAAAGTTAGGCTAACACCTAGTGAGTTCAAGAGTTTTTCCACATGAATAAAGATATCGTTGAAAAGAGATAATGCAATTTAGATCATAATCTTTCAAAATGATATGCTTTGAATATGAAAACGACTCGTTTTCCAATAATATGCATTTTGGGCAAAGAAACACCAATATAAACGTTTTCGAATCCAAACTACTTCGGGGACAAGGTCCCAACATATAACGTTCTTTCGTAAATTAATTTCAACCAAAACTCACTCAAAACGTGAATAGAAATCTAACTTTCCATATATGAAAATGCGGTTAAAACTTTATATCCCGAAACACCCAAAAAGTTAGTGAGGCATAATACTCAACCCATAAATCATGGATAAGATCCATTTATATAAAACGTCACCGAAACTTGGATAATAAAACTCAATACCCAAAAACAACACCTTTCGGTGACGGGGGATACCCGAATTCTATCGAAAGTGGTGGGCACACAAAGTTAAACCACTTATCAATGTTCTCGAGCTTCACATAGAGCCATGGATCCCCGTATACGGCTCCTAACCGAGCTACCACCGCAAGATACCCAAATGACCCTAGTGTCTACTCGACCTCTAAATGAGTGTCACCACAAAAGCCACAAGTCTCCGTATACGGCTCTCCAAGAGCACCACCGCAAGACTTAGCTCCGTATACGGCTCTCCAAGAGCACCACCGCAAGCTTACATAACAACATGACTTGGGGACCACTCACTAGACTTCAAACGCGTACACCAAATTCCACGATGAGTAACTAGACTGGATTACAAACGGGCATCGAGTTCAACCACCCACGATATATACCTCGAGCCCTTCAATAAAGGTTACACGTTTATCGAGTTCAACCACCCACGATCTATACCTCGAGCTCCCGCTAGCCATAAACAATATCCAGTCCCAAAACGGGGGTAAAGTCTCCAACTAAACCAACTAACTGACTCATATGCCTATGGATCCAATGCATTACAGTCTAAAACGTTACATGACTCAAACGAATGAACTAACGCATTCAAAACATGTAACTCTCAAATAAGGTGCAACTAAGTACACCATACGTCCAAGGCTCCTTAACGAGCTACCAAAACTGAACAAATGTTTCCAAGACTCAACCGAGTACAAATCAAGCCCCAAAAGGCTTAATAGACGTTTGGCTAAAACACGAGAGCTAATAGGGTTACATAAACCAAAACACATTCATCTATGACACTGGTACGAAATGTTTGCACACCTCTATGACATGTGATAATTGAATTCTAAAGCAAGTATACAATAGGATCCAATATCGTCTTTCAAGTAATAATATGGTAGGATACCAGATATCGTCCCACAGAGATTCTTGTAAAAGTGCAATAAAAGTGTACTAAAAGAAGAGATTTCAGATGGCGATTTGAAGACTTTGTTTGGTTTGAGTTGGTTAACAATTAGATGATTAACAAGATATATAAAGATAGAATGGGTGCAAGACTTGAAGTGAGGAGTCAACACAAATTCTGGAGGCCAATGCTATAGGGATGCTATAGCATTAGTATTAGCTCAGCAACAACAAGTTCCACCATGTACTTTAAAGAGTATCCTTCCGGATATCTGCCATTGCACTGTTGTTTAGCCTTCAATCAACATATGCCTATGCAAATGTCCGGACCAGTGTGAGTGTCAAATGGTTTCTTTAAAGTATATGGAAAAACAAATGCCTTTGTTTAAAAATCACCCTTCAGAGTCGATTCACATATCATTCAAGTTGACATGTTCTTAGTGGCTCATTCCTGAGTCCACTACACTTTAACACTTTGACTAGTGATCAACCCGTCAAGAATAAATCGGGTTGAAAAACAAAGATAGCAAGTTCCCTTGCTAGCAACTCTTCCAAGTATACTTCACTTATCATTCAAACTGACGTGCTTTTTCATGGCTTATTCTTAAGTCCATGGCACTTTCACACTTTAAGAAGTGATCAATTCGTCAAGAAGTGCGTTTGGATTTATAAAACTTAAAATGACATAGTGGAACAATGTTATTGAAAAACAAAGTCCACTAGTTTTTGGTTTACAACCTCCCTTTTTGTCTCACACCCAAACTATAAAATTAGCTACTCATTACGTAAAAATAAATTGCAAGAAATGTAAATGACATAAAGTAAAGATATAATGTAAATGACGGAATATAAATTACGGAAAGTAAATGACGGAAAATAAATGCCTGAATTTAAATTACTAAATATAAATGACCGAAAGTAAAGAGCATAAAGTAAATGATATGAAGCAATAAAGAAAACTAGAAGAATCTATCATGCAATGCTGTAGCAACCCATGTGTAAGAACAAGAATTCCAAAAAGAAATTCAAAACTAATATTTAAATATGAATCTTCAACCACAAGCTATTCAATCCTATGTTAAATCTGATAATTCCCCCTTTTATGACCAACCCACTCCCCCTTTTTATAGGTTCCAAGAGGGGACAAAAAGGACTAAGTAAATAGTAATAAGTACAAAAGCAACTTATATAATACTAATAAATCAAAAAGCTAACTAGAAGTACATAACCCTTAGTTACAATCTGATTTTAAACAAAAGAGCAATTGATCCTCAACTTGAGTAGCTTAGTTGGCATCCACTTGTGAGTCTTGGCCGATTTTCTCTTTTAAGCACGTAAAAACCCCGAATCTAAATCTGCGATCGAATGCTGTGGCATCAGATTTCAGCATTGCAACCTGCACATTTTTAGACAAAATTAGCCTACCTAATAAGTAAAAGCAAGTAAACCACAAACTTAGCTCCATATAATAGAAAAGGGAAAATAAGATAAGAAAATTGGACTCAAAGTCGGGATTTAAACAAAATGATCTATCTAAAAAGAAGGAAAAAACGCTCGTATGCATTGAATTCTCAATGTATATCAGACACATTTAACAAAATGCCCAAAAATCCCGAATGTGGGTGTTTTACAAAGTTTATAAAGTTAAATACTTCAAATAATCAGAGATTACCAAATAACTCAACAGTTGATAATTTCATGTAAAACACATAAACACTTTAAAATGGACATTTTGGCATGTACAACTTTTTCACAAATCAACTTGAACTCACCTTGCTAGATTTAGGCTAAATCTAGATTTTACCCCCAAAACTTGAATCTCCATTGATGAAGGCTTGAATCTCCAAGAAATCTCTCTAGATCTTAGATCCAATACATCTACACGGTCACCTTCACTACACAAGTCATCAAAATCACACCCAAGTTGAAGGATGAAAGGGAAAAGAATGAAATCACCAAACCCTAGCTTAACATTGAGAGATATGAGGAGCTTACCACCACAAAATACTCTTGTATTCTCCAATAGACTTAAAATATCTTGCTATATCCTTGAATAGCTCTAAAAAATGAAACTATGGCAACTTGAATCACCAAAAACGGAGTTGTGATGCAAAAGTTATGAAAAAATGAAGTTCTAGGGCTGAAAATCGGGTTTTATGCTCGGACAGGGCTCCGTGCGGGTTACCGGGCGGCCTAAGTGTAACACCCGGAAATTTATAAGGTAAGTAATCGTTTCTATTATTGTTAATTTCGTAAATTGCTAATGTGGAACCTTAATTTGAGCACATGTTCACTCTTAAGATGCCTTAATGTTATATGAACTGTGTATTAATATTTCTCGGTTGAACCTCGCGCTCGTAATTGAAATTGGTTGAATTTTCGAGGCTTTTGGGAGTTGACGCGACTATGACACGCGATTGTAACATGTCACTATCACGGTGTCACAGTCGCTGAGTGTGTACCGTAGGTGGGTTAGAGCTCGCTACTATGACACGCGATTGTGACATGGTCACTATCGCGGTGTCAATGTCGCCGAGGATGTACCGTAGCTCAGGGGGAGACCACGACTGTGACACGCGACAATGCCCATGGCATTGTCGCCGGGCAAGGTCGCGAGCGGGATGAATTCCTTAAAAGAGTTCCAGCCGATTTTTATTTCATTTCAAACACATTCCACTCCTTTCTTTGGCGATTTTCTCTCCCAAAATACTGATTCCTCTCCTCACCAAACCCTAACCCCATTTATTGCAAAGTGGTTGGGTGGTTGGACCTTTGGCTAGCATTAAATCATCAAGGAGGATTTTCTAAGGTTCTCCAAGTTGACCTCTTCTTCTCCAAGTCTCACCTGCAAATCTAGGGTTTCATACTTTTCTAGGTTTTGGTACAAAACCTAGATTGTGAGTTTACTAAACCTTTGTTAAAACTAGATACACATCATAATCTTCTATTTGTTATTTCATTCTCTATGTGTTCACGTATTTGGGATTTCTTGATGAAAATGGTTGGAAATATGGATATTGGTGATATGCTATGTTTTATGTTATGTGTACCCTTATTTGGGGCTTTTCCCATGGATATATAAAATGGGTACCTCGATATGTTAAATGTATGCCTATATGGGTGTTATGATGATTTTAGTTGGAATATCACTTTGGTGACATAGTTATATGCATGATGAATATTGGACTTCATGAGGATAGGATGGTAACATTGTACCCATTGTCGGTATTGAAACATGTTGGGTTGAAATATACCTAAAGACCTCCTATATGCATTATGTTGGATGAATCAAGACAAGTTCACTAGGAGGATGTAGTCTTGGGGCGCCACCGGAATGGTATGTGCCTAGACCTCTGCCACTCGGAAAGTTTCCTTTACGGTCTGATCTCCGGGTGTGCCGGGCCTTTGGGGTGTTCCTTGTTAAGGGCATCAAGGTGCATTGACTATTTGGAGTGGAATTGATTGGTGCTTTGGGTCTCCCCTAATGACTCCACATATATTTGGACATTGGTTAACTGCTGATAAGAAATTGTGACTGTTCATGCATGCTTATTATTGTCCAACTCACTAGGCTTTTTGGCCTAACACTTGTTTGGTGTCGATGTGTATCTCAGGTGTTAGCGGCACGGCTCCTAGGCAAGTTTAGATGCTTTGGGCAAGAGCTTGGGGATTTTGGCACTTGAACTATTCTTGGAAAAATTTGGGTTTATAGATGACACCCCTTTTATAATCTCTTTTCTATATGTAGAAATTAGATTAGTTGGTTGTTATTTATTTACCCGTTAAATTACAGATTTGTGATTAAACAGGTTGTTTTTATATTTCCCCTTTTTGGGAGGCTCTTGCTATGGCAAACTTTATACCACTTCTCCATTTATGAAAAGTTTTTGTTATCCCTATTTTTAGGGTGTTACAAGTTGGTATCAGAGCTTTAGTTTAAGTGAACTAGGTATTGTTTAGCATATCTAGACTTAAGCTTTAGACTTTATGACTTCACTGTCCACTTGGGGTAGAAATCCTAGGTGGGGGAGAGCGTTAGGATTACGGAATTACTTTAATTGAAAGTTGTGATGATGGTGACAAGAATTCTTGTGTATGGTTCGTTCATAATTTCACTTAGCTACTGCTATTATGAATGCATTGTTACGTGAGCATACTTGGTTTACTATTGTTATAATAATTGATGAAGGTATTAGTACGTAAAATGAGTTAAGCTCGCTTAGTCTTTTCTCAATCTCCTTCTCGTGCTTGTGTGGCAGTGATCAATGGTAAACACTCGAAGTAGATTACCGGACATGCCAGAGGGGCAACCAAAAGTGGAATCTGCAATAGTACGACCCCCGGTGGGGGCAACCTCCGATGACATTCCTATACCCAGAATCTTAGGAGGAGGGCCTGAGCATATTCCGCGCCGGAACCTCAACACAGGTACTGCCATCCTGGAGGAAGTTACCATGGAACCCGGCTTCGGGATAGCATGATGTTGGCTATGAATGCAGCCCTGGCTCAACAACAGTTGGCCATGACTTCGGCCATGACCCAACAGCAAGAGTTTTTCATGAAACTCCTAGAGGATCGAGACATTAGCCACCGACAACCTGAGACGATGGCTGAAAACATTCTTGTGGGGTCAGGTGGACCAAATGTGGTAACGGTTGAGGAACCATCCGCTGAAGGGATTCGGACGAAGACTAAGGGGTGCACTTACAAGACGTTTCTGGGGTGCCACCCTAAGGAGTTTGCGGGTTCAGATAACCCGGTTGCTTGCATGTACTGGCTCAAAGAGGTAGAGTTGGCCTTTGAGTCAAGTGAGTGCGATCCCTCTCAACGGGTCAAGTTTGCTTCTCAACTACTTCGGGGAGAGGCTTTGATTTGGTGGAATCTCACTCGATCAGTCCTCACTCCTGAAGTTCTGGCTAAGTTAACTTGGCCGATGTTCAAAGAGAAGATTATGGACAAGTATTGTAGCGAGCGTTCGATGGACAAGTTGGAGCGGGAGTTCCGAGATCTGAAGAAAGGGAACCTGTCTGTGGTTGGCTACTCCAAACTCTTTTTGGAGAAACTAAACTTGGTGGGACATCTAGTCCCCGATGAAAGGTCAAAGATTAAAGCCTATCATCAAGAGTTACCAGCCGGGATGCGATCGGCGGTAAGGAATGCTAAGTGTTCGACGTTACAAGAGGTTATCGAAGAGTCCTTGCTCGTTGAGGACAACATCAATGCCGAAAGGGAAGAGAAGAGGTTAGTTGGTGAGAAAAGGAAGTGGGAAGGGTCATCTGGGCCCGTTCATCAGTCGAGACCCTTTGTAAGTGGGAAAGCGAGTGATCAACGTCGTGAAGAACGGTGGTGTTCCAAGTGCAGGTCAAAGCACTCGGGACCATGTGCTACAAGAACTTACTACGGTCTAACCAGGTGCGCCAAGTGCGGTAAGAAGAACCATACGACTCGAGAATGTTCCATCCAGGGATCGGTATGTTTTGAGTGCGGAGAACCGGGGCATATGAAAAGATTCTGCCCAAAGCTAGTTGGAGGAAATGGGGGAAATTTCGTGGGTTCGACGGCCAGAGTCGAGCAACCACCAAGGGCACCGAGTCGAGCTTTCCGGATGTCTACCGAGGAGGCAAAGGAGACCGCGGATGTCGTTTCGGGTACGTTCCTAGTAAACTCCTTGCCAGCTCGTGTTTTGTTTGATTCGGGTGCTACGTGTTCTTTTGTGTCGGATACCTTCTGTAAGCGATTCACTATTCCTAGTAGTATCCTTCCCGATGCACTAGTAGTAGAGATAGCCAATGGGGACCAGGTAATCATCCGAGACTGTTTTTGTAACTGCACTATAGAGATCGATGGGAATCCTTTTGGGGTAGATTTGCTACCTATGGCCATAGGGGGTTTTGACGTGGTCATAGGCATGGATTGGTTAGTAAGGCACAAGGCCGACATCTTTTGCTCTAAAAAGATGATTCAAGTGCCTTTGGAAGGAAGCGATGTGGTCATCATCTATGGAGAGAAGGGAAAAGGTTGCAACCCTATAATCTCCTATCTCAAGGCTCGGAAGTTCTTAGCGAAGGGTTACCCTTCGTATCTAGCATTCGTGGTGGACGCGAAGAAGGAAAAGAAGACGGTGGAAAATGTGAAGGTCGTGCGGGATTTTCCGGATGTCTTTCCGGAAGACTTACCCGGATTACCACCGGAACGACAAGTGGAATTTCAGATCGACCTCTCTCCGGGAGCGGCTCCGATAGCTCGAGCTCCATATCGTTTGACACCGACAGAAATGAAGGAAATGATGTCGCAACTGCAAGAGTTGTTGGAGAAGGGTTTCATTCGACCGAGTTCGTCACCATGGGGAGCACCGGTGTTGTTCGTGAAGAAAAAGGACGGGTCCATGAGGATGTGCATAGATTACCGGGAGTTGAATAAAGTCACGGTGTTCTTCGTTATATCTCCGATTTTGCTCCGGAAAGAACCGTTGGACTCTTAATTGAATCCTTCATCCACCAAGACTATAAAATCTATGATTCAAATCCAAAGTCCTATATCTTATTTTTCCCTTAAAATTACCGATTCCTATATTGACTTGAAATGATACATTTCGAAATCGGGGTGTTACATTGTTTCATAAATGCAGAAAGGGAACCAGAGATGGTTGGAGACAGATCTACTTCTTCTGCATCTCATACATTTGAACTGCTCATGCTTTTATGTCTTGATGGAGATGCAGTGCAAGGGACGAAGATGATACCGATGGCCCTAGATAGCTGCAGTGGTAAGAATCGGAGATGACTATCGTGGTGGAGCCGGAAATGGCTGTCGGAGAGGATGAGGATCGACACATACGCATCTCAAGATGATATGTATTATTAACTAGTAAAAAAATATATCAATACAATATAAATAGAGTAAATTACCTTATTGGTCCCTTAGAATTTAATTGAAAATAAAAAATTAATTAAATGACCACAATACCCCACTAAGCTAACTGAGTTAACAGAACTTTTTAGATGGAGTTAGATTTAGGGACCCAATACGTTATAAAATGCAAAACATAAGGATTTAATCCATATATATTCCAAAATAAGGACTCAAAGTGTTAAAACACATAAACTACGAGGACCAAACATGTAATTTACTCGTTAAATTATGATATTTGAAGGGAAATCTCTCCCTCACATCCATTATTTTTATGGTTTTTTAATTCAAAATTACATTTTTGGTTCTTATACTGTTTTGAATGATTTACTTTATACCTTTTAGTTTTATATTTTTCATTTTACATTTTTATAATATTAACACATATAATTGTATATTAATAAAAATACGTTAAAAAATACTTTTTAATTTTAACAAGTTACACCATTATAATCGTCTAGTCGATACCTTCGAAATGAGTCCAATATTGAATATTTTTTGATTTAATTATATTATTATATGCTATATATATTATAATTTGGTTAATCGATTTTTAAAAAAAAAGGAGAAAATGCATTACATCGAACGTAAGTTATGCACCAATTTGTCTTAACCTTTGATCTTTTGGTAACAATAAAGACACCAACCAAAAGTCCCACATTATGCACTCAGTCAGTTATTTCTTCTCAAGATTCGTTTCGAAGGTATTGAAGGGACGATTATAAATTACGTTTTGCAGTACATGTGATATTATACATTAATTTTAATTGTGTTTTGTTACAGATCACATATGATTTTGTTTTCATTATATATATATATATATAGGGGTCTAATCAAATGAGAACTAGGTAATTTGTGGTAACCGTGAGATCCAATATGAGCCACACATTTAGAATAATTAATATTAATTTTAAATAAATAGAAAATGATATTTTAGTAAATTTGTTTATTTCCTAAAATATAACATAATTCCTAAATTTTCTTATTTCCTTTTACAAAAGAGTATCACATTATGCTATCACGTATTTTTTATGTTTACAAAAGGGTATCATAGTGTACTATCATGTATTTTCGATCTTTACAAAGTGTATCACAGTGTGCATCACTTATCTTCGATGTTTTTTTCGATCTTTACAAAGTGTATCATGGTGTGCTATCACGTATTTTTTATGTTTACAAAAGAGTATCATAGTGTGCTATCATATATTTTCGATATTTATAAAGTGTATCACAGTGGGCATCATGTATTCGCCGGAATAATATTTGTTGGAGAGAGGGGAGAGAAGAGAAGAGAGAGGAGATCTCAAAATACCTAAAATACCTTTGATTAAATTTTTTAATTAAAATTACCAAAATTATTGATTTCCTAATTTATCTTATGATTTGTGGTTAAGATTGGATCTCACGGTTACCACATATAACCGAGTTCTCCCTTGAATGACCCTATATATATATATATACACACACACACACTAAAAGCGTACTCGCGAATTGTAACGAGATACATCATGATAGTAAAACATAATAATTGAATAAAAGTACAAAAACGACGACCAAAAAATCAAATTAGTTTTAAAAATATAAAACCATAACTTATTACAATAATCGAATAGGGATATATAAGATAGTAAAACATAATAATTGAACTAAAACTTAGCTACAATATATAATGTAATTTATTTTGGTTTAATAATATAATGTTTTTTTATAAAATATTATGTTAGATTTTTTTAATTATATTATAGATTTTTTATATTTAAATTTTGATTTTTATTCTATATTTAATTATGCTGAGAGTGATTTTAGGGGAGTTAAAGTGGGAAATGATTTTAGGAGAGTTCAAATGGTTAGAGATAATGATTGAAAGATAAATAACATTAAATATAGTACATACAACTTTAATGGTTGTTTTTTAAAAGATTTTAAGTAATTAACATTAAATAACGGTATATTAAGCTTTAAGACTTGTTTTTAAAAAAAATTTATGTTTGATTTATAATATAATATAGATATCGATTTTCTTAACGTATTTTTTAACATATAATAAAATAATTAAATCCAAAAATATTCAATATTGAGCTCATTTTGAAAGTATCGAAGAGACGATTGTAATGTTGTAACTTGTTAAAATTAAAACGTATTTTTTTAACGTATTTTAGTTAATATACGATTATATGTATTAATATGGTGATGGTGTAAAATGAAAACTAGAAAAGTAAAAGGTATAAAGTAAAATAATTAAATAATTACAGGGGTATAAAATGTAAATATATATTAAAAATCAATAAAAAATCATATTTTGGAATTTGGGTTAGCAACACCCTATTTGAAATCTCAATTCGTTATCAATAATTGCATAAAAATGATTACTCATTAAATTATGATATTTGAAATCTCAATTCGTTATCAATATTTGAAATTTAAAAAATGATTATTTTAGTTTTATAAAACCATTTTTTTGAAAAACAATGAGTGAATTACATTTTTAGCCCATATAATTGCTATTCATTATTAAGTCTCGTCTTTAGTTTACTTAATCAATATAATATATTGTTTATTTGATTTAGAGGGAAACGAAATAAATATGGAAAAGAACAAAAGGCCCTTGATCTAATGGACTTTTCTAAGACCAAAAGTGTAACAAAATGGTAACCACAATGATTGAAAGTGTAATTGGTTCAAATAAGGACGTGACTTGATAGTGAGTGACAACCACATTGATCAAAACTGTAATTACACAAAAATAAATTCATAAAATATCATTTAATCATATGTTAATTTCCAAAGAGTGTTTGACTAGCGGTATCCAGTAACCCAACCTTCTTGATTGACGGGATGTTCATATGAAGGAAAGAAAACAAAGAAAATTTGGATGACAGTTCGAAAAAGGAAACTTGACGAAAAAAATAGAAGTTACTTAAATTGTTGATACGGATGAAAAACAAACAAAAGGACTAAAAGTGTTCGTTTAAAAAAGACAATACCTTTTTTCATTAATAATATGTCTAGGGACTAAAACTGTAATATTATCCTTATGATTTAAATTTTGTTTTGCTTTTTTCATCCCTATGGTTTACAATTCATTTCCATTTTAGTCCTTTATACTTAAAACTAGTGGTTTGACCTCAGGAATAAAAATAGAAATGAATTGCAAACTATAGGGACGAAAACCGAAATTTGAAATCACAGGAACGAAATCTGAAATTTTTAACAAACCACAGGGACGAAAAACGTAATTTACTCTAGAGTAAATTACGTTTTTCATCTTTGTGGTTTGTTAAAAATTCGGATTTCGTTCTCGTGGTTTTGGAATTTCGATTTTCGTCTATGAGGACAAGACACTGTATGAAAGACTAAAATAGAAATGAATTGTAAACCATAGGGATGAAAAAAACAATAAAATTGAAATCATAAGACCGACAAAGGTAACAAATTACAAACCATAAGGATGAAAATCGTAATTTAAAAACTATAAGGACGAAAATAGAAATTTTCAACAAACTACAGGGACTAAAAACGTAATATTCTTCATTCTAAATATGTTCTATCAAATGAATTTATTCCTTTTTCTCTAATTGCTATAAATACAAGTGTTCGTCTTCTCCGAACCACGCCACCTGGTTCAGTCACTGTTCGCCACTGAAACCTTTCACCCCTTTCGCTCACAATCTGTATTCCCAAGATCCGACCCGTTAAAGGTTTCGGATCTTATCTGCATTTCCCGTTTAATCTTCTGGTAATCTCCTCTTTCTGGCTTTTTATTTATTTATTCAATTATCTATTTTGGGTTTCTGTTTTAGCTTTTAACTCGAAGATTCCACACATGCACACTCACAAAGTTGACGATCTTTAGATCGATTAACAGTAATTTTATGCTTTTCGGATTAATCGGTTTTATTTGGGTCCACGAGTGACTTTAATCTGTTAATCAACTACAATTGGGATTTTAAATTTTGATGTTTATTGAATTATTGTATGTATGTTGTTTCGTTGTTTTTGAAGTGGGTTTTGTTCATTGCTGCTAATTAACGCAGATTCTAGGGTTTGGGGATGTGGGTTTATTGATGATAATGTGTTGTTGTGAATTAAGGGTTTTGGATCTATGTTGCTAAACAGTACGATTTTGGGTGTTTTTCTTGTAAGAATTTGCAGATCTATGCTTGCATGCATTGGCGTTTTGAAGTTTTTTTTTTTTTTTTTTTTTACAATTTAGTTGGTTCTAAAATTCGTGTTATTTGATTAAGGGTTTTTGGATTCATGTGTTCTGTTTTAGGGCATCTTCAACCTAACTACTAAAAAATAACATTAAAAAGACTAAAAATAGTGGGTTCATTAAATACTAAAAAAAATCAACTTTAACCTCACACTAAAAAGAAAAACACTAAAAATCACCATTAATGTTTATAATAATAATAAACATCTTTATATATTAAACTTTTAATCAATATATAGGTATATAATTACAATAACTTAATATTATATTAAAATATATTTTTTTTAGGGATGTTCAAAAAAACCGAAAAACCGAGCCGAACCGTTTGATCCGAAACCGAAAAAACCGATAACCGAAATATCCGAAAATCAAAAAACCGCGTATTCATGGGTCGGTTTCGGTTTTGAATTTTAGGTACCCGTGGGTACCCGAACCGAATATGATGTATATATAATATTTAATTTATATTAGTTATTTATTTATTAACCTAAAGTTCAATGAGTAATACTCTTTTATGTTTTGCTATCAATCATTATGGTGGAGGATCAAATTTGGCAGCATGAAGTCGTGAAGGAGTCGCCATTAACTGAATAATGGATGTTTTTATACAATTAAACTTATTTTAATTTGTCGCGCTTTGATTATTTTTATTTATTTGTTGTGTAATTGTTTTAAATGTTATATTTCGGTACCATTTTTATATTGTAAT
Organism: Arctium minus; assembly: GCA_954870635.1. NCBI lineage: Eukaryota > Viridiplantae > Streptophyta > Magnoliopsida > Asterales > Asteraceae > Arctium > Arctium minus. The sequence continues at coordinate 17,071,373 of OX941082.1, forward strand.
TGATATTTTGTATAACTTCGGGTAACCGTGAACCGAACCGAACCGCGGGTAACCGCCTTATTTCGGTTCGGTTCGGTGCGGTTCGGTTCAACATACGGTTCGGTTCACATTTTCCTTACTAACCGAACCGAACTGTGAACACCCCTAATATTTTTAGAGGCTTACTTTATTGGCCTCCAAATATAGAGACCTATTTTATTAACTTCTATTTTTTTTTCAGTATTTTAGTGTTGGGTTGGAGATGAAAACACCTCCATTTTTGTGTTTTTAACGATGGGTTGGAGATGGATCTGTAGATCTATATGTGTAATGGTGGTTGTTTGATTTCTTCAGGTAAATTGTACCACCTCTGATTGTAAGTACTCCCCAGTGCCCGCAAAGGCAGAACGAATTTTTGTTTATCTGGCGTGATGTACACAGACTTGTCCTTTTGCTTTTTGCTCACAAAAGTAGAGCGGTTGTTTCTGTCAAAACCTTGTATGCAATCTAGATGGAAATTATGGAAATTGAAGCCACCAACAAAATGGCCTGTGTCTAAAGTGTTTTTTCCCCATTAAACTTGTTGTTTTTTAATGGAAATTGGTTGCAACTAAGGATTTCTAGCTACCTTGAGCTGGTTTCAATAATGTTTTGTGGGGGCAATATATTTATGGAGAGGAAGTACTTTCTGCCATTATTAAGATATTATTGCCTGCCTTCACATGTGCTTGTGTATAATTGTATATAGTTCACTCTTTATGTGGCCCAGTTTTTACATCTTTTCTCATCCATTCATTGTGAAGAGCTAGATTCCATCTAGATCTTTGATATCTTAAAGATTTCTTGAAATGTTGTTTGCATTGTTGTGGGGTTCCTATGAAGATATGTTACGCCGAAAATGAAACCAAAAGGAACTGCGAAAGTATGTAAAAATCCGAAAAAAGTAGAAACCATGGGTCTGGTTTTTGAAGTAGAGGTCAGGTCTGCATACATATCTGATCACTAAAAAGCAAACCTGAATAATCTAGTATATCCTACTTTTCAAGGTGGGGTCCGGATGGGATGTATGCAGAACTGACCTCTATTTAGAACAGTTGAACTATGGTTTCTATTTCTTTTGGGGATTTGCATGAATTACTTTCTTCTCTCCATGTGTGTTTCATACTCTTCTTGTGACCAATCAATCGTGTATTTGTTGTTCTTAATTATTGTGTTTGCGGTCTTTGTAATAATCAAATTCACGAATAATAGTCGTTAGTAAGTTGGTTTTGTATAAGATTCGGTTTTTCTTTGTAACTTTTTGGATTATAACATTGCTAGTAATTTGATGGTTTCGTCTTTGGGTAATTTGATCCGTATGGCGCATTTAAAATCTTTGGTTTCTTGTATTTACCAACGTCTGGGGTTTCCATGGAAACAACAGCTTTACTCTTTTGAGTAGAGGTCAGGTCTGCGTACAATACATCCTACCCCTAGACACCACTTTCGAGTGGGATTTACTGTGTCAGTTTGAATATCTTTTAATCTGTATGTGCTATGAACATTCATTTGATTGTTCCAAGATGCAAATGTTTACGTGATAGATCCTCGTCTCAGAGAATGTCGGATCTTGAGGCCCCATTGGTACGCCCGAAAAGGAAGAAGATTTGGGTCGACTATTTCGTTCAATTCCGATGGATTATCGTCATCTTTGTTGTACTTCCGATCTCCTTCACTTTGTACTTCCTCACTTATCTTGGGGACGTTAGATCCGAGTGGAAGTCTTACAAGCAACGCCAGAAGGAACACGAAGAAAACGTCAAGAAAGTTGTGAAACGCCTGGAAGAGAGGAACCCATCGAAGGATGGTCTCGTATGCACAGCCCGGAAACCCTGGATTGCAGTCGGAATGCGGAATGTCGATTACAAGCGAGCTCGGCATTTCGAAGTCGACCTTTCGGCTTTCCGGAACATTCTTGAGATAGACCAAGAGAGGATGGTCGCAAAATGCGAACCGCTGGTAAACATGGGACAGATAACGAGAGCCACCGTCCCGTTGAATCTTGCTCTTGCTGTTGTTGCCGAGCTCGATGATCTTACCGTTGGTGGGCTGATCAACGGCTACGGGATCGAGGGAAGCTCTCATTTGTATGGCCTCTTTTCCGATACCGTTGTGGCCTACGAGATCGTTCTTGCAGGTGGGCGTGTGGTTCGAGTTACAAAAGACAACCAGTATTCCGACCTTTTTTACGCTATCCCGTGGTCTCAAGGGACTCTCGGCTTGCTCGTTTCTGCCGAAATCAAGCTGATACCGATCAAAGAGTACATGAAATTAACGTATACACCCGTAAGAGGCAACGTACGAGATCTCGGAAAAGCGTATATCGACTCTTTTGCACCACGATTCGGGGAAGAAGACAGCGAGAAGGTTCCGGATTTTGTAGAAACGATGATCTACAACCCGCACGAAGGTGTTTGCATGACCGGAAAATACACGTCGAAAGAAGAGGCGAAGAAGAAAGGGAACAAAATCAACAGTGTGGGTTGGTGGTTCAAACCGTGGTTCTACCAGCACGCTCAAACGGCTCTGAAAAAAGGCGAGTTTGTCGAGTACATTCCGACCCGAGAGTACTATCACCGGCATACCCGTTGTTTGTACTGGGAAGGGAAGCTTATCCTTCCGTTCGCAGATCAATGGTGGTTTCGATATCTGCTCGGCTGGTTGATGCCCCCGAAGGTTTCGCTCCTTAAAGCCACCCAAGGTGAAGCCATTCGAAACTATTATCATGAGATGCACGTCATTCAGGACATGCTCGTTCCGCTTTACAAGGTTCCTGACGCTTTGGAATGGGTCGATCGCGAGATGGAGGTACGTAATCCTTTCTTGTTAAAGGCGTAACGGTTCTTTATAGTCGTCTCGTTTAGAGATGGGCAAAAAGATCATAACGGGCTTTTCTTGGACTGCTTTGACTAGACCGATGTTCTTTAGGGTCGTATCGTTTAGAGATGGGCAAAAATACCAGATGTTTCGGTCCAGACTGGACCGCACTATTTTTGGACCGAAATGTCTGGTCAACGGTCCGGTCAAAGTAGTCCATAAAAAGTCAGCTTTGAACTGAAAGGTCTGGTTAAACCATTGACCAGACCTTTCAGTCTAGACTAGATTGCTCTTTTTTTGGACTGCAAACCGTTGACTAGACCAACTCTTTTTTAGGCCCGGTTTGTGCCCATCATTTGCGTAAGAGTTGTATGACGGTTTTGAGGTTAATCTACAGGTATATCCGCTATGGCTTTGCCCGCACCGACTGTACAAACTCCCGTGTAAGACGATGGTGTATCCGGAGCCAGGATTCGAGCAAGAGTGCAGGCAAGGTGACACCCCGTATGCTCAGATGTACACCGACGTGGGTGTGTACTATGCACCCGGACCGGTGTTGAGGGGCGAGGTGTTTGATGGGGCGGATGCGGTCCGTCGAATGGAGAGTTGGTTGATCGAGAACCATGGGTTCCAGCCGCAGTACGCGGTTTCTGAGCTCAACGAGAAGAACTTCTGGCGGATGTTTGACGCGGGGCTCTACGAGCAGTGTCGGAACAAGTACGGAGCGGTCGGAACGTTCATGAGCGTGTATTACAAGTGTAAGAAAGGTAGGAAGACCGAAAAGGAGGTTCAGGAAGCCGAGCAAGCTCAAGTTGAAGTTCCGTATGCCGAAACCGAGTAGCCGTTTCGATCGATGGTTAATCGGACCGGACCTCACCTCTTGCTCATGTTTGTTGAATGTATTTGCTGCTAACTTTTCCTCGATTGTGCAGCGTAGAACTTGGTTTGCGTTAATTTGATTTGAATCGTTCTGGAGTTTTTTGGTTTTCCTTGGTAAATTGACCATTAAAAACTGAAGCAAATGAAACCAGTAAGGGCTCGTTTGTTTACTTCTTATTTAACCTCTGAATCGCTAAGAGGTGAATTCTGTTTGGCAAAAAAAAAGTCTGCCTCTTAATGGTTCCAAAACCCCTCTGAATGATTTTGTATCCTGGGCCTCCCTTAACCATTAAGTTCCCTGATTTCATTATGAACAATTACCAAACAACCATATTTCATTTTGCACTATATCATAAGAGTCTCTTAATCATTTTGATCACTTAATCATTTTGCACCAAACCATTCAGCAATTGCCAAATAACCCCTAAATCTGACATAGAGTATGGTCCGAAGACAAATACATATCTTACCTCTACGACAAGGTGCGTTTGGTATGCGGGATTCTTCTGCATTTGTTTCGACAATTAAATTGAGACCAGATTGAGTGAGACAAAAAATGCATTTTTTTTTTCAATCAATTAAATAAGTGGAACAAAAATTAAGGAGATAAAGATAAGTTCGTTAATTTACTAAACTAGCTATATCAAATTAAAACCTTAATTTTTTTTCACAATTTCTTTCGGTTGTCTACATCATAGCATTACACTTTCCTATTCAATAAATCCAGTTCCATCTGTATACTAAACGCACCATGAATAGGAAAATCCAGTTCCATCTATACACTAAATGCACCATGGTCGTATCCTCATCGCTTACGGTGAAATTAATCACGTTCTAAAATTAGATTATTTTTTCCGATTTCAAAATTTTAATTTTTAAACTTACTTTAATTTCAGTGACAGATTTTCAAACAGAAAATGATCTTTTGTCATCATGAAAATTTAATCTATGAAAAAAATCCACATTTAAAAGTTCATAACCTTGAAAACTATTGTCGTGTAAAATTTGTTTTAATTATTTGACTTTGTAAAATCAAATTAAAAAGTAACTCGGGTGTGTGTTAGCAGCTTTAAGCTTTAATTAGTTTAATAAGACTCACAACTTATTTGGTCGGATATACATGACTTTTAGAAAGTAATGATATAAAAAATAAATTATTCAGTAAGTTTATAGGAAAACTTTATGTAAAATGTCAAATTCTTCCAAACACATCTCTCCCAATTAAAAAAACACGTTCATTCCATCTATGAAAAAAACTCTATCATACAAAAATCTTCCAAATCTATACAAACAAATTAATCAACAAAGACAGTTTTATCCATAAATTTTTTTATTAAAAACCAACCAAACAACCCCTTACTTCAAAAATGTATTGTCATTTTGGCCGGTCAAATTAATCATATGCTAAATTATGGTTTTTTAGAGACTAAGGTGTCGTTTGTTTTTTAAGAGATCTAAAGTCTGAAGTCTTATTTTAGTTATGATTAATAAGAGGTGATGTGTAAAAAAGTCTGAACGATTCAGACTTAAGAGTCATTAAAAGATTTTTTTAAAAAAACAAACAACCCCTAAAACACTTAAAATTTTTGTAACTGTGTATAATTACATTTTTAAAAAATGTTGAAAAATCAATCGCAAATTTTTTTTTGAATAAATAATTTGGAATGAAAAAAATAATAATAAAGTAAAATACAACGAGATTTATCTTTAATTCTTATTTAATGTACCAATGAATTTATTGTCATTTAACAAACAATAAAATAATTTTATTTTGCTACCAATTTTTCATCGAATAAGCAAGTAATATCCTGGTTCCGTTTGGTTTGTAGAAATGAAATGAAATGGATTGGATTTTATATAGGGATTTAGATTTGGAGGGATTTGGATTTAAGAGTATTTAGAATCATTTTATGTGTTTGGTTTGTATGATTGAAATATATTTGAATTATATCTATACTATATATTAAAATTCTATTAAGGTTATTGAAAAAGGTAGTACGTTTTTGGAAAAATATTACATTTGACCTTATAATTAATTATTTAATTTACTTTATATCCCTTATTTTTTCATTTTTCATTTTACACCCTTATCATATTAACACACATAATTGTATATGAACAAAAATACAATGAAAAAATACGTTTCTTTTTTTACAAATTATACCATTATAATCGTCTCGTCAATACCTTCAAAACGAGCCCAATATTGAATATTTTTTAATTTAACCGTACTATTAAATATCGTGAATATCTACGAATTAAATTGTTTTATATCCATACATTTTATTTTTTTTCAGCGTTAACACATTAAAAATACATAATCGTAAAATATATTAAAAATACGTTTCATTCTTATTATAAATAAATCACGGTAATCTCTACTATATTATAAAAATTCTAATACAGTTTTTTACAAACCTTTGAAAGCCAAAAAAAATTTCCCAATGTTTTACTTTCTAATTCAATTAAATGTTACGTTTATCACCCTTACAATTAGTTATTTAATTTATTTTATATCTCTTGTTTTCTTATTTTCTATTTTACATACCTATCATGTTAACATAAATAATCATATACGAACAAGAATGGAATAAACAATACGTTTCTTCTTTTTACAAAATATATCATTATAATCGTCTCATCAATATCTTTAAAACGAGCACAATATTTAATATTTTTTTAATTTAACCTTACTATTAAATATCATGAATATCTACGAACTAATTTGTTTTCTATCTATACGTTTTACTTTTTTCCACCGTTAGCACATTAAAAATACATAATCGTAAAATACGTTTCATTCTTATTATAAAATATATCATTATAATTTTTTTCGTCAATAATTGTAATATAAAATAATTATTGAATATTTTTATGGGTTTATGATTTCATAAGTTGTGATTCTTAGGTCATGGTTGATTGTTGATGACATGTCTATAAGGAAATAAAATTAATTGTTCGTTTTTTACTTACATTCCGCTGCATCGCGCGGGTATGTGCCTAGTACTATATAATGAAAATTCTAAAACGGTTATAAGGTTATTGTACAATCTTTTGTACAATAACATTTAGCACCCTTAATCTTTTGTACAATAACATTTACTACCCTTATAATGTTACATTTACCACCCTTACAATTACTTATTTAATTTACTTTATATCCCTTACTTTTTCATTTTTCATTTTACACCGTTATCATATTAACACAAATAATCGTATATGAACAAAAATGCAATGAAAAAATACGTTCCTTTTTTTACAAATTATACCATTATAATCGTCTCGTCAATACCTTCAAAACGAGCCCAATATTAAATATTTTTTAATTTAACCATACTATTAAATATCAGAATATATACGAATTATCTATACTACTAAAACGGTTATTGTACAATCTTTTGTACAATAACATTTACCACTCTTACAATGTTACATTTATCACCCTTACAATTACTTATTTAATTTACTTTATATCCCTTACTTTTTCATTTTTCATTTTACACCGTTATTATATTAACACAAATAATCGTATATGAACAAAAATGCAATGAAAAAATACGTTTCTTTTTTACAAATTATACCATTATAATTGTCTCGTCAATACCTTCAAAACGAGCCCAATATTGAATATTTTTTAATTTAACCGTACTATTAAATATCAGAATCTATACTATATAATGAAAAAACTAAAACGGTTATTGTACAAACTTTTGTATAATTACATTTACCACCCTTACAATGTTACATTTATTACCCTTACAATTACTTATTTAATTTACTTTATGTCCCTTATTTTTTCATTTTACACCATTATCATATTAACACAAATAATCATATATTAACAAAAATGCAATAAAAAATACGTTCATTTTTCTACAAATTATATCATTATAAGCGTCTCCTCAATATCTTCAAAATGAGCCTAATATTGAATATTTTTTAATTTAACCGTACTATTAAATATCATGAATATCTGCGAAATAATTTGTTTTTCTATCCTTACGTTTTTTTTCCACCGTTAGCACGTTAAAAATACATAATCGTAAAATACGTTTCATTTTATTATAAATAATATAATTATAATTTTTTTCGTCAATAATTGTAATATAAACTAATTATTGAATATCTTTATGGGTTTAGGTTTCATAAGTTGTGATTCTTAGGTCATGGTTGATTATTGATGAAATGTATATAAGGAAATAACATTAATTGTTTGTTCTTTACTTACATTCCGTTGCATCGCGCGGGTATATGCCTAGTTATTTATAAAAATTCATTAAAAATTATAAAAAATATAAAAAATAACTAAATTAACTTTTATTTAACTGATTATTAGAAAATAAATATTTTTAACATATTTTTAAACATTATTATATAAAATCTTACGAAATTCCTTGAAATTCTAGTCACCCCCTTGTGATTTCAAAATCCTATGTTGGAAGGATTTCAAATCCGGACAAACTTGCAAACCAAACACGAGATTGGAATGGATTTGAAATCCAAATCCCTCCAATTCCAATCCATTCCGGCAAACCAAACGCGCCCGTTAGAGTATCTTCAATAGATCCTATCAAATAGATAAAATGAAAATTTATTCTTTATTTTGCTCCAATGAATTCTCTATATTATTCTTTAAAATAAAGAAAATTATAGAATGTTTTGAGTTTAAAGAATTCTCTAATTAAAAAAAATTTATTCATTTTCACTAATGTGTTTGATTACTATTATTTTATACAAATTGTTTCTGTATTGGAATGAAAATTTTGTAAAATATTTTAATAATATAATGAATGATGAAATCTCTATAATAGAGAATTTGCTAGAATTAAATGTATTTTTTTAAATTGACATTTGGTTCTCTATTGTAGAGAATATGTTGGAGTAAATTACAAATTTTGTCCCTCTATTTTAGTGAAAGTTATGGATCAAATCTTTCAAACAAAATAATTATCAGGGTCGTCTCTGTGATTTCAATTTTGTTACGAATCAAGTTTATCTTGCTCATGCTCTTTACTTTATCTCGGTCGATCCATCATGTGCTTCTCACATCCGGGGTATTTTCAATAGTATAGTCTTCGCACAACAACATTAATTATCTTGTTACCAAAGGGCCTTTGGCCTATTGGTATTGGAACCTTTGTCCTCCTAGGAGGTCAAGGGTTCAAACCTCGCCAAATGTGAGGAGGGTGTGTGTGAGTTTATTTGTTGCATTTGTCGTATATAATTATTATATACTTCAAAAAAAAAACATTAATTATCTTGTTTTACCAACTAAAATGGGTCTATAATAAGAATATTAGAAAGTTTCTTATACTAATTGAGAAAAAAAAACCATCCTTAAGTTAAGGGGTTGTTTACCATACGTTAATCGGGTTAACGCAAACTAGGTCACTTACGATATTTGTTGAGCATAGTAGAGACCAATAATCATACATGTTAAGAGACATGACAAGGAATGATAAACTTACCCGATAAGTAGGGATGAGATCGGGACCGTACTGGTACCGAACCGGTTGGTACCGACAAAATTTGGGACTAAAAACCGGTACCGAATACCGAACCGTATTTATCGGTTCGGTACCGGTACGCTTTCAGTTTCGGGACGGAAAAATCAGTACCAGTACCACTTGAGATCGAAAATTAAAAAATGTGTTAAATATATATATATCAAAACCAATAGCAAACCAAAATATATTCATAATGATTCAAATGTGTTTCAAAATCAATCCCGTATCCTGAATCCGTCGGTTTTTTGATGTGAATGTAGGGGCCGATTTTTTGACGGTGATAAATTTTTTTGGAGAAGAATAGGTACTTATAGAGAAAGTTTAAGTTGTTTACGAGATGATTTAATTTGATTAGAAAAAAATAAGCTTTATAATATTAGAAAAATATATGCATAATCAAATAAGCTTAAAAGACTAACTTTTAAAATTTCCGGTTCGGTTTCGGTATTTTCGGGAAATTCCCGGTACCGAAATCCCGAATACCGATTTTTCATAATAATTGGAACCGAATATATGGTATCGGTACGGTACCGGTTCGGTTCGAGAAAACGGTTCGGTTTGCTCATCCCTACCGACAAGTGAGGATAATAACTCTTAACTAATTAGCATTTACTAATAAAAGACATTTACCACCAATCTTGCTATACTATTTATTGCATTATTAAAATTTTAAATTAAATAAGCTTGGTTACAAAGATGATCAACTAGCTATTAGCTAATAAAAACTCTGTTTGATAAAAATTGGCTCGTGATCATAACTAGATGATAATAAAATGACCTAAAAGAGAATGTTGAAAAATAATTTGATTGTTTCATATAATGAGCATCATCGGAACAAGAAATGGATGGAAAAAAAACACTTTGGAACTTATTGAAAAGTTATTAAGATAAGCTTCTAAAAAAGTTAGCTAATAGCATCTCCAACGTACTTTCTATAAAATTTTCAGAATAAAGAACATAAAACTAAAATACTTAAAAAAATTATATTTAACTTCAACCGATTCTGTAATTTAGAAATTTCAACATTAAATATTGTTATATTATCTGTCGTTCAAAAAAAATTATTGTTATATTCAATATATTTAGTGTATCTCCAAGAGATTCTCTAAAAGAGAGATTTTAGGGTTTTTTGTTCCATCAAATTCTCTAAAACCTTCTCCAAAATAGAGAAAGTTAGGGAGATAATGAAATCTCTAAATTTGGAGATCACTTAAAAAATGATTGCTTAAGAAAGAGAAATGATTTTTTATTTTTCATACAAATGAGAATACTTGAAATTAATGTGACATTTGGTTCGTAGATTATGGAGAAATCTGATGGAATTAAAATGTTGAATTCTGTTGACCAAATTCCATTATCTCGTGTGGTTCATTCTTTTTAGGGAAAAATCTTTTAAATCCAATAAATTCCACAAATAAAGGATTTGTAACAAATAAGGTGGTATTTTGATGGAATGAAATATGCATTTTCTAATTTCTATTTGATTTCTAATCACTCGATTTAAAATTTAAATAATTTTTTTAGGAAAAAAAAAGTACAATTCAATAAACCATTTTGATTTTTTTTTTGACATATCTATGTCAAAAACAAAATTCCCTGAGGCATGTCCATTTCTTTAAATGTCAGGAAATTATCAAATTAAAATTAACGAAACTGATGTAGTTATTATAATTATTAAAACATATATCTATAAGTAATAACAATTAAGTATTATAATTATGAGAATCCGATTTAATTTCGTAATGAGAAAATATCCGTTGGCGTTAATAAACATTGAGAACTGAAATATCCATCCAAATCATATGTATTATTTTAATAAAGTACTATCGAAGGAACAATTGACAAATGTATGTATCCACTCGCGAAACATCTCGAAATCAAAATGACAACAACGTTTCATTTTAAGTTTGTATTTCTTCATCCTTATCAATACTTTAGTCTATGATTCACATATACGTGCACCAAACGACTCAAGTACAGTGTTTTCATAGACTAAAGTATCGATAAGAACGAATAATTCAAACTTAAAATGAAAATGTTGGTGTCATTTTGATTTCGAGATGTTTCGCGAGCGAATACATATCTTTGTCAATTGTTCCTTCGATTTCACGATTTTTCGCGCTGCATCATGCGCGGGTATATGCCTAGGGTCAGTGATAGCGGAAAATCGTATAGGTCCACTATGTTGCCACAGTGACGGTGCAAGTGCACACCGGACACTATGATCGCTACAAGTAATAAAGTGGTAGAGTACCGAGATCGTTTCCACAGGGACTAGTCAACTATGAATCAGAGAACTTTTTATGAACTTCTAGTGCTTGGTTGATTTTTGAGAACAATATCAATATTTTGTGAGTTTTAAGCAACTAAACAACGATTAAACGGAATTAACAGTATTAAAGGCATGATGTGGGTACAAGCATTAACTAAGACTGATGTAATAACAACTTGGTCAGAAACAAAATGACACACGACAACCTTAAAAACCCTTTTCTCTCGAAAATGAGTTTCCTCGGAACGTGGCCACGTTGTCCCCACTTTGTCACCACATTGGCCAACTCTAGACTTGCCACTTAACTAAGTAAACCTCTAAAGATTTCAGTTCCACCAATATAGATATGGATGCCCAAATCTCTTTGTGACACTCATATCAACCGACATTTGAACCTTAGTTATAGTCATGCAAAAACCCGTATCTCTACGTGGTTATAAAAGACTTTCTCAAATCTTCTTTGCATCACCCAAGCCGTATTTCAGATCTGCCCCTCTCAAGGTCTAAGATCTAATATTAACACTAACAAGTGATCGGCTTGTCCGCGTTGAGTTGAAGTCCCGACTCAAGTGACCAAGTCTAAGAGTTAGCAACGATAGCAACACCCAAGTGTTGCCTACTAGTCTTAGCTTTGGCTCATACTCACACCCAAAGGGGTGTTTAGCTCATAACAACAGTAAAAGACATGGGAGAAGAAGGAGAAAACATAAACATAAAGTGCATAAATAACTAAAGAACTACTCCCAAAGTGGTGACAAGGTGGCCACTTTGGCGATAGCTTTTACAAAGAAGTTAAAATTAAATGCAACTAAATACAAGCTTCAAAGAGAGACTAGAAATTAAATGCTTAAGCTCCAGAAGTCTTCAATGCTCCTGGAAGTTTTTGTATCCCAAATGGTTCCTTCAAGCCCTCATTTATAGCCCAAGGAAGAGAAAAGTGTTGAAGTAACTATTCCTCAAAAGTAGCTTTTAAGGAAGAGTGTTGAACGTTCCTTGGACCTCCACTTTTTGTCCTCTTCCTTGAATATTCTAGTGAAAGATCAGAAGACTCTTTACATTCATTCAGAAGTCAACTTTCCGAAAATGGCTGGAACTTATCAACAAATTTTAAGCCCATGTTCAACGTGATGACAAGGTGCCAGCAAGGTGGCCATTTTCTGCACAAAAGTTAGTGAAACCGAAATTTTTGCATTCTTGAGACTTCATCATCATGTTTGAACAATTAAGACCAAATGAAGGAGATGAGAGACAAAACGGGGGGAAATGTGGTAAAACGAATATAAAAAGAGAGGAATTAACTCTCAATATTTGAGAGTTATCAGTCAGGTTCAGGGGAAAACCCTAAATAAATAGAAAACCGAAAAACCACGAAAAAATGGATGAAAAAGTATATCAATATAGATGTCAAATTAACGAGAAAAATATTATTGTTTTTTTGGTGTAATTTATTTCGCTCGAATTTTGTTTATTTTTTCTCTTTTTTCGAATAAAAAAATAGGGGGCTAGAGTTTTTTAATTCAAAAAATATTGTTGTAACCACCCATTTAATCACATCCATCATATCATCTAATCTGACGGTTGATAAAGTGTTTTTTAGTTTTTCATTTATTTGAGGTTTTCCCTTGAACCTCTGTCTATATATATATATATATATATAATAATAATAAGAATGTTCCAAAAAACTTGTCACAATGCTTAAAAATGTCCTATAAATTTATTACAACATCTTTAAATATGACTTGTAGACATTATCAATGTCTTGTAAATCTAAATTTCTCATAGTATTTATTTTGAAAAAGAAAATGCAGTTGTAACAAGAAGATGAAAAAAACATTCACACTTGTCGTTATTAGTGTAAACACATATTTATACTAGGCATATACCCGCACACGATGTGGCGCGAAAAATCGTGAAATCGAAGGAACAATTGACAAAGGTATGTATCCGCTCGCGATACATCTCGAAATCAAAATGACAACAACGTTTTATTTTAAGTTTGTAATTCGTTCTTATCGATACTTTAGTCATGAAAACACGGTGTTTGAGTCGTTTGGTGCACTTATATGTGAATCATGCATTTACTCTGAATTAATTTGTTATGTATTTTCAATCATATTTCATTTTTGTCCATATTGATGTAAGTTGTATACCTTTATAATTTATCTGATTATATTTTTTTAATTAATTCAATAAAAAAAATCTAATATAGATTTGTATACCTCGTATTTTTCTATAATAACCGTTACAAATATCTATCGGTATGCTATCTTGAAAAAGAAAATGCAGTTGTAACAAGAAGATGAAAAAGACATTCACACTTGTCGTTATTAGTGTAAACACATATTTATATTAGGCATATACCCGTGCACGATGTGGCGCGAAAAATCGTGAAATCGAAGGAACAATTGACAAAGGTATGTATCTGCTCGCGAAACATCTCGAAATCAAAATGATAACAACGTTTTATTTTAAGTTTATATTCTTCGTCCTTATCGATACTTTAGTCATGAAAACACGGTGTTTGAGTCGTTTGGTGCACCTATATGTGAATCATGCATTGACTCTGAATTAATTTGTTATGTATTTTCAATCATATTTCATTTATGTTTTATTTTTGTCCATATTGATGTAAGTTGTATACCTTTATAATTTATCTGATTATAAAATTTTAATTAATTCAATAAAAAAATCTAATATAGATATGTATAGATTTGTATACCTCATTTTTTTACTACAATAACCGTTACAAATATCTATCGATATGCTATCTTATATATATATATATATATATATATATAGTAAAATTGATACGTCTTTATTCTATTTTATAATAGTACAAAATCAATAAATATTCAAAAATAAACTTAATTTGAAAATATTGACGAACAAATAATAGTGGTGTAATTTATAAAAAAAATAAAACACGTTTTTTTAAATATTTTAGTTGGTCTATGATTATGTGTTTTTAATATGCTAAAAATGAAAAAAATAAATAAAGTGTAGGGATAGAAAACAAATTAATTCATAGATATTCATGATATTTAATAGTACGGTTAAATTAAAAAATATTCAATATTTGACTCGTTTTACAAGTATTGACGAGACGATTATAATGGTATAATTTGTAAAAAAATAAACGTATTTTTTCATTGCATTTTTGTTCATATACGATTATTTGTGTTAATATGATAATGGTGTAAAATGAAAATTGAAAAAGTAAGAGATATAAAGTAAATTAAATAAGTAATTGTAAAGGTGGTAAATGTTATTGTACAAAAGATTGTACAATAACCGTTTTAAATTTTTAGGGATATAAAGTAATTAAATAAGTAATTGTAAGGGTGATAAATATAACATTTAAGGGTGGTAAATGTTATTGTACAAAAGATTGTACAATAACCGTTTTAAAATTTTTATATAAAACAATTTAATTCGTAGATATTCATGATTTTTAATAGTACGGTTAAATTAAAAAATATTCAATATTGACTCGTTTTGAAGGTATTGACGAGACGATTATAATGGTATAATTTGTAAAAAAAAGAAACGTATTTTTTCATTGCATTTTTGTTCATATACGATTATTTGTGTTAATGATAATGGTGTAAAATGAAAAATGAAAAATAAAAAAACAACGGGGTTGTTAAGGCTACCCTTTATATCATCTTCTCTCACACATCCATACCCCCTTACGCATATATCCCTCTCACATCTTTTTTTTTAATTAATAGTTACAATTTTGGTCCTTAAACTCTTTTGATTGATTACTTTATACCTTTTACTTTTCTAATTTTCATTTTACACCATCATCATATTAACACATATAATCGTATATTAACTAAAATATGTTTAAAAAAATACTTTTAATTTTAACAAATTACACCATTATAATCGTCTCTTCGATACCTTCGAAATGAGTCCAATATTGAATATTTTTTAATTTAATTATTTTATTATATATTAAAATATGTCAAAAAATACGTTTTGGTATGGAGTATATTGCAATTGCATTTTTCACTCGACATGGTTCAACGTTATTTGCATTGCAATTTCATTTTTCACTCGACAGGGTTCCAAGTCATTTTGCAAAACATGTGTTTGTTAGGGGTGTTCAAAAAAACCGGAAAACCAAGAAAACGAGCCGAACCGTTTAATCTGAAACCGAAAAATCCGATAACCGAACAATCCGATAACCAAAAAATCCGATAACCAAAAATTCGGTTCGATAGTTTTTCATACGGTGACACCATAGTTTTTTATATGGGTTTTATCGACGTGCCTTCATTCAATATCGTTCGATGTGTTATTAGCCTAATTCCGCCGTTTTGAAGGACTTTTAAAGTTTTTCGAGGGATTTTAAGTTTTTTTTGATTTAATTATTGAAGACCCTCGTAGACGCAGTTGTTCTAACGCGCCAACATTTATCAACTCCGAAGATTTTGGTCATAAAGAATCAACGAGACATAGCTCCTACTTCCAACGACAACCCACCCCCCAACTCCATATCTTGATCAAATCCCGAGTTTATTTCATCCATACATCGCACAAGTACAAGATGTATTAGGCGATGGAAATTGTGGATTTCGAACCATATCTACTTGTTTCGGTGGTCATGAAGATGCATGAGACACTATCCGAACAGAGTTAATGGGTGAATTAACTGAGTATTTTGGTTATTACTATGAAGTGATTGGCAACGAGTGCCAAATAATTTACGAAGCGTTGGATTTTTTTTCGAGAAAGACGTCTTTGCACCACCTAGGCATTGGATCACTATGCCTGAAATGGGAATTCTAAATGCTTCAAGGTTCAATGTCATACTACATGTTCTCAGTATGGAAGGTAGTGCGACATACTTACCATTCAGGACACAACCATCTTCATCATCCCAAGACGTGTCAATGGCAATAGTGCATGTTAATAGTAATCATTACATAAAGGTGGTATTAAAAGAAGATTACCCAATGCCTACACTCATACCCCATTGGACACGTCATGCACTTCCAGATCCAAGGTCGTGGATTATCCCATACAAACGTAGATTAGATGCGTATGAATAATATATAGAGCGTATTCGTACTCGTGAATATGTTGATTTAAATGAATAATAAAAGTTGGAATCTGTTGGAATAAAAAAATACGCAATATATTTATTATGTTTATTATCTTGATGTTAAAAACTTACGTTCGATGTAATACATTTTTTTTAAATCGATTAACTAATGTATAATATATGACATATAATAATATAATTAAATCAAACAATATTCAATATTGGGCTCATTTCGAAGGTATCGACGAGACGATTATAATGGTGTAACTTGTTAAAATTAAAAATTAATTTTTAATGTATTTTAGTTAATATACACTTATATGTGTTAATATAATGAAAATGTAAAATGTAAAATGTAAAACTAAAAGGTATAAAGTAAATCTATTAAATGAGTTCATGGACTAAAACTATAATTATGAAACATAATTCAATGCATGTGAGAGGGTAAGGGGGTATACTTTATCAAAAATTTTGCAGGGGTAGGGATATAAAAAACAAAAAACAAGGGATATAAAGTAAATTAAATAATTAATTGTAAGGGTGGTAAATGTAACATTTAATTTTAATGTATTTTCAAAAACCGTTTTTCAAGAACAGTTTTAGAATTTTAATTATATAATCTAGATTTTTAGTTTAAAAAAAATTCAAAATGTTTAAAAAGGGGTATTTTTGTCACCTACCAACATTTCATTCCAAATCCAAAGCTACATGCTATGAACCAAACAGACGTATTCTAATTCATTTAGTAGATTCCATTATAATGTCTGCCAACCAAATTAACAAGTGGTCAAACCAGATAAAATTTCATTCTAGTTCCTTCAAAGTCTAATTCTTTTGATATATTTTATTTCATCCAAAAACATTAGAGCATCCACAGTGTACGTGTTTTTCACCAAGTTTTTTCATAGCTTTTTTCTTACACATTATTGTCACATCAACAACTTAAAAACCTTTATATACATCCACTATGTAAAAAACATCATCCAAGCTTTTTCATTACTTTTTTAAACTATTCAGGGTCCCACTATTTTAATTTTATATCATTTTTATTCTTATTTATAAAAATAAATACATTAAAATTCATACAAATACATATTTATTTATATCAAGAAAATATTATTAATTTAATTATGTATTTATTTTACATAATTTTTTTAAATATTTTAATACAATATATATTATATATAAATTTCTTATAAAAATATAAAAATATAATTACTTTCATTATGTATTTATTTAATAATTATAAATAGGATTACTTTAAATATATTAATAAATAAAACTGGTTAATAAATAAAGTTGATTAAATACGAAACTTTTATAAAATTCTATAAAATTAAAATTGCTTAAATACGAAAAAACTATGAAAAAACAGGTCGTGCAATTACGGCCTATGATGAAAAACCTCAATTAAAAAACCTCTCTGCTATGTGAAAAACCTCAAAAGGATGTTTTTGCTTTTTGAAAAACCTCCTAAAAAGCTTCAAAAAACCTCTCAACGAGCACACTGTGGATGCTCTTATGCAAACCAAATACAAATGTTTAGAAAAAAAGAAATTATATTTTATAAATTATATTACCTATTTTAATAATATTTAGTATTGTAATCTCTAAAATGAAAAAAAATTGTTGAAGATGAATCAAATTTTTTTAAAGGTTTTGATTTTTAATTTCTCGATTATAGAAAATCCTTAGGAGATCTGCCTAGTGTCCTAATACAATTTCAAACAAATCTTATAGAGTAAATTACAAATATTGTCCCTGTGGTTATATGAAATGAAAAAAAAACATGTTAAACTTGAATGGAATGGACAATGAAAAGAATAAATTTTCTTTATTTAGCATTAAATTTTTGGACAATTCTCTATATTTTGAGATTTTTATCTTTCTTTCTCATAATATTTTAATTTAAATAATTTTTTATAGAATCTGTTGGAGTAAATAGAAAACATTTATTTTTACAATTTTAAAGAATTTGTTGAAGATGTTCTAAAAAATGAACCTATCAAACAAAATGTCTTTGATAAGCACAAAAAATAAGATATGGGTTGTTTATGAGATGTTTTCCAGGTAATTGCTTACTGGGTGTCACTTACCTACCCAATGAGCATGGCTAGAACCTAAAATCTTACCCGGTAGGAGAGATAAAAAGGTCCGAAAATCTTACCCAGTAATTGAGAGAGAAAACTCTTACCCGGTAAGCACTTACCGTGTAAAAAATGTTTACCAACAATACATTTTGATGGCGGAAAATATTACCACAAAAGGTAAGCGAGGGTGGTGTTTCTGTCCGTAAGCGCTTGGTAAACGGCCACTTAGTTTTTTTTTTTTGGGGAAGGGTGTTCTAGGCTATACCTAGACTAATCTCTTGGCAAATTATGACTGTAAGACATCAACCCTGATTAAACCTCAGTGGCCACAATTATTGTGTACGTCTTGATTCGAACCCTGGGTAGATGAGATATTTCACCACATCCCTCAGGGTCTTAACCAGTACGCCACAACCCTTGTGGTTAAACGACCCCTTAGTTTATGGTTGTGAAACATGACCTTTGTTTTTTCTATAATGAACGTGGTCTGCACGAACTTGGTCCGGTTTCTAGGATCACGAGTGAGTTAAAGAACCTACGTTCAAAACTAAAACGATTGATGATGTCGTAAACACGATGGTATCGACATCAATTCATCAAGCGTATCCGTATTTTTCACACTCATATGTAAAAAAAAAATGTTCCTCAAAATCATACGTACCAACACTAATATTTCAAAATATATCTTACAATAATCAACTCGTTTCGAAGCCTCCTAAGGACTCGACCCCAACGACGCTAGCTAATAACAATCGTACAAGACCAAACGTCGTGAGCACGAAGTGCAAACATACTTGCGTTTGTTGACGTACGAAATCGGCAGGCAGCAAAACCTCCATTTGGTCTCCGTATCCACGGCTTCCACTCGGCCTTCGCAGTGCGGGCACGCCCCGCTTGCCGCTTGTCTCCCGAGCTCTCTCGCCTCCGCTCGACAAACACAAACCAATCGCATATCCTCGATCGGCTTTTTCGTTAAAAAAAAACAATAATAAATAAATTCACACACCCATGTATTGATCACAGCAGCAACTCTTGATTTTTTGTGTAGCTGTTGGTGAGTTGATGTTAAGAGTTGATATGCACAAAAAAAGTGAGACAAATGGAGTATTTATCTGGGGTCGGTTGGTGAAGGGGGTACGGATTTATTCTGGGTGCTGAATAGAACGTGGGCGGTGGGTCCAAATGGTTGTTACCACTTACCAGCAATGTTCATACTGCAATTGTTTTTATTTTCTATACCATACTAGAAGTGTACTACCGTAATGCATCAAGATACATCATGATTTTAATGTTTTATTTTATTTTTTGTTTTTCTGTCGATTTACAGTACGATGTTGGATAGTTTTGACAAAGTGATAATGTTTTTTAAATAAATTTTGTTAACATTTAATGATTATCTTATATATTTTAATGACATCTAGAAAAAATAACCAATTACATATTTAATAATATCATTAAAACAAATTTATAGTAATATAATATATTAATTAAATAGTGATACATGAAAATGACTGTATAAAAGGAAGGTCATGCACATACCAAATTGGTGGGTGTTAGAAGTCTGCAGTAGTAATATGTATTTTATGCTTTGATACTTGTAAATTAAAAGATTTTTAAAATCTTGTATAAAATGATGGTATCTTGTGCCTAATAATTTGTATTTAATTTATACTTAATAATATAATGTAATTTATTTTGGTTTAATAATATAATTTTTTTTATAAAATATTCTTTAAGATTTTTTAATTATATTTAGATTTTTTATATCTAAAATATGCTGAGAGTTATTTTAGGGGAGTTAAAGTGGGAAATGATTTTAGGGGAGTTAAAATGGTTAGAGATAATGATTGAAAATTAATGAATAACATTAAATGTAGTACATACAGTTTTATGGCTGTTTTTTAAGTAATTAACATTAAATAGCGGTACATTAAGCTTTAAGACTTATTTTTAAGAGTTTTTTATGTCATATTTATAATATAGTATAGATATAGATATATATTATAAAATATTTGAGAAAAACTTTTAAAAATAAATTTTTATGCATCAAATAATGTTTATTGATGTATATTACTTAAAATTCAAGATTACAAGTAATTATGCATGAGTACAATTTTTTTAAGTGGGATGTTTAAATTGATAATAATTGATAAACATAATCAAATATATGATAAATATCTCATTTTAAATATAAATAATTTTTAAATATAATTAGGATAATTATTGAATTTTAAACGAATACTTAATTATTTACAAAAATATATTATATTTTACACCTAAAATAAATTTTATTATTGTTAAACCTAAATTAAATTAGAATAAGACATTAAATTAAACAAAATTATAAAATAAACATTATCGCTTTCTCAAACCACACAAAACGTATTATAAAATCGACAAAAATAAAAAATAAAATAAAATATTAAAATCGAGATGTGTCGCGCTGTATTGCGTGAGTAAACACTTCTAGTTATTTATAATAGTTGGTTACATTATTTTATAACTAGAAGCGTACTCACGTAATGCAGCGAGATACATCACGATTTTAATGTTTCATTTTATTTTTGTGTCGATTTACAGTACGATTTTGGATGGTTTTGAGAATGTGATAATGTTTTTTTATAAATTTGTTTAATTTAGGTTTAATAATATAATGTTTTTTATATAAAAAAATTAAGTATTTTGTTAGAATTCAATGATTATCTTATATATTTTAATGACATCTAAAAAAAATAACCAATTACATATTTAATAATATAATTAAAACAAAATTATAGTAATATAATATATTAATTAATAGTGATACATGGAAATGTCTGCATAAAAGGAAAACTCTGCACATACCAAATTGGTGGGTGTTAGAAGCCTGCAAAATCATCCAAAATCGTACTGTAAATCGACAAAAAAACAAAAAATAAAATGAAACATTAAAATCGTGATGTATCCCGCTGCATTGCGCGAGTACGCTTCTAGTATTAACTAATAGTGATATATGAAAATGTCTGCATAAAAGGAAGACACTGCACATACCAAATTGGTGGGTGTTAGAAGTCTGCAATAGTAATATGTATTTTGTGCTTTGATACTTGTAAATTAAAAGATTTTTAAAATCTTGCATAAAATGATGGTACCTTATGTCTAATAATTTGTATTTAAGAGTTTTTTATCCGTGCTTTATAATATAATTAGAAGCGTACTCGCGCAATGCAGCGAGATACATCACGATTTTAATGTTTCATTTTATTTTTTTTTGTCGATTTACAGTACGATTTTGGATGGTTTTGAGAAAGTGATAATGTTTTTTTTATAAATTTGTTTAATTTAGGCTTAATAATATAATGTTTTTTATATAAAAAAATTAAGTATTTTGTTATAATTCAATTATTATCTTATATATTTTGTTAAAATTAAGTATTTTGTTAGAATTCAATTATTATCATATTTAATAATATAATTAAAACAAAATTATAATAATATAATATATTAATTAACAGTGATACATGGAAATGTCTACATAAAAAAATACCTTGCACATACCAAATTGGTGGGTGTTAAAAGTCTGCAGTAGTAATATGTATTTTGTGTTTTGATACTTGTAAATTAAGATATTTCTAAAATTTTGCATAAAATGATGGTACATTGTGCCAAATAATTTGTATTTAAGAGTTTTTTATCCGTGTTTTATAATATAACTAGAAGTGTACTCGTGCAATACAGCTAGATACATCACGATTTTAATGTTTCATTTCATTTTCTGTTTTTTGTCGATTTACATTACGATTTTGGATGGTTGTGAGAGAGTGATAATGATTTTTTTATATAAATTTGTTTAATTTAGACTTAATAATATAATGTAATTTATTTTGGTTTAATAATATAATTTTTTTTATAAAATATTCTGTAAGATTTTTTAATTATATTTTAGATTTTTTATATCTAAAATATGTTGAGAGTTATTTTAGGGGAGTTAAAGTGGGAAATGATTTTAGGGGAGTTAAAATGGTTAGAGATAATGATTGAAAATTAATGAATAACATTAAATGTAGTACATACAACTTTTATAGCTGTTTTTTAAGTAATTAACATTAAATAGCGGTACATTAAGCTTTAAGACTTGTTTTTAAGAGTTTTTTATGCCATCTTTATAATATAGTATAGATTAGGGGTGTTATTCGGTCGGTTAAATCGGTTTTCGGTTTATTTGGTTCGGTTTAATCGGTTTTCAAGCTTTTTAAAAACTAACCGATAACCAAACCAAATAAGGTTCGGTTTAATCGGTTTCGGGTTATTCGGTTCGGTAACCGGTTAAACCGAATAAGGATTTATATTTTTTCGTTGAACATTTGCTCAAATAATGTTTTCAAATCAAGTGTTCGTTGCTTATAATATATAATTGTATCATACATTCATACTCAACAACTGACTTATATTAAGTAAAATACACCATCTATCAAAACTTATTTCTACCATATGACGTTATTTTTCTTCATGCGACGATGTAATTCAAGCATAAAATGTAATCTAATAATAAAACATTATCTACTTTCAATAAAAAAACATTATATATCAATAAAATATGTAAAATAATAATAGTATAACATGTCTTAGGTTTATTTTTTATAAACATGCAATATATAAAATATTAGTAGAATGTGTTATTCGGGTTATTCGGTTTAACCGAATTAGGAAAAAATTAACCGAAAACCGAACCGAATAAGGATCCTTATTCGGTTAATCGAACCGTTTAACCCGAAAACCGAATAACCCGAAACCGTTTAACCCAAATTTCATTTGGTTCAGGTGGGTTATTCGATTTCGGTTATTTTTGACACCCCTAGTATAGATATAGATAATATAGATATAGATTAACATTAAATATACAAAGTTGTTTATAATTATATATATATAGTGTATATATATATATATCGAATTGTCGTTGTGATACTCGTGCGTTAACTGAGTCGCATTTCTTCAAAATAATTTAAAATGATCTTTTGATTCTATAAACTCTATCTATTTTTCGATTGTTGAATTTTAAGTAATTAAATATTAAACTTATAGTATTTATTAAAATTATGGTTTCTATATTTTGATTTATCAGTTTTTTATATTGAAATAGTCCTTGTATTAAGGTTTTTTTTGATCAATTAAGGGCATCTTCAACCTATAGCTAAAAATACTAAAATAGAGGTGTTTCCAACTCTAAACCACAAAATTACAATAAAAAGATGGAAGGTCACCAAACTTGACTTATATGTTTGGAGGTCAAAATATTGGTCTCTATATATTTATCAAATATTAATATTATGTTGAGTTTTTACAATTATATATATATATATATATATATATATATATATATAGAGAGAGAGAGAGAGAGAGAGAGAGAGAGATGAAGAATCATACAAGTTAAACAGAAAAGTTTCAATATCATATATATGAATACACTCATTTGGTTGTGTTTAATCATATATGATTTGTTGGGGGATTTGAAGGGGTGCAGAAATCGTTGGGTAGAGAGAGATGAGATATGATCGAAACTTGGATAGAATATGAGATCGCGTGAGAGCTCGCTTTCCTCAAGTGTTATTTCGACCCTATTCTGCCTGGGTATCACGAAATACACTCGAGGATAATCTCAAATTCACCGTATCGATTCTGGCAGAAATCAACACTATTTAAACACCAAGAGAATGTAACCGATGCCATAATATTAATGATAATAATCATCCATTTAATGGAATTGATTGTTAATTGGTCAATTGGTGTAGGTTATAAATCAAATTGGGAGTTACAAAAGAGATTGATTGGGGGTTACAAACCGCACCAACAACAGTGCATTACGCGGGTAGCCGCGCGGGTTAACCCGCGGCACAACCCGCGTGAGCCTCTGTTCGTCCCAAATCCAGTGCACCACGCGGGTAGCCGTGCGGGTTTAACCCACGGCACAACTCGCGTGAGTCACTGTCTCCCACACGAAACAGTACACCACGCGGGTAGCCGCGCGGGTTAACCCGCAACACAACCCGCGTGAGTCACTTTTTCGTCTCACAAACACCAATTTACTTTCCTAACAATCTCGGGTCATAGTTAGCTTACACGAGTGTGCACTCCACACCTCCTAACTCGTGTTATAGCTTAGCTACAAACCCCATTATTATCTTTATGAATCCAATTACACAAAATGACCTATGATTTCACTAAAATCACCAACATTCCTCCCCCATTTTAGTGCAATCCTTGATTCACAAATAAGATTAATATAGCAAACAAACTCATGCATAAATAAAAATATCTAAAATATTGAATTTCTATCTTAGTAAATTACACATTTCAAATACTCGAGAATCCGGGTGTCCTATGGATTGAGCCCTTCATCCCATTTGAGTACCAGAAAATAACATACACATGAATTTAAAATTCTCTAAAGTTTAAACTTGACACTATACAGGCCGTGTGTCCTTATCCATTCGTGAGTACATCAAAGCTAAGTCCAATCTTCTTGAAGCGGCCACACTTCGCACTTATATAGGTAGTTCCTTTCATCATGCACCTACACATGCATTTTAACAAAAGAACAATTACCTCCTCGCTTGCAGTACCGAGCACATACCTTGGGATGATTACCTTGTGCTCCAATCCCTTAGAGTGAGCTTCCCCATTGAATTCAACTTCTAACGTTGTATTAGAAGGGAATTGGGTATCTCACCGTTAGAGATTCAAATGGACTTTAAACCCATCCCGATTACCGACTTGTGAACCAAGTCCTTAGCTAACCCCTTCATCAAGTGGTCCGCTAGATTTTGTTGCGACCGAAAAAATTCAACCGAAATCACCCCACTCGTGATTAGCTCACGAATCATGCTATGTCTAACACCTAGGTGTCTAGACTTGCCATTGTACACTTGACTATAAGCTTTAGCCAAAGTAGCCGCACTATCACAACGGATAGAAATGGGTGATATTGGTTTTGGCCATAACGGAATTTCGTGAACTAAATTCCTTAGCCACTCCGCCTCTTTACCGGCAGCGGATAATGCCACAAGTTCCGACTCCATAGTCGAACTCGTGATGCAAGTTTGCTTCTTGGAAGCCCATGAAATGGCACCTCCCCCAAGCAAGTATACCCAACCACTCGTAGAAGAGTGATCTTCTAAGTTGGTAATCCAACTTGCATCCGAATATCCCTCTAAAACCGAAGGAAACTCGACATATGACAAACCATAATCAATGGTTTTCTTCAAGTATTTAAATACTCGTCCTATCGCTTGCCAATGATGTATACTAGGATTACTAGTATACCTACTCAACTTGCCTACGGCAAAAGCGATGTCCGGCCTAGTGCTTGTCATGGCATACATCAAGCAACCAATAGCCTTTGAGTACTCGAGTTGTGATACAACTTCACCCGAATTGGGCATAAGCTTCACACTCGGATCAAATGGAGTACTCACCGGAGAACAATCAAAGTAATTAAATTTCTTTAATACTTTCTCGATGTAATGAGATTGCGTAATTGCAATCCCTTTGTTCTCACGCTTGATCCTTATTCCAAGGATCACCTCCGCTTCTCCCATATCTTTCATGGAGAATTTTGATGACAAAAACTCTTTAGTTTTATCAACTTGATTTTGGTCAGTGCCAAAGATCAACATGTCATCAACATATAAGCAAATTATTACTCCGTTACCGGATATGTCAAATTTGCTATATACACACTTGTCCGCTTGGTTTAACATGAAACCGTTGGACAAGATAACCTCATCAAATTTTTTATGCCATTGTTTGGGTGCTTGTTTAAGCTCATACAATGATTTTACAAGTTTACACACCTTATGCTCCATCCCGAGCATAATAAAACCTTCCGTGTAACACCCTAAAAATAGGGATAACAAAAATCCGAAAAAAACGGACATGTGGTATATAAAATTGCCAAAGCAAGAGCCTCCCAACAATGGGGACAATACATAAACCTGTTTAAATACCGTCGTAATTAAACGGACAATAAATAATGATGGCACTAATTATTTAGTGTCATTATGCTCTTTTTCTCTTTATTTTAGGATAACATTTTACCTTCTAATTCCAACCTTTGAGTCATTTTAGTTCATTATTTTATCTTTTCTTGTTTCTTGGAGCTAAAGATGTGAATGACTTGTTTTATTGCATTGGATAAGCTAATTGGTGTATTTTTGGGCAGAATTATAAGTGCAACAAACTGCATCATTCCTGCAGCAGCCAAATATGGAGCTTAATGGATAAGCTAGAAAGAGCTTAGCATGGAAAGACTTTTTGGGATTTTTATATCTGATTTTTGGGAACCTTCTAGAGTAATTTTGGCTGATGTACTTTGGATAAAACACTTGTCCTTATTGTCTTTTGGATATTAACTTTTGGCTAATGTGTCTTTGTACTTTAGTACTTTGTTAGTGTTAATTACTCTTTTGTGCCACTCCCTTTTAGTATAAAAAGGGAGCTTGGGGTTGTAGTTTAGGGATCCATTATCTATCATCTCATTTTATAATTGCAAGAAATCTTTTGGTTACCTCCTCTTGTTCTTTATTTTATGCTTTATTATTCTTAGCTTTCTTTAATTAGTTCTTTACATTATTTGCACTTTACATTATCGTCATTTTATTTCTTGTAATTTATATTCAGTCATTTAATTTATGTCATTTACATTTATGCATTTACTTTCCGTCATTTATCGCTTTATGTCTTTAAATATGAGTAGCTAATTTATTTAGCTCGGGTGTGAGATAAAAGGGTGAGATTTTAAACCAAAGAAAGGTGGACATTGTTTCGCAATAACAATGTTCCATCATTTCATTTCAAGTTTTATAAAGTTCAATGACACTTCTTGACGAACTGGTCACTTGCTAAAGTGTTAAAGTGCGGTTGACTTAGAGATAAGCTACCAAAAGCACGTCAGTTTGAATGATATAAGAAGTAGACTTGAGAGAGTTGCTTATTATTTATAAACTGATTTATTCTCGACAAGTTGATCGCTAGTCATTAGTGTTAAAGTGTAGAGGACTTAGAGATAAGCCCCTTCGAACACGTCAACTTGAATGATATGGGAATCGGCTCGAGAGAGTGGTTTTAGATACAAAGAGATTTGATCGTCCATATATTTTGAGGACTTTATTCTACACTATAAATAGCTGGAGGCTGCACAGAGATGTGTTTAGTCGAATCTAAACAGTAGTGTGAATATTGAAGTCCGAGAGGAATACCCTCAAAATAGATGGTGGATCTAGTTATGGCCAACTCATGCTGCAGCATGTCTGTAGCATAAGTCTGCTGGAATTTGTGTTTAAATCTCACCTAATTGTCTTACACCCGTGCTTGCTTTAATATTCTGTTAATCTAATCAAGTGACAAACCAAACCAAATCAAAGTCTTCAAAATCGCCATCTGAAATCTTTTCTTTCTCTAACTTTTTATTAAACTTTTACTCCAATCTCTGTGGGACGATATCCGGTACTTTACCGTTTTATTACTTGAAAGACGATATTAGATCTTATTGTATACTTGCTTTGAGGTTTAATTAGCACACGTCTATAGGTGTATTCCAAGCACTATCAAGTTTTTGGCGCCGTTGCCGGGGATTGGCACGCTAAAAGTTTTAAAAAGATTTGATTTTTCTAACACCGTTTGAATCACATTTTGTTTGGTGTATGCCAAGAGTACCACGTCGGGAGTTGTTCGAACTTGACCCGGACATTGAAAGGATATTTCGAATTAGAAGGAGAGCCTAAAGAATTGCATTATTTTTAGAACCTCCAATCATGGACGAACCACCACCCAGATTTGAAAATAGAGGACCTAGACCACCACCACTTTTAGAAAATCCAAGACCGCCACCAATATTTCATGATGGACCTCCAATTTTTGGAAACCCACCTGAGCACAATTTTCACCAAAATCCACCAAATCAAGGGAATAATCATAATCATAACCATGTTGATGATGATGTAGAATCTCAAGGCACAAATGAACCAAGAAATGAAGTTCCAAACATAATTAATCTTGCAAACTCCAAAGAGGGAAAAATTATGGACTACGCTATCCCCGATTTTGAGCAATTAAATTCATGGATAGTTAGACCCCATATTAACGCCCTCCATTTTGAACTTAAACCCATAATGTTCCAAATGTTACAAACAAATGGACAATTTGCCGGAATGCCGTCGGAGGATCCTCATTCTCATTTAAAATCTTTTATGGAGATCACCGATGCTTTCTTGATCCCTGGGGTATCTAACGATGCCTTGGACTCACTTTGTTTCCTTTTTCTCTAAGGGATCGGGCAAAGTCTTGGTTTAATTCTTTGGCACCTGGCTCTGTGCCATCATGGAGCAACATGGCTGAAAAGTTTTTGCGAAAATATTTTCCACCTACCCGTAATGCTAAGTCCAGAAACGAAATTTGCATGTTTAAACAATTGGACGATGAAGCAATTCCCGATGCATGGGAAAGGTTTAAAGAGTTGTTAAGGAAATGCCCTCACCATGGCATTCCATATTGTATTCAACTCGAGACGTTTTACAATGGGTTAAACCCCATGGCTAAACAAATGCTCGATGCGACATCAG
The DNA here is from genome assembly GCA_954870635.1 of Arctium minus. Lineage (NCBI taxonomy): Eukaryota > Viridiplantae > Streptophyta > Magnoliopsida > Asterales > Asteraceae > Arctium > Arctium minus. Next base: position 17,100,604 of record OX941082.1, read on the forward strand.
GAGGGGCCTTTACAGCTATTACCTATAATGACGGGTATGAAATTCTTGAAAAGATTTCAGCAAACCATGGACATTGGGTTGATCCACGTGCCCAAACGCAAAAGAGGACTACTGGAATTCATGATGTAGACGCATATACTGCTTTAACAGCCCAGCTCACTTCTATGGCCACTATGCTTAAAAACATAACTTTGGGCCAAGGAGCACAATCAGCTGCTACTACACCTATTCCAGCAGTACTCTCAGTGCAATGTGTTTGTTGTGGTGGGGAACACTCTTATGAACATTGTCCTCATAATTCTGAATCTGTAAACTATGTTCATAACAGATCTGGTCCTTACAACAACACTTACAATGCCAGTTGGAAACAACACCCGAACTTTTCTTGGAACAATCCATATTTAAATCTACCTACGCAAAAACAAGGAATTTCAAATTATTAACCACAACATCAAGCAAGTAGCTCTCAGAATCAGTATCAAGGTTTTCAAACTACTCAACCATCTTTTCAAAACAACCCACCTTCGCAAGTTGATTCATCGTCTTCTTTGGAAGCAATGATGAAAGGGTTTATGACCCAAACACAAGCTTTCTTAACCCAACAACAATCCCAAAATCAAGCTCAACAGCAACAAAATCAATCTATGTTTAATCAACACAGTGCGATACTCAGGAACTTGGAAACCCAGATCAGTCAACTCGCACTCAACCAGACCAATAGGGCCATGGGCAATTTGCCTAGTAACACGGAAGTCCCAAGAGCTTTAGGAAAGGAACATGTAAAAGATGTGACCCTTAGGTGTGGTAAAGAATTGAATGAAACAGTACAAAACAAGTTTCGACCAATGACTCAAACAGAATTTAAAAATACCAAAAAGTCAGAACCTGAAACTATTGTTTTAGCTCCTGTTCTTGAACCATAGCCTAAGCCCACAAAGAATCTAGATCCCGAGGTAGCCAGTCCTGTCCAGCCTATAGTGGATGAAATCCCAACCTTACCAAAGGAGAGTGAGACCAAGGGCACAAAAGACACATCTTGCTCCACACATTCAAGTAAAGCTTTCATAAAACCAGTTCCTCCTTATGTTCCTTACCTTCAAAGGTTAAGGAATCAAAAAGAAGAACTGCAATTTAAAAAATTCTTGGATGTGTTCAAAGAATTGCACATCAACATATCTCTTGTTGAAGCAATCGAGCAAATGCCTAGTTATGCCAAATTCCTTAAAGACATCCTAAGCAAGAAGAAGAAGTCAAATGAATATGAAAATGTTTCTCTTACTGAAGGATGTAGTGCTCTCTTGACCAATAGAATACCCCCTAAGCTGAAAGATCCAGGGAGTTTTACCATTCCTTGTTCAATAGGTGGGAAGGATATTGGGAAGGCCTTGTGTGATTTGGGAGCTAGCATCAATCTCATGCCTTTATCCGTCTTCAACAACTTAGGAATAGGACAGGCTAGACCCACCACTGTTACACTCCAATTGGCCGACAAGACCATTGCCTACCCAAAAGGAAAAATTGAGGATGTCTTAGTTCAGGTTGATAAGTTCATCTTTCCGGCAGATTTCATCATTTTAGACTTTGAGGCTGATAATGATATTCCTATCATTTTAGGAAGACCATTCTTAGCCACCGGAAGAACTTTGATAGATGTTCAAAAAGGAGAGTTTACCATGAGACTCCAAGACCAAAAAGTCACATTTAATGTTTTCAATTCCTTAAAATACCTTGATGATGTTGAGGATTGTTCAAACTTATATGTGATTAAATCATTGTGTCATGAGGAGGGAGTTAAAAAAGCCTGTAAGTTGGAGGATGAGGATGATGAGAAATTAGCCTTAGGAGAAAAAGATGAGGTTGAGGATTTTGCCTTAAGAACAAAGGAGACTGTCCCACTGCATGCTGCAGCATTTGAGCTGTTGGAAAATACTGATCAAAAACCTTTCACATCATCCATTGTTTAATTACATGACCTGGAGTTAAAACAACTCCCCTCTCATTTGAAATATGTTTTTCTAAAACAAGAAGGCAAATTTCCTGTCATCATACCATCTACCCTAGATTTTTATCAAGAAAAGAAATTGGTGGATAAGTTGATGTTGCACATAAAAGCCTTAGGAGGGACCACCACTAACCAAGGTGTGATGACCATGATGCAAGATTTGTTTGTGCAAAACAGCAGGTACATGAATAGGTTGTTTGATCAAAAAGGAGAGCTCAGGGACAAAGTAGAGATAATGAAGACTGAATTGGTGGACAAAGGGCAAAAGAAAGTCAAAACAAATGTGAAGAAAATCAAGATTGTGTTGGTGGAGAGGTATGAGTTCAAGATCAGGAAAGTGGAGAGGATGCTGAAAGTTCTGAAGAAAAAGAACATCCAATTGGCAAAAGAAAAATGGGAGGCCGAAGAAGAATTGACGGCTCTCAAAGAACAGATGATTACTTATGCTGCTACACCACCACCACATGATCCACAGCCTACTCCAATGGAGTAGGACAGGTTCTATTCATTACTTTTTAGCTCCATGTTCTTTGTTCATTTTTTATTTTTGAGTTTGGGATGTGTTTTTACAGATTTTTAGGATTTATTTTCTTGAAAATGGGCATTGATGATCAGTTTGAGCATGCATACATATCCACAATAAATTCATACAATCATGGTCTATATCTCACTATGTAGTTCTTGCTAGAACTAGGATTGTTTTACTTGGGAAGCAATTTGGTCCACATCTCACATAAGAAATGATTTGGGCCATCTTTTGATACTCAAAATTAGCCACTTGCACCCACTCCATCTTAACCATACACTTTCACATCATTACAATGAGGACATTGTAAACCTCAAAGTTTGGGGTTGGGAAAGTCCACCATGGCAAAAGCATAAACATAGAAAAAAAAGAGCATAACTCTCCAAATCTGCATTGTTTGGACTTAGTCACTAAAAAAGTCCCATAGGGGCTAAGTGCATTGCATTCACCAAGGAAAAGAGCACAAATAGTGCCAAATCTGAAAATTTTGAAATGATGCAAAGGGTGAATATAAGAGGCAAAGTGAGAAAGAAAAAGCCATAAATAGTGATCCAGTTCTTTAAAAAGTCCTTTTGATCTTAATTTTGAGATGTGGGTACCATAACAAAAAGAAAATCTTGCTAGCATATTGTTCATACTCATAGTAGATAGAAATCATGGACACTTTGGATTTATGAAGGGCTATGCCATGCATTCTTGGATTGATCATCTACATGTGTGCACTTAATGCACCCATCTTGAAAATATTACCAACTTGAGTCATTTTCTTTTCTTTTCTTTTTGTGTCTTAATTGCTTGGGGAAAGCAATATTTCAAGTTTGGGGTTGTGATGACACTAATTATTTAGTGTCATTATGCTCTTTTTCTCTTTATTTTAGGATAGTATTTTACCTTCTAATTCCAACCTTTGAGTCATTTTAGTTCATTATTTTATCTTTTCTTGTTTCTTGGAGCTAAAGATGTGAATGACTTGTTTTATTGCATTGGATAAGCTAATTGGTGTATTTTTGGACAGAATTATAAGTGCAGCAGACTGCATCATTCCTGCAGCAGCTAAATATGGAGCTTAATGGATAAGCTAGAAGGAGCTTAGCATGGAAAGACTTTTTGGGATTTTTATATCTGATTTTTGGGAACCTTCTAGAGTAATTTTGGCTGGTGTACTTTGGATAAAACACTTGTCCTTATTGTCTTTTGGATATTAACTTTTGGTTAATGTGTCTTTGTACTTTAAGTACTTTGTTAGTGTTAATTACTCTTTTGTGCCACTCCCTTTTAGTATAAAAAGGGAGCTTGGGGTTGTAGTTTAGGGATCCATTATCTATCATCTCATTTTATAATTGCAAGAAATCTTTTGGTTACCTCCTCTTGTTCTTTATTTTATGCTTTATTATTCTTAGCTTTCTTTAATTAGTTCTTTACATTATTTGCACTTTACATTATCGTCATTTTATTTCTTGTAATTTATATTCAGTCATTTAATTTATGTCATTTACATTTATGCATTTACTTTCCGTCATTTATCGCTTTATGTCTTTAAATATGAATAGCTAATTTATTTAGCTCGGGTGTGAGATAAAAGGGTGAGATTTTAAACCAAAGAAAGGTGGACATTGTTTCGCAATAACAATGTTCCATCATTTTATTTCAAGTTTTATAAAGTTCAATGACACTTCTTGACGAACTGATCACTTGCTAAAGTGTTAAAGTGCGGTTGACTTAGAGATAAGCTACCAAAAGCACGTCAGTTTGAATGATATAAGAAGTAGACTTGAGAGAGTTGCTTATTATTTATAAACTGATTTATTCTCGACAAGTTGATCGCTAGTCATTAGTGTTAAAGTGTAGAGGACTTAGAGATAAGCCCCTTCGAACACGTCAACTTGAATGATATGGGAATCGGCTCGAGAGAGTGGTTTTAGATACAAAGAGATTTGATCGTCCATATATTTTGAGGACTTTATTCTACACTATAAATAGCTGGAGGCTGCACAGAGATGTGTTTAGTCGAATCTAAACAGTAGTGTGCATATTGAAGTCCGAGAGGAATACCCTCAAAATAGATGGTGGATCTAGTTATGGCCAACTCATGCTGCAGCATGTCTGTAGCATAAGTCTGCTGGAATTTGTGTTTAAATCTCACCTAATTGTCTTACACCCGTGCTTGCTTTAATATTCTGCTAATCTAATCAAGTGACAAACCAAACCAAATCAAAGTCTTCAAAATCGCCATCTGAAATCTTTTCTTTCTATAACTTTTTATTAAACTTTTACTCCAATCTCTGTGGGACGATATCCGGTACTTTACCGTTTTATTACTTGAAAGACGATATTAGATCTTATTGTATACTTGCTTTGAGGTTTAATTAGCACACGTCTATAGGTGTATTCCAAGCACTATCAAATAACAACGAACTAATCTAATTTCCATTACTAGAAAAGAGATTACAAATAAGGGTGTCATTTATTGACCCAAAGGTTCTCCTACCAAAAGTAATTACAAATGAAATATTCCCAAATCTCTCACTCAAGCACTATGCCAGCTTAGAACCGATGCCGCTAAAACCTGAGATACACATCAAACCAAACAAGTGTTAGGCCAAACGGGCCTAGTGAGTTGTACAAAAGCATGACATGACATTCGATAAACATGAAATAGCATAATTAACGACTCGGTCCACATGGTCATACTGGAATCAATGGGGGAGATCCATCACACCAATGAGTTTTACCTCAAGTCAATGCACCTTGGGTGTTGTTGTTCCGACAACACCTAAAGGCCCGACACACCGTCCCGGTGGCGGGGGGATTAGGCACATACCGTCCCGGTGGCACCTAAGGCTACATCCTCCTGGCAAATACTCACGGTTCCTCCAACATATATATATATATATTCCATTTCCGCACATATCTAGTATCACAAGATATATACACATATTAACCATCCTTATACATATCTCGCATCAGCAAGAAACATATATAAGGACTTGCATGACTTCAATCCCATGTTGGGCCCAAAACACCCAAGCATGTAGGATTAATCAACAATCTTCACATAATCTATGATATTAACCATCATAACCAATAATGACGATGTTAACAACACAATGACTTTACACATATCTCAACAGTCAAAACCCCCCAAATACTCATGAAAATAGCATTTAGGTCAAACTTATCAGGTGATCAGATTTGTGCATACATAACAAGTAGTACAAGTAAACACTTAAGATATGTATCCCGGTTAAAGATTTTGGTAAAGAAAACTCACATTGCTAGATTTAAGCTAAATCTAGTATTTACCCACTTAGAGCTTTCCATGAAGAAACTTGGTTCTTCAAACCAAATCTTCCAAAACCTAGATCCACAAGGTTCCAACCATGAATATACATAATCAACCACAAAGAATCGTTTCCCAACCTTGTACATGAATATCTCAACTGATACCGAAATCTTAACTTCTATAAATGAAGAGAATAGAAGATTACCTTATCCCGAACTTGAATCCACCAACCAAAACATATCTAGTTCACCAAAATGGTTACAAACCTCCGATCTATGAAAGGGAGAACAAAGGGTGGATGAAACCCTAGAAAACTTTGGTGAAGAAGATGAATAGGGAGAGATGAGATGCTTACCACCACAAAATACTCTAGTAAACTTCAATATACTTCCAATCTCTTGCTAGATCCTTGAAGAGCTCTCAAAAACGAAACCGTAGCAACTTGAATCACCCAAATCGGAGTTGGGATGAAGAAGATATGAAGAAATGAAGTTTTAAGGTGAAAATGGGGTTTGGGGCCGATTTTCCCCCTTTTTGTGCGACCCAGCGGCTCCGCGCGGGTCCATCTGCGCGGAGAGCCGCACGGAGCACTGCCGCCCCAGATTTTGCCCGAACACTATTTTGGTCATAACTTTTTCGTTATAGCTCCGATTTTGCTCCTGAAAGAACCGTTGGACTCGTAATTGAATCATTCATCTATCTAAACTATAAAATCCAGGATTCAAGTCCAAATTTAAATATCTTATTTTTCCTTAATATATCGGTTTCTGTATAAACTTGAGATGATACCTTTCGAAAATCGGGGTGTTACAATCCTCCCAACCTTAAAAAAAATTTCGTCATCGAAATCTGGAACCACCAAGCACCCAACTCACACTTGAAAATATTGATTGATTTACTATCCAAAAGGAATGCCTTCACGAAACCTCACCTCATATACGGACCCGATTACATTCCGGTCTAGGTTGTCGCTGCGTTTCTCATAATGTACCGTTACAAACTAAATCTTAACGTTCAATATATTTTGCCGATGTTAGGATGAACGTTGAGTCTCTGATTAATCATTAAATCTCGGTTGTCTCCCAATCTCATGTTGCTCATATTACCGCAAGAGTAACTTACGACCTTATTCAGTCATTTCCACCAAGAATATCTCAAAGCAAACATTTCCCTTAGATACCTTTAAATGCAACGCATCAAGGTCTCCTCGATAATCGATTTGTACTTAGAGTCCATCTCGACATTCTCACCAAATTTGTCCAATAAACATTATTACCAAACTCCCACCATGCACTCAAGCATCGATTTCCAAATCAACGAAAGTCCTGACAATTATCAATATACCAATGGTTTATTTCTTAATTATCAACATCTAATTTCCTTAAGTTTACCACTCGTCCTACAGACGCACCAGATCTAACGGAAATACATTGAAGCACACCAACAATCATTGTCCTCAAATTACGTGTCAACACTTAACCTCGAGACGGCCATTCTGCAAACGTGGGTATACTACCAAATATTTCATTCCCAATTAGCAATGTCGATTCAAAGTTGACACCTACTCTTGGAAGTAGTCGCCCAAATCTAACATCCTTACCAGTCAACCATAACATCATCATTATCCACAAATACCCATCAATATAGTACACTACCGACACATAGCATGCCGTCGTACCAAAATCCCACAATTCCAAAACTAACCATACCCAAACAACCGAACACGGTTTTAATCCGTAGGTTTAACGAAGCATAAAGATCGTTACTTAACTAACTGGGAGAAAACACATGTCTAACGCCTCAAACTCCGAGGACTCTTTTAATCCTTAATATCGACTTCTAACACGAGGGGGCTTACACCTATAGCCCAATGAGTTCAAGGTTTTTCACACTACTATGCCAATTTGAAATTTATAAAACTCTCAAATGCATAAGTTTTATAATAATTAAACGTGCGGTGAAAATACACTATCGTGCATTCGATAGGTTTCAAAATTGATCACCAATGCCACGCATATAAAACCATTTTCAAAACTCATTTGATTAATACTTACGTTAATAAAACGATAACGAAAGATGCGTAACAAAATTTTCAAACGGACTACCAGGGTCTTAGTATGCATCAATCTATGCTATGCGTATGAAAATAACTTTCCGTCCTATAACATGTGCAATAAAAGTTTGTACAACTTCCAAAAGAGGATTTCACAACAAAACTTGCATGTGACCGTTTATTTCACAAAGCTAGTAGATTGATATGCGTATGCACCCCGTTAAAACGTGAAATAATTTATGTCGTTTTCGAGTTCAAAGCCAAATATAAACATGCTCTCATTATTCTAAAACATTGATTGAAATATCATGACGAAAATTTCCAATAATATATGCATACATGAGATGTGCAACTGAATTGGTCCCACTAAACTCAAAGGAAAGCAATACCACTGTTTTTAATCCGGATAAATTTCTTCAAGACTCCATTTAGTTAAAACCGAGCCAACGACCCAACAGTTTACGTAAATACCCAATGAAGGTCACTATAAGTATTGAAACACGTTTGACTAACTATTATGCAAACATGACCAAAAGTATAATTAACTAAAATCTCATCGCTGGTTGAGACAAACAACTTTTCAATGAACTCATACTCTTATGTTTTCAAAATGCCTCATAACACAATAATATGTGTTTTATGAAAAAGGGTTTATAAGATCAAATACACTAAATGACACTTACATCAATTGGACTCCAATTATATATGTAAAATCGTCGAGGAAACATCTCAACATGATTTATTTACCAAAATACCCAAAGATTCCAAAATGGATGCCTCGACATGTTCATAAAACTAAAAATTTCAAAATAACCAAAACTTCTCATTGGTTGCAACAAAATGTTTTTCAAATGAACTCTTTCTCTTCATGTTTCCAAAACGACTCTTAGTTCAATGACATGCATTTTTCTACGGTTTATAAAATCATATGCACCAAATGGACAATTAAGTATCCAAAATATAGTGGCCGGCAACGGGGGTACCCGTATCCGTTGAGAACGGGAGAGCACGAAGTATGCCACTCCTACAACGTTCATCGTATGACACCTAGTCGACATGAAAGCCCAAGTGTCCCTACGAATCCTTGACAAGTTTCACCCAAATAATGAAATGTCTTTAAACAACGTTTATGAAGACACATACTTCAAAGACGTGATTAACCCAAAACTCAACACGTATTGGGACCAGAGAGTTTCAAAAGGTTTTATGGATGCAAATACGCCCAAAATGCATATAATGAAAAATAGACTTCATTTGTACAAAAAAATCATCAAAGATGCATAAATCATAAAAATAGAATTTAATTGTACAAAACCACCAAAAACACGTAAATCATGCTATTTGGTTGTTGAACTATTCAAAATCCAATCTGAGCATTTTAGGAGGTTAAAACAACCCGAGTTTACCAACTATGAAAATTTATCAAAATATTCATACATTGACAAATACCAAGTAAAACATATTTTTACTTCAAAATACATATTTTGGCATGTACAGCGTTTTCACAATTCAATTTGAACTCACGCTCCTCGATTTCTATAGTTACACTATCGTCATCTAGATGTTCAACGTTTTAAGGTAAAGACCACAGACTTCATAGGTTCACCTCACAATTTCTCCTTGAATACATCGATTCAAAAAGTATATGGTTCTAATCCAACCAATTAATCTGACTCGAAACCGTCCACTTAATGCAATCACCATACTTACCGTCACTCCAAGTAACGAATAATACAATCATCAACCTTTTCTAATGGTTACCCATTTAGAAACTTTCTTACTACCCCAACGGTCGACATACCAAGGCAGTTCATACAAGCACGAGGATGAATAAGGAGGAGATTAACAAAATTGAACACGAAGGAAACGTACTACTACGTCTACAAATATCATAACATTAATAAACCAAGCACAATAGAACGTACTACTACATCACCAATTGTCACGGTAACGGCACTTCAAGCACCATCACGTATAAATATCCTCATAATAACATTAGCTAGGTGAGATTATGAACATATAATAAATAAAGGTTCTCGTTACCATCGCCACAACGCTTGATAACCATAGTTTCCGTCGATTCTAAGACTAACCCATATTAGAAATTTCTACCCATCTCACAAATCATTGCCTAACGTACTCAGTCTAAGTCTAGACATCTTACATTCATGCCTAGTTCACTTAAACTAGAGCTCTGATTCCAACTTGTAACACCCTAAAGTTAGGGATAACAAAAATCCGAAAAAAACGGACATGCGGTATATAAAATTGCCAAAGCAAGAGCCTCCCAACAATGGGGAAAATACACAAACTTGTTTAAATACCGTCGTAATTAAACGGACAATAAATAACAACTAACTAATATAATTTCCATTATTAGAAAAGAGATTACAAATAAGAGTGTCATTTATTGACCCAAAGGTTCTCCTACCAAAAGTAATTCCAAATGCAATATTCCCAAATCTCTCACTCAAGCACTATGTCAGCTTAGAACCGATGCCGCTAAACCTGAGATACACATCAAACTAAACAAGTGTTAGGCCAAACGGGCCTAGTGAGTTGTACAAAAGCATGGCATGACATTCGATAAACATGAAATAGCATAATTAACGACTCGGTCCACATGGTCATACTGGAATCAATGGGGGAGATCCATCACACCAATGAGTTTTACCTCAAGTCAATACACCTTGGGTGGTGTTGTTCCGACAACACCTAAAGGCCCGGCACACCGTCCCGGTGGCGGGGGCATTAGGCACATACCGTCCCGGTGGCACCTAAGGCTACATCCTCCTGGCACATACTCACGGTTCCTCCAACATATATATATATATATATATATATATATTTTCCAATTCCACACATATCTAGTATCACAAGATATATACACATATTAACCATCGTTATACATATCTCGCATCAGCAAGAAACATATATAAGGACTTGCATGACTTCAATCCCATGTTGGGCCCAAAACACCCAAGCATGTAGGATTAATCAACAATCTTCACATAATCTATGATATTAACCATCATAACCAATAATAACGATGTTAACAACACAATGACTCTACACATATCTCAACAGTCAAAACCCCCCAAATACTCATGAAAATAGCATTTAGGTCAAACTTATCAGGTGATCAGATTTGTGCATACATAACAAGTAGTACAAGTAAACACTTAAGATATGTATCCCAGTTAAAGATTTTGGTAAAGAAAACTCACATTGCTAGATTTAAGCTAAATCTAGTCTTTACCCACTTAGAACTTTCCATGAAGAAACTTGGTTCTTCAAACCAAATCTTCCAAAACCTAGATCCACAAGGTTCCAACCATGAATATACATAATCAACCACAAAGAATCGTTTCCCAACCTTGTACATGAATATCTCAACTGATACCGAAATCTTAACTTCTATAAATGAAGAGAATAGAAGATTACCTTAGCCCGAACTTGAATCCACCAACCAAAACACCTCTAGTTCACCAAAATGGTTACAAACCTCCAATCTATGAAAGGGATAACAAAGGGTGGATGAAACCCTAGAAAACTTTGGTGAAGAAGATGAATAGGGAGAGATGAGATGCTTACCACCACAAAATACTCTAGTACACTTCAATATACTTCCAATCTCTTTCAAGATCCTTGAAGAGCTCTCAAAAACGAAACCGTAGCAACTTGAATCACCCAAATCGGAGTTGGGATGAAGAAGATATGAAGAAATGAAGTTTTAAGGTGAAAATGGGGTTTGGGGCCGATTTTCCCCCTTTTTGTGCGACCCAGCGGCTCCGCACGGGTGGCCGCGCGGGTCCATCTGCGCGGAGAGCCGCGCGGAGCACTGCCGCCCCAGATTTTTCCCTAACACTGTTTTGGTCATAACTTTTTCGTTATAGCTCCGATTTTGCTCTGGAAAGAACCGTTGGACTCGTAATTGAATCATTCATCTATCTAAACTATAAAATCCAGGATTCAAGTCCAAATTTAAATATCTTATTTTTCCTTAATATATCGGTTTCTGTATAAACTTGAGATGATACCTTTCGAAAATCGGGGTGTTACATTCCGGTTGTTTCATATAAACTTCTTCCTCCAAGTCACCATTTAAGAATGCCGTTTTGACATCCATTTGGTGAATCACTAAATTGTGGATAGCTCCTCAGGCTATCAACAATCTAATCGTGGAGATCCTTGCAACCGGGGCATAGGTATCAAAATAATCGATGCCTTCCCGTTGCCTAAAGTCTTGGATTACCAATCGAGCTTTGAACTTGTCGATTGATCCATCGACTTTCATCTTCCTTTTGAAGATCCACTTGCAACCCAAAGGTTTACAACCCGGTGGCAAGTCCGATAATACCCAAGTATTATTCCCCATGATGGAATCCATCTCATCATTTATTGCTTCTTTCCAGAAAGCAATATCTTGAGACTTCATAGCCTCATCAAATGATTTTGGATCTTCCTCTATACTATAACAATAAGAGAATTGTGATCCAATTTCATCTCTTGATCCTTCTACCAAGTATACTTGGAAATCGGGACCAAAGGATTTTTCAATCCTTCCTCTTTTGCTCCTTCGAAGCATCGGAGATTCGGTTGGAACAATTGCTTGTTCTTCAACCTCACTAGTTACACTAGTATTTGGAACAAGATCCTTCGGCCTAGGTATTGAAGAGAATCTAGTCTCATCAAATAATGCATCTCTCGATTCTATAACGGTGTGAATCGTTATAGAATCATTAGGTTCAATAACATAGAACCTATATGCCTTGGAATTCTCGGCATATCCAACAAAGATGCAATCAATACCCTTTTCACCCAAGGTTTTCCTTTTGGGTTCGGGTAGTCGAACAACCGCTCGACAACCCCAAACTCGAATATAATTCAAGTTAGGCATTTTCTTGAACCAAAGTTCATATTGGGTAATCTTGTTCCTTTTATTGGGAACTCGATTTAATAAATAACAAGTCGTTAACATGGCTTCACCCCAAAATCCATCACTCAATCCCGAGTAGGATAACATAGAGTTCACCATTTCTTTGAGAACTCTATTTTTTCGTTCCGCCACACCATTTTGTTGAGGTGTATAAGGCGCCGTAGTTTCATGAATTATTCCTACGGATTGGAAAAACATGGGGTCGTAATATTCCCCACCACGATCGGTGCGTAAACATTTAATTAAACCGTTCATTTGCAATTCAACTTTCGTTTTATAAATTTTAAATTTATCCAACGCTTCATCTTTTGAGTGCAATAAATAAATATAACAAAACCGTGAAGCTTCGTCAATAAAAGTAACAACGTACTTTTTATTACCAAAAGACCGAGTTGAATGCAAATCACAAAGATCACTATGAATTAATTCAAGCACCGACGAATCTCTTTTCACATTAGGAAAAGGTTGTCTAGTGATCTTTGTCAACATGCAAGTTTTACATTTTTCGGTTTTAACGTCAAAAGCCGGAATAAGACCGTCTTTTGACATTTCAACCATTCTTTTAAAATTAACATGACCTAGTCTAGCATGCCATAAACTAGAATCAACAAGAACTTCATTTGCAATATAAATAGAATTCGAAACAAAATTCTTATTATTTAAACTTAACATGAACATGTCATTATTCAAATAACCGAATCCTACAAAAGAGCCACCTTTAGACAAGGTAAACTTTCCGGACTCAAAAACTTGCCTATATCCTAACTTATTCAAAGTACTACCGGAAACCAAATTCTTTCGAATTTGTGGTACAAACAAAACGTCAACAAGTTCAATTATTTTATTAGAGCTAAATTCTAGCCTAACTAAACCGCGTCCAAGAATGGGAGCATTTGACTCGTTCCCCATGTGTAGCACAGATCCGTCTTCAACCGGTTCAAAAGAGGTGAACCAACGTCGATCCTTGCACACATGACTCGAGGCACCCGTGTCAATCCACCAAGCATCATCATCCTGCACATAAAATGATTCAGATATTAGTGGTACATAATTCAAATTTGAATTAACACCAAAGTCAATAAACTGACCTTGTCGTGGGTTCTGATAATTGGATCTTTGCCCACCACCACTTGAGTTTGCTCCGTTCTTATTCTTGACAACTCGACAATCCCGCTTGAGATGGCCGGCCATCCCACAAGTCCAACAGGTTAATTTAACCTTTTTGTTGGGACCTTTCTTGGCTTCATTGAACTTACGTTTTCCCTTGAAATTGTTGGATCTTCCCTCTTCAACCATGTTCACCGAAGGTGCAGAAACCTCTTTTATTTTAGGTTTCTCAGTCTCTTGCGCCCGAAGAGATTCCTCTATGCGCAAGTGACTACCGAGTTGTACAAGAGACAACTATTCCTTCTTGTGTTTCAACATATGTTTGAAGTCTTTCCAAGAGGGAGGAAATTTATCAATAATGCTCGATACGGATATGGATTCGTCCATCTTCATATCATGTTGAGCATATTGGCCTAGAATGCGTAGGAGCTCATTGTATTGCTCCATCACAGGCCTTGAATCCACCATTTTGTAATTATTAAAATTACTCACGAGGAACTTCTTACTAGAAGCATCCTCCGCCATGTATTTGGACTCAAGAGAGTCCCACAGCTCGTTAGTAGATTCAACATTTTGATAAATATCGAAGAGGGAGTCACACATACCATTCAAAATGTGGCCGCGACATATGTAGTCGTCGTTTTCCCATTTGCCGCGACGCCGGGTCATCTCCAACGTCTCGTCCTCCATCACCTCCGGCATGGGAGTGCTTAACACGTACACGACCTTCAACGTGATCAACAAGAAGTGCATCTTCTTTTGCCATCGCCGAAATTCGACGCCTTCAAACTTCTTCAACTTGGTGAACTTGGTCGTCATGTCTCTCACCGATTGATCACTCACCATCTCTCACGAACGGATTAACACTTAAGATTTTTGGGGGATTTGAAGGGGTGCAGAAATCGATGGGTAGAGAGAGATGAGATATGATCGAAGCTTGGATAGAATATGAGATCGCGTGATAGCTCACTTTCCTTAAGTGTTATTTCGACCCTATTCTGCCTGGGTATCACGAAATACACTCGAGGATAATCTCAAATCCACCGTATCGATTCTGGCAGAAATCGACACTATTTAAACACCAAGAGAATGTAACCGATGCCATAATATTAATGATAATAATCATCCATTTAATGGAATTGATTGTTAATTGGTCAATTGGTGTATGTTATAAATCAAGTTGGGAGTTACAAAAGAGATTGATTGGGGGTTACAAACAGCACCAGCAACAGTGCATTACGCGGGTAGCCGCGCGGGTTAACCCGCGGCACAACCTGCGTGAGCCACTGTCTCCCACACGAAACAGTGCACCACGCGGGTAGCCGCGCGGGTTAACCCGCGGCATAACCCGCGTGAGTCACTGTTTCGTCTCACAAACACCAATTTACTTTCCTAACAATCCCGGGTCATAGTTAGCTTACACGAGTGTGCACTTCACACCTCCTAACTCGTGTTATAGCTTAGCTACAAACCCCATTATTATCTTTGTGAATCCAATTACACAAAATGACCGATGATTTCACTAAAATCACCAACATGATTAAGCTTGTTTATCATGCGTATAATCATATATGATATTGAAATTTCTCGTCTTCTTGCAATTTGATCACTTTCTCGTTTGAACTTAACCCCATATATATATATATATTGATTAATAGTTTAGTGTATTACGTAATATTTTGTATTAAATTTAATTTAGTTACTTTGAGTTTTTAAATTGTAAATTATATTCAAATAATTTAAATTTTTTCATTAAAAATGAAAATATAAATAATTTTATTATAATTTTGGTCATAAGAAAAACATTTGTATAATGACCAAAGGTTTGATAAAATGAAATTTTATTAGAATTTTTTTAAAACATAATATTTGTTATAGTTTTGTACCACATTAAAGATCAAGGATAAGGATACTTGCATTGAATTTTAAAATGCATTAAATAGATGTTTGTGAGACGAGTATGCTTAACTCAAAAAAACTAGTGTATTTAGACACATGTTATCTTATAGAATTGAATTATTGTAATTTAATTTGCTCCGTAACCTAATATTTATTTATTAAAAATTGTCATTTTAATTTTAAAGATGTTCATTAAATAACTTATTTTAAATCAAGTGATAATTATTTATTTGATTATGAAAATCAATTATATATTATAATTATTAGGTTTAATAAAATACTATAATAATAAATAAGTATTATAATATTGAAGATGTTCTTTTAGTATAGAAGACCATATTCTTCTCTAATTTGAGTCGAAGAATCAGGGACGGACCCAGAAATTTTTTATATGGTGGCACCACATGATATAGACAAAAAATTTTACAAAAAATACGGTTTTATCGACGTGTTTTCATCTTTTTACCGACGTTAAACATTGTCTGATGTGTTTTTTTTGGCCTAATTTTCCACCATTTCGAGGAATTTTTAAAGTTTTTTGCTTAATTTCGACGAATTTTTATCCTTTTTATTGATTTCGAGGGATTTTTTTCGGTTTTTTTGGTTGATGTCAGGAGTTTTATTCGGTTTTTTGGTTGATTTCAAAAGGTTTTTTTTGGTTGATTACAAGTTACGGTTGCACCTTCTTGAAGTTTTCAAAATAATACGGTAGCACCTTCCAAAACGATACGGTTACACCTTTCACGAACCTAAAAATTTTACCCTTCGTCGGAGAAAAGATATGGTGGCACGTGCCACCCATGCCACCATGGTAACTCCGTCCATGCGAAGAATGAGATGAGTTCATTAACAATTCACATGAATTCCATTGAACCAGAAATGATATATTGGAAGAATTCGTTGGGATACTCTTATGGTCTCTCGAACCATAATGATTTACTCGATCATAAACTTAATGATGGTAAAGGTTGTAGTTGATTTTTTTTAGTGTTCAATAATCCCATTATTTTTAATGTTTTTTTTTTTGAAATGGTGTCCTGGGCCTTTGGCCTAGACTAGTCCCTTGACAATGAAACCGATTGCTAAAGCATGCACCCCTGAGGTTATACCCAGTAGCCACAAAGTTGCTAATGCAGGGAATCGAACCCAGGTTGAGCGCTATGAACTCCCCAGGAGATTACCGCTATACCACAAGCCTTGTGGTTCATTATTTTTAATGTTTTTAGTGTTTTTCTAATAGTTAGGTTGGAGATGGTTAGTCAACTATGGAATTGATATGAGTAACTTGCATTGGTTGGGTTTTAAAAGTTTTTAAAAGTGGTAATTTTGGTCCAACTCTTTTAGATACTTGCAGTTTGAACTCCCAAAGTTATCAAACTTCAATTTAACTCCACTAACTTTCTTGCCTTAGGTGCCGTTTGTTTTTTAAGAGATCTAAAGTCTGAAGTCTTATTTTAGTTATGATTAATAAGAGGTGGTGTGTAAAAAGATCTGAACGATTCAGACTTAAGAGTCATTAAGAGGTTTTTTTAAAAAAAACAAACAACCCCTTAATGTTTTTCCACTTTTCATACAAGAGGATGTTCATATTATGACTCTTGTTCATCTCTATTATATTTTTCTAATAATTGTTTTTTATGCCTCGACAATCAATCTTTAACCCTTATGTGTTTATTAATATGCTATTAATCGTATACCATAAAATATGTAAACAACTTCACTTGTCTGAAAATACCCGTATTTCATGCCTTGTGAAAGTATTTTACTAGAGGATACTTGTGTGTTTTCCTTATTCAATATCATCATCCCTCGAACTCTTATTAAACTGGCGATGAAAACTCGTGCTATTTAGCTTCATTCATCCTCTTATTAAACGAAATATAATTCTAAAGATAATTACTTTAACATAGTATTATTGTAGGTAATTTGAGGACGAAGCAATTTGACCCTTGAAATTCTCTCCACTGGTCTTGAAATGTATATGTAAATATGTCAAGAAGAAAGTTGATGCAAAAAACAAACGAAGACATTGAGGGGGTATTACTATACAAAATGTCACCAAATTTGCTCATAAAAACAGTGTGTAACTGTTGCATGCAATATCTGCTTCCAGTTAC
The DNA here is from genome assembly GCA_954870635.1 of Arctium minus. Lineage (NCBI taxonomy): Eukaryota > Viridiplantae > Streptophyta > Magnoliopsida > Asterales > Asteraceae > Arctium > Arctium minus. The sequence goes on from OX941082.1 coordinate 17,118,530, forward strand.
GCTATAAAGCCATAGTAGTAAGATGATAATCTCACAAGTTTGCTAAGGGGTTGTTTGTTTTTTTTAAAAAACCTCTTAATGGCTCTTAAGTTTGAATCGTTCGGATCTTTTTACACATCACCTCTTATTAATTATAACTAAAATAAGACTTCAGACTTTAGACGTCTTAAAAAACAAATGACACCTAAGTATTGTTTGTGTCCCTTTTCCCCCCTTTATTCAAAACATACCCAGGCCCGGCCCTGGGGCCGTGCGGCCCGTGCGGCCACACAGGGCATCAAAGTCCATAGGGGCATCAAATTTTTATATATTATTAGTATAGGTCTAAAAATTTAGGTTTGGGCTGAAAAAAATATTAAAACTGTAAGACCCGGTTTTAAAATAAAACGTATATTTTTTTTCTTACCTGAATTGAACCGTAATTAAATATAGCAACTAAAGATAGTTGAGGGATTAAAACCGTCAATTAACCAAACTATATAATTATATATAAAAAAAAAAAAAAAAATTCATAAGAGTAAATTACATATCGTCCCTGTGCACCGTCTCTCTCTCATCTCTCTCTCTCTCTCTAAACTTTCAAATAACTTCTCTCTAGATTATCTTACGATCCGTTGAAGTAATCGACGAAATAACTACATATTCGGAATCTACGCGACGAACCCTTCTTAGAGGTATAAATTTCTTCTTAAGTTATTTAAGTTGGTAAGTTAGGGTAGTTAAAGTTGGTTGGTAGATTATGATTATATAATACAAAGTTATAATCATGTATATGTATAGGAATGTTTGTTTTTGTCAAAATTACAAACGGGTAAAGTTTAGAATCAAAATGGTGATATTTGTATCTAGATGTTTAACCGCACACCAAGTGATCGGTTTAATGTCTACGTGAACAAAATCCGTGCTTAAGCTTATAATATAACCATTGAGTTTTAGGTTATGCGATTATTAATAATTGGTGGTTTAAATAGGCAATCGAACGGGTTAAAGTTCGTCTTCAGTCTCACGTGTTATGTCTCAATTTGGTTAAGGTATGGATTTCATTTCTTTTGAATCGTGGGCAACTAGTTGTTGTAGTTGACCCTTCCTAAAGGTGGTTCACCACCTTGTGATTGATCAATCAAACGTGATCAACAAATGTTGAATTATACACACACACACATACACATTGATTTGGTTTATTGAATTAATTGTTTGAACATTTTGATGTTTTATTAAAATGTGTCTCGTATGAGATTGTTTATGAAAAATGTGAAGTATATAGATTATAATTTCTGTGATCGCCATTTGGGTAAGTGGCATATGTTTAGTTTTCATTGATTTTAGAAGAACCCAATAAATGGGCACATTATTTGGGATGCCTTCTATGGCGGCTTTGTTGTCATAGCGTCCTGCAGATGACGGTCCACCAGAGTTAAGCCTATGTGGCTTACGTGAACCCACTCTGGGAGGACTTGGCTGACTTTGTTGGCTCCAGGGCGGATGAATCGATTCTAGATTTTACCCACAGAATATGTGACCGTGGTTAAATTCACGGGGGATCCGTTGTGTGTGCCCGCATGCCGACCCAGTTCGTGTGGTTTGGCCACCCCACGAACACAACGACTGGAATTGACGGACTTTATTTATATTACATTTTGAAGTTAAAGCGTGAACTGTTCTTGAGATTATTGTTTTTGATTATATTACCGAACGTTTCTTTTGATTTAAATGAACTATGAACTTCAGTCTCAAGAACTTTCTTCGAATTGAATTTTTAAGTCTTCCGCTTCGTTATCGATGTTTTTATTATTATTTACGAATTTATATTATAATCCATTCACTGAGCCCTGTGCTCAGCCGTGTTTTTGTTTTCTGACACGGCAGGTTCGAAGTGACGTTTACGGGGACGGAAATTGAGATCGAGCGTGTTATTTTGGAGTTCTTAGAATCGCATTATTATATAAACGTTCTAAGTTTATAAAATCTTTTGAAGTATAAGATTTTGGATTGTAATATATGTTTAGAGTTTATTAGTAGCTCTGATTTAGTTGTGTAATTATGTTAAGTCTCGTATGTGACATCACCCGTTCCGGACCACGGGGACGGGGGATGTTACAAAAACCCATGGTGTATATTTCATATTTGGTAGGTTTGTTTTTTTATATCAAAGCCCAAACCCATGGTTGGATAACTAGACTCTGGATAATGAAAAAAGTACGTTCCAATTTTCAATTGATCGACTCTTCCAATTTTCAAAGCGGTGTTCCACTTCCAGAGGGGCCGATTACCGATTAGTGTCAACGTTTAATGGTAATGAAGCCAGTAGGCCGATTGCAATCGGCGACTATATATATATATATATATATATATATATATACCAGTATACGACCGTCGACCGATTCACAGCCTCACCAGTCACCACCAATTGCGATTTCTTCTCAAATCTTAATCTTTCATTGTTTGTTCTTCACTTCTTCTCAATTTGTGCGGCTGTGCTTCTGTCACCAATTGCGATTTCAGATTTCTTGATTTTCTTCTCAAATCTCCCACTGTCCCACGTATGCTTTTTGTTTCTAAACTCTAAATTCATTGTATTTCCATTTCCAATTTCTTGTGTGGTTACTGTGAATGTGATAATCAATTTCATGGTGTTTAAATTTGGGAAAAAAAACTAGTTTTAGAATGGTGTTGTAGAATCTGATGATGCAGAACAACAACTTAGAAAGCTTCACATACTAGTTCAACAAGGCCAAATCCAAACTGCCAAAAATTTAATTAAATCTCTCATCACTTCAAAGTTGATATTCACTACGCCTTCTGATATTTACGCTAAGTGTAAAGTTTTTTCAAGTTTGGTTTTATTGGTTTGTGCTGAAGAAAACCTCTCCAACGAAGCCATTGATTTTTTTCAAGTTTGATTTTATCGGTTTCCTTTCTCTTGTTCCTTTAATTTACTACTGGAATGTTTGGTTTCTTCTGGTTATGTTAGAGTGTTGGATTTATTTGATCATGTTCTTGGTTCCGGTATTAGGGTCGATAAGTTTACGGTTTACCTTTGGTAAGGTTGATCTGCTGATTTTGCCCCCTGATGGATATGTTTCCAAATGTGTTGCTTGCGTATAGGATTTTGTTGACTTTACCCATCACGGTAGCATCTGCGGAAAGAAGTTTTTCAAAGTTAAAGTTATTGAAGTCGTATCTACGGTTTACCATGAGTCAAGAAAGGCTAAACGGGTTAGCAATTTTGAGTATTAAAAGTAAATTTTTAGCGAATGTCGAATATGAAAAATTGATTGATATTTTTGCTTCAAGAAATGCACGAAGATATCGTTTTAGGTGATGTAGGTTTATATTTTGTAATTTGGGGTTTTGGTTTTATGTCCCTCCTTTTGTACTTTTTATTTTAATTAATAAAAATTGGCGTATGGATGAGCCGCCTAGTTTGACTAGGTTCCAAACCCTTTAAAAAATCGTATATTTTGTCGTTTCATTTACTTAAAACCGTATAGCTGTATAGGGGCATTTTTTTAGCATCTTCGCACAGGGCATCAAAATCCTTAGGAACGGCCCTGAACATACCGAAATCTAGGGTTTGGATCAAAATTTTATTTGTTTAGCTCTTATCCAACAACTTGGTTATATGTGTATTTCTCTGCCTTCAATCAAGCCTTATACTGTTATACATAAGGGCATGAAACTATCTAGTTATCGTAAACGAGTCTCAACTACTTGAATAAGTCACACTCGACAAATAAGAAGTTGTTTTGAATAAAGAAATTATAATCGACTCCAACATCTGCTTGTATGAACTTTTAAAAAAGTTGATATCCAACACTAAAGTTATTGTTATCTGTAACGAGATCATTTACCCTCTCAAATTTCTATATGATTCACGATTGACAATATTCCAAAGCCCTAAGGCTCAAATTGCAACTTATTTAAAGCTTAGGTACTTGATTACAATTTCTACTTGGTCAAATTAAAGTCATTATTCTCAATCTCATTTTTCAATTATTATTTTTGGTCAAAAAAAGATTACTTTGGTCTATAAGTTTATTTAACATGTTTTTTTTTCTTTTCTAAATTTGATTACAAAAATGTGATTTTTGTTGGCGATATACTTATGAAAAATACGTGGGATTCAAACTTTTAATTTTAATCAAATAACTTACACATATATGTTTGTAGGGGAACGATGGTGTGAGAAGTTGAGTTAATGTGAGAAGTGGATTTGAACCATTAATCACTTATAATCTCCACCCATGAATGTGCTTCATAAGGGAATTGATCTGGTGCATCTCATCCTAATGTGCACCCAACGATTGATAACCACTTCTCACTTTTCTCACGTTAAGTCAACTTTTTACCGGAATCCAACCGTATGTTTTTATATGTATGTGTGTATGTGTGTATATATATATATATATATACATGTTGGGAGAATCAAAGGAGAATATAGTCAAAATAAGAGATTAATAAGACGTGTCAAATCACATGTGATTTTACATGAAATTACGGAACACGATCAACGCAAGGGTGAGCGGACGATCTGACGACCTGAGGTCGCGGGCCAAAGTCACGTGAGTCATATGTGATTTTACGGGTGACTTTAGTGTAAAATCAAATGTGATTCGACCGTTTTTATATATTCTTTTATTTGATAATTGTTCTTGTATGAAACTAATCTACGTACATATGTAAGTAACTACACATACATGAGTGTTTATGTATATATCGACACATTTATATACACACACACATATAGGGTTTGGGTTCTCGTGAGACACATGAGACCAACTATGAAGGCACAAAAACACATTGAACATTCATACCAAAAATATTGTGAAGGTACAAAAGCAAACATTCACAATGTTTTTTTATGTCTTTTCGCAGTGTTTTGTTGTGAAAGTTCAGTATTATTTTGTGGTCACATAAAAACAGGTTGGTTTCATATATATATATATATATAGGGAGAGGTTCATTTGAGAAATGGTAAATATATGAGAAATAAATAAGTAATCATAGCCTTTCATTCGGTCAAGATCGACTTTGACCGGTCAAATATTGTGTCTTTGACTGATCAACAATTACGGCTTTGACTGATCAAAAGTTGCGGCTATTCCAAAAAAAGAAGAACAATTTCATAATTTTTACAAATACACCGGACGAGTTCATATATGAACATGTATGATTCACATATTAACTATATGTTCATATGTGAACCAGTGTAATTCACATATGAACTCTTTTAATTGATTAATATATGAACCTTTGTGATTTATATATGAACCAATTAACTGTTTCACATATGAACTAATTAACTGTAGGTTCATATGCGAATCAGTTGAACTAATTAACAGATTCGTATATGAATCTTTGTGATTCACATATGACCGTATAGTTCATATATGAATCAGTTAAAAGAGTTCATATGTGAACATATAATTCATATGTGAATCATACAAATTCATATATGAACTCGTCCCACGTATTTTATGAAACTACCCCTCTATCTTCTACAGACCACATAAGGAATTATCCGGTTCTTCACGGTTAAAGCCGCAAATGTTGACCAGATAAAATGTTAGAATCATTTCTTTATTTCTTATATTTTTAGCAATCATATAATATATATATATATATATATATATATATATATATTATGCATTCATAAATTTATATAATGTGCATGTTTATATATGCATATTTTTGCGTCTACATATAGGGGAGCGATCTTTTTCAAACCTCCTTTATTTTACAAACTTTACAAACCAAATTCAACCAATCATATTTTTCCATCTAATTTGTTTTTAATTTTAATTAGGTGGATATAATTGTCATTTTGGTTTGTGTGGATATATTTAAGGTAATTATTTATTTTTTATTTATGGGTAGATAAATATTAATAGACGTTTTGTTTTTTTCTTTAAATTCGGATAAATCCTAATTGATAAGATTTATCTATGGATAATATATTTTGAATTTTAAATATGGATTCATTGATTAAATTGTTCTCCGTTTATGAGTTTTATCAAGTTTATCGGTTCAAGAAATAAAAGGAGAAACATTTGTTTTTGATGAAATTTGTTTCACCTATTTTATTTGGGAAACATTAATGAAACGTAAAATTAAATCATTAACAAATTTGATGAAATCAATTGCATTTGTTTCATTTGGGAAACATTAATGAAACATAACAATGAAATCACAACTAATTTCATTCATTAAATCATGAAATACGAGTATAAAACATGAAATCAAAACAATGAAATCACAAGTTCTTTCATTCATGAAATCACGAAACACTAGTATGAAACATGAAAATTGAAGAAAAAAAATTATGGAAAAATATGAATAAAAAATAAATATTTAAATTGTTACAAAAAATATTACATACCATTAATTGTTATCGAAAATAAAAAAATAAACCAAAAAATAATAATAAATATCCAAAAATATCTTTTGACTATTTTACCCTTTTTAACTCTAATTTAGATAGGTTGTATTAATTGTTTTTTTTCCTTAACATAAATAACCCATATTCATTTTCAACCGTTGATCAATGAAATCAATGATGGAGATATGTTTGTAAAGTTTGCAGAATTAATGTGATTTGCAAATGAAACCACCTCATACATCCATAAATTTATATAATGTGCATATTTATGTATCTACATATATAACACGGATAAAAGTACATAAAATACGACCATCGTTTTAGAAAAAAGAAACATCATATTTCTAGAATAACTCTAGAACTTACAAAAGGTTGTTTCAAAATTTTGAAACTCAAAATTAAACCTAAAATAGTGAATTTTTTTACATACTATAGAACTTGATTGAAGAAACACAATTTACATTAAAAACATAATGAAAATAAAAAGAATGGGAAAAATTTAAAATCAAAGCCATCGAAGAAAGATTTTGGGCCTCATGGTTGAGCCAAACTGTCGAAGGCCTTATGGTTAAGCCAAACTGTCGAAGGGCATTTGCTCATGTGTCTAGCGAGTGATGGCCAAATGGGCCCGACCCGACCCGATCTGGGCGGTTAACCGCAGCCTGGCCCGATGAAGGACCGGTTGATGGCCGGAAATCGAGGACCGGTTCACTATTTTGGAGGATTCCCCGGCCCGGCCCGGGACCGGTTATGGCCCGGCCCGGCTCGAAATCCGACTTTTTTCAAAAAAAAATAGTCGTTATGTGACCGTTATAGAGCCGTTAGATGACCGTTTTTTAGCCCTTTTTTTGTCCCAATACCCCCTCCCAAAAAAAAACATTATAAATAAGTTGTGTGGATTATAGAGTTAGACACCAACTTACAAAACGCAAAAAACGCATACAATTCTCATTTTTCGCTATATTCGTTTCTCACAAGTTCTAATATCTTTAGTTCTCTACTCTCTACTCTCAAATCTCTACTCTCAAAATGGCTGAACAAATTTCCCAAGTTGTTGCCGAGCATGGACGAAAAACACCAATTTGGACCCATTACAACTTGGTGATACTCAACGACGGTACAAAAAAACGCAATACAAACGGTGTGGAGATCTCCTTACGGCATCCGAAAATTCCACGTTTATTAATTGTTATAATTGAACCTATTTTTTAAAGTTTATTATATAATTAATTATATTATAAAGAAATTAATTTTAAAAAAAATAGGAAGGACCGGTGCACGGCCCGGCCCGACCCGGTTTATGAAGAACCGGTTCACCACCACCCTTAACCGGTCCACCGGTATTTGGATAAAATCCGGCCCGGTTTACGCTTGGCCCGATTCGTGAGGTTACTGTTTGGGCCCGAAGCCCGTTTTGGCCCGGCCCGAGCCCGGTTTTTGGCCATCACCGTGGGAATCTTTCAATGGGCTAGTCGCATGCTTCATAACTTCTCATGGATCTATGATTATTTTAAATTTTGTGCAACACTCCGAAAACTTGGTAAGTAAAACTTGGCTCATGAAACATGACGTAGTATTTATCTTGTGAAAACCTCTTAAACTTGAAGCTACGTTTTACCTTCTTGACTGTCGGAAGTTTCCAAGTGAGAAATTGGCCATTTTGGGCTCGGTACGTGTGGCGCGGTTATGCCAGCGATAGTGACAGGGTCACTACCGCGTTGTCAAGATCGTCGGGGTTTGGGACGAAGTCTCGGTACAAACTCGGCGATAGTGCCAAGCGAGATTGCCCTGGTCACTATCACTAGGGCACTATCGTGCGGATAGTACCGCGGGCTCCTTTACACGGGCGATTGTGCCGGCGAGAGTGACATGTGTCACAATCGCCTGGCACTCTCGCCGAAGAGGTCCAGGGTATAAAAATCTAGAGGTCGCGAATTTAAGTCATTTAATCTGATTTTGAAGAGCATAGGCCGATTTTTCTCTGCAGTCTTGGTAAGAGCATTTCCAACAGTTATGCTAAAATATAAAAATGTGAGATTTTAGCAATTTTTTTGCTCCAACAGCTATGCTAAAATAGAGAAAAAATGAAAGAGAAGGTAAAAATCTCCAAATTTGGAGAAATCTCTAAAACCCCATATTGAAGAGAAAGAAATAATATTTAATTTTTTCCACCAATAGGAGACATTGAACTTGTTTGTTTAGGAGAGAGAGATAATATTTTATTAATATAATTGATGATAAAATTGATAAAATAGAGTAGCTGTTGGAGTTGGTTGTATTTTTTTTTAGAGATTTTTTACTTTTTATACTCTATTTTAGAAAAATTATAGCATAGCTGTTGGAGATGCTCTAAGCCTCTTTCCCCAAACTTCTCACTTCATTTATGATGTTAGCTAGGGGTGTGCATCGGTCGGGTCGGGTCGGGTACCCAAACCCTAAACCCGACCGGATATTCGAGTAGGAGGGAAAGCCCCGAAATCCGCCCGTTTAATGTTCCGGTAGTTCGAGTTTGGGTGGAGTCGGGTTCGGGTGGTTCGGGTTGGGCAGGCCATCTGATTAATGGATTTTTACCTACTGTTGGTAAATATGGGTTTCAATGTGCAGGTAATCTCATGGATTTATCGGCCCCATGAGAACAAACTTGCACATAGACACCAATTTAGGTTTAAGACCATACAATTTAGGTTTAAAGTCATTCCAAAACCATAAATCAAAAATTAAAAAAACTATTAGAATAGAACTTAGAAGCTAGATACTTAGATTAGAAGCCTAGAACTAGACGGAGACTTACATAGATAGAAGTTAGAGACTGGAGAGGTAGTCGGTGGTGGAGACCGATGCGCCGGTGGTGAAGCAGTGGCGTCGTGGACTGGTGCACCGGACGGTGGAGAAGAAGAACGAAGGGTCGAAGCCTCGAAGGGATTGTCTGATTTGGGAATTTTGGAGAAGAAGAACTCTCGATGAAATTGATTGTCTGATTTGGGAATTAGGTAATTATGTATTATATATTTAGTTTTTTTAAAAAATAAATTTAAATCGGGTTTTCGGGTCGGGTCGGGTGTGGAGTTGGATACCCACCCCGACCCGTTTTATCCGGGAAAATAATTCGGATCGGATGCTTCGGGTTCGGGGTTTTCGGGTTGAGCGATTTTCGGGTTGGGTGGGTCACGGGTCGGTCGGGTAAATCGGGTCGGTTCGGGTTTGCACACCCCTAATGTTAGCTAGGTCATTAATGGTGAACTTTAATACTTCTAGGAAGTGGTATTAGGAAGCTCTCAAGTGGTCTAGCATCGCAACTCTCATCTCCTCCATTCTAGGGTTTGGTTTCTCTTTGAGAACTACCAAGGTGAGTTCATCCTCTTTTAAAAACTTCATGCATGTTAAAATTAAAGACTTTAACCTACTAGACATCTCCATTTGAATTTCTTTGATTTGGGTGAACTTTCACCAAAAACCCTAATTTTGGGGATTCTAAGGTTTATTTGATTGAGTATGTTTTCAAGAAAATAAACTTATATCTTCGATTTACATGTGGTTATTACATAAGTATCATGTCTCATTTACTCTCTAGATTTGTGTGTTGAATTAAAATAGGGTTTGAGATATTGATGAATTTACTTGATGAGAAATTGAATGAAACAAGTTATTGGGTAGAATGTTACCCATGGTTTCTTATATGAGTATGTGCATAAATGGTTGCATTTGGGCGTCATGACCCCACACTTGTTTGTATCATTTTGTCCAATGATGGAACGCTAGTTTTCCACATTGAGGCATGTTTAGGCATCAGATTGGGCTGTAAGTCCTACGTGCTAGTACACGATATTGGATGAGGATCTCAACGTAAGGACCCTATGTGGTTAAAGTTGACTTTCCGTGGGTGTACGTTTAAAGCTACCGAGCCTAGCATTCCTTGTGTAATAACCAAGTTAAATTTAATAAATCTAGAGTTGGGGGTGAGAAGTGGTCTAAAACCAAAGTCAAGGGGGCTAAGTGTAAATGATGTATTAAAAGGGTTTTACTCTTAGGGATTGCCTCATTCACTCTATTGGCGGCTTGAAGAGATCGAGAGAAGAAGGAGAAAGGCTAGGACCGATTGAAGAAGAGAAAAGATCAAAGAGTTTTGAGAGTGTCAGATTAATTCCAAGGTAAGGTTCAAATCTCATATTCTTCTTGGTTTTGATTATTGAATGCTTAATGTTGGATTTGGGTCTGTTTGTGAGTTTGGGGTTGGGATGATTAAGAACCCATAGTTCTCCTTAATCCTTATCCTTTGTTGTCTAATATTATTGGTTGGATTAAGGAAAGGTATTTGTTCTATTTTAATGAGATTATAAACTGTTTGTTTTTGCATTCAAGGTCTGAGTTCGAATTAGGGGGTTTGTTCGATAACCCAGAATCGCCCCCGGGCGAAATGGCGACCCCGGGCGTTGGTCATTATTGGGGACCGGGGTATGAGGAGACCCCGGTCGATGTTGAGGCTGGTCGAAGACCTCGGTCGGTCAATGAGACCCCGGTCGAGGATGAGTCCGGTCGAAGACCCCAGTCAGTCAATGAGACCCCGGTCGATGTTGATGCCAGTCGATAGACTCCGGTCGGTCGATGAGAGCCCGGTCGTTGAGGGGGGGTCTGGTTGGTGAGGAGACCCCGGTCGGGGTGTAAGGGACCGGGGGGGGGAGTTCGGTCGACGGGATTTGGAATCCAGGGTCACCCAGAAGCTATGTAGGATGTAAGATGAGTGTCTTTAGAATTTTAAAGTCTCATCAGTGATATCTTATTGGGTTATCGAATTGTCGTAGGTTGTGATTCGTAGAGCCTGGGTTGTGAGCAAGCATCAAAGGTGAGTTTTTCTAAATTTAAAGTACCTCGCAAATTTATAAAGTTATTTATGCACGTGGACTTTTAATTAAATGCTTATGGTGCTTTAATTGTTTAAGATACGAAGAAGTTATTTTAAGACATATCTTTATGTACGCGAGCTTCTCATACGTGAGTTCCTTTTTAATGCAGTATATGTTTTATTGATGATTATATGTATGCATACATTGTTGTGAGCGGCCAAAGTCAGGAGGTGTGGCCCGCCTGTACTCATACCGGGGTGTGTGTCCCGTTTATGCTATATGGGGGTGCATCCCATCTAAGGCAGTATGAGACAGACACGCTGTCACTTTTAGTGACAGTAGTGTGTGCCGGAAGCGAGTTTTATACGTGGTTTATGTTCTTTTGTAAAGTTGAAAGGATTGATTTATTCTAATTTTCCGTTAATTTGGATTAAACTATGTTTTGAGGGATCTCACTAGACCGTTGGTCTAACCCTCGCTCTTTCAAAACTAAAAACCTTTTCAGGTCGTTGAGAGATAGGAAATTCTTGCAAGGGTAAGGAGAAAGCTTGATCGGGCCCCGGGATAGAAGACCTCCTATTAGCATTGTGTTTTCGTTGATCTTAGTTGTAATAGGTTGTTTTGATGCAAACCTAGCATACATTTAAGATTATTATTATTGTTGTTTTGGGACGTTTTTGACGAGATTTCTTATGTTATTAGACTGCTTTATTGTTTAAGTTTTGGGTCGTTATACCTTGCGTGTACTTTATTATGTATATTGGTTTTACTAACTCGTCAAGTGACTTACTTTTGTGTTCCGTCACTTGTTAGTAAGCGGGTCTCCCTCGTTAACCCAAGAGGTGTTATATTACGGTAAAGGTCTATAGACCATTTCTTCTCCGACTTTACCTTTATTTATGTCTAACACTTATTATTATTTCTCTACTTAACTGTTTGATCTCACTAGACTTTAGCCTAACACTTTTTCTTAAAATGACATATATAACAGGTCATTCTAGCGGTGGGATCCCTCGGGCTTGAGTGGAGAGAGGTCGAAGAATAGTAACATTTTTGGAGGATATAGAGACGCACACCCGACTTAGTCTTGGTATACTTTTGGGAAGAAAAGTGCCAACGCCCGATTTTAATCTAGATTTACTTATGTCTAGATTAGTAGGTTGTTGATTTAAACTTTAATTATTTATTTGGGTTGTAAACGTCATACTTTATTCCCCGTTTCGTGATGACATATTTTGGTTAAAATTTCATTATCATTTTATTCAGGTTTTCTTCATTTATAGCTGTCATATTGCCGAATTTTCAAAATTTTAAATTCTCTCAAATTTAGGGTGTTACATTTTGTATGTCTTTTTATGTGCTTGTCATGATCATGTTGTTCCATAAACATGTTGTTCAATATCATCTGCATACATATATAAATATTTATGTTATAAACCTATCCCGTTATGCAAAAATGGACACAAAAGCATGCGCATATAATGCATACACCATACGTGTATATGTTCATGATGTATGATTATATGACACATATATGTATGTGGGAGTATCATCTGTGAATTCTAGGCAAGGGCATACGCGGTATGCCTACCTGCTATGTAACCTTAGGAGTTGTAAAGACTCGATCGATATTAATAGGTCAAAGTTTAAAAACGAAATTGAACTGAACAAACTTAATATATCTCATTCGAAAGTATGGTTTAAAAAGGTATGTTGTATTGAAACATTTTCTCTACCCGAATGATTATAATAGACCACTAGTCACTTGATATACAATGTTTACATGCAAATAGTAGTTCATATGAGATTTAAATAACTGTTATTTAATTTTATCTGATCACTAATGAAGACTTAATCACGTAACCTATTAAATATTGTTACACAAAAGTGGTAATTGATTATCCATAACAAAAAACCTATATAGTAGGTTGTGTTTCAATCACATGTTGGTTGTATTGTACGTTTTTGAGTGTTCGATAGTGTTTCATCCATTTCTAGATGGTACGTTTAAGTATCGATTTTGTGATATTAGAAGGTTGTCGGAGAGTCGTCTGTTGTTGGTTGGTTGTGACTTTGTTTCAAATACGTAGTTTGTAATAATTCAAATCCAAAACAACATTTGACATCATGGTATGATGTGAACAAACAATTTTCGCTGCTTCGAGGAGTGGAAAATACCCTCCCTGTTTCAAATCACAAGCGACAACCTCCTCCACCGATCTCAGTTTACGATATCTTATTACTTTTTTCAATTATCACTTATATCTTTTATATTTTTGTAGAGTAAATTATGTTTTTTAGTCCCTGTGATTTGTTGAAAGATTCTGTTTTCATTCTTATAATTATGAAATTACGATTTTCATCGCTATAATTTATAATTCATTACCTTTTTCGTTCTTATGATTTAGATGTTATTGCTTTTTTCATTCCTATGGTTTACAATTCATTTATATTTTAGTCTTTCATACTTAAAAATAGTGTTTTGGCCTCAGTGACTAAAATGGAAATGAATTGCAAACCATAGGGACGAAAACCGAAATTTCAAAACCATAAGGACAAAATCCGCAATTTTTAACAAACCACAGGAGCGAAAAACATAATTTACTGTATTTTTATGAGTAAACTACAAATTTGGTTCATTTGGTTTGTGTTTGTCGAAACTAATATTGTTCGTTCGTACAAGTTTTGAAATTACAAGATGAGTATCATAGTTTGTAAAAACGTCCGGATTTGATCCCTCCCTTTAATGACCGTTAAAAAATTCCGTTAAATGAAAGGTTTTGTTAATCATTTTATCGATTTTTTTTGTATTATACCCAATCAAAAACCATAGGGACCAAAATCATAAAATCGATTTTGATTGGGTAAAAAAATCAATAAAATGATGAAAATGCCACTCAAACAAATTTTTTTAACTGCCGTTAGAAGAAGGGACCAAATTTGGATGTTTCTACAAACCACGATGGCCATCTTGTAATTTCGATTTTGCAGGAACGTAAAATATTGTTTTCAACAAACCACGGAGACCAAATTTATATTTTACTCTATTTTTATATTCAAATATATATATATATATATATATATATAGAGAGAGAGAGAGAGAGAGAGAGAGAGAGCAATGATCATTTGTTAACCAACCATTTATTATTAACTTTATGAACCAGTTCCAACCAATAGAAATCAATCTTTGATTGTTATTTTCTTTGTTTTAGTATTTAATGCTAAAGGGTAGAAATGTCAATTCTTAATTAGCAAATATTTTATATTTCATTTAATTATTTGGGGTGACAAAAATAAAGGCTCCTTGATTCTAGCGTAGGTTATGATTTCAAAAAAAAAATCCATTTTCAAAATAATGTTAAAATCATATGAACATTTTCATGACTGATTTCATATTTTTTTTCAAAATCATATAGTGGTTATTTTCAAAAACTTTATCCGGTATTAATTTTAATTCAAAAATTCTCATATAATGTTAACCTTATACATAATGATTTAGCTGTAATGTTAATTGTTTCGAAGGTGTGTAATGTGTTCAACAATGATGAACATTTTCATCCAACCTGTTCATGTTTGTTCATTACTTCACCATTGAGCATATGAACAAAAACTTGTTAACGAGTCACATTAACAGTAAGGTGGTGGTTCATTCATGTTCATATTTCTTCATATGAATATGATATTTAAAAGTAATATTGTTCATAATTTTTCATATGAATATTATATTTAAAACTAATAATGTTCATATTTCTTCATATGAACATGCATGAACCGGGGGTTACGATTCTTTTGGAAGAATAATGTTCAAATAAATGCAGATTCATGAACACTAATGACCGGGGGTTACAATTCTTTTGAAAGGAATATTAATTAAGAGAGAATAAAGACATAATGTTTCATTTTTTTTTCCCAAAATACCCTTATCACTATAGTTCACTCCTAATTTTTCATTAATTGTGCATTTATTAAGGCTTTTAAAAGATATTCAATCTCAACCATTGATTTCTATGATCAAGAGCTTATAATGATTCATAGAGTTAACACAAAAAATGTGGTTAACAAATGAACCTATATATATATAGAGCAAGGATCATTTGTTAATCATCCACTTCTTGTTAACTTTATGAACCTTGCTCCACTAATAGGATTGCAAGATTGGATGATGTTTAATGTATTTGTATATTTAATGGAAAATGGTATAAACGTCATTTTATAAGTAACCATTTTTTATTTATTTTATTGGGGAGTTACAAGATTCAAGTTTCCATAATAGTATTGTCGGTTACGATTGTAGTATTTTTTCCATTTTCATCATATTTTTGAAATCAAAGCATTATTATTATTATAGATTTCCGGTTCATTTGTTTGATAAAATCGTGTAGTCGTTTTATTCCAGAAAATTTTCCGGTATTCATCTTAAGTCGTAAAACACATGAACATATTTGATTCAAGCGTAGGTTATGATTCATTTATTTATTTGGGGGTTACAAGAATAAAGCCTCCTTGATTCAAGCGTAGGTTATGATTTCAAAAAAAATTTCATTTTCAAACTAATGTTAAAATCATATGAACATTTACTGAATTGAACATATAAATATTGTGTTATGTTTGTTGTTATTTTTTTTTTTTTTTGTTAACATTTTACAAAATGATTTAGATGTAATGTAACTGTTTTGAAGGTGTGTTCAACAATGAACATATTTGTAGGTGTTCATGAATGTTCATTATGTGCATTTGAAACAATAGGAGATTTAACTATTTTAATTTAGATGTAATATAACTGTTTTGAAGGTGTGTTCAACAGCAATGAACATATTTGTAGATGTTCATGAATGTTCATCATGTGCATTTGAACAATGGGAGATTTAATTCCCCATTGTTCATTTCGGTTACTATTGTTGTTCAATGGAACAGTTAATGAGGCATTTAATAGCATTTACAACAATGGGAGATTTAATACCCCAAATTACCCTTAACCATTGTTGTTCACTTGACTATTTAAGAAATAAATCCCCTTTTATTAATTAGAAATTTACTTTTAATCTTAACCATTCAATGGTAAGATGAAGGGTTTAGATTGGTTTGCAAAGTTAACAACCAAACTATGGTTAACAAAAGAACTAAACCCTATATATATATATAGACGGAGGTTCAAGGGAAAATCTCAAAAAAACGAAAAACTGAAGAACACTCTGATAGTCTTTTATTTGGACGGTATGCACTTGTACATACAGGTAAATTATGTTGTTTTTTTGGTTTTTATGCACAAGTGCATATGCACGTGTGCATGTTACAAATTACTTGTATGCACAAGTGCATACCGTCTAGATGAAGGGCTACCAGGGACTTGGGATCGCGTGAGACTAACCTATTTTCGTGAGACCCGTGAGACCAAGAATTTACACTTGAACCTTCACATCAAATGCTATGAAGGTAAAAACCTTCACAGCAAAACACTGTGAAGGTTCAGATTTTTTTACCTTCACAGCGTTTGATGTGAAGGTTCAAGTGTAAATTCTTGGTCTCACCGGTCTCACGAAAACAGGTTGGTCTCACGTGAACCCAACCCACATATATATATATATATATATATATATATATATATATATATATATATATATATTTAGCAATACAAAATCACAATTACAACTTCATCCCTTATTCGTGCACGCAATGGAACTTCAATCAACATCATTTTTCCCCTTCCAACCATGGTTGTTTAATATTTGATCGGTGAAATATATTTAGGATTGAGTTTATGTAAGATCAATATGTTTTTCTGAGATTTTGAAAGTTACAACAAAATACTGTGAAAGTTAAAATATACCAAACCTTCATGGGTCTTACAAAAATAACATGATCTCAAGTCTATATATGTATATTTAAAAGAAAATGAATTTGAGTTATATTTATTTTAATAGATCAAATTTAAAAATAAAAAAAGTTTGGTTAAAATAGAAATCGAGAAATTACTTATTTCGTGTTTTCATGTTTAAAAAATGAAGAGTAAAAAAAATTGGAAGGAAAATGACGAAAACAAAAATATATTTTCTCAATTTTTTTAAGATGACGGTAAAAAGACTAGAGGAAAAGTTTTGATTGATTTTCTCTCTAAAATTTTCAACTTACAGTTGAGAAGATCAGGAAAGAAAGGAAACAAAGACTTGATAAACTAACTTAACGATAAACTACTTTCATTTATCTTTTACTTTTGTAAAATATACTTTTAATCAGTCACGTTTAAACGATTATAGTTTGAAAAATATTCATTTTAATACTTAAAAACCTTTTTTATAAAAGAGATGGAAAGGGAAAGAAAATGAAAAAAAAAAACCCTTATATCTTGAATTTTTTTAAGAGAGAAAGAAAGAAAAGCAAAAGGAAATAAATGATACCCCTGAAAAAATTATAAACGATCAAATCTTTCATTTTAAATGAAAAGCTGAAAGAAATTATTAAATAACAAAACAAAGTTTACAATAAGAGCAGGTGCAGAAACGATAATGCACCAGAAAACACAAAACAAGCGAAGCCAAACATAACTGAAACCCAAGAAAAGAAAAAAAGAAAACGATTAAAACCAACCAAACTAGAAAATCTAATAACTAGATTGCACCTTAGCGATATCCAATCGAATTATCCGATTTTCACCCAAAAAGGCATCATACATATTTATAAAAATAACATCTTTTCTTTTATTTATTTTCTTTTCAAAAACAAGGAATATTTTTTTCAACTTTTCAGAACGCAAATAAAAATATTTTCCTGGTTGTTTTTTTAATCCTCAAATTCGGGAAAACAACGCAAAAATTGTATTAAAAAATGTTTTGGTAATGAAAATAGAATAAAAATAGGGAAAAGTTCATAAAAACCCAATAAACTATTGCATTTTGAATGATTACGTTCTTGAACTAATTTTTTGAATGAAAAAACCTATTAAACTTTCTCATTTTGGATGATTAAGTCTCTGAACTGTTTTTTTGAATGAAAAAACCATTAAACTTTCTCATTTTGAACGAAAAAACCATTAAATTTTCTCATTTTGAATGATTAAGTCATTGAACATTTTTTTTCAATAAATTAAATCATCGAACTTCTAAAAATTGGTTACTTACATCATTTTAACACAAAAAAACTACCTGTAATCGATTATCTTTTGATTCTTTCTCTTTTGATAGATAAAAAATAGATCAAAAAGAGGGAGATCGATGGCAGGGGGAACAACGTATTAGGCGATATGGAGAACAAATAACGTTCGGGCAACGGGGAGTAGCGAGGTGGAGGGATATGATTGTTTGTGAGGGGTTTTAACAGCGTAGATTTTGAGAACGGTAAAACTGATTTAGATTTGTTTGCTTTAAAATGTTCATAGTCAGTTCCAGATACCTATATAAAAAAGGTAACCAATTTTTAGAAATTCGATGGTTTATTTATTAAAAAAAATGTTTAGGGACTTAATCATTCAAAGTTAAAAAGTTTAATGGTTTTTTTAATTCGAAAAAATAGTTAAAGAACTTAATCATTCAAAATGAGAAAGTTTAATGATTTTTTCATTCAAAAAAATATTTTAGAAACTTAATCATTCAAAATGTAATAGTTTATTAAGTTTTTTTGAACTTCTCTCGTAAAAATACTACTGTATTATATGTTTTTAATTTAATTTACATTTAAATGCATAGCGTGACGCAAATTCCAGTTAGTGACATTAACGGTCGTGATCACTTAACGTCTTCACCACATATATGGTTTTTCTTCCATTTTGCTTCTCAAAGCTAAGGTTCTCCATTGCTCTCTCTCCCTCCCTCCATGACCGCCAATCTCATTCCGAATTCAACTTTCTACTCAAATTACTGAGTTTTTCAGGTTCTTTCTCATCCTCCTGATCTAAATAATTTTCAATTTTCGTTTTGGGGACGGGATCGTGTTATGGATTCCAAACGATTGTTGAATACTTGTTATGTGTTTGAAATGTTAGTAAGTGATAATAGGTGAGTGAAGATGTTCAATTGAGAGATTAAGGAGTTATGTTAACTGATTGATTTTTAGTTTTTCGAGGAACAATTTGTGATTGCTTAAACTATGTGTAACAACTGTTGTAAATAGCTAAATGTTGGTGTTGATTATGCTGTATATTGCTTATAGATTTTGCATTTGACGAGTACTAAAACTCTAGTTATGTTTTGGAATGGAGGTGGAATCTGTGATAACCTAAAGCAACTTTCAGATTGGAATTTTCATGTATAATAGGATAACCATTAATAGGTTTTGGGAAGAAACTCTTGCCTTTTTGCACGAGAATGTGGAGAAACAAAAAAGAAAGGGTAATAATGACTGTGCATATAGAATAACAGGCTAGGGGTTAATGAGTATATCACACTCCTTGTGTTCCAATTATTGATGTACATATTGATTTCATGGTCGAATGCAACAGATTTACTATCTAAACTTGATATAGAATAGAGATTGGTAACATATCAATTTTTTACTATGTTATTATATGTAGGACTACTGTTGACACACTTTTTTATTTTTTTAATCTTCCACATGAAAATAAAATCAAGTCAATTTTGGATTTGGAAGATAGTTTGTTACCACGAATGGAAATGTTTATATGATTTGAGTTGGTTTCCGATAAGAACAGACTGAACATTAGTTATCGTGAGAAGGGTAAGAAGGGATCTCCATCCACCCTTGGATCAATCCTAATTGAAGATCAATTCAAAATACCCTTCAAGCTAATTCATGGGTTATTTTGGGACTTAATCTGAACCATTAGATCAAACACTAACTAAAAGTGATAAAGGGTCCAAACCCCTTGTTATACTTCTCACTTTTAACTCCTATCTCACACGATCCTTCATCTATCTGATTTTGGGTTTAGGTGGTAATAATTTTAATTTGAACAACATTGCAAGATGGAAATTAATGATTAAATGGGATATAACATAAAGGAAAGAGCGACTTTGTGTGTTGAGTATGAAAGAGGGGATATATATATATATAGATATGTAATGGAGTGGCTTGTATAGTGTTGCCATGTCTTCTAGTTGTCGATTACTTTTCTATCTTTTAGTTTTTCATTGTGATATCTGCATCAGTGATGACATCTTATATCGTTCACATTTATTGGATGCACTGAATTTTAATAGTTGTTTAACTCCTGTCCTATGAAAGGTGTTCCAGTACACAAACAAAGTGGGTTGGGGTTTAGGAGGTATTTTGAGCATTCTAGCATCACCTCCATACGTTGCTCTTAAAAACATATTTCATCAACCTTTATCAACCTTTGTGATGTAGAAGTTTAGTTGGGACTTTCTTCTTACTTTGTAGTTAGTACTCAAAATGTTGATGAGAGTTCAGGTATACCGAGTATTTCCTCTTGGAATAACAAAACTAAGAGTAGTAGTTACTAGTTAAGAATACATGGACAATGTTTACTATTCGGTACCATTGTTGCTTCAGCAATAGTGTAATATCATTGAAGTTCTAAATTTTCAAAAGTTATGTCCTGCAGGCTACAGATTTAGCGTTGCACCCATCTTGGGTTTATAAGACAGATACTTCTTTCTTTTCCCATGTAAAGGGACTAAAGCGATACGAATGCTAATCACCCTTAAAATTTCATAAGGTCTTTATGAATCACCCGTGAGTTTATTTTTTGCAGAATATGGTGGGTATTCAAGCCAGTCTTCCTTGTACTTGGTTGTTAGGAGGTAAGGAGCATGTTTCCAGAGGAGGATGTCGTAACTTTCCATGCTTCAGCGATTCAGGTTTAGGTTCTTCTGGCAGTAAATCACTCTTTTCCCAGAGGCAGTACATTGTAGATGGTTCTTGTATAGGTAAACGTTGGCATCCTATTTGTTCTAGTAAGATGGATGATGATGCAAATAGAAATGACTCTGATGACGGTATAAATGAAGACGAGTCTTCTGAAGGTGCCCCTGAATCAGTAAGTTGATATTTTTGGTCTTACAAACTTAACCTGTAAAAATAATGTTGCATCAGTAGATAGTCAGGATAGAGCTGTAACAAGTGCTCAACGTTTTGGATCTTTCGGTTAAGATCCTCAGTAAGCCTAAGTGCTTCTTTTTCAACTAACTTGGGTTGTTCGGCAATTTCTTGAACAAGGTTCAAGACTTCTCGCTTGGTTAAAGGTTTTACTTGCTGGACTTCAGATGATATTTGGTGAAGGCTTTTTCTGGTTTCACTCTGGGTTTTTCTGATCAAATCTTCACAAGCTTCAAGCTTCTCTTGACAAGTTTGGATTTTTAACTCAAGATTATTTTGTTTTTCTAAAATATTTTTGAATTTTTTTAAGGAAAATCTTGCAAAAAGATTTAAACGGCTGTAAACACAAGCTATATTATTTGTTAAATCGGAGATTTCAGGGTTTGTAACTTCTGAATTGAGAACTATGTATTCAAGGTTTGCGGTTGGGGAATTATCATACCAATTCTGTATTTCTTGCTCAAAACGTTCAGACATAGTTTTTCATCAAATTCCTAAGAAAGATGATACTTATTTCAAGATTCACCCAATGGTTAACCTTAAAACAGCTTTCCTCTCCTTAGTACTTGCTTAAATAAAGGTAATTGCACGGTCTTTTACCCAAAAATAAGCGATTTTTCTTAAGAAAATGTTACTTTTGCTTATTGTCTGAATATGATAAGAAGAAAAGAATTATAAAAGAATTATTCCCCAACCTTTTACCTTGAACACATATAAGGAATAAGCCAACAAAGTGTTCCTCACCTTCATCAAGATGTCCATTATCTGTGATCTCACGGTCATGTTGATCAACCGAATATCGTGGTGGCTGAGGAGTTTGCCGATATCGTTCAAATCGTAAGCTTACAGATCTGTTGAATCGTTCATTTACATTGACCCTGGTTGGTGCCCTAACTGTTACTTGCTCAGTTGATCTTTCCTTGGGATTCTTAACTATGCCAGAAGCCATATCCCTAAGC